>OY720640.1:24230579-25450583 GCA_963169105.1 Ceriagrion tenellum | reverse complement strand
CTCTGCGTGCGGAATTTTTCGGGGCAGAATTTTTTTCCAACTGCTACAACAATAAAGGTATCATATCCCCCTGCTTGCAATTTCCTTCACAGAGAACAAACCATATCCAGTTTATAATTTCTCACAGGACCAACCAAGAGCACCCCTCTTAGGGTGCTTCGATTAGCTAATTTCGCACTTCATCCCTCCGCCTGCCAATCTTCTTCCTCTACAGTTTATAATGTCCTAACATATATTTATACACATTTTTCCACTAATTTCGCCACATCTACCAAAAGAATTTTTTATACACTGAAACATGTAATTTAGTTTTACTCTTTTTCTAATAACCCTTTTTTTATTCCGCAAAATGCTACATTATGAAAATTCTCAGTAAATTATGGTTTTTTTAAGGGTGGTTATAAAATCTATAATAAAATCAACCAACATACTGTAGTTCTAATGCAGAAATGTATTTTATTTATGAAAAATTAATGAAATCAGAAAACCTGGGTATTTAGAGGTAATCGTTTCTGTTGAAGATTTCGATTTTAAGAGATCCACATGGCTTATATTTTTTCGGCCTGCCCAAGAGGTCTGTGATTCTGTGGATTGGCCCATGGGCATTCTCCAGAAATTACTATAATTTATTCCATTTGAATATTAATCCAAAACTCTTCAGTATTTATAGAATGATCCTTAAAGAATTTATGAGGATGCGGCTATATTTTTAATTCATTTTGAACGCTTATACACCATGTGTATCCCGGGTGTGCGAAAAGGATTTGAACCGAGAGTTAACAGCAGTAAACAATGAAAAAAGGCTTCTTGAGAGTTCCACCTGGTCAGGGTTTCCATCTATGTCGATGTTTCGAAGAACGATTAGCTCTAAATACCCAGGTTTTCTGATTGATGTATCGATATTGGCCGTAATATATAATTTTGGTCTGGGTTCAGGTGCCTCTTGATCAGTCTTAACACAGCGTCACTCTTCACCAGCGTACCTGGACTCGTAGGCATAACCGGAAACGAGAAGGCTGACGCATTGCAAAAGCATCATCTAACAGCTGCCCGAGTGGCCCAGTGCCAATCTTACCAATCGCGCCATTAGCAGGAAGAAGGGAGATCAGAATACGGAGTCTTGCTCAGAACTCCGAGATCTGGCGAACAACATCGAGCCTTTGACAGGTGAAACTACATGTGAAGGGACCAAGGCCTAGCCTCGCAAGGAGGCTCCTCCTACAAAATCGGAGCCAAATACGAACGGTAGTGGGAATCCTCACGGGGCATTATCTAGTAATGAGATATCTACATCTTTCGAAGATTACAAGCTCTCACTTATTCAGGTGGTGAAAGGGAGTGGTATAAGCCACTGCCCATATTCTCTGCGAATGATCAATCATACTTTGGACGCGAAACAGGCATCTGGGTTCACCATTTCTGGAGCCCAACGAAGTAGGAGAAACTCCTGTAGGGGACCAGCTCGCCTTGGGCAAGGCACTCGGACTCTACGGATAACCAGCGGTAGGGTGGCTGCCACAATGGACCAACCCGGTCTAAGTGCCTTATGGACTCACAGCAGTAACTCCACCAAAATATAATCTAATATAATCTTCACCAGCGTACCTCTCGCTGACATTTTGAGACTTTTGATACATAGATTAAAGTCTAACATGGCCATCCCATTCCATCACATGCTGACATCTACGTGCCCTTCATTCGACCGGAACGTCTACAAGATGCGTGTGATAATGGAATCTCCATCATTACCCGCCATTGTAAACTTCTACCATGAAGGATCTGAGGAACAAACCCTAGGTCAAACCCACAGCGCCCTGAGTGCTTCGTCAGTCATATAGAGAACACCTTATTGCCCCATAAAAGTCATGCACTGGGCCTTTTCTTGAAGCGCATGAATAGCGACCATTCTAGCTCCAAATTGACGATGGAGAAAGAGGATAATGGGTTGCTATGGAAAAAAATGGACGGATGGAAGTGTAACGCATAGATTCAATGGAAGCTAATACACACCGACCTCTACTTAAATAGATCATCCATCCCAATAAGGTACGCTGTTATCGAAATGTATCCATAGACCTAGGTCAATATGCAAAGAGCCTCAATGAGATACATTGTTGCCGAAATAGATGCATAGAGCCAGATTTTATGAGGAGAGCATCACGCCGAATTAGACCATCTTGGGAGAATCTTACAGCAAAATGAATAGAATTTAAGGCAAGGCGATCATGAAGACCATGAAAAGTTCTTTCGGCCCACAGATGATCCGCGCAGGGGAGATGAACGAATGACCGTTCCATAAAGCCTTCTTGCCGTACATCGGCTATTGTATCAGCATATGTTCAACGCATACTTTGATGTCACGATGCATGAACTGTCAATTTATCACCATCGGCGGTAAGATTCTGGGAGTCTTCGAAATCCCATTCAAAGTTCGGTAAGGTCTTTGTTAATGAGACTGTGCGCACCCTAGAGACGATATTAAAAGAATATGACGGACATTATAAGCCCAACCGTTAACATGGTTAGCCGCAGAACATAGCCTGACTAGAGTTGCTACCAAATCTTCGGGCCTGATGAGAGATTTTAATTCCGTGGAAGACTGCGTTACGGTACAACTCGCATGGTTAAAAACAAGAGCCTTGAGGTCCTGACGAATTGCGATCTTTTCTTTAAAAATCTGGGCAGATATGGAGCTTCTGAATCGATGGAAGATCATAAAAGCGTATATTCATTTTCTGTCATGGGAAAAAAAGATCCTTAATTGTTTCCTATGTTGTCAGCATTTCTTAATTCCTTAATAAAATAAACAGCGGCAGTTATGCAGAAAGGAATATACGTCAGTGAGTGCATCACCTTAGCATTAAATGATTAGAGAGTATCTTTTCAACGGGTTCATTTCCTTTGCAGGCTATTGGATGAGGCCAAAGATTATCCTGAAATGCTTGACATCAATTGTGTGGATCCCCTAAACCGCTCTGCACTTATTGCTGCAATTGAGAATGAAAACATCGAACTCATTCACATTCTCTTAGACTACGGCATCAAAGTTAAGGTATGAAATCTACTTCATACTCTTTCTAAACTAAAAAAAATCAATCTATTTCCGATGAGAATACCGGCAATTTTTTCTATTAATCCCAGAAAATTGACATCAAGTTGCGTCACATTTTTGTGCCATAGGATATAAGTCTGGGCACATATAATTTCTGTAAATGATATAGTTACAATAAATGCCAACAGTAACTTATAAACTTAATTATTGACATATATTATACAAATTTTCTCATTAAAAAACCATTTTTACTAATTTCCTAAACAATTCGTGAAGAAATTACGTGGCGTTGTCAATCATGAATTTCCGAGCTATTCTTACATCATTAAAATTGTAAATATTTTCCTCGGAAAAAGTATGATACCATCTTTAATTATGTGCAGTTTACATTTGCTCTTCAGAGCGATCAAATACATTCTGAAACGTGACTAATATGAAACATTTTCCGTTCAGGATGCTCTCCTGCACGCCATCAAAGAAGAATACGTGGAAGCTGTTGAGATATTACTGGAATGGGAAGAAAAGCATCACCAGCCGGGAACGCCATACGTAAGTTTTTGTTTGGAAGAATTTATCTTGCTTGTAACGTAGAACTAAAGGATATTAAAATTACATGTATGTACTTGCGTCTATCGCTTCACGGATTAGACTATGGAAGAATTCAAATTCATAAGACACATGTTTTTATTCGCTCACCCACAGAGTGGCAACATTTTTAACATACTCAGTAGATTAAAGGCTCTGAGTCATACAACAATGCAGTCATCGCCTCACGGATGGTAGCTAATGATACTGGACACGCTGAAAAAAAAAACAAAATAAAAAGCTTCAGTAAAGCTGCTCGATTTTTGGGGAATAAAAGTCAAAACCGGAGGTAACGAAACGAAAAACAAATTATCCCTTAGATAAAACTGATTTTAAAATTCGGTGTTGACTTTTACAATCATAACTCCATCACTCATGAGTCAAAACTCTAGATTTCCCCTATTGTAAGCAATTTTTCATTCAAGTAGAAGGATTATACCCAGACGCTATTCGACCATGGAAAAGCTGCCCTGAAAACTCTCAGGAGTAAGAAAACACTGGAGTATAATCCCGCTTATTTCTTGCAGCAAGCAGCCTCAGTCTAAATCACTTGGTCCCTCTAAGTAAAAGTTTAATTTTATCTCGATTTGTCTAAAATAGTCATTTTTAAACCAATTTTCACATATTGATATTATGACGCTAAAAATCCTCTCCCATTAACGTCCACAAAATAAAAGCTAAATTGGGCAAACCTAAGCTAACCTAAGCAGCATTACCGTCGCATGCCCTAATCCGTTTCAAGGAGTACACAGCATCCATGCTAACATGGAGATTTTTGTAAGGTTGCCATTCTTCCATCTTGGTATATCAACTTACGCCTCGCTTAAGTGGGCTTCTGTTCTTCCAGCATAATTGACAACGTGAAATATTTTAACAACTACGTTTTCATCAGCTTTCAACGAGAAACCAAAAATAAATGTGTTTCTTATATGTCACCTTGTCAAAAACCTCTTCATAACACTCGTCATATAATATAACATAGCATAACCTCGTCAGCAGTCTTTATCATCGTGTTACAGCAGAACAAATAATTCAAGGGGACTTTTGTTTTAGCAAGAATCAATAGAGTAATTAATAATAATTATTAGTTTATAATATAAAAGTTCTGCCCAATACTTCACCCAGATTCAAGCAGTCTAAAACAGCAAGCAGCAAGATACCTAAAAAACCCAACGACCGAATAAACGATTAAATGCAATATTTTGCCATCGCCGAACACTGGACACCATCTGCGTTTTTCACCGCAGATATCCGGCTAACAGACAGTAACTAAGCGCATCGGTTAGAACGAGAACTGAAGGTCCCAGGACTGAGCTTCACATTCACTGGCTCGGAGAAATATTCCATCACTTGGCATGTGAGAGGTTTTTGAGTTATTCAAGTCACTCAACCCTCAATCCTTCACTTACTTCTCCGCGGTCACCGTTAAAACAGTGGATCATCCCTAACTGACTCTATACATGCCCCGATTCTCATTGCTGAAGCCCATACTGAATTTTTAGTCAGTTTGAAAAAATAATGACACTGTAATACATGAAGAACCAGCGTATAGGTGATGTCAGCGTTAAATTAACTAGGTCAGAGCATATAGAGCCACTATTAATTTTACGAGGAGAAATTTTTACGAGTATGAGAATTTTACGGGATTAATTTTACCACCAAAAATAGGTCACCATTGAAAAATCAAGTTACAACTAATCAAATGACACGCCTATTTATATCCATACAGCAATGGATGCCCAAAAATTACTGCATAATGTACGGTCAATGTTTTATGGCAGCGATTTTTTTTAGTAGAGGTAGAGTGTCTGCTATTTCTCTGTATTCTTCCTTCCATTGCCTCTTTTTTAAATAACCTTCATCCATTTTCTTCAAATCGACCATTATCTTTATTTTCGAACTTCCTCACTTATTTTACCATTTACCTTTCCATTCCCTCACTAAAACTATTTTATGTCTTCCCTCATCATAATTATACAAATCATCTTTCCTTTTCCAATACTCAAAAATTCTTTTTTTCACTCAAATCATCCATTTCATTCCAAGAGTTCATATCTTTAGTAAACTGAGAATATCTTTAAACTTATCATTATGACTTTGCATGTTTCGCAATTAAATTTTTTAAATCATCAAAATTCTGGCAATTCATTTAGCAAGACAATAATTAAGTTCTCGAGCTATATTTTATTTTTAATGAGAAAGCTCTTTGTTTGAAATCTTCATCCTTCCCTGGTTGAGCTTTGAAACCCTGTTTTCTATTTTCAAAAGCATTTGAATTTTCATGCGTCCCGCTAAGATGCCACTTAATTCTCTTTTTTCAGCTAATTAGTCTTCCATAGAGAAATAAAAACATTTTATTTTTCACAGAATAATGAATAGAATATGTATTTTTACCCTATGGTGTTTCTGAATTGCATCGTAAATGTGCCTTTTGAAGTTAGGCAGAAGCCTTCCTATCTTATCTTTTTTCTTGAGTCCAACTCTGAAGTATCGACCATGATAGAAGTAAACTTTCTGGAAGTAAACTGGATTTCAGCGCAAATATTAAGAAAAAGAATCGTTTGATACCTAAAATACATTCCACTCCTTACTTAAAGAAATAAATCGTGCATATTGATAATGCAGCAGTATATCTTGAATGGTTCCCTAAATAATATTCCAATACCGTTTCAAAAATCTTATTGATCGTAACTCCTTATTTCAGAGTTGGGAAGCAGTGGATCGCTCCGCATCGAACTTCACCCCTGACATTACACCACTCATCTTGGCTGCACACATGAACAACTACGAGATCCTCAAGATTCTTCTAGATAGAGGTGCCACGCTGCCAGTTCCTCATGATGTCAGGTACCGAGGCAGGGGAAGAAAATATTTTCCACATGGAAAACAAAGAAAAATATCATTCTCATAAGATTTTTTGCTATGTTAACCTACATCAATGGTATATTTTTACCGATTCATTAATACAATACGGAAAACACAATTTTAATCTGATGATAAATTAAAACAGCGATATCGGGTTTATAACTATTCCGTATTTTAGAATATTTTTGGAATAAAGGCAATACCTACAGCCAAATATCTATTTCTTAATAGTACAAATTCAGGATTACAAAGGGCACTCATATATTCCGCATATTCTAGAGAGAGGACAACAGTGCAACTCCTCTTATTTGCAAAATTCTAAGTAAAGAAATAAAAATAACAAAATTCGACAAGTAGGTCAAAACTTTGGACTCCGCTAAAACAGTCGCTTTCCCTGAATTTCAAGATATATGAATCCTAAACACAAATAAATCTTTCAACTGAACTCGTCTCCTTAATGGGAGATAAACGTTTCTGGAATTAGTGCCGGAAGTTGACATCCAAAACACAAGTAAACCGTATATAAATGTCAATATTGCCTCAGAAAGAAATAAATTGATTGTCAATATTTGAAGCCTTCATTTACCGCAAATTAAAGCATTGAAAAGCTCATAAATCGTACAGACGTTTAACAGAACAACTATCTGCAGGAGAGATGATTCTCCAAAGAACCCTTATTTCGAATCCATTTAAATCACCAATATCATGTTATGAAGTGTATATTATTTTTAGTAGAGAGCATAGCCAAAACTTTTTCAACATTTGCAGCTATGAAGTGTTTTCTACATCATCTTGTTTACTTAATATAGCATTTTTCGTACCTGCCTCAAGAGCAAATGTTTTCAAATATGATCATCTATTTGAAATGCAGATTGATAAATGCGGTAATCATTGATTTGATGACAATTTTTTATGTTGATGCTAAAAATAAAGTTGCATGCCATAGCTTTTTACATTAAAAATGAACAAGGCAGGGTTTGTCATTGTATGCATTTTTTTCATTTACTTCTGCATTCTCAATAGCTCTCATTACGGACGGAGATGGATTTGGTCAATGCAGAATTTTCATGGAGCAGGCCGCTTTATATTCACGTACATATAAGAATTTACTTTCATAGATTTGGCTACCATTTCCATCAGCACCCAACTTTATTTTATATGGAACAAGTAAATTTATCTAGCATCGTAAAAAATTAAACATCCATTTTTTGCATTGATTGCCAGCCCTCCCAACAGAGCTACAGAAGATAGGTGAAGTAAACAGACCGGAAAGAGACAGAAACTCTGTGCATTAAATTTCTTTCTCGCTACTCTATAAATTCGTGAACCTTAACATTCCATCACATGAGAATACTTTTATTCATTTGTCATTTCCTGGTTTGTCATTTTCTGGTTTTTCTAATTTTCTTGCAATTTTCCAAACATAACATTTCCTTGGAGTTCTCCGTCTATTTACTGTATTCATCTATCGGACTTAAGAATAAATAAAATACGATAACAACTTTTCTATTAATAAATTAAAAGACGATACAAACAATGGCGACACTAACAAGAGAAATCAGCAAACATTATAAGTCTTGCACTATTTTTGGTAACATTTCTTCGTAAAAACATAAAATTTCTTAGGTAATGTCTCCAGCAATCAAATCTTAAGTCCATCAAAGGTTGTTTTGACCAATTTTATCTTTGGTTTTACATAAAACAAAAATACATAAATCCTCTACATTTTTCTTGAATTACTATGCTTAAACTACTATGATTAAATTTAGCAAAAAGATCTTCACCAAATGAAACATGATACTAAATGATAGATATCGATAACTAAAAATGTAATTTAGTCTATAATTTTGCGTCATTACGATGTGTCAGAAATATTGACCATAAAACAATTCATTCACATTTTCAATAACATATTTGAGGATCAATTGTTAACTCACATTACGTGAGCGACATCACAGATGAATAAAATATTAAATAAGCACTTATAGGTTGCTAAAGAGGCGGTAAGAGTCTCCTCATTATTGAATCTGACGATAAGAAACATAATGATAAGCAAACATTTCTATTACTAAAAGTGAAATAACATACACCATTGCTATGTGGCAATTCATCTTCCATTGTGATGAAATTAGACTTCAAGTTAAAACATTATGCGTCACCTTTATTCAACGCTAAGATACTTAAAGTAGTTTGAGCGAAATATTTTTCATTAGAAATCAATGAATTTGATCTCATTGTACAGAAAAATATCTCACTCTTCTACTGGCACCAATAATTCTACCCCTTACCACATTATTTTCGGAGATATTTGCCAAAAAAATACCAGCCCTTTTGCATGGAAAATGGTACGCGTATGAACGCCAGAGAGACATTAATTACAAAATGAGGTATTTTTAACACTTAGATATCGTAAAAAATCTAACGGCGAGTAGTTAGTATGTTTTTTCAACTATATTTGTAAATTTATCATATTGTCACCGCAGTAGGTTATTGGGTATCACAAAAAACCTTCCGTTTTGAAAGAATTTTCAAACGCACCGCGTGAAAAAAATTAGTCCAGTTACAGACTTATTTAGATATTTTCATTTAATTACTTACAATTTCTGTCATATAAAACTGTATTATTGCACCATTAATAATGGAATATTTAATTCATGTGTCTCACAGCTGGTGAAATTAAAACGTATCATTCGAATACGGTCTCTATTATGACTAGGGAACTATCTTGCTCGGACTACCTTAAACATCTAACAAAACTGAACTAAAAATTGTGTGATCATTTACATCCCTAAATATTTTGCATTGACGGTTTTCCATCTGCATAATTAAAATTTAAGCTGCTGAAAAATTCTAAGAGGGACAGTATTGAGCGAACATATGTAATGGTTTAAGTTAAATGATTTTTCTCTTCACGTAATGGCTTAGGTAAATTTAGTTGTATAGCTTTTGGATTACTGCCTTCGTCTATTGTCAGGAATTTACAAGAAGAGCGAAATAATATAATAACGAAAATGACAAGCTTGTATCAAATTTCGTGTCCACAAATCATCTCAGAAGGCATTTTGGCATTCGTAAAAATAATTATTTCTGTTTCAACTGCTTATTCATGGCACAAGTTTAATTCAAGTGAAATAAAAATGACATATATCTGGCAATCTCTTTATTACTTGGTATACGGGTGTTTTTAACGGTAAAAGACGATCGTTCCGATTAAATTATCATCCTATTACATATGCTTCAAGCAATAATTAAAAGATAGTTCCTGTTGCATAACCTCAAGGATGCAAGTTTAACCTTCTACATCCAGGGTATCACCGGGTGGGAACATGGACTTCAAGGTAATACTTTGCGGTTTTACATGATTGTTCATTTTCTACAGCATTTTAATCAAAAACTTGTTACGTAATACGGATACAACATAAAGTTTCATCCTTTTATTTCCGAAGATTTCATATTTGTAATATATGGTTTTCAATGATAAGGCATTCCCATTTGGTACACAAGTAAACGTTTGAAAAGTAATGTGTCCGTATTTAATCAAATAGAGTAAATTTAAGCTGAATGTGTCATTTCTTATATCTGGATATCCAAAAGTTATGGCCGAGACCATAGACTTCATGAGTATACTTAATAACAGTACTTTTGCCTGGAATGAGAAAATGATACAAGTGAGATACACTATGCTATATCCAAATGTAAAATCTAGATAATTAATATGCTTGCGTATGAATTATAATTTAACTATATTCAGCTGATGCTCTGGGCGCTGCATGTTGGGTGTTTTGTCACATTAAATGGTCAGTATTACACTTGATAACGCTAAGAATCGGCTCGTTTACTTATTTGTCCTATATTTTATGAAGTTGCAATGTACTATATTAGGCAAATCACAATTTGAATCGCCAGTTTTTATCTAAGAGGCCTGCATCACTTTGAAGAATTTTATGGCAAAAAACTGAGTAGTGTAATAATACAGTTAATGAGATATGGGAGAGATAAATCACTGTACAAACAGCAATATAGTTTTATAAATTTCTTCCCTGTTATTTTTGGTAGACGTAATTCATATCTGCAAAATGAGCCGGCAGAGGTTCAAAAGCATTTTAGCTGGGCAGAAGTTCATACGGAGTTTACAGTTTCAAAGATAATGGCCTGTAATTTGGAAATTATGGAGGTTTTGATTCTAAAATATAATATGGAGGTATGGAGGGCAGAATGAAGGTCTGAAAAAAGAGCCTGAACTATATGGAGAAGTAGTGGCAAGGATACAAAAAGTCAATCGCGATCTTGAAAGTGAGAACTTGAAAACACCATGGGGACCTTTTCAAGCAATTATCGTTTTCGAAAAATTAAATTCATTCGCAATGGCTTCTACAACGCTTGCTACAATTCGCCCAACGATTATTACCCATCGACCCTCATCAATAACTCCATCAACGAACACTTCCTAACTACTCCTTCCCTTCCATCCTTTCCATTGCCAGCAATCCATTTGTCGTTTTTCTTACTTTCATTACTCTAGATTACATACGGTCATCCTAATTAACAAACCGCGTAACTATCACTCCCTAATTTTTATAGGAGAAGCAAAAATTCGGATATTTTTATGTAAAAGGAGCTTTTATTACCTCTTCTATAAAAAACAGATCCTTTCTTTCTTTTTCATTCTACCTTCTTTAAAGGAGGTTTGACGAAACTATTTAGGGATAATATATATCAATACTGTTTGCATAAAAACTTAACCAAAATGGCATTACGTGCTTTACTAATTATGCCGAAGAGATCCACGCCGTCGACTGCCATTATCGTGAGGATCAATCATTCAGCCCGATGTATCGAGGGGGAAAAATGCAAATTTGCCCACAAAAATGAAAGAAAAACGGGCTTCAGCTATTTTAAAATCAATTATTCAGGGCAATCATCCTGGCCAAATGCCAGTCACAAAGTTATGAATATCCTTTTAATAATTAGGCCGTTTTTTGTCTTACAAATCTGGGAACTTGGGTATTAATTTTAACGTAGTAGAATCCAGAGTATAGCGGTTATGCTGCATACTCTAACGAGATAGTAACATGTTTCTTGGGAAAAATAGTCAAAGTGACTACTTGGGCTACTATTGGGGTTTTATTTTACCCCTCTTCTAAGTCGCAGACCCCGTCCACGCCGCTAATAACCCATGGGTGCGGACCGATAGGAAGAACTAATGGAGGTGGGTCAGCATTTATTCACGGGGCTGAAAAAAGTAAACCAAAGTTACGTGTAAGATCTTGTCCTTTCTCGGCGAATAATATGAATAAAAAATTCTCGGGCTTCTAGCCGAGTAAGAGTTTTTGTTGCTAACGTTTTGACGGATAACTCAAGTGGTCTCTAAGACACATATGTATTGGGATCGTCTCCTTAAAGAGGCCATTGAGATCAGGCTGGAGAAGAACACCTTAAATCGCGACTCTGGGTACTTACTAAGCAGGGAATGGAGACCGTTAATTCAAAAAATAACGGAAAGAAGGAGACAACAATGCCCCCCAGATTAAGCGGCTATATATACGCAGGAAGGAAGGCCTGCATCTCATTACTGCTCTGAGGACGATGGAAGTGTTATCCGTCGAAACGTTAGCAACAAAAACTCTTACTCGGCTAGAAGCCCGAGAATTTTTTATTCAAAGTTACGTGGTTTTTTTAATTGACTAACACTACACTAATATTCAAGTCTGCTCACAGACCATCACATAAAAGCTTATGGCCCCAAAAAAGAAATTATTATGCGTAAAAAAATCCGCAGAAACGTTACATGCTTTACATTTTATAATAATCAATTAGTCAATTAACAAATAATAAAATTCCTACTCATTAAATCTATACCAATTAATCACTTCGATCCGATCAATGAACCATTTATTTTCTAATAATTGTGCATACCTACTGCATATCAATCAAGCATAAACTTTTAATTATTTTAGCCCAAAATTCAAAGGCTTGTTATCTGTATCCACTGACAGTACTTGAAAAATAGACTCTGCAACCCCTCAATGACAAGTTGAACAATAATAGAATTCTCAAATTTCATTTTTTTATCTTGGCTTACAATCCTCAACAAACTTTTTCCCCGTCAGTGTTCTTCCTTAATTCAATATGCCGGCGTAGGAGACAGGGTATTTTCTATTGTACCAAAAATTTCCATTCTTATTCTCACACCTCGAGACTAATCTCACTAGTGAGAATATCATAATCTATGAATAAAATTTTACTTGCCATCCACTTTTAGCGCTTATTTTTACGATTAGAATTTTCACACCACATTCTTCTCCTATTCTAAAGAATATTGTGGTTAAAGGTGTCTTTTAAGTACCAATTATCAAGACGTTTAACCTTATCCTTTATCCTAAGGCAAAAATATAAGAGGAATACATCCTTTAAACCCCGATATCTACTTATTAACGCTCATCCATTTAACAAGCAACTTAACATGAATGATTACTTTGTTGAAATAAACGCTTTTTGTCCTCGTGCTGATACTAGAAATCATGGTCGTTCTATGTTAGGACCACAAATAGTGCGAGGATAATAGTCAATAGAGACTCGGAGAAACACGTGAACGCGGCTACAAGTACACCGCGCGCATTCTCTCGGCAGCAAGCGAAAATAAAAAGCAAGATATATGACAATCTAAATTTCATAGACGACGCGTTAGCAGTTCGTTCTAAGGAGCTCTTGTGTGACTTCTATTTTTTCCTCTAAAATTTACCAAGTCGAATGAAACTGAACAGCGGTATTCTGTGAAATTTCTTGTTCTATAATAAAAAAAACTGGGACTAAAAGGTATGAAAAATTTAAAAAAGCTTGTGGAGAGTCTACAATGAGTTGTTCAACATGTTCTTGCCTGACATAAAGCGTATACAGAAATCCATAGGAGCTGCGAATCGGAAGTTGGTCCTTCGGTGATACGAGGTAAATATATAAAATTATTTTGAAAATGGCTGATAGCTTTTGAATTAGTGAACCCAAATACGTTATTTTGGCTAAAAATAGTGAGATTGTCCATGTTTTTGGCCAAAAATGATCATTTTAATAGTCATTCTTCTATGTTACTACGATTTGATGGTGTAACTAGTTAATCACCTTACTGGCAATTGAGGGATACAGGTTCGTGCCACGATAAGTCACTAACATATTTTTTAGCAATAACCATTAATTTGGTGTGTCACCTTTGAACCCATGCACATGACTTTGTACCATGCATTGGTTGGGAAAGGTCAAGAACCTTTAGATATGAACGCTAGCGATTTCCTCTCCAATATATCGAAATTATTAGTTACTGGAAATTGAAATTCAGATCTGCTCATTCTCCCACTCAATTCACAGATGTGGTTGCGACGAGTGCGTGTCTTCAAGCGAGACGGACTCCCTTCGACACTCGCAGTCGAGGATCAACGCGTACCGGGCCCTCACCAGTCCCTCCCTCATCTCACTCTCCAGCCGGGACCCGCTCCTCACCGCATTTGAACTCTCCTGGGAGCTGAGGAGGCTCAGTAGAATGGAGACGGAATTTCGCCTCGAGTACAACGTAAGCACCGATAACCTCTCACCCTCTCTTTCCCACGTATTGTTTTTTCACGGGCAGTCACAATAACCTCATTTCAATTAATTTTCAAGAAGTAAATGGAACTTCATCAAGTGAATTTATACATGATTTCATAACTGCTTACTTACAGGTATTACTGCTTACGGCACTTATTATCATATACATAGCATATTTTTCGTCTTCACACAGTGGACTTTTATTCCGTATGTCTAAAGGATTTGTTCCAATGGATTTTGGAAGTCGTTAATGGTAAGACTAAAACCCTGCAGTACTTGTCCACAAATTTAATTTGCACCGACCATGGTTTCAACACTTAGTGTTATCGTCAAGGTACAGCCAAAGGTAGCATCTTCCATATTTTCCCCCGAACCAGAAAGAAAAAGGAAAAGGGTCTATGGTGGAGGAAGGGACAAAATATACAGAGGGGGGAAGAGGTATTCAATATTAAGTGCAGCAGAAGTGAGTCGGAGGAGGCAAGTTTTTGAAGAAATTGCCATGAGAAAAATTTGATTAGGATAGTTGCCTTGTATCCTTCAAAAATTGCCTGGATAGCGAAGTGGTCTGCGCATTGGTCAGGCAAACCAAAGGTCCGTGGTTTGATTCCCGATCCAGGCCGAATTTTTTTCATGGCAATTTCTTCAAAAACACTCACCTGCCATGGTTGAAAATTTCAAGAGGCAAGGTTATTAAGGGGTTTGCTGGACAGAAAGAAGGTCATAAGTTCTATAGAGGAGATGGGGTAACAAAAACGGCATCATTACAAATATTAGCCGGGATATACACAATTTCAAATCACTCAGAGAAAATAATTTTAATTTGCTGTCTACAAGATGTAAAATAATAGCCTTAAACTTGTTTAAATAATTAAAATTACAACAAATGTTTCTAAATGGATTTTAATGGGGTTATAGCTTCCAAAGTTTCCCTAAATTCACTGCAATATGGACTGCATTAATGGACATGTTCATTTTTTCCCATTGCATAAAAATCCTGTCAATTTTGCTGTTAACTTTGGTTCTTTTACTACTCCGAGGTATGCGTCAAAATACGCTGACCATTAGTTATATCCAAGCCAAATCTTTTTTTTTCATCAATATTTCTCATTTTCTTTGAACTCAAGGTGACTACTAGGAATTTGCTAAGTTGGTGTATTATAATTTTGTCTTTGTCACTCTCTCAATGTATTTTTACCAGATTGAACGTCATTCAATCATTTATATGAAACAATTTATTGCTCTCATTATTTCACCACGGATGGAACCTCGTTGGTGGAAGTTAGATCCATAAAAAGGGTTGAAACTCGAGGTCCAGTGAAAGCGAAAGTGACCCGGCAGAAAACAAAAGTGAAGCCTCACGAAAATAGAAGCAGATGCAAAAGATTATTGATTGGTCTGAAGGCCCAGGGGTGGACAGTGACACAGTATAAATCACGCGGTTACCGGCAGTATTTCATCAGTACCGTCGCATTTAAAGTCACGGATTATGTAGAAAGATCTAATACTCTCCTGCCTTATACCGTTAATGAAGACTGTTTGGGTTCTCTCCCGGTTTAAATTTTGGCCTTTTGCCAATGCTTCTACGCACTAGTGGTCCATCATCACCATGCCCTGATGACAGTTGACGACTTATATATAAAAAAGTCGATAGAAATGCAAGGTTTGAACCGGGAGAGACCCAAAACAGCCTTCACCATTATGAATATGTTTCGTGTAACCCTCTCAGGAGATGCGAGCCTCGACTCAGACCTTTGCGACTTCACTTCTGGATCACGCAAGAACATCGTTTGAGCTCGAGACGATGCTGAACCACAACCCCGCCGGTGAGGCGTGGGAACCAGGAGAGAGGCAACCCTTGGAACGTCTGAAGCTGGCCATCAAATACAAGCAGAAAGCGGTAAAGACAGCTGGATTTTTAAAAATACCAATATGGTTCGGATTAAGGCTTCCGCGGTGAGCAGGTATTCTTTCTATTTCTTTTTCCGGGATTCAGCCGCGTCGTTGTTTTTCTGACGTTTCTCCTTCTCTCCTGGAGGGGTCATCAGGTCTACGAACATTGCCCTGAAGATGCCTCTAGAACAGATGGAGAAACGTTGCCAGAAAAATAATGACGCGGCAAAATCCCGGAAGAAGAAATGGAAAGAATACCCATACGGATTGAAGACAATATTTTTTGTTTTAAGCAACATAGAATGGTGAAAAGGGGGATATTGAAGTGAAATATAGCATTTACACCTGAAGAAGCGGCTCAATCTGGGTCATTGATTTAAATTTTTAATATGAAATAACAGTGTTTGCCCCTCTAATTTAATGGCCAATAACTTTAATCGTGATTTAGTTTAAACTTTGGGTCAAAACATTGTGAAAACAATAAGTGGGAGTCCAAATATAAAAAAAACTTCCTGCTAGAAACACACTTCCAAGACTCCTCCTCTGACATTCAACTTATCAGGGAGTGAATTAAGGGAGTACTTTTCTGCCTCAAATTTCTTCCACTTAGTAGCTGAAATCATTTTTTTAATGTAGACTTTTATTACACTATAAAGAATTTTAATTGCTTTTCACAGCATATGACATTAATTAAATTACTTGACAGCGCTAAGAATTAAAGGATACAACACACTTGTACGATAAAATATTTTACTAATGGATACTTGCTTACCTAATTTTCTCCAGAGTAAATATTATCTTATTAAACCTGTCAGTTCGTCGCCCATCCCAATGTGCAGCAACTATTGGCGAAAATATGGTATGATGGTCTGCCGGGATTCCGAAGAAAGAGTATGTTTGCACAGATAGTGGAGGTTGGCAAACTTGGAGCCAGTTTCCCGGTTAACAGTATGTGCTCCTTAATGATGCCAGATGGAGAAAAATCGAAGTTTATGCGAAAGCCTTTCGTCAAATTCATCTCCCACTCCTCATCATATGCCTTCTTTCTGAGTAAGTGGAATAGACAGAGCAACTTCAACCATTTAATTATTCTTTTTCAGCCCACGTCTTCAACAGATTTCCTCATAAAAGATATATCCATATTTTCATGTAATATTTATTGATTTTGGAATACTTGAGGCATATATAACTGATATTATTCATCAACAGTAAAATTGATGAAAAGAATTTAAAAAACTAATCGAGCAAAATCCAATGATAAAGAGTTAAAATACGCCTGGAACATTTAAAAATTTAGTTTTACACTACGCAAAAAAAGTACTATAAACAGAATTGTTAATTTTTCTGAGAGCTAAATTTATAAGAATGTACTGATAAAATAGAGGACTCAAAAGATCAAATCAAATAAAATGCACGGATATGTTCAAGAAAGATGAAAAGAAATTAATATTTTCATGTTCAATAATATCATTAATCAGTCACGTTCAATAATATCATAACAATAACATTGAATAAAAGTCCATTCTTGCCATCCTGCCCTGATTGAATTATCACCTGCTCTGGTGGTATGGGATAGTTGGTCGATGACTCCTACAACTCTGATATACAAAGGGTCCTTGAGGCTTTTTCAGAATTTTGTATAAATAAATAATGTTAAATTCGAGTAACAGCCCTCTATATTGACCGAAACTTTTTTGAATTATTACAAAAATTCTCATTCACAAAATTTTTCGTCACTGTACATGCAAACATCTTTCGTAAACTTAACAGTCTTTTTTTATTCCAGTGCTCTTAGGTCTTGCTTCGCAACGTGCTGAATACTTGGTGATTGAATGGTTTGGAACGGCTTGGATGCAGACTGTTTTGGAGGACTGGAAACGGAGGGAAAGAGGCTCACTGCCTGGCCTAGTGGAGTGGGCAGTCATGTCATACGTCTTTAGTAAGTTTTTTTTCCGATTATTACGGCTTTACAACACGAACCCCATCCAAACTGTTAGCAAATAAAAGTAAACATAATTTAATGCATATTCCAAAGAAGAAGTTATAGTTTATCATGCATTAGGAGGCCTTTCATATAATCCTTCATTTTGTATAATTTTATTTAGACTTGAACTTAACTTTATTAATTTAAACTTTAACAAACACAATTAACCACAGGAATATTTATAAAATATAGTAATTATTATGTTATATATATATTATGTATATAGTATTGTTCGTTAATCATGGCATCGATGTAATCTCTTCTCAGAGAAAAATTTGCATTATATTTCAAGCCATTGTTGTGTATTATAAAATATTTTTTTAATTCAAAAAGGCTACCTATATGCAACCTTTTATCTACCAAATCCACATAAAAAAACTTATATTTATCAAAATAAACGGCCACATTGCTAGCCATGATTTTATTACAAGAATAACTGTATTAAATTTATTTTACAGCGATATAATTTTTAAATGTTTTTCCATAACATACTTCTCATTTTTTCCAAATTTAGGTTTAATATGGAGTGAAGTTGTGACGTTATGGGAAGACGGGTTATTGGAATACATAGCGGACCTTTGGAATATTGTGGATTGGATAACTAATATATTTTATACTATATGGATTATGTTACGAGCTGTATCATGGTTTATAGCGTTGGTAAGTAGCTTTATCTAATGCAAAGGCAAAATAACAATCATCAGAGGTAAAATATTTTATTCGAATGTAAAAGATATTTAAATTCAAAAACTAATATTTTTATAACGCGTGCAATGATTTTTATTTAAAAAAACAAATACTTATATCTTCAACAGTTTTTCCAACCAATAATCAATAAAATTAGCAACTGACTAAAATTGTAATATTTATTTTTAGGGTGGAGGAAGGTTTCATAAAAATATAGGATTTCCAAGGAAGTTAATTTTTTTAACGCCTCAGAGTACTTTTCAAATAAGATATGGTATTCAGATATGCCTCGCCTTGCGTCGTTAATTGATTCCACAAGATCCGACGTAAGTCGAATTCCGAATTTAGTCGAATCCAAACGTAAATCGATCCAGCTCCCCTATAAACCGAAAGCATAAACACCATTTTACTATAATATGAATGTAAATTGTGTAAAATATAGTAAATATGATAGATTTCGTAAAAAATTAAAATTCTCGTTGGCGTACGGGTATCCTCTATTGGAATATTAATATTTCAAAAGATGACGAAACATAAATACGATCTTATTCAATACGGCATATTGCGAACGCATGCCACCATATTTATTGTTGACATACACCGCGCGTTCCTAAAGGCGTGTTTACATGATGCATGTACCCGCGCAAGTACTGGATAGATGCACGGACAAATGCTCCAAATTAGAGCAGGGGCTATTTGATGTCCAGGCGGTCGTGCATTTGTGCAATATTGGGTGTAAACACGAGGAAAATTTAATGGCGAACGTGCAAACCTGGCTTGAGAGAGTATCGTGACGGTTAATTTAAAATCTTGTTCTGCACGGCTAATTCATGACGTGTTCCTATTCCATAACAATTTGAAATTTACCAAGAAATTATGTTAAATGCTGGAACCAGCCTGAATGGCGATATCAATATGGTTTGTTGTAGCTGTTGTATCCAACGTAGACGTTTACATGGTGGATGTTATTGGCCGCGGATTGTCATCGAAAAATTCAAGTTGCGTAGGGTAGGCAAATGAATGGCCAACTGCATCCTTCGTCACGCCCCAGACACGTTGCACTTTGCACGTCTCTGGGTGAGTTCTCACTCATGAAAATATGATTTTGCTCGTTGCACAAAACAAGTAAGTTAGCAGCATCGACTACTGCTGCCATTATATTCTAATATCCTTCACAAATACAAAGTAATACCCACGCCCCGAAACTACTACGAGTGAAACACTTTAATGAGGGAGAAAAATTCGCGCTCCTGGTGGTTGTAAGCGCGAATTTCGCGCCCTCATCCCGCGCCGGTGCGTGCAGAACCTTAGTATCAATTTTTCCTTCTGTCTTCCGTATTTTCATTTGTATTGATTTTCTATCCTAATTTTATTTGCATTAGTTTTAAACAACTTTTATTTCATTTCAATGTGGTTTATATAAGAATAATTTGTTTCCAAAATTTTTTCGACCCTAATATATTTGGCAGGGTTCAGTTAATTTTTCATATCTTTACCGATTTCAAGGAAAACATATGTCTTTGAAAATAATATATAAATATGTCTTTGAAACTGACGTAACTCTATACGACGAAAGTCGAAGTATACCTGTAATTGAGTTTCCAGGAAATTTCACAGATTAATCCTCAATAGTTCATTGCAATTTTTGAAGGAAAAATACAACACAATGTCAAGTCTCATCTCCACCATTCCATTCAGACTGAAAAGAGAGAGCAAAAAACAATAGCGTAAAATGAAAAAATATTTGCTGATAGAAGAAAAAACTGAGAAGTAATTCCGATTATTTCTTCCCCTTAGAAAGACAACGAAAACAAGCAACATTTGCCATGTCGCATTTTAATAACAAGAGTGTATTTTGAGGAATTCATTGGAATTGTCTCCCATCAAGACACAATGAGTAAAGGTTGAAATAATTTGCGATCTTTTTTTGTTTTGTAGAGGGAATATTGGAGTGGGGCAAATCCTTGGTATCCCAGAGAAGAATGGGATCCTTTCGATCCAATGTTACTCTCAGAGGGCGCTTTCGCAGCTGGCATGATCTTCAGGTGAGACATGTTGCTGATTTTTACATTACATGGGCTGTGTTTTGTATTAATTTTATTTTATATTGCTATAAGAGAATCAGTTTTTTAGTTTTATAAAGTTCATTATAACTTAATCAAATATTGCATTTTTAACATTAATTTTAAAAATTGACATCGCTAAGCTCATCCTCTCTTTTCCACAATAATGTTGCAGTGCCTGAAACGTTTTCACCTAATAAATAAATCTAAGCCATACTATCAATTACTTCGATTCCTGTCAATTACTTCGATCAAAATTGCTAACGCCCGTATTAATGCGGCTAAAAAGTAAACATCTTCTCTATTCAAGTTGGATATTCTAAATACTTCCCTGATGGATGAAAAAAGAGAGACCATCTCACGGAGTTTATTGTTGGAAAAATAATAAAATATTCTATGTACTAAGGATCATCGATGGGAATAAATCATTTAGGTATATGATTCTCTACTGTTTTCCGTACAGAGACTTTTTCCGGCTATATAGGCAAGAAAACACTCACTAGAGGAAAAGTCCTTTTTTTAATTTTAGAGGGAGCTTTTTAGCTAAGTCTTCGTCTATGTCTGAATCTACATGTTTTATTGCAAGTTGCTGTACAGGTGTGAGACAAGAGGACACCTACCGTAAGGGGAGGAGAAAGACAAAATGAAGGGGAGAGAACATAGATGAATTTATGAAGGAGTTTCTGGCGTAACTTTGTGGAAATATTGTATATCCATATTGGTAAAAATAAAATAACTCGATAGTAATTCCCACACTTGTTTAAAGAAAACCGACTTTGATTCGACATTTTATGTTATTATTAAGGTATAATTGTTAACATTTCGATTCTATATATATCCCTTAGCAGAACAAAGATAGGTGGAGGGGTTAGGTTCTCCCACCTCCTCCCTCTCCTCTGTCATAACCTTATCCACCCCCGCACTTAAACTATCCCCCCCCCCACTGAAAACAAAGCGTATCTGAGTGAAAGAGTACCACGGAAAATCATCGCAAATATGCTGAGTTCTTTCTATAGAGGCGAAGATTCCGATGAATATTTTCCAGTTCAGAGACTTTCACAAACATTTAGAGGTTTGACATGGGTGCAATATAAGTTTCATTTGAGGAAAAATTACGGCACTGCAAAAGAAAATATGTGCTGGCCCAAAACTTAACTGAGTTACACAACGTTTAGGATCAAATAATCCTTGGCTAAATGACCGGTATAAGACGGCACTTATAATTTTCTAGCTATTCGCTAGTGCGTGATACTTGATCCATACCCAGCTACTTTTTATAATTGAGGAGATTAAATGGGCTCCTTGAAGGGGATAGTAATGAGGCTAAAACATCTACCAGAAATCCACTGGAAATAGAGGACAATAATACATATCTTTGAGTGAATATATACCATTACCTAAATGTTATGCCATTTGTGTTGAAGGTTTTGTGGGATTTAAGCAATTTGAATAATTGGAGGTCAAAGTTTAAGTTTGTGAGAATGTAAAAGATATCATATGAATTAGTTAGCGGAAAACACTACCTTCTTCACATACAGCACTAATAGAAGTTTGCAATTGATCGAAATGACTAAACAGAGTATATTATTTACATGCTATTGCATGGTCCGTCGTGAAAATCGAGTAATGATAAATACAAACTGAAGTGAGCACAGGAGTAAAGTTGTTTCAGTCATAACAATCGCTTTCATTTAATGCTACCATTAATATAAATAGCTTTTCTGATTTACTAACTATTCTACCCACTATAAATCATTATTTGAAATCAACGTAAATCCTAGTATTAAATTTCGCTTCATTCAAAATTTACTTAATCAACGAAGCCATTTAAACTCCTCAATATTTGCAAAACATTGAAATGGAATATATTTTAAATCTAACGAAGGGAATTTGGGATAAGACATTAAAGTGCCCAAATACTTACCCTGCCAAGTTACCCTATATTTATAAAATATATTATTGCATTGGAATACGTTCTACAGTTATAAGAAAAATATTTTTAACTTTTTCAGGCCTGAATTATGCTATTAATTGACAATACATGAGCATCGATCGATTGACTCGCAAGAAGTTGAATTTTTCGAAATGCAAATTAATACCTCACTCTTAACTATAGAAAATTAGTTCATATTAATTTTCAACTAAAAATTAATGACTGAATGATGAGACATTCTCAAATCTTCCAGTTTCCTGAAGCTCGTGCATATATTCAGCGTCAACCCACATCTCGGCCCGCTGCAGATATCTCTCGGAAGAATGGTGATCGATATCCTGAAATTCTTCTTCATCTACACGCTCGTGCTCTTTGCTTTCGGTTGCGGTGAGTCATAGTGAGGAAGTGATATGTATTTGAAATTTAACAAACGTATAAAAAAACGATAGTATGATAGTAAGTAATTAATTATTTTCTCCGATATTCAAAATAATTTAGTGTTGGAATAATCTTTATGGAATTTCTTGATCAGCTAGCAGCAAAACATCTCTTGTTAGCATGGTTTAACAGGTACTTGTCATTTTCAAGCAGCTTGAAGCAGCAACGACCAATGGCATATATATGCCTCTGTATAAAGGGAATATAAAAGGGAATTCAAATATTTCCCTCAGCTCCTTCAACATAAGTTTGAAGAATCATTTACTAAGTAGCCGTTTCTCCCACGTTCACTTCTAACATTTGTAATTCAAGGTATGAATCAACTTCTTTGGTATTATGCCGACCTGGAGAAGAAACGCTGTTATCACCTGCCCAGTGGACTGGCTGACTTCGACAATGAAGAAATGGCTTGCTCAATTTGGAGACGATTTGCAAAGTGAGTACAATAATTCACCGTTCTATTACTCTTCAATTCTAACAAAATGATCAACTAAAAAAACCTTATCCACTGTAAAAATACTTTAAATACCATTAAAACATTTTTTCAGCAGTGGTTCACTTAATCACTCGTCAATAACTAGGAAAAACTACCTCAACTTCAAATCGCGACGTAATAAAATATACACAAACGTTGATTTCGCTGTTACAGACCGGAATTTAATACTAGTTTTTATCAAAGATACATATTATTCTTAAAAGTCATGCTAAAATCAATTAAGGAACATATAAATTCGTCCAATATTTACTGCATTTTTAGTGTCAATATCTCAGTTATTAAACCTTTAAACAATTTTTCTGTAAGGCAAGCTTTGGCGATCAAATATAAGCAACAACTGGGTTCTCTCTGAGAAAAAAATAGCGCTGGCGTAAAGGTATAAATTATATATTTATTTCTTACTCATGAGTCACATATTTATGCGCTGTATTACATAGCTATCCGCGATTAAAAGTAAACCACTTCTTCCCTTATGTCAGGCCCTGATACCGGAAACTCAGATAAAAAAGAAAGAGAGCCAATAATTCCAAGAGCCACAAAATTTTTCCATTTAAAAGAAATGCCCGTCAAATATTTGGTGTTGGTATTGAAAGAAGTAAGGCTCCACGCTGATAGGATAGCAAGAGAAATCACTTATCTTATGGCAAAATTGAAAAGATTGATCTTATGGCCAATGAGAAAGACATCATAGTTTGAGAGCTAAAATAAATAGGCGTGTAGTTTTGATGGTATATTCCTTTCACAGCAAAAAAGCCCATTACAAGAATAAAGAGATATGATTATAAACTGGGTAAATCAGGTTAAAACATTTTTATGAGGTAATTAGGCCATAACATTTTATGAATCTTAGATATCAACCACTTTGTTTTGTAATATTCCATTTTAAAACATTTTGAACTTTTCCACTAAGAAACAACATTTATATCGGCAAAATCATGGGAATAAAATTTCGCAAAAATGTTTCACCGATTCCAAGAATAGGGTATGGCTGAGCCCCAACATAATGATTTACTAATGAAAAAAATGCGGGCAAAGTCGCGGCAGGAGATATTACATATTTAAAAAAAATTGAATTGGACCATCACATTCCAAAATAACAACATGTGATTGAAGCCTTATGAAAAGTCTACACAAATTATTTGAATGCATATACTAGAAATGAATTAAATTGTAATTTTTAATATTGCTCTTTTCAGGTATTTCCGTCGCGTGTTTGGTTTTTTTGGCAACAGTTTCTCCCCTCTTCCTGGGGGCGTCTTCAGGTCCGTTGGACATTTTTGTAACTAATGCAATTACAAAAATGTCCAACGGACCTGAAGACGCCCCCAGGAAGAGGGGAGAAACTGTTGCCAAAAAAACCAAACGCGACGGAAATACCTGAAAAGAGCAATATTAATAATTATAAGAGTCGCGGAAGCCTTCAAAGAAATTTAAATTGTAATTTATTTGAATAATGAGTGAACTGTTAATATAAGTGATACAAAAAATTTCCATTTATTAAATGTCATGTAATTTATGACATTTAATAAATGAAAATATATGTATTATACTCATATAATATTATAATCTCTATTATATGTTACTTATATCCCTAGTCATAGCCAAAATGACATGACTTAGAGATTATAACTCAGGGGAAGTATTTATTATACATAAACTCCATAGGTCAGTAGCATGAAGACCATTATATCAGGAGACACAAATGATTCATTTACTTAAGACTCCAAAATTTTGGACATTTTACCATACGTTTTAGCCGAAAAAAACATTGGACATGTTTATGACACACATAAATTCTCCTCTCATTTTTAAGAAATAAGTACCGACATACTTCTATACTAGTCAAAATGATCAATTTTCTTCTATATTCATTCCAAACGTAACATTCAATACTTAATTACTTTTATTAGCAAATCTAGAGTCTATTTGATGAATCCTGAAATATTCAAAAAGGGAACAGCAAGATAAAAGTAACTTCATACAGTAATAGCTGTTTTTTATAATGATATCGAGGAAATGACTGGAAGATAGTTTTGGCCACATGTTCAAATGCTCATTAGTTTCCGGCACAAAATCCATGACGATGCAATATCGCGTGACAATTTTTTCCCTCCTTTTCGTCAAATGTGTGACCTGCAAAGCCGTCTCTTCCCTTTTTCAGTATGTTTGAAACGTCGCAGTCCCTCTTCTGGGCCAGTTTTGGACTGGTGGAGTTGACGGCCTTCGAACTCACTGGCGTCAAGAGCTTCACCCGCTTCTGGGCTCTCCTTATGTTCGGCTCGTACTCCGTGATCAACGTGATTGTGCTTCTCAACATGCTCATTGCCATGATGTCCAACTCCTACCAGATCATTTCCGTAAGTAATGGTCGCTTCAAAGAGGAGCCTTTCGATAATTTCTATAACAGAAAGTTGTATTTAATCATTGCCCAGTACACTAAGGATGGCAGCTCTCATGGAAGGCAATATAATCACCTGTTCAACACACTTTCGATCGGGAACTTAAGAAATGAATATCACAGTTCTCTTAATTGGTGCCAATTTTTTTTACTAATGACTGAACCATTTGTATTTACGAGTGGCAGGATAGCCCTTATGAGTCAAAATATCGCTCATCTCTGATCTATCAATAATGAACATAGTCTCAATTTCAGAGAAAAAAGCTAGTCTAACTGCGGATTTGTACAGCATTCCTTAAGCTTGAGGAGGTTCCCGTACGACTGACTCTGAAAGTATGTCATAAATACTCTTTTCTATTTCTGACCTACTATTAACGCACTGATTCCACATAATAAAGAATAGAAATGTAGAAAAAAGTCGCTAACTTTTACATTGCTCAGGGAAAGGATATTTATTTAAGATAATTGATCCCAATCCGCAGAGCCCACAACCACAACATTTATATTTAGCCTCTGACTGTAGAGATAAGCTAAAAATTAGAATACTAAGATATATGAAACCATTATTCCTGAAAAAATAGGCTTCCTTTTTTCTCTTTAACGCAAAAAAACAACCGTTTAAGGCAGATTAATATTTATTCACCGTATTTCACTTATTGTTTTCGCACGACCAAGCCATTTCAGGTATAATTTGAGGAAAATGGTTTTGAATGGTCGTAATCATACGAGATGAGATTTAGAAAACTAATTATCAAATGGTTAAGGCATATATGAAAAATCTACTTACTTCCAGCGAAAAAACTAATTATTAAGATATGGTTTTAAATAGAGTAAAAATCATATGAAATAAGGGATCCCGGTCAACCCAAGTAATTTTTTTCTTGGGAAATTTCATCGCCCGCGCCTGTAACTGCGAAGCGTTTCATTTGATCAATACAACGATTGGCAAAAGAGCAAAAAACGTTACAGCAACGTCATAGCAGACTACTGCTTTTCATTGTATTCTGCCAACAATGCGATGAAAGACATGAGAACTTTGGAGTATTCATTTCGGCACCATGTGGGGACCACATTCCACAGGGGTATGCAATCGATCCACTTACTTTCTCGGTGGCTACCTTTCCTCGTTCCTCCCCCACTCCAGCTTCGAACTATTCCTTTTGCTTCTCCCTCTCCTTCCCCTTCCTTCCTTCCTCATCCAATCCCATTCCTCCAGCCATATAATTCCTCCAAGCAGCCATCTTGCCGTCATTCCTCCCTCGAGTCTCAAGCCTTACACTTCACTGTTAGGTCTTCTAAAGCTTTCCTAACACAATCACCTCCTTAAAACATAATTTCAGCCGCCACAGCAAAAATACTTTTGCGACCGCCAGCCATCACGGGGAGAAATAGTTGGCATTTCCTGTAGTTTTTGGCTTATTTGTAACTCAGCACAAAATAAACATTATGTCCTGAACTACGACTACTTCTTTGCTTACTAACGGAGGGATAAAATAACATTCAAGACAAAATAAGTTTCCGCTTACATTCAATCCTACTATTTTAAATTCATTGTTCAATACAAACATTGTAAATCTAACATGTTGTGATATGACGATCATTTTATGCAGAGGGGAATAAACTCACGTCTTTTAATGAATAAACCGAACATATAATTAAATCTTTCGCTTCAATGAGTGATCAAGATATCAACAGCAAAAGACAAGGTGATTAAGTTAGCATACGATAGATGGTGGGAATTTATCAACGAATGTTCAAATAACCGGGCCGCTTGGCACCAAACAATAATAAATAAATGAAAACTAAAGCGATATTAGCAGAATGAATCCAAATTAAAATCAAATGGCTGCAAATATATAAATAGGCGAATTAATTGTACGGTCTAGGTTTCCTAACTTTACATTTTGGTACACACCCTTTGCTCCAAAGATATCGTTAACATACCTTCTTTTAGGAAGAGGTGCTTCTACAATAAACGAACCCTAAGCCAGATACAATGGGTGCGACGAAATCAAAACAAAAGTGCAATCCTATGACCAGTTGCGTGAACGACACTCCCTCCAAGAGTTACGAAAAATTGCCCCGCAGTGGAAAAAAGATAATAATTCCGGCCTCCCTTGCCACCATGTATCACTTCCAACCCCCGCAGGAGCGATCCGACACGGAATGGAAGTTCGCACGCAGTAAGCTGTGGATGAGCTACTTCGAGGAGGGTGACAAACTACCGCCGCCGTTCAACCTCATGCCCAGCCCCTCCATGCTTGGGTGCAAGGACAAGAAGAGATCCAGTGGGTCCATTGTGGTGAGCCAGATCCTCATTCTCTAATGTTTATTCATTCATTGTTCATAACGTTCACCTATAATATTTTCAGATTGAAAAATAATTAAGTAAGTACATATGTATAAGATTTCTGAGTCTAAGCAAGTTAAAATTCATTATTGCTACGTACCTAATCAATCTTCATATAATGATTTACGTCAATGTTTATTAGCAATGTGGTTACAACTTCATCGCCTAAGTTTAATCGAGACATCTTTCAATCTGTTCTTATAAAAATTTAAATCGTTTCAAAAATCATAATATGCCGAATAAATTGCGTTTACATCGATTTGAAGTACCGATTTTGAGCACCTATTACCATTTTCGCATTATGGTAACTAATTATCTTTTAATATCTTCTCTTCATTTTAGTTTCCCATCATGTACATATGTTGTGCGCATCAATAACTGGGGATCGGTTGGTGTGGTGGCTAGAGTACTGGCTAACCATACGGGCGGCCAGGGTTCAAATCCCTGCTGATGAGGGTGTTTTTCAGAGGAAACCCGATCTCTACTTGAGTATCTTGTGGAGGGCACTTCAAGTACAGTACTCTGTCTGTCGGATGAGACGTTAAACTGTGATCCCCTTGGCGCCTTTCGTTAAGAGCAGGCTAATGCCGACGCCGGATTTCTATCCACACTTCCTCCCTTACCTATCCCCTATGGCGCAAATGACCTTAGCTGTCGGTCGCCTCCCCAAAATCCAATCCAAGCATCAATAACTTACAGAAAATCTTGAAGAAAAAAAGTCATTCAATTATTTAAAGAGAGGATGTTTCACTTAAATTGCAATGTCATCGGACATTAATTTATTTTCTACATCCTCTGAAATAAAATCGACCTAATATCTATTGCCATTACCCACAGAAATACTGCAAATAATCTGCCATCAGCATAGTCCTTTAATGAAAAACACCCTCTAGCCATGTGAAACCATAACCTCCTCTTACTCATCTAAATACGTAACATACGCCCTTCCTCTTCCGTCTTAGCGGAAGTCTCGCGAGGCGGCCCTGGATCGCCATGATCACGTGATGACGCTGCTCGTCCGCCGCTACGTCACCGCGGAACAGAGGAAGAGGGACGAGTTTGGAATCACCGAGGATGACGTCATGGAGATCCGACAGGACATCTCAACCCTTCGGTACGAGCTCATCGACATCTTGAAGAGCAATGGAATGAAGACGCCGGACGTGGGAGGAAAAGAAACTACACGTAATGCCCCAAAACTATTTTGTTTATTAATGGTTAACGGATTTGCATGAAGCCTGAATATCGGCTCTATCGTAAATATGCTTAATTTTTTAAAGCTACCAGTAAGTAATCTTTACTTTAATTAACATTATGGGCTAAAATTTTGGTCACAATGACGATTCTTTTCAAAACTTTCGTTTTGAATTAGCGCGCTTTAGGAGGCGTCAAAAATTCATTATATCATCAAGAATCCGGAGGATGACGTCATGAATAGTAATCCCTTGAGGTGATCCAAAGCACTATAATGCTAAATCAACTCATTCTTTAAGTCATATTTGATGAATATATTCATTTTATTTCCGTTATTGAACAGTAAAATTTGCTCCTTGCCGCTGAGTAAATTCTGGAGATGCTTTTTAGTATATTTTGTTCCATAAATACGGGATCGCAACTCCTTAGCTATGGCGCCATGGCAACGCAAACATTTTGCCAGAGCATTCTACAGATACCATTAAAATGCCATAAAAGGAGACATCCATAAAAATAATGAAGAAAAACTATCCAAAGCTGAACTTAAGATTTGCATCTGTCTTTTTCTGCCGAAATTTGTGCATATTGTTTCCATTTTCTATTATGGTAACTGAAACGGCTAATATTTTGTAGCTACTGCTGAAATTACTATATTTTTTTTATTCTTGAGATACGAAAAACTTCATAGGGACAATTAAGCTAGGAATATTGTATACCATTTCTGAAATTGGTTGGAGTAATTTCATATTTCAACTTTTCGTTGAGATATGGCATCTTAAACGTTACGTGAACGCATTTGTCAATAGCTCACAGCCACATATAGAACTGGTGTTCATTTAATGAAAAAAAATTGACATCGGCAATCTGATCTTATAAAATTATTTTTTAACGTATTGGGAAGAATAACCAACAAAAGAGGCCACAAATTAGGTAATTTGTTAACCTAAATGAAATAAAGAATCAGGTGGTAACAAAGATTTCAAGCGTAGATAATTTCCATGCATTGACTGTCGATCATAGATGCAGAGATTCATCGTTAAAAAAGCTGACTGATCTAATTATTTTTTAATAATTTAGGAGTAGCTTATAAGGAAAAGTATGTTGCATTTCCCTACAATGCCGTGAGCGTATCACCATTGTTTTCATTGGAATTCAGTGCTCACCAGTTTGATGTAATTTACATTCAGCCAAATCAATGGAAAGTGAGTAGCTTGAGATGAATCGTTGCGTTTGTGTTCTTCTCGGTTCCACATTTGATAATATATTTAAAAATTGAAGAATATACAAATTTAAAAAGTCCTTACACTACTTTATTTAAATGGCCACATATTTTGGGCTGAGAGTTAAGACTAAAATCTGTAGGATGAGGCCAATAGAAAGTTTTTCGTCATGAACTTTCCAAGAACCAATGAGAAGGCATGGCTTATGCTCAAGAGAATTCAGCTGCTTTCGGACCTCAGTGTTCCTGTAGGCTGTGTTGCCAGACTTCCGATGTCCGTATAGAATAACTCAAAAGAAATTTCTTAGATACAATTCGCAATTTTCATAGACTCGTGGTGATATTTTAGCGAAATGTCGTGATAATCGTGGACATACATAAATGGGCCATCAGTGGAGGTTAAGAGGTAATGAGCGATGACCCTAACAAACCAATATTGCAACTACAATGAAATCTCTTAATGTTTCTTATTGATTACAGCGCAGATTAGCAAAATTCATGGTGTAAACTGATGACTATGAGTAAAATTTAAAGTTACCAACCCTTTCACCAAATTTTTCAATTTCCTTCACTTCTTTCAAATTGATTATGCACTGTTCGTTTAAAGAACAAAAAGTCAATTTACACAGTAATTTTATACGTTTCGTTTTTCTTTTCGTATAGAATATTTCATGAAGTATTCTCACGTATGAGAATTCTAAAGTCAATTACAACATTCCTTTAAGGGGAAATTTTAATGCAACCTATCTCTTCACTTTCGAGTCATTTCAGTTCCTTGAAATTCAATTGGTATTAACTCAGAATTTTAAAAACTATTATTTAAGTCGACAGTTGATAAGAACAAATAATTACTCGCAAAAGATACTTCACCATTTTCAGTCATTATCAGTAGTTATAAATATGACGATTGATTCTGTTGCAGCTGCATTTTATTTTAGTTAATTACAAAGCCTCATTTTGACAATCATTTAAATTTCCTTCATACACAACAATCTTGGATTCTAAACGACATTCCGTAGGTTTATGCTTTAAAGGGTGCCGATTAGAAGAAAATGTTATCATATTTTCTTTTCTATTTCTTATATTATTCATGAAATCTTTCATCAAAGCAAAAGCACTTGATTTTGCTCAAAAATATATGGAGTATGGTAAATAATGTATAATAATTATATCAACGAGGTATTTTAATGCATTATGAAACAAACATGGTATCCTAGACTGCCTTAGAATAAAACCTCACTAATAGTCAATATTCCCACAGAAAACAAGATGTACAAGCTTCAACAAATTGTTACGATCAAACTATTACACTACTGAATAACTCCTAGGATATTATACTGCTATGATTCCTGTCATCGATTCATTATTTTGGAAGACACTGCCTGAAATTAAGACCTTTTTGTTTTTAAATTATAAAAATCGCAGAAGAGTTACCATTTAGTACCTCCACACATTCCTGCAATGCATACCTGCTGAGTAATGAACGTTTTGCTCTCAACTTTGGAATTTCGAATCGAAACGACAAAAAGAAGATCATGTGATTAATACGATTATTAAAGAAACAATAAAAGAGATTCAATGTCAAATTAATAGGTACAAAAAGCCTTTTTTCCACGTATAATTAGCGAGTATGACATAAACAGTGCATGGCACTAAGAAACATTGCCAGCAGGCAATGTATTTTCATCCCACCCCTCTTCCTAATCGCTTTCCTCTCATTTTCCTTTTGATGGCTGATGTCTTCACTCCCCCTTCCACATCACCATCTGGAAGCCTGCAAGGATATTATTCATTTGTTGATACAGATATTAAAATGAACGAAGCCCGTCAGGATTCCTGCAGTAAAGTAGTTTCGCAATTATCTAATATTTTTAACCTCCTAATGGGTCAATGCTATCTTACGGGTTGGAAAATGATTACATCTATTGAAACAAGTTGATGTCGCAATTTTAAGAATTACCTTAAATGATCAGATTAATCATATGAAAACGAAATCATAATTTTTAAATGGATTATTTGGAAAAATATCAACATAAGGAGATATTGGACATATATTGGTCAACTAAGTGAGAGAGGGAAAAATTGTCATTGGTCGGTTTAAAGATGCGGACCGGTGTAGCCTAAACATAATATGTATGTATCATAATTTATGATTAATGGTAAAGGAGACACCAAATTAAACGGTGCCTCGTCGAACTAGTTTCCCGCGACTTTATCCAGAGTTAATCATTGCCAGTATCTTTAGCGAGTGTTTTACAGCCCGGCTGGCCATTTATCGCAACCTGATTTCCATTTCCTCCGATCTTGGCTATCTCCTTCCTACAGACCTATCCCCTGCACGATCTTTTAGGCCAATTCCTTCGCCTTTTTCCTCGGCCCTCATCTCCTTCTTATCCCTTCAGATTGGCCAAATGGCTCCCAATCCATGAGCATGAAATGGTTTTTTCCTTCATATTTTATTCTGTAGACTTCTCCATTTCTTATTTCATCCGTCTAATTTATTTCAGCATCCTCTACCAACACAATATTTTGAAATCGTCCAATCTTTTCTGATCGGTTTTTCCAAATGTCCATGTTTCCGATCCGTAGAGTGCCACGCTCCGTACGAATGATTTTATCTATTTTTTCCTCGTTCGTTGACTTATCTTCTTTGAGTACAACATTTCTTTTTACCATGAACACTTTCTTATCTTCGACTACTCAACGCTTGATGTCCGTTGCACTTCTTGTCCCACGTTATGGTGTCCTACGTGGGTGAAGGAATACACTTTCACTAATTTCCCTCCTCTAGGTTATTCTCTCCTATCTCATCAAAAATAAAATACTAACAATATGTTTCCCTCTTCTAATACAGTCGCCGGCAAGAAGGGAAGGACCATGGAGCGGCGTCTGCTCAAGGATTTCCAGATCGGTTTTGTCGAGGGAGTCGTGAGCGATGCCATCACTTCGGGCAAGGAGGCGAAGGACGTGTTCAGCAGGATAGCCAAGGCCATTGCGAAGAAGAAGAGCAGCGGAAAGGACTGGAACGCCGAGGTGAGGAGGAGGACTTCCAGGAGGGACCCGATTGGAAGCACCAACGAGATGACCATCAGGAGATCCCAACAGTCCCTCAGGAGACACATCATCCAGAACGAGAACCAGGCGTTGACTTCGATGGACCAGGACAAACTGCTGCAGTACAACCCGAAGGTGAACGTCCTGCCTCCCGCAGCCAGGGTGGCCTACGCCAAGTTCAAGATGCCGGTCATCAAGCACGAATACCAGGCCACGAGCGGGGATGAAGCGGGAGACGACCAGGTGTTTAAGGAAGGCTCCGAGAAGACGGGAGAGCCAAAACAGAGGACTTCGGCCAACGCTTCCATCACCTCGATGGCCAGCGCAATCGCGAGACCGAGGCCGCAGAGCAAGCGGACCATAGAGAAGCAAGGGGGTGCGGACGATTCCCTGAAGCCGACGGATGCGGGAGCCGCCAAAGCCGCTCCTTCGCAGCCCGCGCCCAAGAAGCCGGACTCGGTCGTGGTGGACATGGAGCCGAAGCCGAGCAAGGGGGCGCCACCCCCTCCGCCACCGAGGCCGCCCAAGGAGGAACCCGTGATGGAGAAGAGAGATGCCGGGGCAAGGCTGCAAGCGGACGCGACGGGCAAGGGGCAGGCTCCGGAGCCGGCGAAGAGGTCGCCAACTCCAATACCCGAGGAACCACCGCAGACCCCGGCTAAGGAAGATAAGGCCCCGCCGCCTAAGAAGGAAGACAAGGCCCCGCCGCCTAAGAAGGAGGACAAGGCACCGCCGAAGAAAGAGGACAAGCCGGCGCCGAAGAAGGAGGCGGGGAAGCCGGCCACGAAGGAACCCAGTCCCGACTCATCCGGCGAGAGGACTCCCAAGAGCTCGTCGTCCGGTCAAAGCGGATCCACGATACCCGCCAGCGAGAGTCAGGAAACGGCCAAGAAACCCGAGCCTATTAAACCCGGGAAGTCCAAGGTCACCGGGGAAATTCTGTCCGGTTGGTTGTAACGTGGAACGGACGACTGTTCTCTTATTTTTAACCGCCGCCACACAGAATGCTTAAGTTGAACGCATGCTCAACTGGTTTCTCCACCCTCGTGACCTAATGTATGTGGTTGCATGCGTCGACACTCGGGTATGAAAAGCAGCAGATATTGACTTGCACCACTTCCCGCTTGTTCCTAAGCACAGGGTTGCAAGTAAGACGACTCATTACCAGAAATACTGCTGATAGGGTTCAGAGGAAAGCTACAATCGCGAAAGCGTTAATATCATGAATATTATCCCAATGGTGATATAGATTCAGTGGTCAAAGAATTTCCCCATGACAGCACATTTCCGCGTCCAAAAAAAACCTGTATTGCAAGTGACACTCGAATTAGCGGGGAACAGCTGAAAACTAAAACAGATCTGAATGCCCCTACCAATTTCTGAGGTAAATCAAAACTTATTTTTTTAAGAGGAAATCAAGTAAGCCAAAAAGTTTTGATTGTTTCCGTGATATCATTAAAGCTTTTAGATTTCACGCTTCCCAAAATTTAATGCTATATCATCATAAAAAAGTTAGCTGACTTTCAACATGATACTGAAAATGAATTACCTTATTGGAAATACTGAACTACAAATGTTTTACAGGTCAATTATACCTCATTTGTAAGCAAAACAGAATCAATTGTTTTCGGGTTAAACTAAGTTAGAAATGATACTCAAATATAATTAATTTATCCATAACATTAAATCTTTACCAAAAAGATAATCATTAAGAGTAAAAGGTTTATATATAACTTTTGTATAAATCTGTGAAAATTTCTGTTTATGAAAGACAAATAAATGAAATTGATCATAAATTTTTAACTAAGAATTATTTTTAGTGCACCATGATAAATCAATTAAATGTGATGTGTTTATGAATATTCATTAGGTATTCGATGAGTAAAAAGAATGGCCTTTGATGACATATTTAAATGCAATTATTCCGAAGCTAAGTCAAGAACGCTAACGCGACGAGATTTCAATGCAAATAAATTTAGCTCATGCCCGCGCTTCGTACCTTCTCTATTGCGCATAAATCTAATCTACACATTGCATTTCATTTTTATCAACAATAAAAGCACCAAGTACAAACCTCTTACTGTTACTGCTTGGCTTACCGCGCCTCATTAGTTCACTTAAGGTAGTTAAATATAAATGATGTGATGGCTGCCAGCTGGCATTGCACGATACGCCTGAGTTACGACACAAAACGGCATTAGCCAAGACTTTTGTATTTTCTTTTTGATTAGACATTTTTACAAACACAATAATTAAAATAAATACTTTTTTAACATTCCATGCTACTACAATAACAGCGATTTATGAAAATTCATGGAAAATAACTGTCAGTGCCATTGAGTACATGGATAAAGCTATTCGTTGACAGTTGCAAGCAGTAAAAAGGTTTTCAAAATATTCACAAATGTACGCTAAAGCTTATACAACCGAAGTAATCAAAGGATGGAAAAAAATAAAGTATTCATGACCGACTAGGAATAGCTAATGTATTTTGAACTATAGATGAAAACTTTAGCTTAAATAAAAGTTTTCAAGAAGTATACTAGTACTAAAACAGAGAATACAAAGTTTATAGTAAGACATTTCATTTTTGTTACCTCTCTCTCTCTCTCTCTCTTGCAGTAATCAATCTTTAGATTAGTTTGAATATAGGTCTCCACTTATCTCTTTTCTGAGCTTTCCTATTCAGTTCTTCATTGGAAGTTGCCCCAGCATCCTTCCTCACTTGCGCCAGATATTGTTCCCTTCGCCTCCCTCTGTATCGTACCCCATCCACCATTCCCTCTAACACACTTTTCTAGACTATCGTGTCTCAATATATGCCCCACCAATTCTGCTCTTCTTTTTCAACACACTTCCATAGTTCATTCCCCTTCTCTCTCACTCTCTTGAACACCTCTTCATTTTGAACTCTGTCCATCCAACTGGTTCCCAGCATTTGTCGATAACACCACACATCTAAAGCATCCAGTCTTTTTTTTTTCTTGGCAATGGTCAAGGTTTCACATCCGTATAGAGCAATGCTCCACATGAAAACGTTTATCAATTTTTCCTTATGTCTATGCTGATGTTTCTTGCTTCTTGTTGAAAGCTCTTTTAGCTATTCTATTTCTAATTTCTCTTTTGCTTTTTGCATCACTTACATATTGCCCTCGGGTATTTGAATTCCTTGACCATTTGTATGCTTTTGCCTTGTATACTTAATTTACAATAACATATCCCACTTCACTGCAAACCATTAATAAGTCCATTTAATATAAAGAGATTTATCATAAATGGGCTTAGGGCAGTGCAAATGCCCTGTGGTTGAAGGTATGTATTTTGCAAAGACAAGTAAGTTAGTGTAACAGCATGTATCTACTTAGGACGAAAGAATGAATTAGAAATTCAAAGTTACCTTTGATACACACGAAAAATGAAGAGCTACAGAACTCACTCAGAAAAGTCAACAATGAAGGATTTACTTAAAACAATTTGCAAACATCATGGACACACTGCAGAATCTATTGTACTTTTACCATTTTTCTGCAAAGAGAGACTCAGTGCATGGAATTTTAGCCACAACCTTTCCGCGAAAAGAAATTTTCATAAAGAACTTACATTTTTATTAGATCATCAATTTCTACCCCGACTTATTATAAGGGTAATCTACCGGTTAAGGCAGAGTTACATGGAAAAAAGAACAAATATCTCTACACACGATTCCTTTCTTCACCTCACCATACGTCATACCTCTCCTTATCCTGTTCATAAGACTTTTTCTCCTTTTTCCCATATCCGGTTCTATCCTGTATCCTTACAACTATCTACTATACTAACAACTTTCTTTGTCTTCAATAACCATCCATTAAGACTATTGTTGCCAAGGAATTCAAATCAAATGGAATTTGTACAGAAAGACTTCCCTCCATGTAATGGCAAATAAAAATGAAAGATTGTGAGAGAAAAATAATTCTTTACACATTAATCGCTTAATCGCGTGAGGCGCTGATACTATGATATCTATATGTATCTCTGCATGTTAAAAGCATCAGAAAATGCGATGAGATGTCGAGCAGATAGGAATAATACTTTTGGGTTAATTCCTGCAAAAAATTATAGGCCAAATAAAACGCAGATCTAGACTCAACTGACTAAACATACCAATAAATATGAATTTCCTCGTCAAATAACATTTCTCTTTCTAAATTCCCTCCCTTATCACGGCAGATCTTCTCACACACTCTCTATCATCCGCTATTGGCAGATTTTAGACTACTACAGAGATATGAATGGAGAATTCTCATTTCTTAATGATCTGAAGCAGAAATCCAATAAGCAATAATCCATCCATATAGAGTGGTACTTTTAATAACCCTTCATAAAGGCTGAATAATTTCTTCAATTATGTGGAACCAGTCCATCAAGACTTCCCCCCATGTAAAGGCAAATAAAAATGTACTTTCTAAGAAGAGAGCAAATTTAATCTCGAGAATGATATGATCCTTTTTATTCTGTAAGTTTTTGCATTTGTTTACTCATTCCTTGATCCAAAATCAAGGAATAAATTGTTTGTGGATAAAATAACTAAGACATCGATGTGGGAACCAATTTTGTCGACTGGTCATGTGTTATCTGTGAAATGATTGCTGTAAAACTAGGATGGAGGGTATTGATTCGGTAATAAAATGATACATTTTTTCTAAATGATGTACAACAAGAAAAGTGAGCACTTCGCCCAGAGAATGAATGAAGTTCCATTATCCAAAGATATTACTGTAATAAGGATAATTGTGTAAAAAAAGCAACATACCAAAGAAATTGTGAAAGAATGCGGATCGACACACCAAAAAGAGGATGCATATTGAGATTCTAAAGAGCAAGCATCTTTGTACCATCCAATGAATGCGACCGAGCCAAAAGAAGTAGGGGTAATTAAGAGAAGATTAGTATGAAATAAATCAGTGAAATAGAGGCAGTTGTACAGAGCTTCAAATATTGTATCGTTAATGCAATTGAAGGGCCAGTTCAGGAAAATACATATTTTTGTGGTTCGACTGTTTTGAAGGTCGTTAAATTTGGGGAAGCAGTGGAAGAAGTAGAAGACATGGCTCGGACCTTCTGGATGATTAGGGATCCACGAATCAGTGGAGGGTAAATCCTTGTAAAATCACCATTTTGAAAAACTTTTCAAATCCTCAGATCCTCCTTGGCGGCCATTTTTATAAACCGCCGCGAGTGTTTTTGACCCTACGTTACGTTTGGGAGAAAACCTTATACATGCTTTATTTACAGAGATAACAAAATAATTTAAATACATTGTATTTAATTGAAAAAGATTAAGATTTTTGTAGCGGATGCGTTTCAGCTAATTGTTGATATAATTCCTTAAAATCAATATAAAAAACTACGCTTCACTTCGCTATAAACTATATAATTAACATAAAAGTCTCTATTGAAGAAATATATCCTGGCTTTTATAATTTTTATCTGAGGTAGTCGTAATTGAGATCCATAAATATTCAGTGATAAAAGTTATAACAGCTACGATAACTTCCTTCAATAGAAATTGGTATGCTAAAAGTATGGTTTACAACGATGTGAAGCGTAGTTTGTGGTGCCGACTTCATGGCTATTTTCCGATAATCAGCTGAAACATACTCGTTACAAAAATGTTATCAGTTAAAATTAAATTAAATAGTTTTAAATTTTATTTACAACCTCGGCATATTTAAATGTTTTCTCCAATACGTTTTTCCTGTCAACTATTCCGGTCACTAGTGGCGCTATATAAAAATGGTCGCCAATAAAGAAGTGAGTTGGACATTTGTTCATACCTCATTTTCAGATTTCAAAATATTGGCAAAAATATTGAAGGGAAAACATAAGGAAAACTTAAAAATGTCGAGAAACATTTTTTGAAATCCCGGATTGTATTATTTTGTGTGACCCTAGAACACTTCGTAATTTCCTCCAAATTCACAGTCATTTCACGATGAATTAGTATTTGAAGCGTCTCTGTCATCGCGGTTGTGGCAAGTCACGACATATATTGCTCCCATACAACCATTTGTACCCCAAAGAGTAAACACATTTGTAAATGTTCATACCAGTGAGGCGGAATAAGAGCGTGAATAAATATATTTTTCTGCCTCTTCCACAACACATTCTTCCGGTGATTCGGGTGGAGAGTACGGGTGATTGGTAGATTCTGCAACGTTTAATAAAATTGAAGCGCTCGTTTTGCTATGCAGCAAAAGCAGATATTGAGAACTTCTTCGAATTATTAAGAAAAAAATTAACATATGATCGATCGCATTATTTTAATGATAAGACACTTCTTTAAGCTTAGTGATGACCAAAATGTATAGCTAGATGAAGGAATTTGTTGAAGTATGTAAAGAAATTGGCCATTTTTATGGTGGCTTACGTCATAAAAATTTTACAGCTATATACTGACTCTGATGAATGCACATGAAAATTATCCCAAAAATAATAAGAAACCCCTATTGTAATAAACATGTCATGGTATTTTTTATCGCATCGCATCTTTTAAATCTATCATATTTTTTAAATAAAGAAACATTTCTTTAAGCTTATAAATGGCTAAAAATCAATCGCTAAACGAAGAAATTTGTTGAAGAAAGTTATAAAATTGACCATTTGTAAAATGACTTCCGTTACAAATACTGCTCTAGGCATACCGACTCTGATTTATGCCCATGAATTATTTCTAAATAAATTGTCAACCCTGGCAATGATAAACATATTATGGCAGGAAAAACTTAGAAGAATAGAAGTAGAAAATAAAAGGTCTTGGTCACGGTCTAGGAAAAAAGCAATCAGAGACGTAAATGTCGTTTTTGATCTTAAATTACAAAGGATATTATTGGAAGCATAAAAATGCTTTATAGACCAATTCAAACTTAAGCTATTTTCTGTACATGGTCCCCGAGCCTAATAACTTTCTTTTCTCCCTAAGCAGGGCCCCAGCTCTGATATTTTCCCTATTTAAAATTATTGCCCCCGAAATATGATCAAATTGCAAGGCCCGGATTCAGGCAAGTGACGCTACTTAACATCTTTAGCGGGGCATAAAAATATGTTTACAAAAGTCTACACAATGATTGAGTCTAAAGTAAGATTACCCTACATCTTCATGAAAATGCTGCCACCGATATAGATAGGCAATAATGACGCGCACGTGTCAAAAACTGACCCGAATGACCGGAGAGGATCTTCATATTGGAAGAAAAGATCACTAGAGACTGAGGAAGCGGAATTGGGATTTGTGGGCGCAACTTCACAGGTGGGAGGTATTGCGCCAGAGGGCGAGTTTAATAACAGATATTAATTAAGGCTCGCCATGGGGAGGAGGGTCACATCAAAAGATTCATTGGAGGCACATCTCCCCGAGGTAGAAAGGCGTGGCAGGAAGAAAGGGGTCACTGAAAGTGATGGAAAGTGTAGGATGTGAATGGGGAGGATTAAAATGGGCGAGGTGGGGGGAAGGGAAGTCGAGGGAAGGGGGCGGGGGCTAATCACCGAGGAAATTAAGGTGGGATCAACGTAGACCGTGGTGAACATGAGCGAGGAGCGAACGTATTAGCGGGAAAACGGCCACGTGAAGACAATAACCGATGGAAAGGCTAATAAAGGCTACCCTAATAACAGCCATAATGAACACTGAATCTTTATTCCTCTCCTTACCACCTATTTAGCGTGAAATTTAAATTTGGAAAGCCAAATTTTTTAAATGGTGAACGCTTACACAATGGCGTAAAATTTACATTATTGCTTGGATAAAAAAGGACTCATCACCATATAACTACGAGACGATTAGAAATGGAAATAAATTAATTGATGGCGGTGGCATGAATCTGAGAATTGAGAGTTTTAGCAATTTGTTTGGAAATGATAGTCCTATTCTTCATCCATCTTTCCGTAATTTTAAATTTGTTTTTTTTAATCATAATGCATTTAATTTTTATAATGTTATGTTAATGACAATGTGGTGAAGAATAAATGAATAAAAAATTTAAAAATGCATACAAACCTATCACGCCATTCCCGGGAAATCGCCCATGATGGGCCTGGAAAAGTACAGTGAAAGAGCTTAGTTGTTGCTTTCAGGCTAAGGGAATAGAATTTAAATAAAACAAATATTCAGTTAAAGTGGAGGTGAATCGCAAAAGATGCACAATTCCAGAGTGTATTCCATCCATATTATGTATACCATCGATCACAGATCCATATTTGTTTGGGCACTTTAAAAAGGCTACTTTTTGAAAGGCGATCAATTTCTCTACTTTAATTCTTTTACTATCAACATATCCTTCGGCTGCTTTTAAACCAAACACTTAGTATTTCATCACCTGAATTGCCTATTCACAAAACTCCATGCCTACCCACCAAAGCTAATTCACATTAAATCTAAATTATTTCAATTCAACACAGTGTTTTAAAGTGAGCCACAAAATCAAATTAATTTGAATCGTGTTAAAAATAAAACTATTAAAAATGCATTTGTTATAAAGATCTACCCTATTCATGACGTATTCATTCGGGTATGAGAATGTTGGGAAAAACTCAGCTTCATCTAATTTGGTCAAGGATATCGGCTCCGCCCCTGCATCGAATTAACGAATCAAATTACTAGCCATGGAATCATCTTCACGGAGTCACCCGATGGTACCTACACACAAGTAAGAAAGCCATACATGAAAAATTATTCACCTTGAAAGTGACACAAACCAGATTCCCGTGATATCGTGTCGAGTGCTTTAGCCATTTAAGCTACTGAGGAGCGCTTTCCTTCTTTGGGCTGACGTCCGGTAGATTAAAACCCTCAAAAAGAATAAAATTAACAAATTAAAACAAAATGTACTCGGGAGCAGGGATAGCTAAGCTGGCTAAAGCACTTGGTGCGATGTCGAAGGATACATATTCGAGTCCCAGTCCAGGGGATCAATTTTCCTCAGTGGAATCGATTTACGATACGGTAGATACACTTATTTTCAAGCCAAGGGTTTAGCAAATAGGGTTAGAGTCGATTCAGTTTGCCGCCGGGCAGTTAAACCTAAAGGAAGCCGAGAGTTTAATATCATCAGTGACTACAAGTAGTCGTTTTTCAAAGTTTACTGGCAGTTAAACAACATCTTTCAATTAGGCACCTGATGGAGCATATGCGATTACTAGTACAGGTTCCAATTTTCAGTAATCACTTAACAAGTAACCAAAACAAGGTCCGTCAGATCCACTTACACGCATCAAACGCGGTGCCATCTCATCGGCGGAGTAATAGAGAATCTGTGCAGTAACTAATATCATAATTAAATGGCGCTGAAAAATCACATAGTTCTTAGCACCGTAAAAAACTATGAAAATATAATGGATCGATTTATCAGCGCCACGGATATTTTTAGCCCAAGTTTTCCAGGGTTTAAATCGTGGGTCTTCTAAATGTTAATCTTCTCATTTGGGATAAACTATGCCTAATGAGTAATATGAAGTAAAAACATCTTAGGCCTTGAGTAAAAAGCTGTGAAAGTCACTATCGCGAAGGTGTGGGTTATTTATTGCCCCGAAAAACTTTTTTAAATTCTCGTTCCGAGAGACTCTTGTTCCTCTGTGAACTTTCTACGGAACATTAATCACCATTTAAATACCAGTCCCCGACGGGATTTAAAAATGCCCAACTGCTAGAGTAATAACCCATAGCCATTGCAATTTCAGTGTTGCCATTTTGAGTTATTTTCCCTTTAAGTAGGCCTATGATGAAAAAAATGAAATTGAAGAAATGAAACCTTTTCAACAGCAATTTCGATTACGAACGCATTACATAAATATTACATTATGTTATGAACAATTTTGAATGATCTAATATTAACATAGTGCCTTATGTAGAAAGAAAAATTAGACTCTGAATACATTCCAAATGCAATAATTCATGCAAAATCATGTTTAGTTGATTTTCTATGAGTTTCCTAATAGTGCGCCTGTGATACGTGACAAATTTTCATGGTTAATTTATATTATTAAAATAATACTAAAACGCTGCCAATGACAATAAATTTACATGCACACCTTCGCAAGTGCCTTATGAAAACTGTATACTTAAATATTCCATTCATATTTCAAAGCATTTTAGGATGAAGGTAGAGCTATTTGTTAATTAAACTCTTATGAGGGTGAAATCCAATCTTTAATGTGTGCTCTGCGAATTTTAAAATGTAAAAATTTACATCAGTTGCAGTGTTACTAATCAATACGATGACTACATTTTAATTTTCACCTGTTAAAAATATACATTCCCATCACGCCATTCCCTTTCGGGGTAGGCAAGTTCAAAAAATTTCTCATTGCCGTTAGTCCCGAAAACTAGGATCACATTAAATAATTTCCTTCTTCATGGCCCATCCTTTCGCTCGGTATTATTGCACTCATGCATTGCTTTATACACAATCACCCATTCTTATGTTCACCACTGGTCAAAACCAGACAGAGTTAGGGTCCGGTTTAGACTAGTGATAGACATATGCCGAAGTTGCAGGAAAAAGAAAAGGGAATACCAGAGAAAAATGCTAGAAGAAATGGAAAATGCAAGAGGTGGTGGTGAGGTCAGAGAATTATACCAGAAGGTGAAATATGAAAGGAAAGGTTTACAAACTAGAGTTACATATTGCAAAGATAAAGAGAGAAATTTAATTGGAGATGGGAAAGGTATTCTAAGGAGGTGGAAAGAGCACTTTCAGGAATTGCTCAATCAGGATTCTGTTTGGGTAGAGGGGACTGAGGACGAAGAAACAACCAGCAGGAATGAAGAAGAGGAAGAAAATATAGGAGAACCAACACTTACAGAGGTCAGAAATGCCATTAAGGAATTGCGTAACAACAAGGCCCCAGAAAAGGATGGAGTAACGGCTGAATTACCTAAAAATGGAGGCGAGTTACTGACTTCCAAAATACATGAGCTAATTGTGGAGGTATAGAAATCAGAGGAGATGCCGGAGGAATGGACCTTAAGGGTCATGTTTCCCATACACAAAAAGAAAGATAAAGCTGTGTGGAAATTATAGAGGAATCACATTGTTGAGTGTAGGGTATAAAGTGTTGGCCAAGGTCCTGTCGAAAAGATTGAGATAAACAGTGGAAAATCTTCTAGGAGGAGATCAAGGAGGATTCCGTCAGGGAAGATCAACTACAGATCATATTTTTACCCTGAGACATATTCTATAAAAGTCTTATGAGTTTAATATGGTTTTATATCAGATGCACATAGATTTTAAGCAAGCGTATGACTTTTCGGAGGAATTTGGCATAAAAAGACGCTTAAGGCAGGGTGATGTCCTTTCCACAATGCTTTTTAATTTGGAGTTAGAAAAGATCATTAGACAGACTGTGACAAGTAATCCAGGAGGAACGATTTTTAATAGGACGAATCAATTTATCTCATACGCTGATAACCAAGTGATACTATCGAGAAATAGTCGAGAAAACGAGGAGACATTTGTGAATCTTGTTGAAGCAGCTGAAACTATGGATTTGAATATTAACGAGGAAAAAAACAAATGCATGGTGTTGTCTAAAAAACAAGTTGAAAGAGGAGAAGACAGAGATAAAATATTCAACCAAATAGAGATAGTAGAATACTTTAAATATTTGGGGACAATAGTCACAAATAATAACTCTATTGCAAAAGAGATTGAAGCGAGAATTGCAGCTGGAAATCGAGTATACTATTCTTTGCAAAAAGTATTCATAGGAAAAACTGTTAGCAGAAATACAAAGAAAAGAATCTATAAAACTGTCATCAAGCCAATAGTCACCTATGGTTTGGAGGCATGGACGTTGATGGTGCAAGAAGAGAATTTGCTACAGAGGTGGGAAAGAAAAATTCTTCGGAAGATATATGGACCAGTCAATGAAGAAGGACAATGGAGGATTAGAAGGAATGAGGAATTACAGCAGCTGTATGGGGAAGACGGAATATTAACAGAGATTAGGAAATCGAGAATTAGATGGGCAGGGCATGTGCAAAGAATGGGTGGGGAAAAAGTAGTGAAAAAAGTTTTAGAAGGAAAACCAGAGGGAAGAAGAAGTAGAGAAAGATCCAGAAAAAGATGGGTGAAGGATGTAGAAGAGGATTTGAGGAAGCTGGGGGTCCGCAGGTGGCGAAAAGTAGCGGAGGACAAAGAAGAATGGAAGGAAGTTGTGAAGAAGGCCAGGGCCCTACATGGGCTGTAGCGCCGAAGATGATGAGACATATGCTGAGCAGTGGAACTCTTAGACATTGCTGCATGTTGGTATGTATTGAACTGGTCTTGCCAAGAGGCCAATGGAGTTTTCGACTCCCGTTCAGAAGGTCACAGGTTCGAGACCAAGCGACGGAAAAAAATTTCCTAGTTTTTTTGCACGCTACCCGAATTTTACCCCACTATTTGAGAGGCAGTAGTCATAGCAGAAGTCATTGATAGTGCATATCAAGGAGATCGGACCGGTATCAACAGCTGCAGATTCGGGCGAGAGTGAAGTTCACGGAATCTGCCGAGGTACTGCGATGTTGAAGGCAACGGGGAAACGTACCTCATATACCTCCATACAGCCCTTCATTCTAACTATACATACATATGACGTGATGGCACTTCTTCCAGTAAAATACTCCGTAGGTGAAATAGTCCCCCGATTGGATCTCCGTATGGAGACTACTGGGAGGGGTACATTAGTCAGGTAGGCCAAGAGCAGGATAGGGTCATGGACCATTCTTATTACTCGAAATTATCCTCCCCTTTAGAGTCTCTTCTATCACATTCACCCCTGAATTTCGCAGTCTACGTCTTCCTCTTACATCATTCACTCCGTTAAAACAATTTCACCCACTGCTTACCATTTTCATCAATTTTCTGCAGCTACCAAAGAAAAATCATGATTAATGACCTTGTTTGATCACATAAAATGTATTTAATTGCTGCCTAGTATAAGCTTAAAGCTGGCCTTTTGATATTTACATTTACTGAAACTATATATTTTGAGATGATAATGAACAGGTATAGTCTTTATTGCTACGATTAATAGATTTCTTAATTATTATATAAACAAACATGAACAAAATAATTAAGAAAAAACAATATAATATGACAAAAAATCCAGGTGCTAAACAGCAGTAAGGAATTACACTTCAACACTTAGTTGGCTCTCATAAATATCCCTATAAGTCTTCATAAGTATCCCATATAAGTCTTCATAAGGTCAAAGATTTTACGAGGTCAACAGCTGCAGGTAAATTAACATAGAGCTGTGCGGTAGACTAATTGCACGTGTATGGGCATTTTAACATGCAAATACTAATCACTGAAGAAACTGACTTTAATATAGCGAGGTACTGGAAATGACTCACAAAGTGGCCTTCAGAAGTGTGTGCGGAGCATAATTTTACCACAGAGTTCTCCAAGAACCCCTTATTATGAAGAGAATGTAGAACACTATACAACATTACTTCAGGTAGGTACATATATTACTTCGGGTAGGTTACGTCATAACTTAAAGTCCGATTATACGTAGTTTGAATAGAGCGATTTTTGTGGATCACTGAAATCATATTTTAACTGGACGTGAAAATAATGTCTTGGCATATTCCACACTTTAAATGTTAATTGCCCACCCAGATTTCGACTTCACAGCAATCTTTATCAAGGTAATGAACAATTAAAGCGTTGGATACACTAAGATATTTTTTCGACATGTTAATGACTTAGTTCCACAAAGTTACGCCGTCGACCATTAATATTATATTTTAACCATTTTTCAACCAAGTCATTTTTCTACAGCCATTCATTATATGGGGACATCTGTTTTTGCTGTGGGACCATGAATATAGAAATGGAAATTATTCAAATATGATAGTCCACAATTTTCACTCCATTAAAGCTTGGCACTTTATTCAAAACTTAGGCGTGCATTGTCTTTGAATACATTTTTTGACTCAACGTGACACCTAAATATTTATATAAAACAATTATAATCACATAAAAGTGTACTTTCGCTTTTAAAAGACAATCTGTAGGTGTTTTATCGAAATATTACCGAATATATGTCATGTGCTTTAAGGCTAGGAGTTAAATTGGCATTTAGTTGCCAAAAAAACAAATTGGTATGGTGCAATTTTTTTCACTTTAATCTATAGATATCACCAATGAGAAATTGTCTGAAAATTTTAAGGTAAATCTGCATATGGACAAAAATCTTTACAAAAAATCATTAATGGTGCTCCTCGGAAATAAACAACTATGAATAACTTAACTTCGATACTATTACCATAAATATCGCCAAAAACGACCAAGGGTAGGGCTACTTCGTCATTGAATCAAGAAAATAGTTTGTCAATACAAATTACAAAGGATATGTGCAATTCAAATGGCTATTTAGGAAATAAAAAAATGAAAACAGGTGGAAATAAAATGATGGAATGAAATTCACTATGAAAAAATAACGCCCCTCGTTTTTCAAATAATGGGGAATCAGAAAAGTAGAAAATAATAAACATGTTTATTTTCAATAAGAAATAATACAAAATTACATAATCACTGTATCCACTCGGCATAAAGAGCTACTACTTAAACATTACCTCTTTAATACTACCCTTCAACACATTTCACCAAGAAAATTACAAAAGAAACCCAATAATTTCGTCTTCGCCGTGTCGTGATGGTACTATCTGGAAGCAAATGAGTTACCGGTTACACTTTTGAAGAGTAATAGTCAATAAAATAAACTTTATGTGAATGCCACAGTTTCCACTTGCCTATGCAGAGATAGTAGGTTCAATCCTTACCTCACCTATAGCCCTTAGTTAAGCCTGCAATGCCTTGGCCTGTTTTATTCTAGTAAAAACATGGTAGACCACACCACTGGTGGTACCCTGTAGTTAAAATAACCCGATAATTTCATCTGCACCATGTCGTAGTGATACAATCTGAACGAAAAATTTAAAAGAAATGGCGATATCCTCATCGTAATAGTAAATAGTACTACGGAATACCTTTGAAATCCAAAACAAAGGATTAGGCACAAGAGTCTGAATAATCGGTAAAAAAGTACGTGATTGTTTGAGCTGAGTAACTTTTGCGACACATGGAAGCCAAAGAAATGGGTCTCACCCAGCGTAGAATCAATATAGGAAAGTGCAATCATGTGCCGCAAGATTCCAGAGAAATGTGATCAACAGTAGGACAGGGATTCGAAATAATTGGTTTACCGAGGCGGTGTCAACATGAACGAGACGCAAAGTTTGCCGCGATCTTAAGCTAAATGTTTTCCAAGGACAGCGATGTTATTCACTGTGTTTTCTCGCATAGGAATAAAACCATTCCGGATGCGCACAATACCACTATCAATTTTATCTAACATAAAATAGTCATGGAATGATTTCCATTCCTTTGACGGAAATATATACTTTCATAATTATTCCTAACGGTAAGAGATCTCTTTAAATACAACTTGATAAGTCGCAAGTGCCAAAAATGTCACAGCAATGGCTTCAGAGACTAACAAGACTAAGATCAGGAGCTAGTATCACCGAAATATTCCTTAAATATATTAATTTGAATTATGCGGGACATGAAACATACACATCCTTTCATCACAATATTTTTCTCACACAGAAAAGGTTTGGCCCCTTCATTTTTCCAAGTTCTCTCAAACGGAGAAAACTTCTACATCTACATAATACCCTGCGAGCCGCCACATGGGCGTGTGGCAGGGGGAGTTAGGTCACCTGCCGTGTAAAGATGTAAGTTTTTGGAAGGTGAAATGGTGACATGTATAATGGCAGTGTATTTAGTGGAGTTCAGTTTTTATTGTGGTCGCATATTGTGCGCGGAAAGAACGAGTTTTTGTATCTATCTATTCGGCAACGTATCTCTCTTATTTTATCGCTTCTGTCACACTTAAGAGATGTAGTGAGGAGTCATTATAATATTCTCTGTGTCGCTCTGAAAAACATCACTTCTGAATTTTTCAAGCAACCTAAGCCTAGCGTGTAGTCTCCGAGTCTCTAGTGGCTCCCATCTTGATCCCTCTAAAAGTTGTTAGACACTATATGTACGCTTGTAGCAGTTTTTAACGAAGCGTGCAGATTTTCTTTGTATTTGACTCATTTTTTGGTTAAATCAATATGACCAGGGTCCCAAATGCTCGCAGCTTAACTTAATGACCAAGAGAATGGGCCAATTAATGGAAGTATGAAAATTACACCGTGGGTTATTTCAATTAAACTGTAAGAGAGAAAGAAATTTCCTGTTGCTTCGAAGGAAAGACCATAAACAAGGTGCAGCAAGACCCACTCAGTCAGACATCACGCCTGAATCCAGGGCACTACGTGTGGTAATGGGTATAAACTTGCCATCTCTCATGTTAAAATGAGCATTATACTAGTCTCCAGGAAGGACTCATCCGTAGTGTGCTAACCGTGGAATCTTGGAATATCTTGGAATTACCTAAACATCTGATATGTCGTGTGGATTACACATACATAACATATGTTGGGCCATAGTATTAAAGAAACTAGGTTTTGTTAAACGTATAATAGGAAGGTCCTCGGATGAAAAAGAAAAAAGAGATGCTACTTCGTTCTGGTTAGGCCACACCTCGAATACGCCGCGAGCATTTGGGCAAATAGATTTAGCCCAAAAAAATTAATGAATACAAAGGAAAGCAGCGCGTTTCGTTAAAAACTGCTTCGAGAGAACGTATAGTGTTTCACATCTTTTAGAGGGAGTAAGATGGGAGCCCATAGAGACTCGGAGGCTACACGCTTGGCTTAGGTTGTTAGAGAAATTCTCAAAAAAACTCATATTTTTCAGAGCGACGAGGATAAAATTATCATGACTCCTCACTACATCTCTAGGTCTGACAGATGCGATTAGATAAGAGAGATACGCTGCCGAACAGATAGGTACAAAAATTTGTTACTTCTGCGAACAATAAGCGACTACAATAAAAACTGAACTCCACTAAATACACACTGCCATAATACATGTCACCATTTTAACTCTCAAAAACTCCCTACAATAATAATAAAGTGTACAATAGAGGACCATATATGCAAATGTGACAGTGACTTTTCAAGTCTTTCCCTCTCTCCTTCATAAAACTTCCTACCTATTAATCTTACAATCAACACCACTACACTTGGCTTTCCCAACACACTCCTTCCCTTCATGTGTTCTTAATTCCGACAGAGACGTCTGTGGGCCCGAGTTTTCTTTGTCGCTCTCCCTTGTACCAAATAGTCACTTCCTTAATAAAATTCTATCTTCGTTAACTTTGTGTTACCCCATCATAAACTTACTAACTCTGTAACTGTTATAGACCACAGAATAATTCACGTTTCACCACGACCCGACCACATGTGTCGCCCCCTTCCTTCTACTGGCAATATATCGGGGAATGAGATACCTTTTTAATCACCTGAGGATGCTGCTTAGCCATCAAAACGCAGGTCAAGGTAAAGTGTGAATTACTATGTGGTCCGTGAAAGTTACAAAGTAAATAAAAGAGTCACCTGATGATGGATGGACTAGAATGACTTCCACTACTTACAACTATGTATATCGGAATTTAAAAAATAAAGTCTGCGCCTGAATATGGTGTGAATAGATCGAAAGGCGTTGTATTAAAATTAATGTTTGGAAAATTACGAGTAAGACTCCCAGATTATATTTTATTTTGAATTTTTCATAAATAGCGCAGAGTTACGTTACACTTTTTTCTGAGGAATTTAAGTTTACAGAACCATAAAAACCTGTCTATTTGTCATTTTAGTTCATTAATGAGTTATTTCCTGCCACATAATTTATCCCTGATAGCCTCATGATAAACCAAAGAAACTTTGTATACAGTTTACAACTCTGTGTAAAGCTCTTGGTGTTCAGAACAACATATTCCTCTACTTTCAACCCATGTTTGTCACTTTTATGTGATATCTTTCCACTCTCTCGACTTATTCAAAAACTTTACACAACTGGTTTAAACCTTTTGAGCCAGAATTAAGGAAATTGTAACACCCAGATCCGACTATAGGCACCTCACAGGTCGCTTATCAAAATGTACCTCGTAATACCACTACGACCATTATTTACCTCATTAAAGCACTTTGTGCTACACATATGGAGTCAGCTCCACCCACACATCGTGATACTGAGAGCCATAAACACGCAATCGACGAGGGAGTTCCCTCATTACTCTCTTACGTAGCTCATGTGCTTCTGGCCTCCTAACCGAGAAATATATATTGGTTGAATTCACATTTTCTTTAGTTCTGGTGTCCAGAGCGCACTCCTGAACATAGTTACGTGATTAGAAGGAAGCTTATCTCAGATTTAACATAGATTAAATATATTCTTTAGACGTAAAAACATTAGCGAGTACGGGTTTTCCTCATCTAATACAACCTATTATATATTTCTAGATATCATTTAGAAAGATTGAGATAACTTTTGATCAAAATCGAGATTGAATTGAAAAAGAACATTGGAGAAACGTTGAATAAAACCATTGATGTACAGCATTTGACACCCGCAGGCGATCCAGGTGGAGCGATATCACCGGACAATGAAAACGCTACTGAGAAATTTTTGTCACAGGTCGCAGCGAGTAACTTAAAAAGGAGGGGCGGACGAGCCGATGGGTTTTTCCTGGTTAAGATGGCTTTCAACGAGTGACCACGCTGAGCTAGGAATTGGACGGGGGCAATGTGTCGACTGCCTGCCATGAGTAACCATGCAAATCCGAATATATGAGGACGATTATCGACGGAAAATGTTTTTACTGGGAGTGTTTTCTGGGAGATAATAGTGAGGGAGGAACAGCATCAACAGCTCCACGGTCGCGAGAGTAAGCAGGGACCACAGGATGTCGCAACGACGCACGAGGTGTCATGTAATACAGGAGAGAAGGTCCGGACGCGTCAGAGGAGAGGAGGAGCATGCACGGAGCCTTGCACTTTTTTTTCACCATGAGCAGGTTTTCTGGTTGTAAAGATTATTGGTGAACTGATTGTTATAACCTGAAAGACTGGGGTCTGTGGTTGTTCACATTTCTTGAGGGGTGTTGATTTCTGTGAATTTATGTGTTGTGTGGAGGTGATGAGCATAGTGTGTCGCATAATAGTTTATTTTTGTTGATATCTGATGCAAAGGGTGTTTATTTATGTTCTCATTGTGTAATTTAGAGTGATGTTTTTGTGGTGTGTGGTAAAATACTGAGAAGTGAAACAGGGAGCAGGTTTCATTGTTAATTGTACTATGGCATTTACTGTGTAATGCAATAAATTGATATATGTGAGATAGAGTCCAGCAAAAGAGTGCTGGAAACTCCATTTTTTCCATTAAATTTTATGAATTTGGGAGCTCCAAAAGTTTTTTAATCGAATGTTGCAGTTTTTGCATCTAGATTCTATATAAAATAGAAAGATGCATAGGACGCTTGGATAGAAATATCTTTCACCCTGCATAATAGTTTATTTGTAAATCCAACAATGGTATGCTTCCGTTTAACGGGGTTCAAGTTTTGCTGCCTTTTGCTCAGACCCACGAGCATGTAGCATTGTAGCAATGAACCGTAACACATTCTACTGCAACATGATCCAAATAAACCTCCCGTGTCCGTGTATATGCCACCCTGTGTGGTAAAACAGCAAATTTTAGGGACGATTACCAATTTTAGGGACGGATAATGAATACGGCCAAGTAATGTATCACCGACCAAGTCCACCCTACTCGGTAAATGTCAACAAATACTATTTATTGCTTAGATAAAGTGCTGTGAAAGCAGCCCCCAGCATCTCGCCAGGCGGCCCAAAAATTTGGTAAAATATAAACATGGGGATCGGGTTGGTGTGGTGGCTGGAGTACTGGCTAACCATACGGTTGGCCAAGGCTCAAATCCCTGCAGAGGAGGATGATTTTCAGAGGAAACACGATCCCTACTTGAGTGTCTTGTGGATGGCACTTCAAGTACAGTACTCCATCTGTCGGATGAGACATTAAGCTATGGTCCCCTTGGCGCCTATCGTAAAGAGCAGGCTAATGCCGACACCGGGTTTCTATCCACCCTTCCTCCCTTACCTATCCCCTATGGCGCCAATGACCTTAGCGGTCGGTCGCCTCCCCAAATATCCAATCCAAATACAAACATGAATCAGAGAGGAACCGGCGATTAATTTAAGCTGGAACGAGGTCACGTAACAACTATTGGACATGAGCAAGCTGAGTGGGCAGTGGAAAATGCCCTCTGCATAGAAAAAAATTGCTCTCCACAAGGCGCAAAAATATTTTTATAAATTTTTAGTTCAAATAGTGGAAAAGAGCAAGGATAAAAACGACGAATAATAAATTTAGGTACTTTGAGGCAAACACAATGTCGCTTCGGAATCCGTCCATTAGGACTAGTCGGCACGAAGAAAGTGGAAATGAGGTCACAGTGTTGTAACTTACTTCTACTCATTTATAGGATGAAAAAAACTACCATCATGCAATTTGCGCCGTTACCTCTGTTCTATAAGTCATCTGCAGGCGGTCTGCCCTACGCGTGATGATTTAACACTTTGAGTGCTATGGACGTTATAGTACGTCCTCTTATATTATATGAGAAGGACGATGGACGTACTAGGGCGTCCATGGAACATCATAATTGAACGGCAGCTGGACGTAATAGTATGGCTGCAGTTTTTCTGGTAGACACACATATGACCACAATGTTTCAAAATAAATTTTAATAGTAAACAAAAGTTCAATGATCTAGAATTAAGAGAGTCTTCATTCACAATCCAGGTACTTGTGTAAAATCCTCAGTTTTTCTGAGAAGACCTTCAATTAAAAGACCAACATGCAAAGTGTTAATACTGCCCCATGAGACCTCCAGCATACCGATCACCATTTACGGATCATGAGGCTTTCATTCATTCATTAAAGAGCTCCTCTTACTGTCTAAACTTTTGTGTATTAACCCATCAGCGCACTCACATATAATGTACCTATTAGCAATTAGCCAATTAATTGACCAATTTAGCTATCTACATAATTCCCTGCAAGCCGCCGCATGGGCGTGTAGCATGGGGTGCTAGGATACCAGCCGTGTAAAAATATAAGGCTTTGGGAGGTGAAATGGTGACGTGCACTATGGGAGTGTATTCAGTGGAGCTCACTTTTTATTGTGGTCACTTATTGTGCGCGGAATGAATGAGTTTTTGTACCTATCTGTTCGGAAATGTACTCTCTTATTTTATCGCTTCTGACTAGAGATGTAGTGAGGCGTCATAATAACATTCTTTGTGTCGCTCTGAGACACACCAGTTCAGAATTTCTCAAGCTATCTAAGCCTAGCGTGTAGCCTTAGTCTCAAGGGGCTCCCACCATAATCCCTCTAAAAGTTGTCAGACACTATTCGTTCGCTCGTAGCAGTTTTTAGCAAAGCGTGCATCTTTTCTTTATATTTCATTATATTTTAGTTAAATCTTTATGACCAGGGTCTCAAGTGCTCGTGACGTATTTGAGGTGTGGCCTAACCAGAGCAAAGTAGCATGTCTCTTTGACTTTTGCAATATAGGACCTTCCTATTATACACTTAACAAAACCTAGTTTCTTTAATGCTGTGCCGCAAATGTTTTGTTGGTGTATTCCCTATGATATGCTATAAGTTAAGGTAATTCTAGCAGTTTTTAGCAAAGCGTGCATCTTTTCTTTATATTTCATTATATTTTGGTTAAATCTTTATGACCAGGGTCTCAAGTGCTCGCGACGTATTCAAGGTGTGGACCAACTAGAGCGAAGTAGCATCTCTCTTTTACTTTTTCATCCGAGGATCTTCCAATTATACGTTTAACAAAACCTAGTTTCTTTAATGCTGTGCCGCATATGTTTTGTAAGTGAGTTCCCACGACACATCAGAAGTTAAGGTAATTCCAAGATATTTCACTTTATCTGAAGACTTTACGTTTGCTTCACTAACAGTATTGTATACATGCATATTGAAGCTTTTGTCGACAAAAATAAATAACAGCATTTCCCAGGTAAATTATAAATCTAGCTGAGGTCATAACAAACGAGGTGGGTGCATTTGACCGGCCGGAATAGTTTTGGAGGCCGATGGTAAATACGAAGCCAAGGAATGGCGATAGGTAGGAAATCCATCAATTTAGTTCATTTTGCCCAAGTCCTTCTGCATGTAAACCTAGTCTTTAGCCATCAGCCTATCGTGGAATATAATTTCTTTCTTATTAGGGGTACCTTAAAATCAATGTATTTGGATTAAGTTAGATGTTATTTCTATTTTTACACGTTAATTCTATATCAGCTATTAGAATTATGGAACTACAGAAACTAATTTACGCACGCGTCAAGGTATCAGAGTAAAAACAAACCTCGCTGAAGCAAAATGTAACTACGCTCTTTTTATTAAACATTCTACTATATTTTTAGATAGTGTCAGCAATTTTGTTTTATAGCAGAATTCTATAAGGCAATTTTTTTAAATAGGGAGACTACTTTTTCGCTCTCAATTAGTGTCCTCTTTCATCAATACAAACGTGGTTTCAATACTTGTGAGCTTAATATGACGGACGCTTTCCTCAATTCAGACATGGTTGCAACAACTATCACACACTGACTCCCTTTATATCAATTACCGTTCATATGAGGTCGTTCAGGATGATAGCTCATTTGACAGAAAATTCAACCAATCAGTAAATACGTTCAAAGCCGTTTGGCTTTCTTGGCTTAATAAAAAAACAGATTTAAAAAATTGGTTTGGCGAAGGGGATCACGAGATTGCCGATCCAATATAGTGGCCTTTGATTTAATTATACGATCGTGAAAAAATTGTCCACTTTTCAATTCTCTGCGAGACGAAGGAGAATATTTTAACTGGGCTATTATCTTGGACGGATTCTACGCTGTTGGTCTCCAATGTCCCTCAATTTTATCTCGCAGAACCCTGAAATATCTTCTATCCTCTCATCACCGTTTGAACACTCCGCGTTCACATGCATTCAACAGACGCCGAATTTTTGATCACAACTTCTTAAAGAAGCTGCAAAACATAGGCACGTTTTCCGTCAGCATAGGTCACGTTTAGATATTTTCTTGCCCAGCAGAAAACTCAATTACTCCCCTCTCTTGCCTCCCTCCGCGTCACTTAATGCTCAGATGAATTACGAACTCTCGTTTTCTTCTTTCCAAGCAGTTTTCTCCCTCCGCTCTGACCCTCATTGCCACACACTCACACACAAGGGAAAAGGCCACACCAAAACACATAGAGCTTTCTCGTCGCTTAGTGTCTTGAAATTAGATTTTCTCTTTTCTCGGAGGATAAGCTTAAGACGGCAGGAGGTAAACGGGAAGACTAGTTCTTACACCTAAATTTCATCACCAGCATCTTTCAAACGGTGCAGCGACGTAGAATCCTCCTAACGATAGGGGAAAATTATAGCATTAAGGAAATTTCAAGATTTATCCAGGGCCTTGTAATTACTACCGAAGTTCCAAGTTAGGGTGCATGATTATCTAGGTGCGAGTCGAACGCTACATCAAGTAGACAACGTGGTACCCAGGCACTTTGGTCGAAGGTACTTCTCCCTCCACTGTAATGACGTTTATCAACGAAATTATTTCCTAGGCACGGCACAGCAATAGCAGTAGCAATAGCAGTAGGATCATCAAATTGTTACTTATCGATGAGTAACCAATCAATCAATCATTAAATTTCAATAGGTGCGAAAATGGTACTCTGTTTATTGGTTGATTGCGGATGACTCCGTAAACTTGATCCCGTGGCTAGTTCCGATGTACACAAAATCGATCATTCTAGTTCCAATTTAGACGTACCAAATCCATGCTTTAATATACTCAACATTACAATACTTTGCATAATAATTACTTCTAGGTACTGAAGAAATAACAGCCTACGTTTTTATCTGATGTGAAAGATCTTTATTATTCATCAAATAGAAGAGGGATTGTGTTTTGATTCAATGGGGAAATTCTTTTTAAACCAAGTCTAATTCCCATAAACTGAGGGTTTATTCAAATTTCCTTGTTACATCACAGTATTTTTCCATCATTCGGGCAAGAGCAGTCAGAATTGGCAAAAAATATCTATGGATATTTCATCAATATGCTTTCATCCCTAATATTCCATCCCTGCTTATTAATTGATGGATATTTTATTACTTTCAAGTTTTGTACTGCGCAGCAATTAGGAAATAGAAGGATTACCTAGGTCAGCAAGGCAATGTGAGAGTGGTATCTGATACCAGCCGCAGCTCCTACTTTAGAGACATTAGAAAGGCTGGAGTCAAATATTTTAAGCACCAACTAAATGAGTAATTGGTATGGCCTGTTTAACTTTTGAGGAGTTGGTGACCATCGTCACCCAGATCAAAGCATGCTTAAATTCCCGACCATTGACACCTATATCAAGCAATCCGATAGACTTTAACACCTGGTCGCTTCCTCAGAGCAGTTCCTTGTCACATGTTCCCGAATCGGATCTGAGTAATACTCGAATAGGCTTGATTTGCAGATGGCAGCAACTTATGCAGAGAACGAAACAGTTCTAGCCAATTTGGTCAAATGGCAAGCCAATTGGCCAGTCACCAGCCAAAATGTCAAACGAGTTATGGTTATGATTCGAAAGGAAGGCAAGGCATCACTAGTAGCATGAAAATTCAAAGTGATCTCAGAAGTTTACACAAGAGTTAGATGGACTGGTTCACGAGGCCAGCGTTTGCAATACGTGAGGGTTATTTAAAATAAAAATAAAAGGTATTGTCCTCTGCCGTGTGTTATGTAATGGAAAAGATTCGCAATCACTGTAGGCGGACGGCATGTTCTGGGGGTTCCGGAATAAATGCTTGTAATCTTTTTGAACCAATAGAGTCAATTTCTAAGTTTCATATGTTTTATTGCACCCAATTTTATTCATGACCAGACAAACATCTTTCTCATGGTAGTAAAGACAAAATTTATTCAACCACAAGGCTTTATTTACATTCAATCAGTTTCGACGCAGCGGCATCATCATCGGGTATCTTACTTTTATCGATGGTGACATTGTTGATTCGAAACTAGTTGTTCATAATTAATTCCTAGTTTTAAATTCATTGCATCTTTAGTACAGTGACAATAGATTGCCACCTTGTTAAGCCTGAAATATCGGATATATCAATTTCTTACTATCTGTTAAAATAAGGTGGTAAGTGCACGTGCATTATGATAAATGTTTTTGCGTCTGCCTTCGTCTCTATTAGTATTCTGGCATTCACATGTTCTGCACTAACTACCTGATTCTCTCTTCATCTCCTCACTCCTCTGCTTGCTCAAACAAATCCTCCCGTCATTACCGTCAAAACCACAGACACGTCGCTCCAATGAAAGCCCCAACCTCCTAGTCTATTCTCATCGGTCTATCACATAAAAAACTCCCTTCTTTATTTCTCTTAATATATGTATCCTGCGAGGGTTGCCCCAAAAGTAATGCCCTCCATTTTTTCCTCAAAACTGTTTATTCTAAAAATGAAATTTTCACAGATGAAATAATGATGTTTTATCTGCTCAATCTATTTTTCCACATAATCTCCATTAAGTTCTATTGCCTTCCTCCAGCGATTCACCAGGGAGCGTATGCCCCGTCGGTGTCAGTACTGGCTCTGGTTATGGAACCGGGTTTTCCCGGCGCAAGTCACTTCTTCATCGTCCGCTGTAGTAATGTAGAAGAGTACTTAGTATCATCTACTGTCATTTTGTTTACCAGCTTTTGTGTTATTTTATCTCATTATAACATCCTAGACTTCCTGTGTGATCCACAGTTAAAGATTCTCTTTTGCCCCATTCTACTTTCCCTTCAGTTGCATTAAAATTCCTTTTTCTGATCTCTTGCCATCTCTCTTCCATCAATCATGTATCCAGGCTCTTCAGCTATTTCATTTTATATAATTAAATTTTGAAGTTATCTCCTCTGTCAATTTTATCAAGGATGAAACTGTTGAATGACATGACAACAATTCACCTCTTTGTTACATACTCGTTTCACCTACCGACTTACTCCCTCCCCGTTAATTAAACCAGAAGAGTTTTTTAGCCACTTTTCCTTGGACATTTCGATACCTTCACCACGGCCAGTATTTCTCGTACCTCCATCATTCTATCGTTTAGTTTGCTATCTATATGAATTCGCCTCAGGGAAAAATGCAATCTCCCTCAAAAATACACGAAAGCGTCGAATACAAACTGGGTTGCGAATGATAAAACGGCGCAAAATACAAAATTTTCTTCATTTAAACACTTCTGCCAATAATATAGGGAAAAACACTCTCTTTTCACCCTGCTTCTACAGTCTTCTGGTGCTATCGATGCACCCCATGCGACGGTGTACGAGGGCACGCTATGGATGTGCAAAGACACCGCGGCCAGGCGACGAGGCGAGAGAAAAACACGGCGAGACAACCAGGGGAAGTCGGGTGGGTGACATACTCTCCCGACTCGACACACGTGAGGGTGTGATGGGGTGTGCAAGGCAGGGAGGGTAGCAAAGCCTTTCCAGTCCTTGCAACGGCAATAGGATTTGAGGCACATGGAGGGGGGGGGACCGCGACCCCCTCTCCCTCACACCACTCTAACCCGACCGAAGCCACTCGCCTCACCCCACTAAAACTCCTCGAACCCTCCCTCCTCCTTCCACTTTTTCCAGTACACCACATCCCCCCCCCCACAAGTACCATCCACGCTTTGCAAAAACCAGTCGACGGTTATGAGACGGCTACCTTGCCTGCCCTACGCTCTGTCCTCCCCCACTCACCTCACTTCACTCTCCGAACGCCACCATCTCCCACCATGCGCCAATAAGGTGTTTTAACATCCGGTAGGCATCACCATTCAACAATATGTACTCAGTACGTGCAGCAACGTCGCTTGCGCATCAACTCCTGCAGTAAAATCAATCGAAAAAAAGGCGTGAGCAAATTATTGAAGGTTCCGCTATACCCCGATCGGAAAAAAATTAATATATAAACTGAACTACCCCCTCCCCTGCTGCAACCTCAACCTCCCTCCCACACCTACCTCCCCCACCCGCCAGCCAACTCCCCTCCCCCGCTACTTCTTAGATTCGTGTCACGAAGCAGGCGAGGAAGAAAGTTGGAGAGGAGGGAGATATCAGCAGATCCTCAGAATCCTATCGAGTCTATGGACGCGCTGTGGGACACAGGACACTGAAGACGAGGCGGATTCGGTCGAAGACGAAAAATAAGTCTTCTCCATTTACAACAATATCTCTCTCATAAGGAGCATCTTCGAGGCGAGAGGGCGTCGTGGAATGCACGCGGCCACGCCCAGCGGTACGCCGTTCGTGAAGGCTGGGACGCGCGGGGCTGGTGCACCTTGGTGCTCCGGCAACCCATCGGCTCTCGCCGGAGGAGTCAAGAGAGTGGCGCCTGGGAAAGGATTTGCGGAGGAGGGGAAGTGGATTCGTGTCGGGCCGGTCCCCGCCGCCGAGGAGGTGCCCACTGGGGGACACTAAAGGAGGAGGGAAATAAAGCACTGCCGGAAGGAGAGGGAAGGCCAACTTGGCCGGGCACCACCAAGGGAGAAGGGGCAAGGAAGAAAGAAGAGAGACACCCAGTGCCGGCAGCGGAAAGATACCGGAGAGAGGAAGAACACAAGTGAGTTAACATGGGAATTTTTTTCTAACTACCTATACTACCCTACAAATCATCGGAATGCCAATGACATCTGTCCTCTGTAAAACTGGTGGCATTAATAGTTAAGAGGGTCGGGTCGGTGTCGTGACTAGAGTGCTGACTTCCCATCCTAAGAGCCCGGGTTCAAATCCCGGAGCAAAGGATAATTCAGTAAAGCAAAGGATTTTTCAGTAAAATCACGAACCTTGCATCGGCGTTGAGTGGAGGGTATTTCAGCAACAGCATTCCGTGTGTTGGATAGGATGTTAAACCGTGGTTCCCATGCCATCGTCCAATGTTTAGAGCAGGTAACTGCTGACACCCGGACTCTCTCCGCCCTCCGAGCACTTCCTAATAATCCTACACTGCTCATCCCTTGTCAATCCAAAAATCCTGAATAATATAAATTATGACCTTGTTGGTTATCTCCCCAAATGTTCAAACAAAAATTAAGATTCAGTCAATGCATTCCAATCGGCTGATTATTTCGGGAAGCAACTAAAAAATGAGATTTTATGATAGGTTGATATATAAGGGCTGATAGAGCAGATAGCAGCTTTACATTCAGAGGACTCGGATTTGAACCTCACCAATGTAAGTGTAAAAACGCGAAAATTTTATCGCAGAATCCAGATGACTAAAGTCCAGGGAACCTCATTACGCAAGTAGCATCTTGCCCTTTGAATGGGACAAAAAACTTTGGTCCATTTGGCTCCTTTCGCCTAAAGTAAGCTAATAACTGATGCCGGGCTTCTCGCCGCCAATCTCTCATTAACATCCTTCCATAATCGGCTCATCCACCTATTCTTCATGGCGTTAAAAACCTCAACTGTTTGTTTCCTGCCCCATTAATCACTCAAAAAACTACGGCAAGGGAAGGACTATTTGGGTGAAAGGTGGAGAAAAACTTGGCTTCGGCATAATCCTAATGAAATGTCACGAAAAACGCAGTTCAATATACTCTGCGATGGAGGGAGCAATGTGCATAAAATGCTCTTCGCTAAACACCCAGGTATGGAGAGGTATTATATTGAAAATCTCCGGATTGCCAAGATTTGTACTCGAGCCCCGCGTGATAGGAAGCCAGTGCTCTACCTCTAGCACAAACACGAGCCCATCGAAGTCTTCCGATTAGCCCTGTAAAACTTTTCATCACCAGCCTCGTGACGACCGCAAATTTCTCTCCACCATGGCAAAATTAATGCCACTGATTAAACCTCTTCATACTTTCAGATTAATTTTTAATGTAGATTCATTTCAGCGAAAGCCTATAGTGATAGAGAAGAAGAGAATACACGCGAGTTCAACTATTAAATTTTTCCAACTAATAACCCAAGTCTACTCGGCAAATATTCGAAGTTTTTATGACGTCAGTAGCCCGTTAAACTTGTTTTTCTTTCAGTATGGAAAGAATTATTAAAAATAAGTGCCTACGCAGAAAAAGAGGACGAAAGATGGAGTTAGTTCAATATGAAAATTCTCTCGTTTCAAACGCATTCGACTTTCGCACAATATCTTGCCATGTTGATGACATTTGTTTATATATGTATATTAATTTAACTCCTTCCAGTATCTATAAAACTGATAGGCAAGAAAAAATAAGAGACGCAAAATCGAATTGATATATTCAAAAATTCCTTCTTCCCACGCAATAATGCACCCTTCAGCAAAAACCAGAACGATACATTACGACTCCCCATTAATTTTCGTTCATCCCATCTTCCTTCATCTCATGCCATCCCGTTATCTTGGCTAGTATACCAACATCCCCTGCCACATGCACCAGCGGTGCCTTGCGAGGAAATACGTGGTTGCATATTCATTACATATTTGACCAAATAAATTGACCATCCATCAATTCATTTAGTAATGCCAGTGAGAAAGGGGGGAAAGTTAAAAGTTATGAACTGATAATGAAAATTTTACCATTCGGCGACCCTCGGCTCCCCAAAAATTTACTCATTACATTGAACGCTGAAGAGGAGACCTTTTGATACCACTGCTTGAATAACACCTCGCTGCTTTTTTTGTTCCCAAAGAAAAATATTTTACGCATCAATTTACGTATATGCATTTACGCATACGGACTTTTAAGAGGAATATGCTCTGCTGTTACTTGACAAGAAAACAAAACCCTCCTCAGAAATGTGTACTGCGAAGTTTCAAGTGTTTCATGAACGTCGTCATAGCCTTCCTCCGATAACTCACGAGAGTAAACCTAATTACATAAACGTCTTCAGGAGGTGGAGTATCTATTCAATAATCATAATTTTAATTGGAAATCATAAAACCTTATACAAATTTATCAATGCCAAAGAAAATTTCCTACAATTGAATCCCTCAGAAATTGGATTTTTTCAGAATGCAAAGAGTGAAATAAATGTAAGCATACCATCGATAATGAATTCATAATTAAGATCTCATATTAAAATATTGCGTAATATTTCACATCTCAACATGTTAATTTAAAGTCTCTCAGCTTTGTGTAATATCTCTAAGCTATGTTTTGAAAGATTCATTTTTTCGTTCGTTCATTTTTGACTCTGCTCTGTCCTTACGACTAATGCATAAACACAGTTGTCACACTTTAGCTCAAACTTTACCCCTCTAGAATACACTGCTATGAAAAACTGAGAAGTTCATCCAATATTTTCGAGTAGCAATTCCTCCTTAACTCTAAGCTGGAAAATATCTCGCACGATAATATTTGAAAATTTACTTCAAATATTTTCCACGAGAGACTTCTATCAGTAAGCAGGAAAAATAATTACTCCTTCCAGAGCAATCATCTATTAAAATTCACACCACATTCATCATTGTGCAGATGTGTCAGCAATATTCCAATTGTACAAGCGCTTCTTACATACGATTAGAAAATACAGAAAGCGCTATTTCGAGCAGAATGATTACATGGCCTCGCCTCCCAAAATAATGCAGCAGATTTTTCGATTCAAACCTTACATATAAGCAAGGAAGTTGATATTAAGACAATATCCGCTACTCTGTAACTGACATATTTCATTATATCCAAACTTTGTGAGTGAGTTCAATGATTTAAAATTGTCAAACGCAAAAATACTCTCTAATTTCATTGATAGAATCTAAGTGGTCACCACTGAGAATACAACTAAGAGTTATAGAGCAGCTCAGGTTGTCTTCTATTATGAGGCCAATAAATATCCATTGGTATTAAAGCAAGCAGCCAGCAAATAATTCAAGTTATAATGAATACTGAGAATCATAATGGCGTTTTTAAGAAAGAATAAAATAACAACCTCTCTAGCATCAATGTTCACAGAATATCGCTCTCGGGATAATTTTGTAACTTTTCTAAGTCGGATTCAATGCATGAGGCTCAGATTTCGAATATTCAGGCTGGTATAACAGTTAGGTTATTGGAAAATAGTTATAATATAGAATAGCATGGAATTGAAAAATCGGTTCAATAGGGTAAAATTACCCCACCCCCTGACGACGATGGAAAACACCTGCCTTTCTCCTTGACACACCGACTAATTGTTTACCTTTTACCACATTCCATAACATAACACCGTTTCTCAAATCTTCCCAATCCAGCTTTTGTATGGTTTCATCTTTTACGGATCCTCCTCTCCCAATATTTCTAACAATCACACCACCAATACCTCTTCCACTGCCCTGATTCCCTAAGGCCTTTTTCCTTTACACTCTCGTATGTTAATAAATCACAGGCAGTCTACAGTTATTTCTGCTTACTATAAATTATTCAAACTTAAATAAGCTAAATTATGCTAAATTAATTTATGCAATTTGTAAAAAATTTCCCACCAGTTTTAGAAACTTTTTAAAAATAGAGAGTTCAGCATAATTAAATACCAATAGCAGTGAATTTACCATGAACTTTCGAGGAATGGCAAGAACGTATTGAAGACGAGACTTATAACATTCCTATTGCCTTATTTAAAATAATAAAGGTCCAATAGAAGCACTTTTCATGGAAGAAATCTCGATAATTAATTTTCTGTGGCTGCCTCTCAAGTTAACATCAGTTACTACCTTCCAAACACAGTGTAACGACCACTACTATCAAGCAACCACCCCTCTGAACGACCATTTTTCAGCGGAACCGTCGGTGAGCGCTTAAGGTAGATGGAGCGAAAAATCATTTTCCTTAGAAATAAATGCATTTTGTTTCATGTAAAAAAATATCTCACTTAACCGATTGCATCAAAAATTCTACCCCTTACCACATTACACTCGGAGATATTTGACAAAACATACCAGCCCTTTTACATGGGAAATGGTAAGTGTATGCACTCCAGAGAGACATTATTAACAAAATGAGGTATTTCTAACACTTAGATGTCGTAAAAAACTAATAGTATGTATTTTGTATATTTTCTCAACTATATTTGAAAATTAATCATATTATCACCGCGGGTGGTTCTTGGGTATCACAAAAAACCTTCCGTTTTGAAGGAGTTTCAAACGCACCGCGCGAACAAAATGAATAAAGTTAAAGACTTGTTTTGATATTTTCATTTAATTACTTATAATTTCTATCGTATATAACTATATTATTGCACCATTAATAATGCAATATTTAACTGATGTATCCTACAGCTGGTGAAATTAAAACGTATAATTCTAATATGGTCTCTATTATGACTAGGGAACTATCTCGCTCGGACTACCTTAATACAGGTTTCACTGTATGTATATATCAAATTTATATGCATTGACATTTCCCAGGAGCAACTAAATTATGAGGAAATAAACGCCATGTGTATAGGTTTTAACAAAATTGTCGAGTTAAAAGTTTTTCCATTTTTGTTAAATCAGCCACACGTTCATCTGCATAATACTCCTGTAAACTGAACCCCTGGCGAACGATCACCGTTCTTAATGACTATTTTTCAGCGGACCCGTCGGTGATCACTTAATACAGGCTTCACTGTATATGCATTTTAAGAGCACGTAGTGAAAACACGTAGTATAACAATAATTAAATTATTTTAATATACTATTGGTTATAATAAAAATTATCTGTATTCCATAATTGAGAGAAACATTCGGAGAATTTTTAGCTGCACGAAGCATTGGCGAAACTTTATTTTTATTAAATGAAAATATCCTTAACTCATGACGCCACTTCGCAGTTTTACGACAGTCGATATTCGCTGCACTGCCCCACTTTCACTCCTCTTCGTTAGTAAGCCGCTAAAGAAACCTGAGAAAGGAATTTTGGAGCTTCTCTCAACAGGCATCTCCCGGCTGCTAATTGAAGTCGTGATGTGTCAAGCGAGGATAATGTCATAAAAACCTGAAGAAAAATACGAAACCTTAATCCAGAAGGCTTGAACAACTGCTGGAAAGAGAAGTCCATCTTCTTGCAGCCAGATACTTTAAAACAACGACGTTGAAATCATCAAAACTTCAAATCATCTCTCTTCAGACAGTTCGAAGAATTTCTCATACATTGAACAACAAATATACTCTCTTCGCAAGAAGCAAGACTCATCGTCTATTTTTGACCCCAATCATTGAACGAAATCAACAATGATTATAAAGGCACAAAAAGCATTAATGTAACTCTTCAAACCCTTTTCAAACAACCTAGAGGGAAAAAATAAGGTCGAAACATCAAAAAACAGAAAGCCATGAAAGTTACACGTCACGAAAATTAAGTTTATTTTACCTATAACAGCTTCAGATATACATTTTGCTCCAGTCAAGGCTGAAAAAATTGAAAATGTGCTGGATTTGGATTATCTCTACCAAATGAGACCCACCCATAAGGAAGTTTCTAAAATGCAGAATCACATGATAGCATGGATTCCTCTTTCTGGATTTCACGGATGAATTAGCATTTTTGTCCCTGGATGTTTTCATTATTTATGCACCGCTTTTTCTCGTTAATTAAAAAAATCTAGACGCTAAAATTGATTAATACGCTGAAGATACCAGTCAGGGACGAATCCATACACTATGTAGGCTTTTGAAATGTTCCACTTACGTTTATAGCTAGACTGGATTTTCTGAGTGTGAGTAGGCCAATTATTATGGAAAAGAACAAGAATACATGGTAGTAATTATTCTACCATGTTCTTTCAAATCCACAAGATTAAGAGAGGCTGCCGATCAGCTTAGTATGTTAGAGCGTGATAACGATTCCTGTATAATAATATACATAAGCGTTGATCTTACGAAGGGTGGAAACATTTATCGATATGTGACCAAGATTAGGCAACCCAAATTCTTGCAAGGCCGGATTCTTTTACGGCAAAAATGACAATGTTAGTGACAACTTGGAAAAAGACCACAGGCTAATTGAAAATATAAAGCAAACCGCAAGTTACACAAGCCTAATTAAGTAAAAAAAAACACTCATTTACTAATATTTATAAGTGCGAGGGAACTCTTCGGTGCCCTATGACCTTAGCATTAGTAATTTTACTAACGGTAGAAATGCTACGAAAAATTGCAAATCATAACTGAAAATCCCAGAGAACAGATTTGAATGCGAACTCAAATTGTTATCGTTCTCAATCAAAGTCATGATATTGAACACATATTATTTACGCAAATGGTATCAAACACGTGCAAATGATAACTACTAATAATTTTCCAAAAACTTATGTAATGTTTATTATGAAAACAAATAACAAACAGAGATGCAGATGCTACACGGATATTTAGTTCATTGGTAGAATGTTTTCGCTCTCAATATTATTTTGGCTAATTTTAAGGACTGACGGCTCCATGATCAAAAGCAAATTCATATTCCAATTATGCTAAAATACTGACGTTAGTGAGCACTCAGGATTGAATTTTCAATTGATTGTCAAATAACAATTGCTTCAAAAGTAATTGTTTACTCGGAATATTCGGGTACAGGCGTATTTTTAAGAAAAGAATAACTTCACGACAGCTGAAAAGATCTGATGTGATGAAGACGCTTTGTTGTCGGAACCCAAGCCAAGTTTATAATGTAGAGTTCTAACGGAACTACTGTTGTTATTTTTGTCATCATGAATTGTAGTCTTCATCAAGTTACGGCTCAAGGAATGGATTCAAAGATAACTTGCTTAAACCTGTGATTTGATGAATTTTTATCGGCAATTTATCATCAATATAGCATTAAATCACTTGATTACTAAATGAAATTTTTATCTGGAGATAGAACACTGTAGAAGTTTAGTTTTTTAATCAAAATTTTCACTTGGAGAATACTTTCAATTCAACTTCATGCACTTTTGAACTCTATTGCTTCATGCACCGAGGTGCCTCTTTTGAAACTACTCCGGTAACTTACAATGATGACTTTTGTGTTTTTAAGTTTCATCAGCTTCAAATATATACACCGGCGACTGGGAAATATATATTTCGGATTTTTTGAGACCATGAAATAGTCACCACCAAACTACTCACCTTACAACTATTATGTTTCGATGATATTGCGTGCTCGATGAAAACTCGCTTATTGCTGCTCTAAAGACAATTGCATTTCAAGTATTTAGAACAATCGCCGAGTAATAAAGTCACAATTAAGTAACCATGAAATGTATTTGTGACCTCATTACAAATAACTGTTATTGTTAAGAATGAAACTACTTGGTTTTTTCCACCAATATATTTAACCATAAATCAACCGGTTTCGGCCTTTTCAGGCCATTATCAAGATTACAGAATAAACATACTCAAAAGACAGCACAGCTTATATACTAAATCTCAAGGAGAGGGGAAGTGGTTGAAATAAGGGGGGAAAGGGGGGAATGAGAGGTGATTGGGAAGGTTGAGGTTCAAGGACTACGGGGATGGAGGTGAGGGTACTGGCGTCACCATCTGTTTGTTCCTTCCCTTGCAGTTTGCCCAATCACCTCTCATTCTCCCCCTCCCCCCCCTTATTTCAACCACTTCCCCTCTCCTTGAGATTTAGTATATAAGCTGCGCTGTCTTTTGGGTATTTTTATTCTGTAATTTGATAATGGTCTAAAAAGGCCGAAACCGGTTGATTTATGGTTAAATATATTGGTGGAAAAAACCAAGTAGTTTCATTCTTAACATGAATCGAAATTTCCACAAAGTGAATTCGCCAATCATTGATTTTAACTGTTATTGCTCTTTTTTAGTCATGAGTGATAATACTTCCGGCTCTAATGATGGAAATATTTCATTTGGAAAAAGTGAAATAAGATATTTTCGGACTTTTTAAAAATTTTTATTCAAGAAAGTCTATATGGTTAATTAAAATAAATTTTTATTATAAAGATGAAAAGTATCAAATCTCACACCTTATTATATTTTAAATTAACGAGGCGAGTCGCGATTACTTGAAAATCATATCATTTTATCATTCGACACCTAAAATCAATTCACATACATATTATTGATTTAATTGAGACCGATAAATGAAAAAAATTCGCAAAATCAAATCATTGAATGAAAACACCCAAATATAAATTACCAAACTAATAGAATCTGTAATATTGCGCACAAAAGTTGGGAGTTATTCCATCGACATGGCTCTTAAGTCGGTAGAATGATTACTTAGAGTGACGGTAAAAGACTAAATTTTTTGAACCATAAAGGATTGGTCGGATGGTCGCCATGGGAAATACAATAAGAACCGCTCGGGTTTTCATTGCCTCGGTTGCGAGCTGGTGGATAAAAAGGAAAGCATTTTATGTATTCTACGCTTATAATGATTCCATTATAATAGGGTATAGATATTTCCTCTCATTTTTATGATACTTAGAGAAAAATTCCTCAAAACGATAAACAAAACGTTATATTTTCACGCAATTTTTCACGCAAATTGAACTAAAAAATAAGTTGTGTTAAGATAGTTTGAGCGAGACAGTTCCCTAGTCATATTATTCCATATACCATATTCGAATCATATGTTTAAATTTCACCAGCTGAAGGACACATGAATTAAATATTACATTAGTTATGGTGCAATAATATAGTTTCATATGACAGAAATTGTAAGTAATTAAATGAAAATGTCAAAATAAGCCTTTAACATGACTCATTTCTTTCATTTGGTGCATTTAAAACTCCTTTACAACGGAGTTATTTTTTAATCCTGAAGAATTTACTGCGGCGACAATATGATTAATTTTCCAAAACAGATTAGAAAACATAAAAACTACATACTTAATTTTTGACGAGATTTAGGCGCTAGAAATTCCTCATTTTTTTAATAAGCTCTCTCTGGAGTGCATACACGAACTATTTCTCATTTAAAAGGGCTTTTATTTTTTGTCAAATATCCTGGAAAGTAGTGTGGTAAGGGGTTGAATTTTTGGTGTCATCGTAAGGTTGAGATATTTTTCTTTACAATGAGAAATAATTTCTGTGTGAAATGACATTTCGCTCAAGCAACCTTAAACACGAAAATGGGGTAAACACGGGGAAACTACAATTTTTATGTATAATATAAATTCCATTTTATCATAAAACTGTTCATAATCAGTAAAAGCGCCTGAGAAATGAATTACGAATAAATGAGATACATCATATCGCCTACTTAATGCGTAATTTGCTCAATACTATGATTTTTTACGTCAAAATGTAGAAATGCCATGGAAATGGCACAAGGTATCGGTGATGGCTATATAAAAGTCTTCCCTAAAAATATATTCACGAAATAACTTGCGTATTTGGTCCATTAATTTACGATTTCCGATAGCAAACGTAAGGATGCAGCTAAACTAGGGTTTCAGCAATTATATACAAACAGCCGCTCTGGAATCTTCTAAGAAGACGAAAAAAGGGGGAAACATATGTTTGAACTTGGTAGTAATCATAAATGCCCACAAATTTTGCTAAAAAAATGACCATTTTAAATACAGTATAAGACTCGGTTTCAAATAATTTTTATAATAGTGTTGGAGTAGAATGCTCTGCAACTTCCACGGTGAGTTGCTGTGCTGGCAGTGTCGTTTTACCTCCAGAGTCCCGCAGTCCGCCCGTATTGTTTCGCTATTTCCATCGCCATAGCGACACCAAGACGAAATCTTTTATTATTTTTGCACAAGAAATTTGCACACATGCAAATTATTCACTTGTCGTGAGATGGTGGGAGCGTTTTATGTTTACTTACCGAGTTACATGAAACTTTGCGTAGTGTTCTCATTACTGATACCTATAGGTAAAAGGGGTACATGTTAAACAATTGCATCATGTCGCTTGGTTTTTTGTGTAAAGTCAATGCTATTCTTAACGCAATATAATACATTTATGATTACCATAGTTGTTACCAACACATATCGATGCCATGCGGAGTCCAATATTCGAAAATTCCACATTTCTATATAATTTCGACTGAACTTCGAATACCACAGAGAAAAATCTATTAATATCATGATTTGAGTGAGGAAAACATTGAAATATAATTTTAGTATCATTTCCATTACTGACTGTGCGATGAATTCCATCGCATTAAAATCAGACTTCAGTGAAATGCTGTGGAAAATGTTTTTTCGACTTGAACAAATACTAAATGTCCACTCAAATACCCTAGATTACCGCTCCAGCCACCTAAAGGAAAGACGCCGAGTGGTCTACAGATAAAGGTCTGATCTAGCTGACCGAGTATTGCACTTAAAGGGCTCCACACTTAGATACCAATCGCGATTCCGCCAAAAACATCACAGCCACAGTTGGGTTTCGAACCCGGACCCAGGGCCTGTACTCTCAGCTACCACACTAACTCAAACCCGCTAAAGTAACCCGCTTAATACAACAAAGAGCACCATAGCGTCCTTCAAACATCTGCGGAGGAAAAAGAAAAACTTTGAGGTGTCGGCTCTCCCAGAAACTCTTAAGCGTTTTCCTAACGGCTTCCTGACCAAACGATTCCCTTCCTTAACCGTTGACCAGTCGCCGAAATATTCCACGACAATTTCGAGGATCGCTTTCAACCCACCCGCCTCCACCGGCCTTCACCGAGTATTTTGAGGTTTCGCCATTTAAATATAATCCCTGCTGAAGAGACCATGTCCCGCATTGTAAAAAAAGCCTGCCGTTTTCGTCTTCCCCTAAACACATAAAAAGACTGACCCCCGTCCGACGAAGTAAACCAGGGCATCGGGTCGGCTCCAAGTGCGTTTATTTCTTTACAAGTGCATTAATAGATATACATTCCGAGAAAGAGTTTTTAAAAAAACAGCAACACGGCACGTGAAGGCAATGTGTTTAGCGGGTGGGTTCGGCTAGGCGCTTTGGTTTCACGGAGGGAGATTTGCAGTCGGGGGATGTTTGAAGGGGGGGAGGGGTGAAACGGGAGGTAGGGGAGGGTGGGGTGGAACTCAAGAGAAGGATGGGACGGTGGGAGGGAGGAAGAGGAGGCGGGGAAAGGGGCGTGGGAAGAGTAGCAAGAGAAAATCGCATTAGCTCCTTCGGGAAGCCGTACTCTCTGAACATCCACTGGGAGTGCCTTCAAGGATTGGCTCGAGCTCTCCGATCTTCCCGCACTCAGCCGGCGCTTCACAGCTTCGTTACACTCGGGAGGTCTTCCAGAGAGATAGGAAGGTTCTTCGTCTTTTACCTGGGAGGCCGAAAGATCGACTCACGGGGAAAGTTTCGCAAATTACCTCTAAAACGGGCCCGGGTTCCACGCGTGTCGAAAAATCTCGAGGCTGCTCAAGGTGGCTAGAGAAGTGGTAATCGTGGGGTGTTGAGTGCACATTTTCATAATTTCTTGAATAGGGGTGAAAAAATTCTTGGAAGAAAATCACTCAAATGAATATTTATGCGTTGAAACTCACCATGTAGGCAGCACTGGAAATGATTCCAAATGATATTTTGCACTTAATCAGAGCTATGACTACCAGTAGTAGTACTGGCAGAGTTTTCGGCGCGGTATTAGACATTTAAAGGAATTTATATTGAAACACGTATTTTTCGAATATAGGACTCGGCATAGCACGTATATTTCTACTTGCAATAAATTTAATAATACGAAATATACATAATTTTTACATCGAGACGAAAATATGTACGTATTAAACCGTTTCAAACGCGATTTTTTTTCAACCAGTAACCATTAACCGATCAAGAACCTACTGTTTTAACCACACTTCTCCATTGACTCATTGCACCATTCATATAGTTGTAGACGAAGTATTATAGAACGACAGAAGCTCAAGAAAAATAAGATAATGCATCACGTACATTGTACGTGTAATATGAATGTCGTACAGTTTAGAAACATATTGAAAATTTGTCCATTACCATGGACACCAGGTCTGAAAGAGTTAATCGAATTATTACAAATATATTCGACACTATGAAAGTCGAATAATCCATGAGACATAGGTATGGTTAAGAGTTAAAATAGCATTTAATTACCAAAAGCCAAACGGTACGAAGCTATTGTTTTAACTTTCATCTGTTGGAGATATCACGACTGAGAACAAGTTCGCACAGTTGCATGCACATCTGTATATAAGCAAAAGTCCTTTTATCCACCATCCCTTGTAGACCTGACGTCCATTCTAATAGACATAGTTCCAATACGTTTCCACATTGTATGTCACGTATTTTCTCATTTTTCTTGAGCTTCTGTCACTCTGTGATACTTCGTCTACTACTAGGCGAGTGGTGATGTGAATCAATAGAGAAGTGTGGTTACAAGGGGAGGTTTTTGATCGGTTCATGGTAACTGATTGAAAATAAATGGGGTTTGAAAGGATTTAACGGCCTCGCAGAGTTGTTCTATTGTAAGGAGGTGAGTAGGAAGATAAAAACATAGATGAAGGTATAGGTGATATAATGAAGCGTTGCAAGAAGAAATATCCCTTTTCCACCGGAGTTAAAGTCAGACCTGCGGCCGTTGCAGCTCATAGAGCCTCAAGAGTGAACAAGTATCGCATCCGAGCTCTGTATGAGCTGACGTTTTCGTCTTGTTTCATGAATATTCTCAGATATTTCTGTATTCATTAGTCCATCCAACTGCAGCTATGGACATATTTAACGCATAATTGCTGACTTATTGACCTCTCACTATATCTCTGGAATCAAAGAACACCTAACAGTAAAAGTTGCCATTTAGCTACGTCTTAAGCTCCAAATGTCCACAGCAAAAACGAATCAAACAGAAAATTTTCAACATCGAACTTTTAACTGCGGGTTAACAGCAGACGACAGTTTTCATTCAGCAAAAACATTAATAACATTTGTCTTTTTCCTTTATGAATTTATTGTTGTTGCTCGACAAATATCTTATACTTGAGGTCAGAGCACAGCATACATTTTCATTTGCAAAAAAGAGAAAATACAGCAATCCAACGCATTGATTTCTCACCCAGTTCTTCCATCACTGTTTTAGCTTCATTTGTACCATACTTGAAAAAAAATTCTCAATAATAAATTTAAACTCCTGCATTATCAACCGCACCTCATCCAAATTTAAACTGATAAAACTCTCCATCATTTACTACTAATTACTATAAGATGATACGCAAATATAGCAACCCAAAAATTATTAGACTGTAGCCGTACAACAGAGTGTATTCAAAGACAAACGTGTGTTAAACTGCACGATGCTTGGCGAGTAGATCTGCCCAAACAAAATATATCCAATTAACAATATAATATCTAATTAACAAAGACACATGGTCATAACTTAGCGGTGTGTTCCTCCGTTAAAGTAGAGAACCAGTAAGCGTTAAGGTAATATTAAGATCCTCTACATAGGGATATAGTCAGCTGGGGCAGACGGTAGGCAAAAAGAGGGCAAGAAGGTAGTTCAACATGTTAAAAGGAAGAATTATCATGCGAGAGAAGCCGCAGGTAAGGCTAGCTATGCATTAAATCTCCACACTTGAAAACGTAAGCCAATCGGGTGGAGATCGATCAAATTAATTCAATATATTTCCTCTTATAGCACCTTAAGTACCTCAAATAATAAATAAGGTGAGAATTTTATTGAAACCGGAGTTATTTAGAAATCTATCACACGTGGCATGACAATTTGCCTGACCCTTCCTCACAAACTCTAAAATAAAAAAATCATGAAGACCAAAAGTTTTGACACCACGGAAGTCCTCAAAAAGAGGCAAAGCTCCTCCACAACACAAAACAGAGACTCCCTATCTACTAATTTTTTCAACAATTCATCAAAAACCACAGAATTCAGGTCAATAAAAGAAAGTAAACACAATGGCAAGTCTATTTAATTTTTTTAAATCAAGAGAAATTTTTCAAAATACGACACAATGCTTCAATAATGATGCTTAAAATGAACTTTGGTGTATTTTGACCCACGCTAAAACACGTTTTAATTTTACCATAAGTGGCTTCAGTTTAAAAAGTCTCCATCGTCAAGTTTTATGCAGTTACGCTTGATTCATTGGAGAAAGAAAAGTTCAATATCACGGCACAAGGGTAAGAGACATTGTATGAGGATGTAAATAAAAGACTGGATTTGTTTAAAATGGGGCGTAGCCTTGTATGGAGCAGAAACATGGACTCTTAGGACACCGGATAAAAATAAGCTAGGCGCGACTGAGATGTGGGCGAGGAGGAGAATGGAGGTGCGGTGGACGGAAAGGAAGGAGAATGAAGAAATACATGGTATGGAGGATGAGAAAAGAAAACTGGTAAAGAAAAATAAGAAAAGGAAAAGTAGGTGATAAGTTCAGGTAATGAGAGGTAAATAAATGCTGAAAGCCATGATACAGAGAAGTGAGCGTGGTTTTGCTACGACAGGAAAGATAAATTAATGGTATACCATTCATCAAAATCTAATTTAATTGTAAATATTACCCTTAAAAGCGATAATGTTCTTTCATGAAGTCATTAATGAAGGAAAATAAATCCCCATCAACCAAAATTGTGAGAGAGAGGTTCGTTATTATTTATAGAATGTTCCTTGCTGAAAAACAGGGAGAAAAAAATCATTCATCCTAATTAGTGTTTACCATAAATGAGACTTCCTGAGGTGGGATTTTTTGATGGAGCTAACATCGAATCCCAATGCGGGCGAATGATTGTTTTCATTAATAGATTCGCACATTCTAAAAAGATTAATATCTGGCGTACAGAATCATGGCGTTGAAGTGAGTAAGAGGGTAGACGTGGGTGGGCTGACGGATTGGAGATGACGCGGCGAGAGAACCGATGACGAGAAAAAGAAGAAGTGAAGACATATAGGTAGGTTTGAAGAGTGCGAGGGAGTCTTTACCCCTTTCTACTTGAATATCCGATCACGAAGAATTTACTCGGGGGCCATTCAGTTTCTGTTTGCCTTGCTCAGCTTTAAATTTTCGGTGAAATTAACAAATGAAACATGAGACCCGCGCGAAGACATAAAAGTTACACGAAGGGGCTGGTTCGGAACTTCCTTCAGGCCGCATTCCTTCTTCTATACTTCCTGGGCCGCATGCGTTACAGTCCTCTGCTTGAAATACTTGAAGTCGCAACGCGTACGTCAAAACACTCTCTCTTAACGATACGTTTTTTCCATCATTCCTGATTTTATCCGAGTGCGGACTTTGGATACAGTATTTGAAAAATCGGAACATAATAGCAGTGAAAATTAGCAAGGAAAAATAAAATTTGTAGACTTAAAACCAGAATTTAAGAAAAAGTTCGAATAAAAAGATTGGCGATAAACTTAGACATGACTTGAAGAGCTTTACTTAAAAAGCCTACGAAACGTGTAAAGAAATGTCAAAGAGGTATGCTTATGTTCAAAGAGCATATGGAAAATAAAGAAAAGTGATACGCATGATGGATGTGAAAGAAAGAGAAATCTGATCGGGTGTAACAGATAAAGCATTTAAGATAACCTGAAAGAAATTATACCTGTTGGGATGTGATCCCAACTCGCACCAACGTGATAGAGATATTTGTAGATCAAGCCAAGGAGAGAGACCTTTACCTAATACTCAACTTGCTAGTCAACAACTCTGAGTCACACTTAATGAAGGACTTCAGCCCACCGTCATAATCAGCGTAACGGAAGAAGTGAGGCAAATAACTCAGCGACCGTAAATAAGTACATAATCAGGATTAGGACAAAATTTAGCTATCAGACCATCAACATCTTCTAAGAAACTACAAAGCAATGTATCACCCGTACAATTTTAAAATCTCCAAACTGCGTAATTTATCAAAAGGGATGTTGGCGCGCCATTTAGAAGTTCCCTTAGAGTAAGCTTAGAAAAGGTAATATGATAGCGGCCTCATAGAGGTCTCAGTAAAAGATTATTATACATCCTTTTAGAGAAGCTGTGCAGCAATAATCAAAACAGCCATCAGCTCCCTCGGTAGAAAACAAAATTTCGCAGGTGAAATACGAATTCAAATGATCCAGAAAACAACAAGTTTTGTAATGCTTTTGAGCATTAAATTGCGATTAAGCTCCAGAAAGGGTGTTTTGGCGTAGTTACCACAGAAGTGTATGGGAAGTTTATGAAATCTAATGGTATCATTAGGTCCTATCCAAAGACTCAGAATCTGGAATTGCTCCCATCTCATCCCACTGCTCCCATCGCATCCCACTGCTCCCATGCATCCCACTGCTCCCATCGTGGAACCACACATCATCAGACCAGAATACATTCAAACTGCTGCTAAAGCTTCACTTTCAAGGCCGCATTGGAGGGTAAGAGCTGCGCGTAAATAGGATTGGCGTCCACCCAGTCCCATTGGCATTGATATATATACCATACCGTACCATGCAAATATTGATATATATATACCATTCCTGTTTAGGAGTGATAGTTTGCTTCAAGTGAGAAAAATCAGCAGGGAAAGACAAGGTGTTCCTACTACTTATAAATGATAGGCACGAACAACTCTTACTCTAACTTATAATGATATTTATATTTTTGTAGCCCGCAGTTACATCCCACATGACAAGAAAATAATAAATGTGGTTTTTATATTGAAACCAGAGAAACAAGAACTACTCTTGGGCCACCTATTTTAGAGGAATTAGTCCCATATCTTAGCTTCCACAAACTGTGGAATTGTTATGTGGATAGATACATACGGGATGATGCATTGAAACGCCCAAATCACATGCCAACCAGAAAGGAGATTCGGTAGAAATAGCTCTTCACAATCTTATCAGAGAAGTAGACGAGAAGACATTTAAAGGATCCGTAGACATTGAAGGTGCTTTCAATAATCACACCTTCGACCAAATTAGCCGAGTTACTTCAAGGATTGTGATCCATTAGCATTCAAACAACGTATACAGGACATGCTGGAGGATTTGACTACTGTACTCCATCTGTAAATCGGTTTAATGACAAAAAACAAGCAGAGGTCACCCACAGGGAGGCTAATACTACCAATTCTCAGAAATAAGATAGTCGGTAATCTTATTATTAGACTTAATACAACCGACACATGCAATGATAAAATTTAGATAACGAAGTAATATTCATTTCCGTAACATATTTTGAAACCGTGTCCAGTCTCACGTAGACGGCCAAGAAAGAAGTACAGCAATCGAGAGATATAAAAGGGCTGAAGATCAATTAAGAGAAAACTACTGTGGTATTACTCACCAAGTAGGGGAAGAAGATGCAGTTCTTCGCCTATAAATACTTGAGGCTCTCACATACAGTAAAGTAGTTAAGGGTGACTCCGGATACCGAATAGAACTGGGAAAAAAACAACGGAAAAATAAAACGCGAGAGGTAGGGAACATTTTGTCAAACAGTCAATGGGAAAGTTGGGTTAATCTTCCAAGAGTCAATGCTTGTTAACCAGGATAACCAAGAGAGAGAAATTAGAATATAAGAGAGGAAATTTGCAAAATTATTTTTCGTCCTAAGAAATATCAAAACTCCCGAATTGATGGCACGAGTGGTTACATCAGCTCATTGTTATAGGCATCTTGCAAAGGGACAAGGTATTACTCATGAAAAGTATATTATGTCATAACACATCCAAAGAAATCCAAAAATCCATTTCACAACAATGCGCTTCGCTTGAGACAGAAAATAGCTGTATGTATTAAATTCAAAGAATAAGAAAGGACCGACCCTCGAGCATTCTGAGTTGGGGAATCCTTTTTCAATGTGTTCACTAAAATATACTTCCACCACAAAGTGACTAAATTGTGATTTTTTCATATTCTGATAAATTGAACGATAATTGACGATGATTAATGAGACTAATGTTAACTTGAAATTTGCTTTGTGAAAATATATAACGACTCGTCATATGCACTTATATATTGCATATTTAAACTCAAATTTGTCATAAGCTTTCAGTACAAGCCGCGATATCCAACGTAAAACATCATACTCGCAGCAAATATTTTGAATGAGCTGAAATTTACAATAGCTATGCATGAGCTTTATGGGAGAGAAATAGGAAAAAGCGTTAAACGCAAAAGAGTTAAATTTTAACATACAACCAAAAAGATAGAACTCTTAGTATTTTCCACACTTAAAACTTCAATTCCCGACCCAGGTTTCGACTGCCTTGCAATCATTTTCAAGGTGAAACATTGAAAACCTTGAAACCTTGAAAATGATTGCAAGGCAGTCGAAACCTGGGTAGGGAGTTAAAGTTTTAAGTGTGGAAAATACTAAGAGTTCTATCTTTTTAGTCATGTCGGTAGAGTCATTCCACAAAGTTACGCCTTCAACAATTAAGTTTATTTAACATACAATTTGAATTTTGAAATAATACAGAAAGAAAAATTTCAAGAGAAAATTTAATCGTATATTCTTCGAGTAGTAGTGTCAAGAGGTTTCTTTATACGGCTGAGAGCATTCCTGGGTGTTCAATAAATGAGTCGCTCACGCGATGAGGAACTTCATTACATGAATGTATGCAGTGTTGATGTATCTTTACCGTTTCCCGCAGCAGACCTCTAAGATTTTTACGAGAGGTTTCAATACCTTATGTCTATAAACTGCTGTTTTTAAGCGCGGTAGTGCTTACAAGAATTTCTTTTGGGTGTTAGGTAAAAGAGACTTTTGGCAACTAGGAAATACAAAGGAAAATTCATTTTTGGAGTATTGGATTATTTTCGGGGAGCAGTCACAAAAATTGGAGGTACTGCCAAATAAATACTTCAAAAATTCATTAAATCACCATCATTACTGAACATAAGTTACTATTTTTTATTAGAAAACATCAGCCAATTTAGAGCTGTGGGCTAGAGGTGAACAGAGATCGTTCACGGAACACAGGATCATATCCAGGGCGTAATCACAACTAAGGGCAATGCTGTAAGAAAATTCTTCTCCATCTACATAAAGTAATTATCAGTATTAAAGGTAATTCATTATTTTTTATCAGAATAATGAGAAAGTTTTGAGTGAGCGGAACATAAAACGGATAAATTTCTGCGATAATTCGCTCGGGACCTAATTTAGAGAACAAGTTTTCCTTGGGTTAGAATATAATTTAACAGAATTTTTCTCATCGGAAACAGAAATCTGTGCCTCCCCTTCTGTCTGATTAATGTTTTTCTAAAGTTTTCGGACCACGGAAAGCGAGATAAAAAACCTTAAACTAGTTATAAACTAATTTTTTTAGAGAGTTCTAATGGGAACAAGGTTATAGTCTACCAGTACAAGGAAGTGTAAAAGTGTGTGAAAGCCAATGCTAGCGGTTCGATACGACCTCAACAGTGTGAGAACTCTTACAATGCGGTAAACATGCCATCTTTTCTTTCGTGCTCTCCTTTCAAGTCGGATAAAACGCGGTAAACAGCCATCAAACTCCCTGGTTTTAGTGCGCTTCCGTGATTATTTTTTTCTCGATCGACTCTGAGTCCTTTCGATCCTTCAATCCAATCTTTCGTCGCTCCAGTTCACGTGCCGAAGGACAAAAGGATGAAACATCGCTTCATGGCTATCGAGATCAATTCTCACGATCTTCATAAATCAAATTTTCGGCTGAAGAAGACGTTCCAGACAGTGAGAAGGGCAAAAATAACGTTACATAAACTTCATGCAATTGTTTCGGCAGGTTCCTAAACCATTGCGTGTCCAAGTTATCTGCCTGCCTGAAAAATGAACAACGGTAGACGATGCTCATTCCGATGAGATACACCTTTAATTTTGTTTTCCCTCTTGAATGTTCGGGCCGCCTGGACCAACATGGAAATTTTACTTGAAGTTTCATCCCCTACTGTTTTTATTTTTCACCCCCTAATTCCTTATGGTTTATTTTTTTTGTACATCGTCATTTTTTTGACTTCACTTGATAGAGTTAGACTACATTTGCTTGAAACTTTAATTTGAGCGATAGTACGTCACAGTTGCAAAGTGAACCCAGCAGTAATTTGCACCCACTTTCAAAATAGTTATCAGTCGCTTCGGGCTCAGAGCCACCCTCTCGCACATTGGCGGTGCCAACTAAAGGCTATTCTAGCATCATAGTTGTGTTTATTGTTTAAATTATGGCCTTCATTGAACCGCTTCAGTCATCTTCTGTAATTCTTCTATTTTCTGTTGGCCCAGAATTTCTTCATTCGCTCGGATCGTAATTTTCTTTCTTCATCTGGGATCACCCTACCTATTCTTTTTTTGTTAATCTTGGTTTGCAGTCTGGTCTGTTTGTCCTTGAGTTTCATGATTGTGTCTGTCATTTCTTTCAAATCTTCTATTTTAATGTACGATTCACTCATATCTTCCTTAATTTTTGCAATCTATTTTATGCTAGTCTTACTGTTCAATAGTTTTCCATATTTTTTTGCATTTCCATCAGGGTTGTGTAACTAAACGAATAAAACTACATAACTCGCCTAATGTTTAATTAGTCACGAAGTTTCAGTGTCAAATTGGAATAAAAACGTCTATCAACCCGATCAGGCAAATTTGAAATGTAAAATAAATCACTGACGGCAAACTTTAAAGACATTATCTACGGTAAAAGAAAAAATAAAAACTCCTCAATCGAAGGGAGGAGAATGGGAAGGGCATTTGCTTTACGCTGTAGGGGGAAGTAATACAGGAGATTATGAGCTATAAGAGGAAACAGGATTACGGCCAAGGAGGAGTGATAGAAGAGGGGGAGGAACGAGCACAGAAAGAAATGATGAGTGATTTACAGGAAGTATCACATTGAACAATTTTATCTCACACATTTTACACCAGTCTGGAGTACAGAAAAATGACAGCTCTCCATCAATCTTCTTAACCTTAATAACAATCCACCTGCTTGATTATCCCATTGATCGTATAAGATATTGACTGCTTCCTCTATTAGTGTCCTCTTGAAATTGGCATTAAAAACAAAGAAATTAGTAAAGGAAAAATAAATAGTATGAAAAACTAGGACGTAATACTAATTCATTTTTCTCAAATTTGTATTGAATCCACGTAAAAACTGAATGCAAGAGACCTTAACAAAACCCGCCAACAATTGGTAATAAACAAAAAGACGAAACGTTTACAATATAATACAGTAATTTCTTCTCCTTCGAGCATTAACTAAGAGGAAGGACATATCAACAAGGTTAACAAAAGCATCGTAATTCTTACAGAATTGTTTTAGCTTCGGTAACACTTTTAAGAAGGTCAAGAGTGTTACTTGGTGAATATTACTTGCTTCAAATATAGTGAAGAAGGTAAATACTTTGTTGATTCCACACATTTATTAACAAAAACTGACCATGGTTTCGGCGCATATGAAGCGCACCTTTAAAAATGGTACATATGCGCCGAAACCATGGTCGGTGTTCCAGTTACCCTAGCTGAAAAAGCGCTATGATTATACCGCAAAGTGCACAATATTTTTTCTCCATCTCCTCCGCAGGTACCATTGCTTCGCGGGTCGTCCTCTTTTGCCAGCCGATCACATCCGGTGGCTACGTTGTGAGGCGCCTTGGGCTCTACCGCCGGAGGCTCGCCTACCTCCTCCTGTTCGCCCACCCCCTTCCCATCATCCTCATTGCCCTGAGCGCCTTCTGCATCTTCCTCGCGGCCACAGCCTCCATCGACACGCCGGGAGTCCCCGCGGGCCAAGCCGGCGGCGGAGCCAGCGACTCCCGCGCGGAGGGATACAGAAGGGGAAGGGGGCGGAGAAGGACGGGAGGAGCGGTGGAGGCTGAGTAAGGAAAGAGCAAACAGCCATGGCGGGAAAGACAGCGTCGACGGGCGGCACCAGCAGCGATGTCGTCTCCGAAGCGTCGATGGCCACGGAGATGCAACGACGCCATCAGGAGAAGAAGTTCCTTCTTTACGCGGAGAGGGGTGACTGCGCGACAGTCAGACGGTGAGGACAATTTCAAAAATACGGTTAAAAAAGCACTCCCTCGACATTCTGACACTCTCTAAACCCGTAAGGCTATTGAAACAGTGAAAATGTAGGGATATTGGACATGCAATGACGGTCAATTCCATATTTTAAAGAATTACCAGCGATTAGATACAATGTTAACACGAATACAATCAATAAAGTATAAGCACTAAAACTTCATCGTTGCAAGTTTCAATTCGTAAAAGTTTTATACGTTCGTATTCATGGTTAAGTAAAATACTTACTCACTTTTCTACTATCTCACAATGGCAAGACGCGTTTCGCGCATTTACGGCATCGTCAGGGAGAAAATATAACTCTGTATCTAACGATCCCGTAAATGAGCGAAACGCGAAGCGCTACTTACAGATAGTCCAAAAGAACGGATTTTTTTTACAAAATATTCATAACGAACGTTATAATGTATAATTTATTTATTGCTATTGGTTTGAATTAACCAAACGTCTTTAAAAAGTACTCAGCTCTGAATAAATAAGTAAAGTAATGTCACTGAGCATTAAGAAAATGTTGTATTTATCTCAATAAACTGCTCTTTATTAAGGAAAGAAAAGTATTGTATTGTGTTTTCAACTGTCTCCCCTGTCGTCTCCTCATAGTTCATACTAGTTTGTAGCAAACGGCAAATGACACACAGAAGTTTTTAATCATGCAGCAGTCGTAACACAGAGAGAAAAAGCTTAAAATTGCCGAACTATGAAGAGTAAAACCTTAAGCTGCAACAAACCCAAACTACCACTGAGGGTGTAGAACTAGAAAGAGATATTGATATACTCATAAGATACTGCATATTTACGTTACAGATAAAACAATCACTTGACACGGAGAAAAAATAATTTTTTTAAATAATCTTAAATACGTTCCGGGTCTCTTAGAGCGCTCTCTCAGCTAGAGAACAACACAGAGTACGTGCGCTTGAGTATACATTTCCTTTCGCTCAAGGCCAGAGGATGTCCCATTGGAAATTTGCACATCCACGGCCCTATACGGCATTTTGCACAGTCGCGTCCTCATTCCGACTCGGGCATTCTACAGTCATAAAAAATATTTAAGAATCTCCATCACTAAACGCCTGAGGTATCATGGCTTGGAACTGGAACTTAAGACTTCAACGTGGTTACAATGCGCCATTCCATGTCCTTAGTTTTCGCAAGGAAAACAGGAAAATGAGAGCATTCCAAGGTCAAGAAAACGCAAGGATGGTCGCCATGTTTATAATCAATATAATGGAACTTAGCAGAATAAGAGTCAGTTACGGAAGACCCCCAGAGACCATTACATATCCATTAGGGGTCGAAGCTCAACTCAGAAGAATTTGAGCAGTCTTTATGACTGCTCAAATTCTTCTGCCGAAAAGTAGAAAATGCGACGCCATTAGGTAATTACAATTTTTGATGCATTTCTTAAACAAAATTTCTAGGTGGAAATTTTTGATCAAATAGATGGAATATCTAGTAGTCAATCTTGAGTGAATCTTAAAGAACAAATAATCATTTTTACGTATATTGCCGGCATAATTGCTCAACCGCCTACCATGATCCAGACAGTTCTTTCGCGAAGGAAGATGGGTTGCAGTCTTTCCAACACGATGATGCATAAAACCATGAGAAATAATTGTTTTCTGAAGAGCTGCACAGCTCAGTAAAATACGTTTCAAAGTGAGGAAAATGCTCACCAAGAAAGGCTTAAGTACAAAAATATGAAATTTAACGTCTCCATAAGCATTGGTCAGTTTCACCTTACTTCGTACTCCGCGAACAACTCTAAAACCCTACATAAAATCAAGCTTGCAGTCAAATTCACGGTGATACCACATTACTTCAATTGTCAGGGGCCGAAAATTTGAAGCTGACCCATGTCATTATTCTAAATTACCGCTAAAAACCTTCTCTCGGATTATTTTTCTAATATTTCAAAGACAGAACAAATGAGCATATTGTTCAATGGACGTGATCAGGGCTAAAACGTTTCCATTGCATTTTCTGGACACTTTTTCCTTTATTTGACTGCTAGCGAACCGATGGTGTAATACGTAAGTGCTCAAATGTCAGAAAAAAATAAAAACCAAACCACAGTTCACATTAAGCAATGACACAAAACGTCCGTGCGCATCGTGCGTCAAAAGACAATGAGCTCATCCACTATAATTCAGCATTTGTGGCACTGATTTATTTTTATTGCAGGATGTTGGATGACGCAAAAAACAACCCGGGGACCTTGGACATCAACTGTGTAGATCCTTTGAATCGTTCCGCGCTGATTGCCGCCATTGAAAACGAAAACATTGAACTTATTCATATACTTCTGGAGTATGAAATACAAGTGAAGGTATGTGTCAATTTTTTAACCCTTGCATCAATCAAGCAAAAGCTATGCTTTTCTAAGATAAATAAATGTCACATTCCTTAGCATAACCACGCAACTTAAAGGGAAAAGTGATAGTTAACAAGAGAAAAGTTACCATTCAACTTAATGGACTCAACTCAACATTCAACATAAGGGAAAAGCTCATAGACGTTTAAAAATCACTATCTGCAATCTTCAATGCAAGGAACAGTTTCCTGCAGCTCCCGCTTTCCTTCTCACTCAACCGCTTTGTCTCCAAATGAATCTTTTCTCAAAAATTTCTAATCAGCACCTTCGAGTATTCCATCCAAGGTGTTTTGCAGTATTTAGTACTCCCCACGAATCGTTCTTCCCATTATTTTTTCACAGTGGCAATTGTACCCCATAATACGAGACATTAGTTTCCTTTTTCAACTTTTCAGCACAAATGCAATGCCTTTTCCTCCTAATTCCTAGCTGGGGAACTTTATGAGTGATAATTAGCATCCATTTTTTCCTGATCAATCGTTTGTTTAAAAAAACATAACCATCGCTTCTAATATTTTCTGCTCGCCTTCATTATCATTCAAATTTCACTCCTTTTGAAGAACAGTATCATTCAATAATATCGACAAACGTCAAAGATATTTTACTAGCTGTTACTAGGGCCTTACATCCAAGAAAAGAACCCTATCTTTTCTAGGGTAACTGTGCAACCACATGTACTTTGACTCTTCCAACGCAGCTGATCCTGCCTCTGAGATAGCAAAATTCTCATACTTCTTCCAATTTTGCTAGCCAAGACATCAAGTAATTTTGTATGACCTCTTTGAGATAAAGATATTGCTGCAAAAAATACTGATATCACAATTCATATCAGTTAGCTAATCCTGGCGTGAATTCTTCTCCCTTCTGCACGGCAGGACGCCCTACTGCACGCGATCAAGGAAGAGTACGTCGAAGCGGTGGAGATACTGCTCGAGTGGGAAGAGAAACATCACCAGCCAGGAACGCCTTACGTGAGTAAAGTTTAGTCATTACTGGCAGCCAGCTTACCAAAATTTATGAGGAAATCGTAATATCATTCCGTCACACTCATATTAGCAATACAGAATTGGGACTGATAGGTACGATTGAAGGGAGAAACGCGATACAATTATACCAAGTGACACACGTGCATATTATATATCGCAGTCACAGAAATATAAAAACTATCAAATGTACCGGGATGAATAGCCTGTCAACAACCGGGATGAATAGTCTGTCACCGAGAGAAGCTAATTCTGTAATGGCATCACTAATTTTATTTTTCAATATTTTACGAAAACACACTTCGATCCCACAAAAGATATTTTTTATGGTAAATATTTTGTCCATTTTCCTCAGCTACTCTTCGATGTGCAACAGTATTGGCATCTAATCAAATTGTTCCAGAAATCGTATGCTCATTTAATTTCTCTCCTTTGGGTATACTCGTGTATATTGAAGACGAGAACATTTTGTTCCTCATATCTACAAAACATAATTTCAGAGTTGGGAAGCAGTGGATCGCTCCGCATCGAACTTCACCCCGGACATCACACCCCTCATCTTGGCTGCACACATGAACAACTACGAAATCCTCAAGATTCTTCTGGACAGAGGCGCTACGCTACCAGTACCTCATGACGTCAGGTATTTCAAGAACATACTACCTGTCATACAAGCATGAAGATCTCCTTGAAAAGTGTTCCCCAAAATTTTTTAATGTACAATGTCTAACGCTACAACAATTTGCATAGCGAAATTGGAAAAAAATAAAAATTAGTGAGATAAAGACAGCATAGTTAAGTAAATGAAGATTTAATCAGAAAAATATACTTCCTAAACGGAGTATCAAAGTTAAGGCAGCTACCGCCAGAAGACAGGCTTTCTTGTAGTTGTTAAATATCTACCAAAGGTAACTTAGGCAAAAAATTTCAAGACCTGTAAAGCAATAGGGCTTTTAATGTTACATCATCGCACCTGAGTAACATATGCTGTCAACATACTCCTTCCCTACCTTTCCCCTCTACGGTTATTCCTAGCCAACCTCGATTCTGGGCTTATGATGTGAATGAAATATAAGTTATTTTGTAAACCACTGACAGAGCTGTAAGATATGTTAAAATATATTCCGCAAATATTATTGCAATATTTAAAAAAATTGCAATAGTCAGTCTTCTGCGTTAGCATCATCTATATATGAGTACCAGTAATTGACTCGTCTAACCAGTAGTTGATAAATTTGGGTTCGTTCTCCAGTAAAGTCAAATATACTTTTTTCCTTGGCAAAAATTCCTCCACCAGGTGTTTTACCTTTACACTCATGCACATGCCTTCGTACCACTGAGTACCACGCATTGATTGGGAAAGGGCGAGAACTTTTTGATATGAAGGGTAGCGATTTTCTCTCCAATACATCGGAAATAGTAGTGACTGCAAATTTAAAATCATACCTGCTTATTCTCCCAATCAATTCACAGATGTGGTTGCGACGAGTGCGTGTCTTCAAGCGAGACGGATTCCCTTCGACACTCGCAGTCGAGGATCAACGCGTACCGGGCCCTCACCAGTCCCTCGCTCATCTCACTCTCCAGCCGGGACCCGCTCCTCACCGCATTTGAACTCTCCTGGGAACTTAGAAGGCTCAGCAAGATGGAGACTGAATTCAGAAATGAGTACATTGTAAGCATATTATTCTTTATACACAAAAAAGTTAAAAGTGGGCTGTTTTCCAGTTGGTAACATACATAAAAAAGGCAAAGCATACGTAATTTTAAATAATAAATCAGCCAAAAATTGAACAAAAACATTTTAAATTATTAATTTTAAAAATCAATTAATCAAAAATAAATCCTCTATTTTCTGGAGAATATCGATAGTGCTAGGAAAGAGTTCAAACAGTTCAGCAGGAAGACAGTTCCAACGGACAATAGTCTCACTGAGGAATGAAAAAGTTTTTACATTGGCCCTTTACGATCGACACTTCATCTAACACATAAATAATTCTCTCTATGTATTTCGAGTTGTCCCATTTCTTCCTGTTTCCCCAAAGCTTTTTCTCCATTAAGAGTTCCGAGCAGTACGCAGAGTCTCATTATTTTTCTTCTCCTTCGTAGTTAATCCCATCCCAGTAACAGTACAGTTAACCCTTAACTACTATAGTGGTTTTTGCCACGTACACACTATCCTCGGGTCTTTTTTGACCCGATTTTTCAAATTGCTCGTAAACAACAACCGTCAACCGTACTATCTTGAGTTCAACTGACCTGCTCCCCTCTCTCCTCTAGGATTACAGCCAGGATCCTCTAGGATTGTAGCCAAGGTTGCTGCGAGCGGCCATTTCACGATTACAAAAAAAGAACATATTCAAAAAAGACTTTTTGACCGGTCGTCTTGTCGTCGGGTCAAAAAGACCCGACGATAACAGATAAGGGCTAAGTTACACCCTCTGTCCTTTTACGCTTTCCCACTAAATTCCTGGCTGTCATTCGAAATGGAAATTCAAGACTGTCAAGTTTTTGCTTCAAACATTAATTCATAAGAGACGAACTTCAGACATGAGCCCATCGTAGGCTTATGAAATAATGACGCATCAATGTCAGTGTTTCGATTCAAATATTAGATCATAACAATCATTCATTGTACCCTCTTTGTTGTTGATTCAATCCTATAATTTGATGGCTGCATCCTTCCATTCTACCGGTTCCTCTTCTCTTTTTTTTCCTTGTACCTCATTCGTCTTATATTCCGTTTTAGCTGGTCTCTATTATTCCTTTAGTCTTACCTCGATGGACATTCTTCCATTTACAATATTCCTTACAAATGACTTGCGGCTCATCCATCGGCACCAGGTATTCCTAATAGTTGCACTATACGGTTATTTCTCTTCTTCTACTCCTCCGTGTATCCCATAAATACTCTCGTAAATGACCAAATCCGTCTATTTGATCAAATCATCCGCTTCCAGCACTAAATTTCGAAAGCCACCATTCTCATTCGTTCCAGCCTTACAACTTTCCCTGTCTCTGAGCCAAATCGCGCTACGCACTACAAGAATGTTTTCACGCACTGCTATCCAATTTGTGTTTCTACTTTCTTTGAACACAACAGATTTTATCATCATTCATGCTTTCTTGGCTCGAGCAACTTTTCATTTTAGGTCCGTTGAGTTTTCATCATATCATATCAGGCTGCTTCCGTTTCCCCCATTCGAGGCTAATTTTCTTCGACTTTCATGATCCCTGTAAACCAATTCCTTTTTCACCTGAATAAAGTACTCATACTTAGGTTTTCCTCGTGACACCCTATCTCCCTTTTACATTTCATTCAGTCAGGATAGTGAAACAGACACCTATCCGCTACCTTATTCAATTCCATGAGACCAAACGATACACAGAGGCTAATTCCTCTTCGCGGTCTCGAAGTCCAAGATAAATCTGTGCCTCTCCTTCCACGTTTCAGCCTTAAGTAACAGTCATTCACTCTCGCTCCCATGGACTGAAAAAATCGGATGATCTTTCCTTTAATTATTCGCTGGTGTTTTTCTCCTTTTCCATTACTTCTATAACTAAAATACAATTTTATTATTTCAACCATGTCAATACCTTTGCCCTCCTTACTTCAGTTAATCAAAAGAGCCTAACTATAATGAGTTAAATTGACGTACACACATCTAAAGTTCTTCTCCGTCCATAATAAACCTAAACAGCACCTTGGTCTCTAAAGTGGGGGTATTTTGTCATCCCAAGCACCCTAGACCACGCCCACATTTGCATTTCCGTTGTATTTATCCCATTTTTACTTTCAACAGCAAAAAAAATTCTCGCCGCCAAAGTATGGTAATAGGAGAAGGGCAAATTGCCGATTAACGAAATCTATAAAGAATGGAATAAGATTTTACTGCACCATCTTACTATCACTTTAATCTTATTCTAATATTTTTTGGCATTTAAATAAATTACTCAGTTAGGAACACACCTCGTAACATATGCTATGCACAAAAACTGTCCGTGAGGGCTGCTTAAGAGGATGGGATTGACAGGGTCTCATGCGAGTGCTGAATGTTTCTACAATTTTCTAAGAGAAAAATACTGCAACAAATATGCAAGACGATTTGAGTTATACCTAATTTTAAAAATGTCTCCGCTTTCAGGAAATGCGTGCCGGTACACAAGAATTCGCAACATCACTTTTGGACCACGCGCGAACATCAACTGAGCTGGAAGTAATGCTGAATCACAACCCGGGAGGAGAACCTTGGGAGCTGGGCGAGAGACAGACGTTGGAAAGACTCAAACTGGCAATCAAGTATAAGCAAAAACAGGTAGGGAAATCCTCGTTTAATATCACCCTATCCATTACTATCCTAACTAAAAACCCAGAGTTGATAATGCATGTGTGTTGTGCCATCATTAGCCCAATTGTGGGCCAACTAGAATTGGTGTAATGGTAAGTCTAGTAGGTATTTTACACATACTATAATTACTGTCCATACAAAGCATTTACAGAAACTAACAATAAATTTTTGGGCTCAAGATAGTTTATAAGATGATATCTTTATATGATGATTTACATTCTGATTCAATTTCTTCCCTCGCGTGTTCTAGTTCGTTGCCCATCCAAATGTGCAACAGCTGCTGGCCAAAATTTGGTACGATGGACTCCCGGGTTTTCGAAGAAAGAGCATGGTGGCGCAGTTGATGGATGTGGCCAAGCTTGGGGCTATGTTTCCCGTGAACAGCACATACGCCTTAATGATGCCCGATTCGGAGAAGGGGAAATTCATGCAGAAGCCTTTCGTCAAATTCATCACTCATTCGTCCTCCTACGCCTTTTTCTTAAGTAAGTTCAGCCATAGTATTTTATTTTAGCGATTTTGTAAATTTTTTTTCACTACTGATGAATAGCACTATTCTTAAATCTTAATTCCTCAATGTGTTGGGTTTTGTCAACGTATTAATTTGGGTACACTATATTAATTTTTAAAAGTGGAGAAAACAAATATCCCTTTCCTGGCTTTGGCAGAAAGTATTGAATTTCACCAGCAACGCTGATCGTTAAATGGATGATTTCGAGGAACTAAACTCGGTCCTACTGAGGCCAAAATACATCTTCAAATAGGTGGATTGTCCATTCAATGTTAGTACACATGGAAACGAAGGGATTTCTGTCTTGTTCATAATCTAAAGCATACCTTGATGGCATATATTCGTACTTGAAAGCAAACACTTGATCTTGGTGATTCCATGGGGTTTTCCTTCACATCACGACCTAAGTTCCGGCGTCAAGCGTCATCTTCAGGTGGCTTGAATATTATGAATATTTTTGGTCTCCTGAAGACAAAATTTGATGTCAAAACCCGGGTCATGATTCAAAATTAGAAAAATTATGACAAATCTAGCTCAGTAAACATGCTCAATAGCAAAGCAATACTATGCAATGCAAATAATGTCATTGGCTCTTACAATTTCCACATACTTTACCTTTTCCTCCTGCTTTCAGTGTTACTGGGTCTTGCCTCTCAAAGGGCTGAGTATTTGGTGATCGAGTGGTTTGGTCCGGCTTGGATGCAGGTCATTCTGGAGGACTGGAAGAGAAGAGAACGCGGTTCGCTGCCTGGAATTGTGGAATTCTGCGTGATGACATACGTTTTCGGTTAGTAGTAAACAATATTTCCAAAACCATTTCACTACCTTAAATTTTCATATTTGCAGTTCCATTTTCATTTTGTTTTACTCGGAATTCTACTTATTTTTAAGCTTCTGCGTAAAAAAACAAGAACTAAATGCTATGACTTCACAATTTTGAAGTTTAAGTAAATGATTTAAAATGTATTTTGGCATTCATTTCTACTGGAATTCAGCTTCAAGCTCTTCATTTTTTTCTCCGTGTTTAAGTTATTCTACTTCTTTACAAAAAAATATATAATGTAAGTCTAGTTCTAATAAAAATAAGTCAATCTAAAGAATTAACTGTTTGAAAACATACATTGGTATTAAAATTCTGAATATTCTATTACTTTAGGTATTTTATGGAGTGAAGTAACGACGTTATGGGAAGATGGCCTATTAGAATATATAGCTGACTTATGGAACATTGTGGACTGGATAACGAACATATTTTACACTATATGGATCATGCTAAGAGCAGTATCGTGGTTTTTATCCATTGTGAGTCGTTAAAATCCATTACTTTTGACAAACTATTCTTAGACGTAAGGATGAAGTGCTTTTTTTAAGCGAACAATAGAAAAAACCCGATTATTTTGTGTCGAGTAACAACCCTCTTAACCAAATAACTTATTTAAATAAGTTATCCTTTATGCAGCCATCCAGGCGAGGATACTTCATTTTTATAAAATAAATATTATTTGCATCTCTGATTTATCTTTCAGGAGAATTCATCCTCTACATATTAATTACTCAACATTATCGTTCTATGCATAAGGCAAATTCTAAAACTCTGACCTAAACATTCTAAACTTTTTAACGGAACTTCACCCGATTATAAAAACGTTGCGAAATGTGAAACAGTAACATTGTGAAATATAAAATTAATCTCAGTTTTCAACGTTTTCACAGAGAGAATACTGGCGCGGGGGCAATCCTTGGTACCCGAGAGAAGAGTGGGATCCATTCGATCCGATGTTACTATCAGAGGGCGCGTTTGCAGCGGGCATGATCTTCAGGTGAGACACCGTCATGGCAACACCATTAACATCACTGATTCATTCATACGTTTTCAGCACAAAGCAATTATCATCCAAATTTGCAAATTTGATGGTGTCATCAGAAGTGCTGTTTAACGTGATAATTTTAGCTGCACAGACGTATTGTTGAAACAATAACAGGAGAAGTCTTTCATTCAACAAGCTCATGAGGGAAATTCAAGCAATTCATGGGGGAAAGAATTGCAGAACTATTACTGGATTCAAGATTAGCCACTCCGAAAATATGGTGAATGGTTCAAAATTGTGAATCTCTCCCAGCAACAGTATAACAGTATTAAGTATATGGAAGGGACGAACGAAATAACTTCGCTTCTTCCTTCTCGAGTTAAGTGATTCACTTCAAAGAATCTGAGTAGCTTACTACAAAGCTCTCAAAAATTACGCTATTACATGGTGCATGAAAAGAAGGAATTACCAAGCCCAAGAATTGCTTTTGCTCTAGTGTATATCAATACCTGATCCTTCTAAAACATATAAAACAAGACGTGATACTACTTATATAATGCACATGCACATTAAATCGTACTAAATATTTTAGAGCTCAATAAAAACTGCATATACATTATTCAAATTTTAGCCAAGATTTTTCACTCTATAGGCGGAAAAATATTTCAGGCAGTAATTCGAGTAATTCAATATTTCATCATGAAACATGGAAATAATATCTCCTGTTTTCAGATGCACATCCAGCAAAAAGAAGTTCATGGACAGGAATCTCAACGATGACCTTCAAAATATTTACAGAAAAAACCAATCAGAAAGCTCCCTTATCCAAGACAATGAAGTTCAGATAATATCCTTGCCATATATTTGGTCAAATAGAGCAATTTGTTGGTGATAACACAGCCAAGTTGGTATATTAAAGCAAAAAAATGACTGGATGTAAATATAATAGCATTCTTCAAAATGTTTAAGTCAATCCATCCGTCATTAATGGTGCTCAATCAGACACTTGAATGAGATAATATCATTAATGGTGTCAAATAGAATTTTTCTCAGTAATATGCTTCAAATCAGTAAATAGTTTATCAACCTCTCCACCATAATAAGAGAACTAAGCGACTGAATTTCGAAATATTATTATAGTCACCAATTTTTTAGAAATTTACTCAGCATCAGACCACATATTTCAAACTGAATACTATTGTCGATTTCAACGTAAATGAAAGAGTTCAAAGCACTCTATAAAGTATACTTTTACGATTGAGATTTCACCGACGATATTTTTATACACGGAACAGCCAACTGCCCCATTCTCAATGCCAAAACTTTTTCATCGAGGTCTATACCATTTCCTTTACCATTTATCCTTCCCTAGTTCATTGATCTTACATCGCAGGCGTATTTGGGCTATTCATAACGAAGAACTTCAAATCGAATATTATGTAAAAAAAACGAATTGAAATCGTCCTTGCATATTAACTTAAATAAGTTTATTATCATTGTGTTCCAACATTATTATTCCACAATCCATGTAGCTTCCTGTCGAGATAAATTGGACCTACATAGATTGCATTACCATGAAAAAATAAGGCCAAATAGTTTTAAGAGAACATGAACTGATAGAAATTATTTATTGCCAATTAAATACCCCTAATCCAAAATATTGGAACATTCCTTAATGGGTTCAATATCAGCATTTGCATACATACATACATACAACTGTGTGCTTAAATTCTCATATTCATATAAACTTAAATTATTCATTGTTTCAGCTTCCTGAAGCTCGTGCATATATTCAGCGTCAACCCACATCTCGGGCCGCTGCAGATATCCCTCGGAAGAATGGTGATCGATATCCTGAAATTCTTCTTCATCTACACGCTCGTGCTCTTTGCCTTTGGTTGCGGTGAGTTGAAAATACGTATGATATGCTTCTTCATTAATGTTAATTATTGGAAACAGTGGATAATGGAAGAAAAAATAATATAGCTGGTAACAGAATTTCACATTTTTTGAAAGGTGAAAACTTGAAGTTCTCAGAAGAGAAGTAAAAATCCGATTATTCATTGTTGAAACTTTTGAATTATCATCAGATGATAAGTAATCTGCAAATTTTTTATACTTTTTTCAAATACACTTCAAAAGTTAAAAAAAAATGTAAAATGATATGGAATCACTAAACTAGTGCCATTTTTTGTTCATATATTTCAATGCCAGAAACATTATTGGTTATTATTCGTACAGTCAACAGCTTGTCAGAAAATGTGTTGACTTGATAACGTAAATTACACTTAAATTACACGATAAACTGTAGCTAGTTTAATCTGCATATTCTTTCTCGACCAGTAAAATATTTCACAAGGTCATAACAGCATAACTTCAAACCGCTATTAAACACGTTGAGTGCTTTTTCAAAGTTTAGTACTTATGAAAGTTTGGAAATAAGAACTGCAAACATTTAACCATAATTTGTTGACTTTTTAATATCATGATTAGCTATTACCATGTTTGTTATCAGCCGGGCATATAAAAATTAACTCTAAAATAGTTTAACAAAGATTTTCACGGGAGACCTTGGATTTCAGCTTGAACCAAATTTTGCTGCTTAAACCTGACCTATCCTATGATTTGCGGTAGACAATTAGTGTTCTGCCAAGCATATTTACCACATGCATTGCTTAAAATAATATTATTTCTTCTTTGATAACATGGTATGAGATTTTTTCTTTGTTACTGCGTGTGGCATATGATTTTTATTGTTTAATTTTAGAGGGAAGAGTTTAATTTTACAAATTCAATATGCCGCTTCAATTCAAAATTCAAAATTGGCGTTCGCCATCCTGAAAACTTAAATAAATGCTTAATTTTGATTTCATTACTATGGGTTCAAAATAAGCTTTACACAGTTTGACCATGAACATACATTTTTTATCTAATCATTATTTTCATTGAAATCATTCATATTTTTGTAAGCTTACTTGCAAAACTGAACAGTCAATTAATTCTGAACAGTAATTAAATAGGAAAAAGGGTCAAGCAATCCTTCGCATAATGTACAAGTAATGAATAGTTATAACTGAAAACTAATTTCCTCTTTCATCCTAAGGTATGAATCAATTGCTGTGGTACTATGCTGATTTGGAAAAGAAACGCTGCTACCATTTACCAAGTGGGCTGGCTGATTTTGACAATGAAGAATTAGCCTGCTCAATTTGGAGACGTTTCGCCAAGTAAGTACATTTGATTTCCTATGCTAACATATAAAGAACTAAAACAAATAATCATGTTTTACCGCTTCATAATTTTAGATATATATTCTTGTAAGAATTTTGAACTAGTCCACGATTCAGGGCGGGGTGAATCTAATCAGTGTGGTTTAAATATACCATAGGAATTAAGAAGCCCATTTTAGGATAACTTAAGACTATGCTTATATATCTCTTCCTCAATCTATTATATTATATAGCCTAAATTACTCTGTAGCTCCATATCCCCTTGATTACAAGGGCAAAAAAGGACATTTCCCAACACTGAACTAATATGACTAACCTCATACAGCATATTAATCACAATTAAACTATTTTCAAACTCTCTCAAGTATTACATAGTTATACATTTGCGCCTGAAACTATTTTCACGGCCCACTTCTGTAAAGATAGTCTCTGCCTTCCATACCTACTTAAGGTTGGGTGAGAACTAACAGGGTGTCATACTTTCACTTCACAGCATGTTCGAAACGTCGCAGTCCCTCTTCTGGGCCAGTTTCGGCCTGGTTGACCTGACGGCCTTCGAACTCACTGGCGTGAAGAGTTTCACCCGCTTCTGGGCTCTCCTTATGTTCGGCTCCTACTCCGTGATCAACGTGATCGTGCTTCTCAACATGCTCATTGCCATGATGTCCAACTCCTATCAAATCATTTCTGTGAGTATCAACTCTGTCTCCCATATTCTAAGGTTCATATATCATTTTCTTATCCCATTAGCGCTGTTTCTACATTGGGGAATATTTTATCATCTCAATGGACAATGAACTTGGCTAGAAGGGATATCATATGGGTTATAGATTCATAAAGCTTTAGTGACAGAAAAGATAACACGACACATGGTGTTACTCAGGGCCGGATTAAAGGTAGTAGAGGTCCAGGGCTACCGATGGATTGGAAGCCTCAGGTTACGATTCATGACCAATGTTAACAACATTAAACGAATGATAAAACAACTGATAATAACCGTTGTGTTTTAATATTGTTTTGAATTATTTAATATAATTGTATGCTGTTGAATAATAATGCTTCAAACTATATTAATAATCCTGCAAGTTTATTGGTTAATAAAGACTGAAAAGACTGAGCGCCTTCGATTTAAGCCGTCGACCATTGAAATACCAATGGAATGCCTATCTCTTGAACCACCATTCATACATCATGTCAAATGACAATACAGGTTAATAAGTGAGGCTTGAATGCTGTAAATTGAAGGTGTTAACTGAGAAAAGCAAGATTAAATGTAAGGGAAGAATCTCTTATGAGAAGGATCATTAGGAGTCTTGATAATGGGAGGGTTTGCATTAAGTAATTCGTTTAGACATTAACAGAGGAAAAAGAGGTTAGGGAATCACGGAGTAAATTATTAAAAGACAGCCAGTTTCCTTGCAACACATCAATAGCTGGGCTCTTAGCCTTTGTCAACCGTTGAAAGGAATTAAGCGCTGGTGTATGGGCATAGTAACACGAAATTAAATATCATACTAATGTATCCCTCTTTTCATTTATCCTCATTTATCTCTAGCTTGAAGGTATATCATACGCGTCATCACTTCATAGAGCTTTGGTAATAGAAATGATAGCAAAATATATGCTGTTAATCAGGGCTGGATTAAAAGTTGTAGACGCCCGGGGCTTCCGATGGATTCGAAGCCGCAGGATTTTTTGTTCTGGAATACTAAATTCACATTTGGCAACATTTTAACTCTCTCTTTTTTTGTCTCTTAACCCATAAAAATAAGTCTAAATGAATATAGAAGTTTCCTTGAACTAAAGAAGTTGTGGAAGGATTGCCTCTCGGAGGTGATGACAATCAGAGCCGATCATTAAGGTAATTAACCTTGAAATTATTCACAGGAACGCTCCGACACCGAGTGGAAATTCGCAAGGAGTAAGCTGTGGATGAGTTACTTTGAAGAGGGAGACACGATTCCACCACCATTCAATCTCATGCCATCTCCAGCCATGTTTGGGTGCCAAGAAAAGAAAAAGACCAGCGGATCCATAATGGTGAGAACAACAGCTCTACGGGATTCCTTCGAGCATTTCATAAAAAGTTTTTTCAGCCTAGAATACTAACTTCACATCTGGAAACGTTCTAATTCTCCCTTTTTTATCTTAAAAAGAGTGGCCGTTTGGGCGTCCGCGGCTGGCACCTCATTAAGTAACACTTCATCCAATTTCCTCAAGTATATTGGCACGGTAGCCGCCATTTCAGTCACCTATCCTGGGGGTTTGTTCAGTGGAGCATTTGGCCGCCAAATGAAGTTGCAGCAGTCTTATGTATCAGACTATAGACTATCCACGAGGGGATCGGGTAGGTGTGGTAGCTAGAGTACTGGCTAACCATACGGGCGGCAAAGTTCAAATCCCTGCAGAGAAGGATATTTTACAGAGGAAACCGATCCCTACTTGAGTGTCTTCTGGAGGTCACTTCTAGTACAGTACTCCGTCTGTCGAATGAGACGTTAAGCTGTAGTCCCCTTGGCGCCTTTCGTTAAGAGCAGACTAATGCCGAACGCCGGGTTTTTATCCAACTATGAATTAAACACCATATCCCCTTACCTACCCCCTATGGCGCAAATGACCTTAGCTGTCGGTCGCCTCCCCAAAAATGCAATCCAACTATCCATGACCATCCGCAGCGAACTAAGGCGGCAAGTAATATAAGTGTTCGAGCTATATGTGGTAAAACGCATGTTAAGGAATAAGGTTGAAACAATACTTTCAGCTTAGGTGTCCATCTTATGTATTTTGTATAATCCAGTCGTCAGTTTCAAGCTTGCCCATTGTTTTGTATTTTTAACTTTCTTCTTTCGAATGGCACATGGCCCGAATGTATATCTTTTATACTTTCCTAGTGACAATGAAATTTATGACACCTCAACACCATCCCTATCGATTTATTTGACGTTTAAAATCAAAAGGGCCGGAATGGGTTTCATGGAAAAATTTTGTGGGTATTTCCAAAATACTCGTCTGATTGCGTTGCGCATTTTTTCTTGATATAATAATTGTTTGTGCATTTGTTCAATTTTATTGAATTTGAGACCTTTTTCTCCATGAGACGGCAATGCAGTCGCTGATATGTGCGTTAAGTCTTTCTTGTGTCTCTCTCGAAAGCGGAAAGCTAATCGCCGATCTTAACTATACTTGCAATGGGAAAACTTTAAAATGGCATCGAAAAAAATATCAGAGCCTCAGAGATGAACAACTCGAAAGAAATTAGGCATGATTTATGATTGCCTTCCAGGCCGGCCATAATTAGACTGGCCATTGGTCCTGGTTTTATCGGGACTGTCCTGACTCAAAGGATCAGTCTCGCAGCCCCTCCCGGTAGGAAAATATGTCCTGACCGGAACTGAAATTCCCCGGAAAGTCTCCGCTTAGATCCGCTGTTCACGCTGCGTCAGATGTATGACGAGAAATGAGTGGATTGAGAACTACGCATCAACAGTCGAGTTATAGCAATATAGCATATTTTACAGTATCAATCAAAGACTAAAATAATTGTACGCCATTGGCTCAAATTTTAAAAACAGCGTCCCAATTTCGCTCCAATTTTTATCTCTTCAAAACTAGAAATGATTCGGTTCCGGAATTCCAGAAAATGGTGACTCTTTATTCGGTTCCTCAGGAAGTTGACTATATTGGCTCTCATGAAGATTCGTTATCTGTATAATTCTCAATAAGGCATAAGGTGCGACGCTGCTGTTAGCATAAGAATTATTTGCTAACTACTTCTTCCGTATACTTACTACACATCTAGGAGTCGATTTGAAAGTATCATTAATCTAAGTAACTTAATTAACCCTCGTGCTCTTTTGAAAAGGATGCGCGGGAAAAATGTGGCCTAGAGTAGCTTAAGGTGACTGGTCTCAGGGTCATTTCCTCCAGACTTTCTAAAAACTTGCATTTAACATCTTTGAAGTGCGTTTTGTAAACAAATATGAAAAATAGTATTTCCAGGTTATTTTTACAGTAATTCGGCCATGAAAGTGTTGATTTTAACATGGGCTTTTTTGAACATTGCTCAAAATTCAGTATAAAAATGTCACTTTGAGACGAAAAAGCTAATTCAAGGTTTGAACGAAGCAACAACTGTTTTAAAGAAGCAAAAAGTCTTCAAAGATAGAATAAAAATATAAAATAGACATCTAACCACCTATTTTTAAAGTTATTAGCGAATTACTGTCGTAATTTAAGTCCAATTATGGCAGTCCCAAGCAAATGGCGCTGTAGTCGACTCTTATGGTTGGACAAATATGTCATTAAAAATACATTCGTGAAATAATTTGCATATTTCGGACCTTAATTTTCATTTTCCATATGTAACCCATTTTATCAGCGAAAGTTGGATTTTTTTCACCAACTGAATATAAATAGTTAAATTAGTATTTGCCTTGACTCACATAGTCAAGTCAGAGCCACCTTAAGATTGGCAAAAGCGTTCTCCATAAGGCTCATATTACCAACTAAATGTGAAACGCTCTATAGTCATAATGTTATGGTCTTTAAGGCGATTACGCAACGTCAACTGATGGTCTCTATTTGTGTTCCCTCCCGCAGCGGAAGTCACGTGACGCGGCCCTCGAGCGCCACGACGGCGTGATGACGCTGCTGGTTCGGCGCTACGTGACGGCAGAGCAGCGCAAGCGAGACGAATTCGGAATCACGGAGGACGACGTCATGGAGATCCGACAGGACATCTCCACCCTCCGATACGAACTCATCGACATCTTGAAGTCCAACGGAATGAAGACGCCGGACGTGGGAGACAAAGAAACGACCCGTAATGAGCATCTTCATTTTCCTGAAAAACCATTCAATTATCGACTCCATACATCCATTCACCATTTTCCCCCTATTTAGAGTATTTACTAGGAATTAACTTTTATCTTTCACAACTTTTAGAGAGATTAGGTTGGGAGCCCTTAGAGACTCGGAAGCTACACGCTACGTTTAGCTTACTTGATAAATTCAGAACTAATGAGTTTCAGAGCGACACAGAGAATATAATCATGACGGCACACTGCATTTCTAGATCTACGATCTACGTTAATTGTAATATCCTTCTGAAGCTCACCTAATCTGAAATTATTGACTGACTTCACGTGGTTGGAGCAATTCTTTATGTACAGGTTTGCGTGAAACTCCGCATACGCGTTCTCATTTGAAATATTTATATCTAACTGTGGCGAAAAATGCATCATACCAATTTCATAGGCAAATCAATGCCATTTAAACACGAAGTCTAAAGGCGCAAGACATATGTTTAGCAAAAATTTTATTGTATATGCACACTATTCCTTCAAAACGCAAAATAATATATTTACATTCTTCACGCACTGTGAACTGTAAATAAAATACATTAGCTGGTTGAAATTCTATTTCCTAATACCGATAAAAATATTTTTCAAGAACAATGTCAAACGTTGGTGCTGAACGGTCAAATAAAAATAATAACTGGAATAATTTTAAGTAACAATTACCTCCAAAAAGGATTCTCTTTTATGTTTCCTGCACAATTTTTCTCTCCCAGAATATACTTTTAAAGATCGCAACACCTTTTGCCTCTCCCGGTATCCATTAAATGTCTATTCTTTTCTCTTCGAGTACAACCAATTATTATCTTTCCAAAACATCACACATCACGACATGTGTGATCAAAGGATGAATAAATGCTTTCACGCAATGTTAGCTTTATTGAGCCCATTCCCGTATAATGCCATGAGAATTGGATTTTTGTCCTCAAAAATAATAGGAGGAATAAGTCCGAGTCTAAAATAACACGCAATTCTGCGTTAAAAATCAATTTAATGGGTCAGGGTAAGTTTTAGCGAATGATCATAATCACAGGGTGATCACCAGATCTATGTGCTTCATGTCCATGAATCTTTTTGCGGTTCATTCCCGTTCTTATTCTACTTAAACACAGTTCAGGTAAATAAATATACTTTCTCCTCACCCTTCGTTTCCAATTTCAAACAGTTAACATTGGCATATTCCTACATCTACACCTATTTACTACCCTGCGAACCACCGCATAGGCGTATGGGAGGGGATGTTAGGACAACAGCCGTGTAAATATGTAAGGGATAAGGTTTTGGGAGGAGAAATGGTGACATGCATTATGGGATTGCATTTAGTGGGGCTTAGTTTTTATTGTGCATGGAAAGAGCGAGTTTTTGTGCCTATCTGAACGACAATATATTTCTCTTATTTTATCACTTCTGTCAGACCTAGAGATGTTGTGAGGTGGAGATAATATTCTCTGTGTTGCTCTGAAACACATCAGTTCTGAATTTCTCTAGCAACATAAGCCTAGCAAGTAGCCTCCGAGTCTCTAGGAGCTCCCACCTTAATCCCTCAAAAAGTTGTGAAACACTATATGATTGCTCGTGGCAGTTTTTAACGAAGCGTGCAGCTTTTCTTTGTATTTTATTCATTTTTGTGGTTAAATCTCTTAAATGACCAGGCACCCAAATGTTCGCGACGTATTCGAGGTGTAGCCAAACCAGAGCGAAATAGCATCTCTCTTTGACTTTTTCATCCAAGGACCTTCCTACTATACGCTTAACAAAACCTAGTTTCTTTAATGCTGTGCCGCATATGCTTTGAATGTGTGTTTCCCACAATATATCAGAAGATAAGATAATTCCAATAGGAACCGATCAGAGACTCCACCTCGGAGTTTGGTCTTCTCTTACCTACTAAATTAACGGTATTCTAAGATAGATATTATCTAAATGACTGGATTAACAAAATTTTCCATGCATTTTAGTTGCTGGTAAGAAGGGAAGGACGATGGAGCGTCGACTTCTCAAGGACTTCCAAATTGGTTTCGTGGAGGGAGTCATCCACGACGCCATCCAGTCCGAGAAGGAGCCTAAGGACGTGTTCAGCAAGATAGCCAAGGCCATCGGCAAGAAGAAGACGAGTGGAAAGGACTGGAACGCCGAAGTGAGGAGGAGGACGTCCAAGAGGGACCCGATCGGAAGCACCAACGAGATGGCCATCAGAAGATCCCAACAGTCACTCAGGAGACACATCATCCAGAACGAGAACACCGCCCTCAAGTCCATGGACCAAGACAAGCTGGTCCAGTACAACCCGAAGCTGAACGTCGTCCCGCCCGCAGCCAGAGTGGCCTACGCCAAGTTCAAGATGCAGAAGATCAAGCAGGAGTACGAGACGACGGGCGAAGAGGATGACGGCGACGACCAGGTGTTCAACGAGGGCTCGGAGAAGCCAGCGGCCGGCGCGGAGCCGCCGAAGCCGCGGACCTCGGCCAACGCGTCCATCACGTCGGTTGCCAGCGCGATGAAGAGGCCCAGGCCGCCGAGCAAGAAGGCGGACGCCGCGCCCAAGCCGCCGATCCCAAAGGAGAAGAAGTCCGACTCCGTGGTCGTCAACATGGAACCGCAGGCGTCTACGGCCCCGCCGAAGGACCCTCCGAAGGCCGAGCCCCCGAAGAAGGATCCTCCGAAGGACGATGGCCCGGCAAAGAAGGAACCGCCGGTCGAACAAAAGAAGGCGGAGCCCAAACTAGAGGCGCAGAAACCCAAGTCTCCGGACCCACCCAAGAAAGACACCAAAGAGGCCAAGGAACCTCCAGCCAAGGGTTCGCCCGCGAAAGAAGACAGTCCAAAGTCATCCCCGGAGCCGAGTCCAAAGAGTTCTTCACCAGCGGCGAGCGAAGGCTCGACGATAGCAGCGAAAACCCCGGAGCCCAAAAGACCGGAGCCAATCAAACCCGGAAAATCCAAAGTCACAGGAGAAATTTTAACGGGTTGGCTGTAATGGACTGTCTTGGCAGGTTTCTGCGAAGTGAAAGTTTTTACGTATTGTTGGTCATCCAGTCGCTGGATGGGTCTGTGCCTTTCTGTCTTGTACGAGACGGTTCATAGGTGATAGAAATGCTTTCTACGAAGCTTTTGTAATTAAAGAACAATTTTTAATATTGGACTTGGTGATAAAACATTTAGTTCTGCGGTGTACATCCGAATCTCCCTTTGATTTTCTCTGAAAACATGATTGAGACTTTACCTCAACTTAAGGCATGTCAACGAAACCTTTTCCTAAACTTCTCAAAAAGGTTTGGAGTAATCACAGATATCTGTAAGATTATTATTTATTTTTACCGCAGTTATACGATGCAATGCACTCCAATGTAAATTTCATAAGAGAACATACCTATTTGTGACAACACAAATTACTGTTGAAGTCAGCTAATGAAGTAATACCAGTCAAGTTTAATATGCAATGAGCTTTTACAAGGAATATTCCTCATTTCAGAAATATTTTACATTAAATGATACTTTTTCAAATAGTGATACCAGGTACCAGATTTGTGACTTAGATTTATGCCTTGAAAAAGGGACATGAGTACATATATAAGAGACAAACCTATTGCTAGTAGTCTGTCATTTACTATTTTCCGTGTAAAACGGTGTAATTAATCTGGAAATTCATTGCTAAAAGTTACCTAATATTTATTTCTCTGTAGTATTTCATCCCTTTTAAGGCTTTCAAGTTTGAAACAAACTCTAAAAGCGATATATCTACTGTGATGTCCCGGAAACTGTTTTGACCTCGCTTTTGGGCAGAAAATAATTCAATATGCATTCGGCATTTTTAAAAAGCTTAAGGTCCATTGCGCACTTCATTAAATGCTATTTTATTTCACCTTGATTAATAAAGAAGTATGGTACTGAACAAATTTCTTTACAAGAATATTTATTGGGGCATTGAAAGTGAAAGATTTTACCTTAAATATCACCAAATTAGCACCAGCTATCCACCATTAGCGAGGGGCCTATGCCTAGCGTTTTTCTGTACATCCTCTAGTCATACGTACAAATAATCATATGACACTCTCTACACAATGATTAATATTTATCAGCCTCCTATTTTTACAGAAAGTTTTTGATTATTAGATACGATCGATTACAGAGTTGAGTAATGTATTATGATATGTAAATAACTTATGTAAAACACAATAAATTCATAACTAAACCGATTAAAAGCTGTAACTGGGAAGAACAATTGATACCTATTGTAAATACTTATGAACGTCTATATAAATAAGGACGTAGATGATATGATTTTTCAATTGCCACGTAGTATAATATGCATATGAGAATTTATCCAAAATTTGATACATTGGGTCGGAAAATGAAAGTAAACATTATTTTATCATTATGAAAAGTAAAAAGAATAGATAAAATGACTCCAAGGTACGAACGTGAAGATCTAAGGATTGTATACATTAACATTCATTATTTAAACAGAGTGAAAACATTCGAAATTCTGAATTTAAGCACGACGCAATGGAAATTACGACACCACCATGTCCATAAACGAACTACGACCCTTTCCTCTCATCGACGATGGAGGAAAAGTCCATGACGCAGGTTTATTTAATGGGACGAAACATTCTTCGTCATAAAAACTCCAGCGTGTAGGATGTATATGATATTTTCTGGATTCTCGAAGCTTGCCAGCCAGAAAACGTCGGTGAACTGAAAATAAATAAAATATCACGCTGTTCTTCGCTTCAATACTGAGTTGGTGCACACAAGACTGCTGCCCTTTAACTGCCCTGCCAGCAAAATAACTTGACGGACAGAGCGTTAAGTCAATGTTTGACTAGAAATTCCTATTTTACACAAATATTCCACTAAGAGTATTGTATATATATATTTCCTACTATGACCAATGGTCATCATGTATAGTATTCCAATGTAGCTCAAGCTCCTTGGTACTGTTATATTTGATTGCATACTAATGTGGAAAGTGCATATCGGTGAACTCCATCAACATCGGAAATTAAGTCACAAAAAAGAAATATTAAATAATGAATAAAAAGTTAACTCATTCCCAATCAATCCGCTAAGGAAGTTGCTTCCAACTGAGTGCCATACCCTTGTATTACAGACTTGGAAGAGCTTAACCTGACCCCATAGTGATTTGTAAATTATTGGGGAAACATATGTATATCTTTAAGTACGGAAAATTTAAAGAAATATGATGAAAAGTTTTAATTCCCTATATCACTAGCATATTAAAACAACGGAAAATTGTGTGAATAAACATTTAGAAATTGTATGAATGAAAATACTAGTTTACTTCCATTATCAATTCTACCACAGAACAATTTGTACGTAAGAGCTACGTATGATTCACGTACTGCATTTTTCCGATCAAGGGTCTATTCTTATTCAGAGCGTAAGAGGTGTGGCACAGAGGGCAGTAGTGAACTCGCACAAGTTATTTCTCAAGCGTTATTTTCCCCCAAAACTTGACGTTTCTGGCGCTTATGCCTCATAAAAAACGACCGAACTCGCCAAAGTTATTTACGTATTTCCTGAGTTATCGTTAGCTGCATGCCAGGAGTTTTTAAATCCATAAATGTTTTAAAAATTTTTAAATGTTAGGAAATACCCGGCAGGCCACGAGTACTAATATGATGTTACTGCATAACGGCTACACCAGGATTCAATATCCAAGGTGGGCCATTAAATGTCATAATGTATTTAGCTATAGAGAGCAAAGGGTAACAACAGGCATATAGTTTCAAACTATGCAAATAAAAATTTAAATAAATATATAATTTTGGCTTCAAAAGCAGATTTAAGAGTGCCATATCGATTTCCCAAATTTCTCCTCTAATTTTCATTTTAAAATGTTTTCACATCTCAAAATTAGAATAAAGACGCCAATAAACGGAGATTCTTTGCCGCGAACTCGCGCTTAATTCTTATTTTAATTCATAAACCAACTGTTTTGCTCAAACTTCCGGATGAATGCAAAATCTAAGCACTGATAGGGAAGACGCACCAAAGATATAACTGTCCGTCTGATACCTATTCAGTAATTTCTAGTAATGGTAGTTTCGAGCAATTACAAAATTATTTTATTAGCAATGGCATAATATATACATAGAAACTCTAATTTAGCTTAAGGTATATGCCTATCGTCGTACCTCCGAACAAAATAATAATTTAGGCTCTTAGTTTTCGGTTTATGTGTACAAATTAACTACGCCAGGTTCTTGGGGTGTGTGGGTGGAGCATATTGCCTCTCTCTGGGCCGCCCATGTAGAGCAATTAACAATAAATTGGCAAGACGTCACAAACAATGGGTTAACAAGGTATTCTTTTTCAAACAATCGCAAAGTAAATGCCAAGAATACAGCAAAATATTGTTTCGAATTCAACGTGACGTCACAGTTTAACCAGTCCCTACTTCTACATTGCTCGTGCAACCATTTGGTTGGCTGCAAAAGAGAGCTAATCACGTTTATTAAGTAGCATAATTTTCTTTGCCATCCGGTGGCGCTACAGCCAGGGGTGGGCCTTGGCCTGCTGCATCGTCACTCTCCAGGCGGATTTATTTTGCCATAATTTTTATTATCTCGCTAAGCCTTGTATTGGCACCTTTTTTGGAAATTTAACTCTAAAACTGCCAATAAACGTATTGACTTTGCAATTCTGATAATCTAATGCACACAACAGTATTGCTCAAGTATCAATTGAGTCTTTCTCTTTCTACTTATAATTTAGCAGAGTGCCACAGTTTTTATAACAAATTTTGCAATATTGATGGTTCGAATAAAGTATTATTATCAGGCTGCTAAGGATGCGCTCGGATTTTTCCGAACCGATAAGGGACTGCTACGAAATTTCCTCAACGCGGTAGTATTTACTTTTATCGATTTATGTCCAGCTGATTAGCTTCAACTGTATTTGTGTCATATCTCTACATTTATATTTTATCGCCTTGCAGTTTATTATGAGACGTTCACCATGCATTTGCACATCCAGGGCTACCTATTCATTATATTCCAGGAATTACTATTCCTGAAGGTATTGGCAAGACTGGCTTCCTTTTGATCTACTTAGGCTCAGTTTTGTAATCTCTGGTAAAATATTTTCTCCGTAAGACAACCGAAAATACGTTGTCCAATCACAAACCTCACGTCAATTCTCCGACTGCTTCGTGTTATATGCAAGATATCCGATCTCTAAATTAACATCAAGTGAACTTAAAGGTTAGCTCATTCTTCGGTTAACGTTAGGCAGAAATAATCCAAAGAGGAATTCAACAACAAATATAATTGGATACGGATATAAAGATTAAATGACCTCACCTCAGATGTATCAAATAAGCATTTCATCAAAAATGATCGGTCAGATCGTCAATATATTTTTAGCTCCCAAAGGCTATCTAATTCCAGAACTTCCGCGGAAACTCACGCATTGAAATAAAGCCTTCGATAAATAACCAGAGTGTCCGTTCTACCAATTACATACGTTTTGGCTAAACATCATAAGACCTTTCTTGGTTAACCTCAGAGCTGCATGAAGAAAATTATACACAGGAAAGGCGCACTGCGCGAACATGCCGCGTGAACTTCTCGTAGAAGACACACCATGAATGGAGAAGTTTGTGATTAAAATGTATGACTCGAACTTTTTCTATAATAAGCACCACTTTATAACTAAATACCACTTATTTCCCACCATCGCCAAAAAAACATTGTTGATCGATTATCTGTATCGCTGAAATCAACATATATTCCTGGTTTACACATGCAAGTACTCCTTATTTCTGCTCAAGTAGAATAGCGTTCCTTAAAAATTAAAAAAATAATACTTACAAACCACGACGAATCACAGAGGAAAAGATTTTTTAAACAACTGGAACACATGAAAATAATAACAACAAAGTTAATGAGAAATATTTCAGACTATAATCATCGACGATCATTTAGAGGCAGAGGTGGAAACGTGAACAAAATAAGATATATTATACAAGTTTAAAATAAGCAGCGGTTTAAGTTATAGTTTGCCCATGCTTTACTACGAATGAAAGCCACCTTGAACTATATTCGAAGTTTAAATATGAATACATCTCGATCGGACTCACTTTTGCTTGACGAATGCTGACCCCTGTTGAGATAATTTGAACTAACTGTGCGGTGGTTGAGTCCTCGGGAGAAATGGCGGGCTTTTCAAAGGCCGAATAACATGGATTTGGACAAATGGGTCTAATTTGGCTACTCTTTCGGAGTGCTTACGAGAGTTTGCCATCGATTAAGGGAAGAATACATAATTAAACTTGTCGATGTTGAATAGCGTGGCACCCAACACGTCAGTGAGTCCGGTGTCATATAAATATTTAAGCAATTGAGCATTGTGGGAATTTCAGCGATACGGCTGCCTGGCATCGCGACTTGCCCATGGGAGCGAAGTCGACCAAGGTGGTTATTTCAGGGGTTGTAAAATGTATTAAACTTTCATTTGTTGAAACCCTGTGGTTGAGGGGGAGAATTGAGCATCAAGCTAAAGCGATGTTACTCAATGTGGGACCTCAATCGAACTTATATTCCATTAGTCATTTCGTAAAATGACACTAAACAAACGTAGTGAAAAGAATAAATAAAATTTATGATTGACTAATTGTCAACTAGACTTTTCTGTGTATTTTTAAGTCAGTCGTAATTCTTATATTCATTTTATATGTAATCCTAATCTTATATTCATTTTATAATGTAGTCCACAGATTCGAGCGAAACGAGAGCGAAAAAAGCATGGTTTAACAATCAGGGTTCCCTCAAAAAGGAAAACTAGAAGTAATTATAAAAGGAAAGGGACAGCTATAACATGCTCCAGAGGTGACGTGATAATTACTTTGAATGACATCAAAACCAAGTATTGAACTTCAAGTAACAAACATTAGGTACAAGGACACCATTAAATGCAGTGAGGAAATTAGAGCTGGGAAGAATAGTATTTTTCTCTAATTCTAATATAATCAAATACCTCGAATATTCGAATACCACTCGTGCTAATAATTTATTAAATATTATCCTGAAAAATTATTTCATATCTTTTTTTGTAAATAGCTATATCTTAAATTAAAAATGTTTAATTCTTTTACTTTAAAATTTCAATATTCCTATTTTATAATCCGTGTTCCATCCATTCATACCCTTACAATGCTACACTCCATAACAAGTTCTTCATCGGCATCTTCATTATTTCCTTACCCAAGATCCCCGTCATCAGCTCCCTTCTATTGCTACATACGTCCTTCACCAATACTATCCTCCTCCACATGGCTTTAACACTATACCCATTTTCTTCCAGTGTACCGCCCAATTAAATTGAGCATTTAAATTTTTTTGGCAGTGTACTGGAAGAAAATGGGAGCAGTAAGATAGACATAAGGAAGAGAATAGTGTTAATGAAGGAAGCATGTAGTAAAAGAAGAGTAATGACGACAGATCCTTGAATAAGGATATGAAGAGACAAGGGAGGAGCTTGATGATAAGGAGCGTAGCTTTTTATGGGGAGGAAAAAGTGGACTCTGAGGAAGGGCGACAAGAATAGACAACTGGATAATGAGGCTTTGGTGTGGAGGAGGATGGAGAAGATTTGATGGACAAGGGAAGACAAATTTGGAAGTGCTTGGGATGGATGGGGAGGAAAGGAAGCTTTTAGGTGAGAACAGGAGGAGGCAGGTTAGGTGGCTTGAAGGGGTTATAAGAGGCGATAGGCTGCTTAACGTTATGATAGAGAAAGGGATGCTCTTGAAGGGGAAGAAAGAGAATAATTACATAGATAGAATGAAAAAGGGTAGGACGTATCCAGAGATTAAGAAAGAAATGATAGAGGTAGAAAAGGCCCTTCATGCGTGAAAGCCAGGATGATTTTCTCCGACTTTTAATAAAACATACCTAAAACTGTTAGACAACTTTAATAACAATTATATCATAAAATTAATGAAAAAATTCAATAAAATAATTAGAAATATTTACTCTATGCGGTGCAATTTATTTGTTGAGGAGCCCAAGGGACTATAAGCAAGCAAATTATTTCAGAGCGACTTTTCTTTCATTCTTACAACGTGTGGAATAATGTTGTGGAACAACTCATAATCATCATCATAAATCAATAATCATCATAAACTCAACAATTTATAATAACGCTGTCTTTTATATATTGCAGAACTGGAATTTTGTATTGCCATACTTAAGATTTGTATGCAAGAAAACAAGTTTCCTTAAACGTTCATGATCTATTTAAAATGTAAAATTTTTAGTTTTAATGACAGACTACACAACATTTTAGTACACCTTCAAGTTCTGTTGAATTTTGAATCAATCCGAAGAATAGAGGCAATAAAATAACGAATTCTTCCGTAAAGATGAAACTCGGCATGATTAACCACAGATGGAATATATTGATATCACTGCAACGTGGAAACTTTGTGTGTAAATTACACACATTTCAATAAGGATCTAGCTCATAATGAGATAGCCGGGTAATTCGCCCCGCGTAACTACTCATAAACATTAACGGTAAAGTCATAAGCCAATTGCAAAACTACTCCAGATTTGGTAGAAATGACGCTTAGTGTCATTTGTCTCAATTGAAGAAGATAATACATAGGAAAAGATAATCCTGTCTTTATAAACGAAGCTTGCACGAAGCAGCAACAGCCAACGATCGGTAACCTCGTCATCAACTTAGCTTCATGACAAACGCAGACTGAATTATTTTGGCACAATGATGAGATTCTCATGTTACAGTAGTACCATGGAATTGAGAAATCAATGATTCATTCATGAACAAACACTACAATAAAAAACAAGTGTTTACCAAATAGAACGGAATATCCTCGCGGTTCTTGCTGTGTATTCGATAATTCCATGTCATTAGTCCGTCAACTTACCGAACGTAGGGCCACTGCCGGCGTATGGCGCGATATTCGAGGTATTCGAATATCACCCCTCAGAATAGTTAGCCGAAATTCGAGATCACGAATAATTTTCAACATTTGAGGTATTCGAGTATTCTCGCATAGTATTCGCCCATCTCTAGAGAAAAACAAGTATTTCTAGTTTAAAACAGAGGGATAATTAGAAAAAATTTGTTCCAGAAAGTTTTTCTGGGGCGATAGTTAAAGAAAGGTTGAGTAACCCTGATTAAGGTGAAAGCAAGTAATTCTCATCTCCTCTCATTGATTAAAATATTTCACAGCAAAAAGTGGAAAATTCAAGTCGAAACAGTAAAACTTAAGCACTCCAAAATTCTCTCAACTATTGTCTCCATGGTTTAAATAAAGGAAAAACTATAATCAACTACCGTTTACAACTATGGCATTTTTTCAGCATATAGAGAAAAAACATAGTCAATACTCATTCATGAAAAAAAAAACAAATTTGTTCAACTAGCTAAGTTTGATCACGATATGCAGGTCTTTGACTTCACTCGGATATACAAACACTTCCAATATTTACCACCTTAGTCTCTAGTATGATAAGACCTTATTTTAGGTTTTGTCGGCCGAAAACTAATACTTTGAAAGTGGGATTTTTGAATGATTTGATTTTATTGTAATCGTTCTCAGTCTGCTTAATTATCTCAACTTTTTCTGAAAATGGGATAACCTGTATGGAGTCGTGAAATAGGTAGTCTTAGTGCATTTAGTGTGAATGGATGTTGAAAAAGCATGCTTCGAGGCCAGAATTTGAATTTCATAACTTGATGCTAATCTGAAGATGTTTCATCATTGTAACCATTTGAAGCGTTGTGAATACTCATTGAGTGAACGTTTATGATGGACAGTTATTAGTATTATAGTATATTAAAAAGTTATTAAAATTTGGTTTGAAAGTTCACAGTTAAATTCAAGTAAGGCATAGACCTCTACCTCTACCAAATCCTACTTTTGTATTATCTTGATAAGTAGCCATCACATAATACAATCAAAATATCCCACCTGATATTCTTTTAAAAAATACAAAAATGGGCACTTTACAATCTAAGACTCATGTAAAATATATGCATTCCATGTAACAAATTATTACTCTGGCGGCTTGAAAATGGTTAGTATTAATATCTTCAGTAACACTACGTCAACACCCACGCACAAGGGTGGAAGATTCGGCAATTCTATCTCCAGCCACCAATCATATTACGTTTATCGTTAATCCGACATAAATCCGCGCCTTAGTGGCCAATAATTAACGCCCTGAGTAAGGAAGCCTCCCACGTAAATTCAGTAAGATTTGGATTCGTTTACCAGTGAAGGGGAATGAATTTCATGGAAAAATACGAAAAATAGAGGAATTCTTCACATGACGACTCCTTCATAGTTAATTTCTTGGCTAGTTATGCAGTACTCTACAAACTGCTCCCCTTTCGTAACAGCTTAAAACCCAGTCAAATGTAGTATCCTTCACAAATCTAACAACAAAACTTCACTTAATGGAAGAAGTTTATTCATATCCTTCAAATGAAGACCCCGTTATAAGTCGTCATTGATACGAAATCCAACCACTCTCTTAAAGGAAGTCGGCATTTTTTTCTCCTATTCCGATTTAAAAATTCATGGTTTATGGCGAACATATATCATTGGATTCCAGATTCTTGTATCTGTCACCCACGTAGAGCACTTCAAATGTATTCCTGAGGCCTCAAGATGGGATGTAAAACTAACGACACCTTCCATCCTATTCGTAACGAGAAGGCTTAATGCCGACGGCGACATTCTCTCTTAACTTTTTTTCAAATAATTCTAACAACACGAGCGTACTAACCAACTCATAATGACCCCATGTATGACCACTATATTTGGTCTGTTTCCTTCAAAACACGTTATTTCCATGTGAAGATAGTCAACTGAGAGCAACTGCGCAGCAATTTTACCTGTTATGCAACAATTTTGGATGATACGCCATAGCCGTGGCCGAAATAGGTGCTTCGCGGAGACGAATCATGATTCAGCAGCGCAAAGTATCAACATGCCTATTTTCAATGCTATTAGTTATTTTCGATGGTATCGTAAGAAATTTTTGATTCGCGCAGTTGTAAACAACACACTCACTTATTTTACAGCTCCGAGATGTCACCAAGGCAAGAGACTTTTTCCTCTCTGCCGCAGAAGAAAAATCGTTGTCACTGTTCATTCAAAAACCTTCAGATCATTAAAATATCGAATACAGATCGAATATTTGCTTTGTTTTCCACCACCTTGCCAGTACACGATTAGTTTTTTCATAAATAAGGGCAACTGAAGCTATTTTCGTGAACTTCCGGATTAAATCAAAAACTCTCTATTGTTCCAATTCGTTTTAATGCTGCTTCCTTCCTCTTTTGAATGTTGGTAATGTTGTTACCAAGTTTCTGGCCATGTTCCCGCCGTATTAATGATAGGAAGAGTTATCCCTCTCTCTTTAAACTCTTAAATAGCATTGAGATAATATTATTATTACGAAGGGTTTGTATGCTTTAATTTACCCTCGCACTATGCCAATAAACAGGATGAAATAAACTGGATATTACACACTCTACACCAGCAACCTCGAACTCGCATCATCCACGATGGATTTTTCTTGGAAACAACGTGAGAGCGAAGAAACCGGTTTGGAGAGCAAATAAAAAGTTTAGAACATTCGGTTCATTTCTTTAAAATTCCTGGAAAACTCCAAAATATAATAAAGCCAAACCATTCAAATGTGCTAATTGTGACTCCGATTTCTTATTAATCACGTCTATGTAAATCCCAATAAAAAATAAAGTTACAGGGCGGCGTACGCTTTTGGACGTCACTGTTAGTTTAGGGTAAAAAAAAGTTCCATAAAATCGGACAAAACCATAGTTTAGTAAATTTCTACCAACAATTAGTTAGCCCTAACGATTTTAATATAACACTTATGCATCATTTGGACGGATAACCTGGAGACCTTTCCATCTAGGAAGGGCCCTCCCTGAGGGTTTCACTTCAAACTACCCGGCTGCTTTCGTAAATAATCATCATCATACTAGGAGTTGAAATCATTTCGTCCAAGATAGAGGTATAAATTGTAAAAATGGTCAATTTCGCTCAGGAATTAAATCGCGTGGCCAATGAATCCATGATGATGTTCTCTATTAAAATCATACAATAGCTAAAATATTCGATGGTTTCGGGCTTATCCATGTGAAAACCCATTATGAAATCAATAATGAAAATGACTTAGTAACTTAGAATTATTACCTATGAAAAGTTACTTAGTCATTTTCATTATTGATTTCAGCTAAAATATTGTTAACATGAAACATTGTTGACATGTTAAAAAGAAGATGACAAGAAAATGACGACGCCACATGCTGAAAGACGGGGCATTTTGCCCACTCATAATCATTCTTGCCCACACACAATCATTTACAGTTGAGAAGAAACCACCTCGCTGTAACGATAGCGACGTCTCTCTGAGAGTGTAAGACGTCCCGGCGTAGTTTGACGGGAGGCGAACAGGATGCAACATGCTCGACATCAAGGAAAACCAGAACGACTAACTTGGTGGTAACCTGGCAGTGTTAGCAAATTTTAAGACCTATACTGAACTGGCCGTGTAATAACTTTAATGGAGCCTCCCGCTAGTGATAACACAAATGTGTGACTTTCAAAGGAAAAAAGTCATGCGCAGTACACGAATTCAAACCCAGACCTCACGATATCGTACCTAGAGCTTAAACCAGTTAAGCCATCAAGGTACTCTGAATTTCATGGAACTTTCAAGGAGTTAAGTGTTCTTGCGAGGTATACCGCGTATATAAAGTACTCACGCTCGAGCGCATAGTGCCATCATCCAAGAGCTAAACCCAAAAAAACAGCGCTATGCGTACGGGCGTGGGTAGAATAATTTACATGACAGTTATGCTTTGTTGATCAGGATCACTAGCGATGGAAGAAGCAATAAAGATATTGTGAGCAGGATAGTCCAAGCAAAGAAGACATTCTACCAGAGGCGAGGTCTGTTGACAGCTAGCATCACAAGCCTGGAAGAAATGAAGAACTTTGATAAAAACATATTTGGAGCATGCTTTTATATGAAAGTGACCTCTTAAAAATAGGAGCCTCAGAACTGAAGAGATTAGAAGCAATGGAGATGTGGTGTTAACAAAGAATCATGATCAAATGGACAGAGTGATTAACACAAGCCTGGCAGTAAGGTAGCTCTTTGTTAAAACATACTACATCCGGAGCTTGCTCCTACATGGCTGTGAAATTTGAACAATAGAGCTGCAGAACAAGAGATTTTGGAAGCATAAGAGATATAATCTAATCAAGAAACGACGAATATTAAAAGGAGAGGGAATCACCAACAAAGAAGTCATACGAAGAGTTTGGAATAAAAGGAGTATATTAGAAATCCTGAGGACAAGAAGAAGAGAAAACTTACCGGACAGGTTTGTGACACAATAGCCCACTGATATCAATAATATAACTAAATAGTACGAATTATAGAAGAAGATTAGGTATAGAACACATCGGACAAATTACTAGGGACGTCAACAAAAAATTAAACATGAATGAAGCAATTGGCGAGCATGTATGGCCAAGTACTGAAGGAGATCGGTTTGGTGTGATGAGTTCCCATTCCGAGCACACATATACGAAACCCGGCAAGGGCGGATATTTTTTTTACCTCTACTTGGTAGCTATGGAGAAAACACTTCAGCTGTATTTCTCCGCCCACTGAACGAGATGTACAAAAGTTGACTCTTCGGCGCCAATCGCTAGGAGTTGGCTGATGCTGAAGTTGGATTTCTCTACGCCTTTCTCCATTTACCAAATAACCCTGTCCTTAACAATCAGCCCAACTAACCTTAATGGCACAGATAATCTCAGCTGTTGATGGTCTCTCCCAACAAAACAAACGACAGATGAATATTTTCACACTTTGAGCAGTACAAACATTCATTTACGTCCTCGTGACCATTCAGAGTATGATCGTACATGTACGTCTTCCAAATTTGCGCTGGAATAGTAAAGGCGTACGTTTACGCCTTCCATTCAGATACATTGTAACATGCTGTTCCTGGTGGCTGATGAGCCCAATTATCACTATAAAAAGTCTCTAAAGAGTCCTGCCACCTATTCCATTATTCTACTAACTATATTCAGCCTTGAGTACGAATATATCACATACAGTTGGTTTCATTGACAGAAGTGATTGCATTGCTGGTTTTAGTCCTGTTTCAAGCTGGTTTTAGGCCTGTTCCAAGTTAATATTTTTGTTCTCATACATAATATTTAGGATCTTATTCAGTAAAATTGCTTTATTTATTTTTTTGCTTGTGTAAAGTGTGATCTTCTTGTTTTCATTGATTTTTTATCAAACAAATTTGAGTTCAAGGTAATAAAATTGCAATCGGAAGTAATTTATTTTTAAAAACTCACTCCTGGGGTCAGGGCAAACGAAAAAAAATCTCTACTCCAAGGGTTTAGTTACGATGACGTCGTATCATTCCAATGGTTCAGGTTCTCAGCATATCATATCAATAAGAATGAAGCAATAAGCGGATGGTTTAGCATAGGAAGAGGAAAGGAAGGAAAGGCTCAATTCAGCAATAACCTCACATTCCGAAAGCCATCACAGTCCCGTATTTCTCACCAGATTCTTCCATAGACCCCTTTCATTCGGGAAGATATCTGTTCCTCTGAGAGATCAAACTGATAAAACACGGATGGCTACGAATAGTCGAGGAAAATGATGACTCTTCCCACTTATAATAGCATCAATTTTCCCTTCTTCGATAGTGAAAGCGCGAAAACATGAGGTTAAGTGACTTGGGCTTCATGGATATGAGTTCATTTTCTTTTTTTTTATCTTCAACCAGGCTTAAAATTAAAGTCATTGAAAAACTCAATATTCTTTCATGTAATGCTGGATCATGCAAGCTCCGGCTCAATCTTACTATTACCACAGTATGGCAAGTCCAGTTTTGTAGTATGCTAAGCCCAAGTTTTCTATTTTCATCTAATAATTGTACTGCATAGATTGAGTATTATATTATTGCTGCATGAGAGAACGACGTAAAAGTACAAATATAAATAGAAGATAAATAAAAATAAAATAAATATAAAATTTTAATTAAGGTTTTGCCCAATTAAGCAAGCCTTTCGTGCCTCCAACCAGTAAACCAATAAGAGCTTTGATGTCGTAGAATCCCAATGCCTAGGACCTGCATTTCGATATGGATGACGTAATGGACCAATCCTCCAGAAAGAGCAGAGGAAAGGAAGGAGTAGCGCGCTTGTTTTCTCAATTACCTCACAGTCAAATTGTCATTGCATTCACCTCTCCGAACACTTTAAGGCCATCCCCCCGCTCCCGTCACAAACTCACACACCAGTCCACATTTGGGATCCCCGGTGGGAAGCCCACCTGCGGCCCGCCGCGTCGGGATGTCGGCGCTGGCACCCTCACCCGTCCCCCTTCCGACCGCACCGACCGACCCACCTCCTCTGCCTTGCATATCACTACCCTTACCCCTCCCTAAAAGACAGACACCAATCCGCCGCTCTGTAGGACAGTTTTTCGTCCGTCTCAACTCCCAACCCTTTCATAATGCAAAACAGGCGACATCTAAACCCTAACCTACCTCCAGCCAACGATTCAGAGGTCATCAATGGTTGAACCGGCTACATTTTCTGCAAATAAATGAATCTTTAAAAAATGAATAAACAACGGAACTTACACGGTGCGAAACCCCATGGGAACTCAAACAAAACGCTAAAAAACGCATATATTTCACGTCGTAACGAAGGCTTCCGCGGTTTTCTTGTAGTTGAGAATTCTTCGGGTTTTTCTCGCGTTGCAGCATATTAGTGGAAAAACGTTTCGCCAGCAATTCAGACGGCATCATCAGGTCCGAATGTTCAGGACCAGAGACCTATATACAGCGGACAACAAATCTCTACGACTATACACTCATCATTTTAATGTTGACATTTCCAAGCAGTTTGAAGCAGGTGAGACCATATGAATATGCTAGGAATGTTCTTTTAATAGTATTAAAACATTCTTCCTATCTTCTAATCACTTCCGAGGATATCTTTTTCGCTTATTAATAATTTATTTTTTCTACCACTTAGTTATAATTTCGCCTCGCAAAATAAATGCAATTTATCATTCAGGAAATTAATATATTTAGCTCCAATTAATTCTAAACTAAATTACTGTGTTGATTGTTGGGGAAGCACATGTTAAAATACAATAAACATATTGATATACTTATAGAAGAGAATCATCCGAAGTAAAACTAATAAAAATGCTTTTCATTTATTTGAGCACGTTATCACTTCGCTGCAAGTACTTCTACAAATTGTTAACGAATTTTACTTGAGAAGAGTTAGCGAAGAGGTAATCAAGTCTGTTGCCAAGCACTTACGAATTAAGTTTGCGGAGCGAAAATGCTTTAAAGTTACCAATGCCATATATAATATTATCCCAAAGAAGTTTTCTTTATTTACCTAATTTTTTAAAAAATTTCCTTTCGAATAAAAAAAGAAAAAATTCTGGTAAATACTTTAAATAAATTAAATCATTGTTATATAGTGTAAACGATTCAAACGATTGAACGGTAATGTTTTAACCTGATATTAGTGCATATCTTTTAAAACAAAAATGTTATACAAAGATTTTGGTTATCCTCATCACATTTGAAGATATTACACTGCGTGGATTCCGTCTTTCATTTAAAAATTTTTCTAAATATAATTTCAGCATTTTTTCTTGATCATGCGTAAGTACATTCTGGATTAATTTATTATTTTCTAGATTTTTTATATCATAGTTCCCACATGAAAAGTGTCATCAACAATGGTATGAAAACAAGGATGATATAAAATATTATCTAAGAAAACAAATTAAGCTTCCTGCGTCTTATTGATAAAAACTATAATATTCCTAAATATGTCAACAGGCAGTAAAACCTGAACCAATTGAAATTGAGAAACAAAATTTTGCATGCTTACTTACTTAAGTCCATAAAAGGAACAAACAAATCAATTTTAATAAAAATCTGAGATTATGAGTGCAATGGTGTGGTTGAACTGACTTGGAATGAGCCACATGTTAATACGACACATCACGGGTGTTTCAAGGTGGTGTCATTGTTTCCCATATTTATGTTGCACACCAGTAATATCAGTGCCAATATCAATTTTACACTTATAGTTAATCGTGATTACATGATTGTATTCTAAGAAATTTTCATCCACGAGAGTACTGACTCAAAAGCAAAGGATAGATGGTAGTTGGAATTCAGAAAAAAATACGACTTAAAATTTGGAATTTTTTTATACCTTGGGATTGCAAGTGAGAGGGTGAACTAGCTCTGCTAATTTCCACTATTCACATTTAAGGGTATCAAAAGAGATGATAAATCATATAAACCCAAACGGCCGCGCCCAATGTCCGACTTTGATATATTACCAACATTTCTTTTAAATGTTTCCTTATAACCATATTATCAAAGTCGTTCTCAAAAACACCAACTAAAGCGTAATTCATTATGATTTAATTCTTACAATTGCAACAAATGACCTTTTTGATGCAATTTTGAGGGCAATGATATTTTTCTTAAATAATATAAATCGTTTTTTTTTTTAACGCTAGCGTTTCAGAACCGAGTGTTGATTTTTGGCTACATTCACCGGATAAGTAATAAGAACCCCAGCCATGTGTCCTTTTCGCGACCGCCGCTTTGTACCCATGTGATTCCCGTTCTTTTTTCCGTTACCTCTCTTCCGTACTTCGATTTTTGCGGCCTTTTCTCCCCAATAAACCTCTACTTCCTTACGCCAAACATGCATTCTCTAAAGCCCTGGTTACACGATACATTAACCCGTACGAGTTGATGTACGAATGCACGAACGCGTGAATGAAGGCGAAAATTCATCGTGTAACCACACCAACTTGTACGAATGCATAAACGCGTGAACAGGAAAATAGAACCTGTTCTATTCGGTTCATGCATTCGTTCATGAACTTGTACATGAACACGTACGGGTTAATGTATCGTGTAACCAGGCCTTTAGTCCCACATGGCGTCATACGTTTACATATATGAACGTAGTGCCTTCCAACGTTAGACCTAAATTGCGGAATGGAATGCTCTCAATGAATAAGACAAGCGCAGTGATTGTATTAACTAACCGCACTTGGGGAACCCTTGAGTTCCTTCTCCGCATATAGTCTCATCGCCGCATGTATTTGATTTATCGATCTGTCATAGAATCACATCTATATGTAGATTTTTCGAAAACGAGGGCAGTGTCTGACGAAAATCTTCTCGGTAATTTTATTTTCTCCGCGAGGAGGGGAAAGGGGGTTTAATGACGTGGGAGCGACGGTTAGGGTGGGGGGCGTGGTTGGAGCAGGGAGAGGGGAAAGCGGTGCGGGCGATCCGTCCTGAATAGCCAGTGGGTGATGGCTGTGGGCGCCCATGGTATTTTTATGGGCAGCGGTGGGCAACCCTTTCTCATCCCGGTGGTGGCTGCCTTCGCGGCGAAGTCACCGTCAAGCAATTGAAAAACTCTTAAAATTAGTTATGGCTAAATGTTGGAATGGTAATCGTTTTTCTGACTTAAATTAAGGTTGCAAGACAATTCGTATTTATGCGTATAGACTATAAAATATGATTAGAAATATATGAATACATCAATAAAATATATAAATGTCACCAGAAATGTAAATTTCATAATTTTACGACGCCCGGAAATAAGATGAATTAAGGTTGTAAGAATTTTCACATGTATACGCACAAAATGTATAAAAATAAAAGGATTACTCTAGGAATAGAACATTGTATTATCCCCTGCAATACAAAGCTATGCAAAATTTATTCACATGACGTCGGAAAATAGGTAAACTTAAATTTTTAAGATTTGAGGAAACGGCTGAGCCACTGTTACTGAAAAAAGCAGTGAAATGGAACGAGGAATTAAGAAACTTCAATAATTTAATTCACTTTCATTCTCTGCAGGTTCCTATTCATTTTTCCAATTCCATTCAATTTCTTAGATGGTGCCCCAACATCCCCAGCCACACGCCTCTTCGGCGATTGGCAAGGTTACACGTAGATGCAGAAATGTTGGATGAATCCCCTTGTTCGCAGATTATCCACAAGAATATCAAAGACAGTTGGATTGGGACACGTCAGCAGGTATGCTTCCATATCCAGTCCAATAAACGAAACGAAGCAGCCTAATCTGCCATTTTGGATCTGAAAATAATGCGATAAAATTTTATATTTTTTGTGGCTCTTACATTAATGCCATGTGAATTATTTCTGCCGACTCTTTTCAGCAATAATTAGGAATTTATGTTCGTAATAACAAGCTCATATGAGACCTTGATGTTTTAGTGTTGCACTAGAATATTATGTTTTACTCACCATGTTTGTCTGCCACTATTAACATGGAATTTTGATATGACATCACGTTTCATACATTTAAAGGGGTAAGTTAAGCACCTAAGTCCAGCAGTAGTGAAGAGAGCTTAAAGGAAAAAATTCATTTTTCATTTCATTGCTCTCATTTGGTTGGTCCTTTACGAGTGAAATTCGAAGTGACGTATATATCTGGTCATACAGTCATGGAGGCTTCATTTTAGATGTGCTCTGGGCAAATACAAGATACGGCTATTGTAATTATAGGCTGGACAACAACTGACACCTTTTGTTTACACTTGGCTGATATTGCCTTTTCCCTGGCTTCAGCTTCTCCTCAGCCCTACTTCCTCGCCTAATTCTCTAAGTGAATTTTTTTCTTCGGGGGTAAAGGGCTTTATAGAATCTTAGAAGTTCATTTCAAATACATTTACGCATATATGTAATATAAACTGTTTTGTAATTACAGTTTTGATTTTACGCGATATACCGGTAGATGAGGCAGTTAAGCTCAGATCGGTTAACCGTACGCCTACTTAGAATCTGCTACATAAATCTGTTAAAACGTAAATATGTCGTAATTCTTTCTCTATAAATACTTAAGTAAAGTAAAATGCCGCGTGTAACACATAATTGCGCGCAGTATGTTGCGACAAAAGCCCGACAATATCTTGCATTAGGGCAACAAGTATGCCAGACAGAGTGAGGGTGGTGGAAGATACGACAGTTAACTTCGCTTTAGAGGACTGACTGCGAAAATTAAAAATGTTTGTTTTTTTCCTAAGTTAAAAGGAAAATAATTTTTCTTTCAGGCCAATTACAAGGAGGTTAATGCACAAAATACTGCAATAAAAACCAACTAAGCATGAAACACATAAACAAATGGACCATGAATTAAAGGCAATCCCATTTAGTGTTAAAAAAATTATTTGAGCGGCTGGCGCGGAATCTAGCGGGAAGAGCATCCGTGAAGCCGAATCCTAATTCAAGTGAAGCTTGGTCGGTAACATGCAACGACATCCACGGTGAATAATGCTTAGAGAACCACTTACTAGAAACCACAGGCGGTGCAGAGAAAGTATTTATCGTTGGCAACTAAATTCACTCAAGATCTACCCTCATAGCCCTAGATACCCTTGCTTCAAATTTACATAAAATGACATTCAAATTTGCGCAATTCGGACTGTTACGATTTAAATTATAAATATGGTGGCCATGCTATTCCAGAATATGTTCCTCTTATGAGTTTTTCGCAACATAACCTATTGTAGTTCATACTCATAACTCGTCGCAAATATTATTTTCACAAAGGAATACTCAAAGTTAGTTTTTGTATTCCAGGCAATTTCATAATTCAAATATTCAGTTGAATGATTCTAAAACTTTTCATATTAATATTAAAAATGCTCTTCAAAGAAAAGTATCCATGCAAAATGAATGGAAAATTCTCTTAAGGTCAGCAAAAATTCCTGATAGTGAGGAGCACCCAAACAATGACCCCCAAACAACGTGTTCAAATTAATGTTAGATATTTTCCAGTTACCAACCGTCACAAACACTTGAGCAAATTTCTACTTGCTCAAGTTTACTGTACTATAAATATTTTTATTATGCCAAATTGTTGTAATACGACATTATGTTTTCCTGGCATTACAAAATTACATGATTACAATCACATACAAAAAAATAAAAACGGAATAACTCAAAGCAAAATATTTTAAATAAATAAACAAAAATATGATACATATAGCAATCCTTCATTGCAGTGCTACATAGTTTCTTTGAAACATCTCATGCTGTGCGAGGCAAACTGCAATGGGCATACTTTCAAATGCTTCTCAAAGCCTATCACATTATTTATCTATTTCATACTATCAGTCATTTGTCATAAATGATAGAAGTATAATTATGCGAGCCTCTACAACAGCGAAATGAAAACGAGTGAAAAATTCGAGAGTAGATAGAGATCAAGATGGAAGTTCATGCATACCAGCGTTAACAGCGGAAATTCAAGATATTCAATGGATAAAATTAGCCAGCCCAGGTGCTTTAGCTAATCAGTAAATTCTGATATATTGAAAAACTTTAGCAAAAAACGGTGCCAGGACCATGTGAGCTTCCTTCTCTGCAAAAGAACAAGTGAAATAGTTCCGTTTTCACGCTGGATCCACAAAAAAAAGATAAATCAATCTCGTTTGACCGTAAGGTTTCCAACGATGCCAAACGTTAAGTTCGATAGTCTCAGATGCATATCAAAACAAGAAACACAGGGAATACCGAAAATACCCTAAAGTCACGTAGCCACTCTCTTCATTTTTCCTCTCATCAGATTTTCATGGTCCCAATTTAGGCGTGAGGACGATAAACACAATTGAAAACTCTGTTTGAAGAGTACATTAGAAGTTTACGCTTATTTGCCACGACTAACTACAAAAAATCTCAATAGTATACCGCAAACATGGAAAATAAAATTTTCCATAGAGTAGGCGAAATCACTTCGAGAGAGAATACCACAGACTTAACCCTTTCTAAGTAAATTAGGAGGGCCTTTTGCGAGACTCGTTCAAAACTTGGGTCTTATTCCTTCTCCAATTGAAAAAGTCAGAACAATCTTCCCAGACAAAACACAGGTGTTTATGGCTGGACAAATCAGACGACGAAGATCATACATATCAAATACTGCAAGCAAATAACTTTCGTTAAATAGTGGCATATTACACGCGAGTGCTATAACGCATTCCATACAGATTAACACTCACTATCACCTTACCCATACAACTCCTCCCTCTCAATGGAATAAATTAGCAAAAACATGCGTCGTGCTTCATTGATGATGCAATCTTTCCGTCAGAATATAACTCTTAAATGTCGATGAAACAGATGTTGCGATCCACACTAGCTAAAAGTGGAGGCTTGAAGCCTTAAGCTGAAGGAAGTAAGGATGATAAATGGGGGAAAATAACTTCACTCTTCTAGAATCTCATTCAACAGAGGAAACCTTTGAGTCCCTCGGACTGCACTGCAACCAAATGATGTGCCCCCTCTTCTCCCTCTATTCACCGCGGCATTCCCGCAAAGGTTGCACCATGTCGCGTGCTCTCGCCATTCTTTTCCCCCTCGAAACTGGAGCAAAACACGTGATCCAAGCTCCAGTTTCGTACATGGAAATCAAAACAATGCCGATTTTCTACTCCACTGCGCAAGGGTGCACTCGAGTACCACGAGTGTTGAAGCTCACAAGAGCAGATTTATGGTTTCTCTCAATCTTGAAACATTATTTCAAGCGACACTTTACATATTCGAGAACATTTCCGTATTGTATAAAGTTCATTACTTTAGATTTTTTCAATCAATATTGAGGAGAATTTCAAACATCATTTTTTCAGAGCTTCCATTCATATTTAAACATATATTTCCGCAAAGTATGAGAGTATATTTCTAAGAGGAGATAAGCTTGCCCATTTATCACTGCTTTCTACATCTACCGTAGTCACGTATAACTTTACCTACCTACCCTTAAAGTTAGTTCAGTTATTTATAAAACGAGATTTTTCATCTTCAGGGAAAGAAAGCCAAATGTTTTCACAAGTTCAATCTTTAATCCTTTGTGAACAAGATGAAACACAAAAATCCTTCAAACATCATACTTGATAAAATTAAGTGACGTTCTATAAAAGGTTCAACACTTCATTTAAAATGGATGATAACGACCTTAAGCTTCTCATATAAGCCTAAAGGAATTGGTATGCGATACAAAAATAAAACTTAAATGGAAAAACAATAATTTTTAAATGATTACCCGGAGAGACTACACGACGTGCAAAAGGCGGAACAAAGAAACAATATAGGAACGTCACTTTTTGAGGATACATAAATGAATCAATAATTCCCATAGAATAAAAAATACAAAATATTCACTCCTGTCTCAAGTAGCATACATGAGATGAATAGGATTCTTACACAAAATTACACGGAACCTGAATTAGGCGAGTGTAAAATTAATTTTTAAAGCAAATAATCCCTCTCCCTGCTGACATGAGGGGCTCTACAAAAACTTTTACCTCAAGACCAACGGAAACGATACCGCCAACTAAAAATTATTTTTCTGGTGAATGCGAAGTACTTTTTCGAAAATAGTCTCTATAAATAATTAAACGAATCCAATGTTTTCGTAAGCCTCTCTCTATAATAATCTCTACGAGTTCAGCGATCAACGCTTAAAAGCACTAGAATAGGTTAAATGCTGATTAGCAGGAACGTAGAAATAGATAAATAGATGGAATGAATAGTAATTATAAGTAATGGGCAATCATAACCTTTGGAATTTAGGGTAAGATACGAATAGATCGCGAATGATTCATCGGACTTTATAAGTATTGAAATTAAAACTTCATTCTTGGAATCGTCTAATTTCAGAAAATCACTTGACTCCGGTAATTAGTTCAATATTTTTCCAATAAAATAGTCAGTGCCAATGGAACTCAAGGGCCTACCCAGTAGCTTCCCCAGGGCTCAAAGACGTGAGGACCAAACTGCTCATGGATGTCAGACGCTAGAAGACAGGAATGGTATGGATCCAATACATTACTTTGATCAAGGGCAATTGATGCAGTTACGATGCCTCTGATGTATTATATCATTGTTACTAACGAAAATGGGGATAGAGTGGCATGGTAGCTAACAGGGATAAAGTTCCGACGACTATCTGTGTTAGTGAAAAACTGGGAATGGGAATGTGTTAGTTAAACCCTTGCATAGTTGCAAAGTGGAGAAAGTGCAGTTCATATAGTATAAAAATAGTGGTCGTATAGCACTTCGACCGTGCGATGGGACGGTTAAACCGTAGATCCCTTGACGCCTTTCGTTATGCTAACGTCGAAGGCGGTTTTCTTTTCACCACCACAACAACATATTACACTCCGAGCCGCCGCAGAGGTGTGTGACGGGAGGTGTAAGGACAATAGTCATGAAAAGTGGAGAGAGGAGTGATAATGGACAGAAAGAGGGAGGAAGAATTGTGAATTGTATGAAAATGGAGTGTCTTAGACTCGGATTAATATTTTCTCGGTATGAAAACGAATGATAATACACTCCCCTAATCGATAACGCTCGCGTCAATTAACAGCCACCTTGATGTCGTTCCAAAAACACAAACCCTCCGTTCTCATCGAGTAAACGCGAAGGCCACGTCATTTTACGTCTAGGGTCAACCACATATAAAACAGCTGTTTTTCGCTCATTTTTTATTAGAGCTACTAATGGAGCTTTAAAGCATGAATTTTTTACCAATGACTTCGACAAAAGCACTCTCTTTTTTCGCTTCTGTCAGTTCTAAAGCTATAGAGCGGGGTTTAAATAATATCCTCCGAGTCACCCTATAAATTTCGTGATTTGAACTATCCAAGTAATCTTAGACTATCATGTAGCCTCTAAGTATCCCCCTAATAGTTTTTCATGAAGCACATGGATTTACTTTGTATTTTTAGTTATATGAGCGCCAAGTTTTTCAGTGCAGTACTGCTAGTAACACTCGCGGCGTACATAATTCCTTCATTCCCTAAACAATCCTAACGGACCAACTTTCTGACTGTTGTTGTGGTTGTAGTTGTCAACCGCGAGACCATCAGGCGGCTATCAATTGTCATATGTTAATTTTATCGTCTCCATTGGTGAATATATATACCATTTGACCCTCAGCTTCCACTACACTCAGAATATTAGGAGCGAGGGGTATCGCCCGCAAATTTTTTTATGGTAAGAAGGACTATAGTTGTCGTTTGTCTACCTAACTGAACAAAATATTAATTAAATAATAACCGAACAAAATATTAAATTAAATGAAATTCAACCCAGCAGGAAACATTCACCTCAGTCATTAGCGACAAAATTTCATTCCTCTAATTACGCGGGGAGAAGCGGTGTATCCTTAAGGACCTGTTGGTCACCGCCTCTCCGGGGAGCCCAGCCGTTTGTTTTCCTTCTACCTCATAAACCATTCCTAAAAATCACCCCTTCCCATCACTCACAGGACTTCTTGTCCACGCTCGAGGGGTTCGAGAACACCTCTCTCCCCACCTCCCCTGGTCTCACTGCCTCGCGACCGCAATGCCTCATGGGAAACGGTAAAAGGCGGAAAGGGGCGGTCGCAAACCCCTTAATCTCTTTTGCCTGCCGCCTGCGGAGTAATCTAGTATATAAAGAAAAGTTGGCGCGTGAGTCTTCACTTTGCCCAGCGGCCCGCGACGCTGCAGTCAGCCGACAGAGTCACCGGGAGTCTCTGTGGACCTACTTGGAGGCTTTTTCCTCATTCCCGAGGTAGAGGCCGCTTCGAGAGGTGAGCCACTGAAGAAGAAGACACTGAGTCGCTAATTGACGCAACCACGAGAGATCGAGCGCTGTGCCCAACGAGTTCCCCGAAAAAGTTCGCCAACTGCTCCGCTTGTGTCGAGACAGCTTTCATCCTGAATTTTCTCTAACTGCATGGATTGTGCCCATTCGACTATGCATATATATATCAGATATACAAAGCTGAAAAATCACCGCGGTAGAGTGGTGCCTCTTTGATGGATTCGTATGAACATATGTGAAATTAAAAGACGGTGATTTTGAAAATTTAAAAACGTTTTGTTTCACGGGTAGCGGGCGCTCGTCTAACGTGGTTGATGGCACCTGACATACAACAAAAATAGTGAAGTAACTAAATGCTTAGTATTTTTAAATCATAGGTTTGAAGGGTGGAATCAATTCAACTATTTTACATAAGCATTAATTTAGAATTAAATTGCGATATCTTTTTTATCTAGGTCATCTATTTGGGTGAATAAAAATAAGAATTTTACTGTAATTATCAACGTGAGCAGTAACATTTTTTTAATTTGTTTGACGCAGTGTGCCTGAAACGGCAATATTTAAGTTTAGTTGTTCAGGTTTCACAAAAAAGAGGTTAAGCATTCATGATAATTTAAGTTTTCATCTGTGCGGGAGCTTCGTTAGACAATTCCTCAATTTAATGCTGATCATTAGTCCCATCACATGTTAAAATTTAAAAAAAATAATTTTAACGTTTCCTTTTACTATTTTTTCTAATATACTAAATATATTTCTAGAATTATTGAAAAAATATACCAATTACTATGATAAAAAATACTTAATTCCGGGACGAACATCCTTCATGAATCGAGAGAGTGCATATATACTTCTACTTCTGGAGCTGAGATTAATGAAGATAATTCACACGAATTTACTTCGGTAGAAATATTACCCTTCAAATTCAATTACTTCTCAAATTCAAATAGATTCAATTACTTCGCAAGGGCGGATTCAGGACGGTATAAAGGGTTAATAACCCTTCCATTTGAATATTTAGCAATATCTAAATATGATTCCGATAAAAATACTGATGGCTGGGTTGGTTTAAGAAATGGTCTCGCTAAATTTCCATCACCCATACTTGCTGTGTCTCTCTATACATAAGGAGGTAGCCATCAGTTTTTACATAGTCTGTTTATAATTAAAATATTTGTAAATTGTTCAAGCAAAAAATTATCTGACTTGAAAATTCCGCGATATTAATACACTCTGGGTCCGCCCATGTACATTATTCAAGTAAAGACTTGAGAAAGCATTTTAAAATTTTTTAAAGCCACTGAAATTTATTTAACAGAGGGATAAATGTCTAGTATCAATATTTAAATTGTTCTTGTACGTTTAAAACTAAGATTGTTCGTCTATTTCGTTGCAGCGAGGCATATGTTGAGAGAAAGAGAGGAAACTTTGAACCAATATCTTCAACTGAATGATCAGAGTCGCAAGCTTTCATTTTCACCTTCAGCAGATGCGAGAGTCTCACCCCCTTCAGATCAATAACCAATAGGTAACGTCATTTATATATCACAATTTCATTTGCTTGCTCTCTCAAGTTACCTCACTGAAAAATGCTGTGACTTCTTCGGGACTAACTGTGGGCATATTTTATTTCACGATTCAGTCTCAAAAATGTGGTCTATTTCTACTGCCCGTTTTGATTCTATCTTGCATTGTGAGATGCACAAGTTTTTTTGTCAGATGATTAGCTCAAAGCTAGTTATAATTTTCACTGCAGCAAAATTTTTCCAGCTGCCTAAAAAATTGATTATGCAATTAAAAAATACATGTCTTCAGAGAGCACAACTTTCAGTTCCAGATTCATATCACAGATAATCCTCCCCAAAACATTGCAGTATTTAGCACTTATAAAATTTTATTTTCCTATTACAAAATTACATAATTGCATAGCCTTAAGAGATAACCTTTAGGAAACATCCTATATCTAGCTGTTTGTAAATGGTAGCGTAATAGTTTCCATAACCCATTTAGAACGACAAAAAATTTACCTCAACACCATTACATAGAGCACATCTTTTCATCTTTTATTACGCTACAAAATTTAGTAATGGTGTGAATTTAAAGCCTATGTCAGATGAGCGTCTTTCTCAGACCTTTAAGTGAATACAGAACTCGCAACTGTACATTTTCACTGAGCTTTCTTTATATTTTGCTGCCACGTTATTCTATCAACAAATACCCTAGGCTGTTATTTCGTGTTTCTTGCGAGCATGTTTGATATCTTACCCACCTTCGACTCTTTTCCAAGTCTGACAGACAAAACGTCACGCCTAATCAAATTATGGCACAAAATGCGACTGTGATACAACCTCTACGGCTTCGTCGTCGCAATGGGAGAGCTGGTGACTAATTTTCGGCATGAGTTTAATAATCCCAGATTAGAGTAAATTTCCACACATTAATAGTAAGGGTTAGCAGTTTCTTTCCTCTTGCCACCTCTAGTTTCCCAGAAAATTCTAGAATTTTATTCTGGAGAGTCGTAATTATCTAGCCGGTTCTTTCAGGAAACATCATCCAACTTTAAAAATAATTAGATTCTCAAGGAAGCAATGGAACAACAATGTCTCAATGAAATCGATATTTATCTGCATCTTTATTTGAGGTATTACTTCAGCATTACCACAGTTATACCTGAGCTTTTACTCAACTTGAGACCGTTGAAAGAAGTTTCCGTAAGACATTAGCACAACACGTGGTAGAAGACCAACAAGGAGGAAAAATCTTAGGATATCCACCCGCTCTGGTGAAATAACTTTTCATGTTCAAACAGACTGTGCGTGAAGAAATTTTAAATTTCTCATCGTTGCATACTTAAACTTATAGCAACACGACACATTATTTCAATACACCATAATTCAAAGAAAACTTTAGGGTAAAGGAATTTGGTCGAAACTTGCAGCTTTGGCAAAAGCAGATGCTCAAAATTATACCTCGATTGTTAAATTTTATAGCGATATCATTGTGCTTTCATTTTTAATTAAAATTAAGATTGACGCCAATATTATAGTTTCAAATACTCGTCACGTGATTTAAAGCAAACTTCACACAGAAGCGTAAAAGTAAATCATGAAAAAGTTATCATATATTCACATTTGGATCGATAAATCCATTTTTTGTCAATGTTAGTAAGCGACTTCTTAAACAAGAACACAATTTGATGATATATCTGTCCGTTAGTATCAGGCTCATTTTTGTTCACATGAATTTTCTGGAAAAATGTTCTTCGTTTCCACGCATAGTATTATCAAGCATATTAGTGACCTGACCATTTAACGAATAGGAAATAAGATCTTTGGTCTAGAAATCTGGTCTTTTCGGAGAGAACATTTGCGTTTAAACAGAGAGGGGAGGCATATTTTTAAGGTATTATATTACTTCTAATATAACATGCAACGACGAAGTACAAGGATGAATTATTCACCTATTCACCTAGAACGCAAAGCCAAGCTGTCCTAATAGAAATAGCTATAAGCAGGCATTAGATTGATTTCGGGATAGTCTAATAAACTTACCAAAGAAGCATGGTTTTTAAAATCAAGTGATCAATAAGGAATAATATAGATGAAGAGGGAACTGCATCGAAACAGCTATGAATGTATAAGAAAATTTTTTAACATTCTCTAAACCATTGCAACACATAGACTAGTCATTTCCCCACTACACTAGTAATACATTCATCGATACCTTAAACTCAGTTCTCCTTTATCTAGCTTCTATCAATTATGTTTTACATCTACAGTGCAACGAACCTATCACGCCTGTCTATTTCCAAGTTTGTTTCAAGTCCAAACTAGGACTTAAAACAGTCTAAAAAAAACTATCCTAACATCATTCATGTAAAAAAATAAGAAAAAATCACGTGATGAAGTCGTAGTTGTATGATGTCATCAAAAAGCTCAGGTAAAACCGTCACGTACGGCTAAACAGTGGAATACTGACCAGTAAAAGGATTTGTTTTGCTACTTCCATGAGAAACGACCAGAGGGGTTCAATGGTTTCACGTCTAACGTCATTGGCCGCGTAACACCCGTCACAACACAAAATTGGATTGCAATATATCTTTGATAACGTGCGACATCCGTAAGCTTAAGTCACTTCGCCCAGGGAAAAAAAACATTATAACTAGAGCCACTCCACAATTCAAACTTACTACTTCTAGAAACCCAACGTGACTGACGGCTGCATGTAGGACTAATATTCTGAGTAATTTTGTAGTAGCTAGTCTGGAGAAAGTAAGCTATGCAAGTAGCACACACTTAGATGGAAAACGTCGAATCCTAGAGGACACTGCCCCGTCATTGGAATCATATTCTTCAAGTAACCAGAAAGCTTAAAATGCTTATTGCATCCATACAGAAAGTGTATACATTACAATTAATTAGCCAGCAATGATCATCTAAATGAATATAGAATGGCAATATCTACGATATAAAAAGTTTTAAAACCTGATTGGAAAACTAATTCTGGAGACCTCATAGTAATATGATTTGCATGATGCGCTCGACTCAATACCTCAACGTACAATTTTGGGAAAGGGGGTAAAAACATTTTAACTTACCGGATCCATTGATAAACCTTTCCATAAGTTAGAAACAGAATTCTAGATTTATATGAGAATTCTGAAGAGCATATTTCATAAGGAAGGAGGGTGATAAAATATATTATTTCAATTTCACTTTAACTTCAGTTATAAATGCTGATTTATTTCTTTTGGTTTAAAATCTATTATGGTACTGGATTTATAATTTTCAAAATGTCATTTCCCTCACTTCAGGTCTTAACATTTAATCATTAGCATAAATTCCACTGATTGCTACAAAAGGATTTCATCAGGGGATTCACAATGCCAAGATGGAGGCGCAGCTTCCCTCCGTAACCAGATACTCAAAATATTATCTGCGAAAATTTTCTCTTTATTAGGTCGTAATATTGAGCAGTATGTAAAAGACATTAGTCCCACGATGCACCTCGCAGCCTACTTTGTTACGTTAATTACTCTCCTCTCAGCATAGTGGAAGAAAACAAATCCTCTAAGTCATTCAAAGTATGACAAATTAATTATTAAAAAGTCTTGTTACGACCATCCTGAGAAATTAAAAGCCATGCTCAGCATTTCTGACAAAATTGATAACATTTTTAGAATAATGAGGCTAACTGATATTACTAATTGAGTAGCGAGGCTGGTATGGAGGAACTGTTTCATGATGATGATTGAAGAGCCCTATCCCACTTTGCTAATTCCATTTCACCACTAAAAACATAAAATTAATCGTCGACGGGCTTACTTTTTGGAATTTTTCCATGGTTGAAATAAAATAACTTGGTAATTTTCTACACGGTTTATTATCCTCGACCGGTTTCAACGCAACAGCGTCATTTTCAAGAGGTTACAAAACATTTTACAGTTACATTTTCAAGAGGTTTTGTAACATCTTGAAAATGAAGCTGTTGCGTTGAAACCGGACGAGGATAATTAACCGTGTGGAAAATTACTAAGTTATTTTATTCCAACCATTTCACCACTAATTGGAATGACGGTCACACATTTTCCCGTCAAAAAATAGAATTTTGATGCATTATCATCGACTCTAGTTGGGAAATTAAATTACTAAAACAGAAAAATTCTAATTCATGATTAATTGACATCTGAAAAAATGTCGCTGAATTAACCAGGAATCCCTTAAATCGTAAACATTCTCATTATATACGTTATAATATATGTTATACAGTAATCAATACGGTTCGCATGATTAAAAATAAAAGGAAATTTAATTTATAAACATAATTTAACAACTCGTCAAAGCTACAGGTACTTCAAGGCCTTGATATTCAATATACATCCATTGTTTTTCTTAATTTTTATATTCGATTATGATGGTTACCAAGACGCTACAACGTACGCCGGTGAGCCTACAGAGGACGCGGATCAATGGTTTTTTTCTTAACTTTCACGATAAATTCACTTTGACCTTTGTAAATAGGCGGTAGCCCACCGGCTGGCCTATGAGTGAAAACCTAATCGTCATACTCTTACAGAACGCATCTGGATTCATGCCACTCGCCAGCAAATTTTTTGTTTATTCAAGTTCGTTGAAAAATACACAATGAAATCGAATGTGGTGCATCTAAGAAAAATCTCATTACTGCCGTAATACCATTGAGCTGATTGTAGCGAGCAGACAATGTGTGACGAGAAGTCGTGCACCCAGTATGTCTGTGGAAATCACGTGCTTACGTGGGTAAAATACAGTTTTTGTCTCCTCACGCAGCAGCCATATAAGGGGATTTTTTCCATCTGTGAATCAATACGGAAAACTAGAAGCGGGCGCTTCAAGGAGTCCCCTCACATCCAAAGGAAGCCAAAGCAAAAGGCATATAGGGATTTTCCAATAGGTAATTGGTTTACGGGCTGTCTCTTTCTATTGTTCTTTCATTTCTGGGACGGGTGCACATTAGAGCTACCATTGGAGAAAGTTGGAACGTCAAAAACTACTTTGGGCGCATGCTCCATCACTTCCTTTTCCACCCGCACGTCCGCATGCAGGGAATTAGTGATAGATTTATTGCATTAGCAGTCTGGAGTGGAGGAAGAATCCTAAGAAAGGAATTTCGAAGTCTCGTATCAATCAATGATGCAACCCCGAATAACCTAGCTCTGGTATAGTAATTCGCGAGAGCCAATTTCGAGGAACACCCAAAGCGTGACTACAAACCATCTAGAACACCGTAACCAAAATTAATTTACATTGGGGCCTCATTCTCAAGCCTTCATTTTGTTGTTTATACGGCTGCAATAAGTAATTGAACTGGAGCAGCTAACCAGTTTCTTCTGCCAAGCACCGAAGAGAATAATAATAATGGGCGCCCTCCATTACCTCTGGTGCGCAGTGCACTTCGCAACACAACGGTGCAGTAGCTTTCCAATCATTTCAGCAATTCCCTACTAAGCTAATTAAGATATCGTTTGTTTCATTGCTAGAGAGCGTTGATGAGTTCCCCTCTGCGATTACTTTAAGACCTTGAAGGGAAAGCTCCCAATGTAGTATTTTGTGGAATCTTTCGAGAAATCTCAGAGTTGAGTGGTCTAAACAAGTTTATGGATGAAAATAGGATAACTTTACAATATCAAAATATGGAGTGCGTTTGTCATTAAGCGATATTTACCCAGTTAATCGACGCATCGTATGTTTTTGAAGGCTGAAGTCTTGCTGAAGTGCTTCTTGTGGAGTGCTTCAGTGTTGGGTGTCGTGATCAATCGTCAATTGTGCTAATAATTAAATGTTTTTGCTAATCAGTAGATTGGGCAAGATGCTGATAACGTCAATAATGAATATGATAATTGTTACGAAAAGAGAAGATCACCTTCTAAATTGAGAGCTGATTACAAACATTATGATATTAAGAGACCCTAAGTACTTCACGTATTGTACGTGTATATCATCATTCTCAAGATACAAGGCCAAGGCCGCACTGGAATGATCAATAGAAGTGTCCATTTTGCAATATGGTGGATATGTCGCCGTTGTTGATTTAGATCTTTGTGTACGTCAATGGCTGTCAGTAAATAAATAAAGAATGGTATAGCACAAAGTCTCTCCGTCGTATCATAGCAAACGCCACGCCATTGAGCTCCATGAGGTACGCCGAGTTCCATTGATTTTACAAAGTGCATCCTGTAAATTATATTTTCCACAGTTCAAGCACCTGATGAATCATAAGTTATTTTAAAAAGTATTTTTTCATACATATTTCCAAACTTTTCGAGCATTCCCATGATATACCAGGCGAAATGTAAAAACATTAGATTAGAATCCAAAATTAAATGTTATTAACTAGAAGCTGTTCAACTTTTCCAAAGAGTATTAAATTCAAATATTGCAAATAGAGATCAAAAGTTATGTTTTGCAAAAAAGGTAAAAATATGTTTCCTTCAGAGAAAATGGATTTGGGATAAAAATTGCTAGGATAAATAACATTAACCGATTTCTGTCAGTGATGTAACAGACATTTTCGTAAGATAATTGAAAACAATGAGCAATTTGAATGAATTATCAAACACCATGTTATCTCGTGCGTTTATTTTTCCGTGATGCTACACGTGGAAGGATTAATTTTAGAGTAAGTAAAAATGAAGACAAGGAGGTACAAATAATAAATAAAGCTTTAAAATGTATTCAAAATTTTCTTAAATAAAATGGCAATAAGTTCCAAGAAACTAGATTTAGTATTACAATATTCAAAATTATTTTTACAACCTCGAAATAATTATTACTACCTCAAACTAGAGAAAATAGTGAAATATAGTGGCTATTAGATGAGAGAAGCTATATGCTACAGCGAAAATGTCATTTTAAGAGAGAACTAAGGATACTAACTATTAAGGACCAATAGGGAAGATATAGATCGAATTAGAATATATCCAGAATAGGTGAAGAGAACACGGGAAAGAGCTATACGAAAGCGGAAACAAATCAGTGAACTTAGTTATAGACTAGAGGTTTCAGGAGTAACTTCATGGAATTTGTTATCATGATGATGATAGCTTGTAACTTTGCTACTACACAAATTTTTATTTGAAACGACCCGGGTTTGTTGAACGTCGAAAGAACAAATCTTGAGAATTTAGAAAGTGCGGTGGACGGATAGGAAGACAAATGAGCAAGTACTTGGCATGTTTGTTGAGGAAACTTCTTGAGGAGATCAAGGCGAGGTAGAGTAGACGGTTGGAAGAGGAAATGATGATCAAATGGTTGCTGAAAGCCGTGATGAAGGAGGGTGTTGGTTAATCGGGGAAGGGGGAGATAGTAGCATATTAAGGGGATGATAATAGTTTTTTATGGACAGTATGAAGAGTAAGCACTTAGAAACCCATTCTTCCGCAGAATTTAGCTGATATTTATTTTACTTACATTTTAATTCAGTTTAAATGTAGTTGTTTCTAGCAATGCAGTTTCAGTTTTCCATCAACAAACCTGTTACCGAAAATGCATTCAAAAATTACATGAATCATTTTCGTGGTTCCTACCGTTTAGTTCGTCTTTCTTTTTGAGTTTCGTTCTTCACTCTTGGTGCATAGAATTTTTGATTTCTTTAATTGAGTCATATGATTGAACACAGAGAGAGTGAGGATTAAATTGGCATGCGTGATTTTGAGCCCTTAACGCGACTTATCACTGCGAGAGAACCGGTATCTAACAGCATTACTTTGAATTTTTCGTGTCAAGTCCATGATCTATTTCGAGTTTCTATCTCCCATCCTCTCTTCCGATCCCTAACCAATGGTCAGAATATCGTATGGTTTAAAATTCGAACTTCATATAATATCTCGGAATAAACTCACTCGTCACAAGGGTGCAATCAAAGACCACTACAATACAATATATCGAGCTCTAGAGAAACCAAAGAGGAAAACAGGGTACGTAGTTAACATCCCTCATTTTGCTGCTCCTTTAAAAACCAAAAGCATCACTATCGGCGAGGATTATTTCTCTCCGTACAAAATCAAACAAACTTTATTTGGAGTTTAGTGTGTTATTGCTTTTTGTAGGGCCATTGATATATATTCTCTCCCTTACTCTCCGGCTGTAGTACTAAGCCTTAGAATATTCTTATTAAATTGTATATAAATTTTGTAATGAGGGTAAGAGATTCCCTAATTTCTTCAGAACTTTTCCATTAATTTCGCCCATTTCACCCTATCAAACACCATCTCGTAATATACTGAGTAAGTATACACATCCTGCCCATAGTCTAGGTTTCTTTATACTAGCAACTTCATCACTCCTATAGCGTCCCGCGTTCCCATCCCTCTCCTCAATACAAACTCGTCGTCAACATGCTATTCGTTAGCCTTGATCTACAGCCTTCTATTTATAATGCAAAGGATTACTTAGGCTTCGTGGGATATTAATCCTATCGTCCTTCAGTCCTCAGAAGTTTTTGTTTTGCTGTTGCTTTGGGGCGATTGGAGGGACAAACGTCTCATTCGGAATCTATATATGAACCAGAAGACACAAATTAGGGTAGTCGATGGAGAATAGGGATGGGCCGAGATGGGACGGGGGATACGGCAGGGGTGCCCCCTATTGCCGTTGCTTTTTAAAGTGTATTCAGAATAAATGGTGAGGGATGCATGGGGAGAGTTGAAGGGAGGAATAAATGTATGAGGGGATCTGATAAAGTCGGAGAGATTTGCCGATGACCAAGCATAGGTTTGTCAGTCAGCCAAGAGGTTACAGTCAATAAATAAGACGTAAGTCGTATAGTGCGAGAAGTATGGGGTGAAGATAACCTTTAAAAAGACGAAAGTGGTGAGATTCTCTTGATGCAAGAAGAAAGGGCTGATTATATGGGCTGGAGGGTACAAATAGGAGTAAGTCGAGCGGTTTACGTATCTGCGTAGTATAACGGAGAAGAATGAGTCAATAGGTAGGGATATAAAATGTAGAATTTTTTTGGCTAAAGGAGCATTTTCAAAAAGGAGGAAACTGATCTACATTTACATACTACCCTGCGAGCCGTCACATGGGCATGTGGCAGGGAAGGTTAGGACACCAGCCGTGTAAAGATGTAAGAGATTAGGTTTCGTGAGGTAAAATGGTGACGTGTACTATGGGAGTGTATTTAGTGAAGTATTCATTGTGATCTTTTATTGTGCGCGAAAAGAACAAGTTTTGGTATATATCTGTTCAGCAATGTATATCTCTCTTATTAGATCGCTTCTGTCAGACCTAGAGATGTAGTGAGGCGTCATGATAATATTCTCCCTGTCGCTCTGAAACACACCAGTTGTGAATTTCTCAAGCAAGCTAAGCCTAGTGTGTAGCCTCCGAGTCTCTAGTGGCGCTCACCCTAATCCCTCTAAAAGTTGAGAAACACTTTATGTTCGCTCGTCGTAGTTTTTGACGTAGCGTGCAGCTTTTCTTTGTATTTTATGTTTGTACTTTATCATTTTTTGGTTAAATCTCTATGACCAGGGTCCCGAATACTCGCGGCGTATTCGAGGTGTGGCCTAACCAGAGCAAATATAAGGGGGTCTAGTAAAGACGCAGAGAAAAGGCTGGTGGAAGTTCAAATAAGAAGCGTGCGGCTGTATGGGTCGGAGACTTCGTCATTGTCAAGGGGGGATGCATGCAGACTTGAAGCGTTTGAGATGTCCGTGTGGAGAAGGATGGAGAGGGTAAGCTGGGTGACCAAGTGGACGACAACGGAGGTTTTGGATACGGTTGGAGAGGAGATGAAGCTAGTTACAGAGGTTCGGAGCAGGCGGAAGAGATGGAAGCAGGATATTTGTAAAGAGAAAGAATGTTGAAGAGGATAATAGAGGGGAGAACACCGGGGCGGCGTGGAAGATGTAGAATGAGAATAGGAATTCTGAGCGAAATGAGAAGAGGGAGACAATATGAAGATTTAAGGGGGATCTAATAGCGGAACACGTATAGGAGGGAAAATGGAACGATATGCCAGAAATTAGAACGTTAGAATAAGAACCTTACCTATCGGCTGGTAGAATACTTAAATGTATGACAAGATTCCCTTTTCCTTTCCCTATTCCCTTTAGATGTATCGCATTACGAGTACCATTTCTTTTATTTATTCACATCTCTTGGCAGATCAAACACGAATGTGTTGGTCTTGAAATACCCGCATAATCATCATCAATTTATTTACGTAAGAAGTATTAGGCAATAAATAATAATTTTCTTCAAGTCTGAAGTTTACTTTTAACATGATTAACAGGACCAGACAGCCCGGGCACTGCGGCAGATTGCCCTCGATAAGATCAAAATGGCGGAGGAGAAGAGGGATATGGACATGGAAGAAGTAAGTTAAAATTACATACACTACTAATTCAAGGTTCATTTCTTTCTTTCAAAGCCCATACAAACACAAGGGTACAGATTTATTGTCTGGTTCTTCCTCTCCATATTCAAAAAGGTATGACACAAAAAAACCTCTACTTTTTAGCGCTTTGACCATTTTTTTAATATTACTAAAAATATCATCGAAGATACAGTTCCTCGATTAAGTTCAGTTCTAGGTGCCATAAAACTTACAAAACAGTTCCATTAAGATTTTACCATAAAAAGTAAAACACCATCTCAAAGTTTTTGTTATTTATCATTTCATAACTGTACCCTGTAATCTAATTTGAATAATAAGCGCTAAGACTGCTTGTAAATTGCTTTTTATTGTTTCCATTGGAGATGATCAAATGCGACATCCACAGTGATTCCTTCAGTGTTTTGCAGAATTGGATTCTGGAATTATTAATTCTGGAATAACTCATTCAAATCACCTGCCATCTAAACCTAAATTAACCATTCACAGGGGGGTAAGTCATCCCGGAGGTGTAGCATAAAGATGCCAGATTTGCCGAAACCATTGAACTTGGAGGAAAAGAAATACCTGCTGGCTGTAGAACGTGGAGACATTGCAAATGTCAAGCGGTAAGTAGAAAGTTAGAAGTAATGAGAAAAGACGTATAAGATGTTTGTATTTAATAAAACTAAATTTTAAACAGAGCCGACAAATGAAGACCCGTCAATAAACATCCGTGTTTGGATCTTAATTAGTTAGAACAAAAAAAGATAAATAAAATACGATCTGCAGCCGATAAACACTTTGGAGATTAAAAAGTGCACTTATACGCAAATACTGATTTTTAATATGGATTCAGATTATTCGTAAAATAAAGGTAAACGAAAAATTTAAAGAGAAAAGGATACGTCCCTTAATGTTTTGTTTCATCTTAATTTGTGGTTTCTATCTATCTATCTACTCAAAGCAATGATTTAAACCCAAGTCAAACACAGAAATTGAAGCTAACTTTTGTAAGCAGAATTTTCATGACTTCATTCTGGTTATCTGAGAAATATTAAATAAATACGCGCATTATCTTAGCAATAAATACAACAGACATTAGATATATATTTATTTAAAACACCTATAAATGACTGCATTAGAATATTGATTCAATATTTATACGCATACTTTGCAATTGAACTGATTATCATTGGATGTTAAAATAAGAATAATAACCATGATTCGACATTAAAATCAGATATTTAAACGAGGTCGTATCAGTGGTCAAATCCAACAGCTTCACAAAGACCTTTACAGGAAATGTCCGAAGAACATGAGTAGAAATTACACTCAATCCAAAATGCAAGGATATATATATTTATTGCAGGAGAGCCATTTATATGATTGATATTTTTCGAATGTCATCAGTTAATATGACAATGCTTAAACTTGCAGGAAAGGATTTCCAAGTTCCAATTTTTCATTACACCTACCATGAAATGTTGATAAAACATGAATAAGTGATCAATTTACAGTAATATAATGTTTTTTTGTCGGAAGTTTTACTTAGGTTTTTCGCAGTAATCAAAAAAGATTATGTGAAACTTCATTTTTATCATAGAGCTAAGAAAAAGCAAATTTTCACCACAAAAAAATAATATTTCATTTGCAATGATTTATTTCCCATAGTAGTACAAGATCTCTTCCAGTATTCGTGGAAAGAAAAAACTAAATATACGTAACCCCCTGAACAACTTGCGAACAAGGTTTCGCTTAGAAAAGAAGCCATACTGCAATGAATTACTCTCTAATAGGTGATAATTTTCTCTTGGTGAGATAGAAGAAAAATGGATCGAAGGACAAGAATTTTTCTTAAATTTTTAGCTTACTTGTTTTTTACATAATATGACACATCACTAACAATCATAGTTCATAAAAATTTAATCTCATAATATAAGAGAATATCAACAGTAGGTAAACAATCAGCAAGAACATGCATGCCCACAAATTATTTCTTCTTTTCTCATAAAAATGTGAATTCATCACATTATTCTGCGATACCTTAGCATAACGTTCCAAAGTACCACTTCTGATCCTCAAAAATAATATCATACAAACTCTTATGAAATGTATGAGGCAGAATTCAGAAGATTCTTACCGACCAAATTTCGCCCAAAATGTAATACTTCTTTCAATACTTCGTCACAACAGGAGATATGAAACTTTACAGACTGTTCACGGACATCTGAATGCAATATTGCTGTGCTTTGCAGTATGATCCAGCGGTCCCATCGCCACCCGGGGACCATAAACGTCAACTGTGTGGATCCCCTGGGACGGGGAGCGCTGCTAATGGCCATCGACAACGAGAACCTGGAGATGGTCGAGCTTCTTGTGGTGCTGGGCGTTGCGACCAAGGACGCGCTGCTCCATTCCATCAACGCAGAGTTCGTCGAGGCGGTCGAACTACTGCTTGAGCACGAGGAGCTCATCCACCGGGACGGAGAACCATACGTGAGTACAAGCGGAGACCGGAAGAACTCCACTTTGCATACATGAAGTTCTCTCTAAGGCTTTCGAGGGTACTTGCTCCATTTCTTCCCTCGGAATCCGAGCCGTTTCGTTTTTCACGTTTCTCCTCCCATCCTGGACGCGACTTCAAGTCGAAGATGTGTGCGCCGCTTTTTTGGCCGGATTATATAGTAAAGTCTGATTGGGACAAAAACCAACGCATAAATCTTCGACATATGGCTTTCAGGGTAGGAGGAGAAACGTTGTGAAAAACAACGACGCGGCTGGAATCGTGAAAGAAATGGAGCACTTCACATAAATCGCGCGAACCCTGGCTCCATTGCATTAACATGAGTCGAGCTGGCACCATGGCTAGAGTATTGAATTCCTATTCCGAGGGACCGAGTTCGAGCCCAGATAATAGTGCAGCTTTAAACAGAGGAAATATCTATTCCTGCTAAGTAGCTTAAGGCTAAAAAATACAGATATCAATGGACTATGCTAACGGAGAATTGAAAAAGTGAATAGCCTTGACAAAAGGAGCCTTCAGAAGAAGATAAGAATATTTTATAGGTATTTTAAAATTGCTGGGGATCGGGTTGGTGTGGTGGCTAGAGAACTCGCCTACCACACGGGCGGCCAGGGTTCAAATCTTTGCAGAGGATGTTTTTCAGCGGAAAACCGATCCCTACTTGAGTGTCTCGTGGAGGGTACTTTAAGTACAGTACTCCCTCTGTCGGATGAGACGTTAAACCGTGGTTCCCTTGGCGCCGCTCGTTAAGAGCAGGCTAATGCCGACGCCGGGTTTCTATCCATCCTTCCTCCCTTACCTAACCCTATGGCACAAATGACCTAAGCCGTCGCTCGCCTCCCCAAATATCCAATCCAATCCTTGGAATGGCTGCTATTCTGGCTTCCTACCCCGAGGATCCGAGTTCGAATTCCAATGAATTAGGAGCTATTCAGTCAAATTCAAATCCATTCCTTGATAAGCTGCGAAGATCAATCCAAAAGTGATACTCCGTTCATTAGAGGAGACGAAGAATATTGCAAAAAATAAACTTTGTCAATTCCATAGCGCATACGCAACAATGTTCACGGTCCAAACAGAAATGCGACTATAATTAGCTGATAATGATCAAAACCCAACCCATTGGAGAAGTCCATCTAAACAATTGGATCAAGATCCATAAGGATCAAAAATATTAACTGATCAGAATAATAGATAGATCGGGTATTTGCAAACCAGGCCATCAGGCCACGATCATAAAAATGAACATAGTGAAACATGTCACTCATTAAGCCTCAATAAGTGGAAATATAAAAGTCTAACCCATGTCAAATATAACTAAAAATATTTCCAGCTCTATCACTGGACCGCTTTACTTGGAGCAGAGATATGAAACGATTAACATATCGAGCTCACAGAAAATAATTGCCTTTCGTTTCTTTTTCTATTTTCTTTTACTTATAAATCTGTATCCAAACTGAAAAAGGAAATGGCACAAAGGCATTTGGAACAACACCCAAAAATGCAAATGACTCTGGCGTACTATAGCTCAAGATATTCTCTGGCCTTGAAGTCCTATTCGTTACATTACAGCCACAGAACAGGCAAAAGATGGAAAGGAGATGAAAGAAATCAGTTCATTCAAATAATCGTGCGGAGACCAAGTGAATTGTTTTGCGGGAAATGTTTTTCATTTATCGAGTTAAAAATTAGCATAAAGATAACAAAAAAATCAGAAAGTCAATGAATTTATATTGATTGCAATCTATTTTTTTACAGAGCTGGGAGAGAATGGATTGGAACACGGCATCATTTTCACCCGATATCACACCTTTGATTCTGGCTGCTCACAAGAACAACTACGAAATCCTGAAAATTCTTTTGGATCGAGGCGCCACTCTACCAATGCCACATGACATCAAGTAAGGCAGCTGATGATGCAATTATGATGGAATAATGAGTATCTATTAATAGAAAACTACCATCTTTCGAAAGATATTTCTGCAGATCTGCCTTATCAACTAAATAACTTCGATAATCTTGAAACCAAAACTGAGTTTTACCTTAGATTTAGATTTTTCACGAGCTTACTGCACTCATTAACTAGTAGACATGAAAATCATTGCAATACGTATGGAACAATAGGCAGTTGGGTTTAGACGATGGCTCTATTAATATTCACTCTTGCCTCTAGTCTTGTAAAACAAAATCACTAAGGATGGAAAAATACTGTTACTCGTTCTATTACAAAATTTCCGGCGAGTTCTAGAGTTCATCTAATAATAGATCCATTTTCACTTTCCATCGTAGAAAATGCTTGACAATGCAGGAGAATAAGAGAAAGACTTCTTTGCTACAACTATTTTGTAGCTAATAAACTATATTTTACACTCAGTTTTCTAATATCTGGGTCAACTTTAACATCAAAATGACTCAATATTTGAATCACTGTGATTTTTATTCAAAATTCAGGTTTTATATGTTAAATGAAACTGTCAGTCAGCTTAGAATAGTGTTACCGATGGGGGAACGAATCAATGGCATTTAAGACATGGCAATATTAAATCAGGGATTATAAAATTGGGGTTAAATGTAGTTTCCCCTACTTACAGATGTATGTTCACGCAAACCTTGTCAGAAGGATTTTGCAAGTACCATTAACAGGTCTAATATCATTGCGTTTCATATACAGCTGTTAAGTAAATATTGAATAATTTGTACATAGGTAAGACTAGTGTTTCTCCATTCCTGCCGATATTTAAACATCTTCCTTCGATTTTCCTTCCACAATGCTGAATATGGTGACAAAACTTAGAAAATATTAAAAACATTGTTTTATGCCTTTTTTAGTTTCATGGATACGGAAAATTACAAGGAACAAGAATTACAATTGAAAATTCTCTTCCATGATGGCAAAACTAATTTTCCTTTTCTAAATTCTACGATGGGATATTGCATCTTGTGATATATTTGCATGAGCTCACTGAAAGACGGCTGTTTCCATGCATAGAACTGGCTTTTAAATACCGGAAAATTAAATAAGCTCTACTTTCCCTAGATGTCGTGCACTATCCCATGGCAGTATTTTACTGCATTATATCAAAAATAAACCTTCTCTCGGTGACCCCCAATCCGTCACTAAATGACGCGTAACGAGGGAGGGAAACTATTTTATCACCGAAAAAGCTCGTGTAGTGCCAAACTTTTTGAAATTAGGGGTGAAAAATGAGGGAATCGGCGAGAAACAAGTATTTTCAATCAAAAATTGATATAAGTATATTTCACAAAACCAACCAAATTACAAACCAATAGTTCAAAAGCCAGCCAAAATGTATCGCCCTTCCACTCCAGAATCAATAACAACGTTTGTGCAAGAGAGGTTAGGCTCTACAAGTATAAAAGGCCCATTGCTTGAACAATATCTTCTCTACGCCGACGAATTCCGAACTGAGAGAAGTAGTAAGAGTCCTCCGTGCAGAGTGACAACTTTATACCTTTTGTGAAAAAATCTGAAAACTGTCCTATGAAATGAGATAGGAGGTTGAACCAAAAAGAAGTATACGAAGATAGCAGAATGCAGAGTATGGTAAAAATAAAGTGACTAAATAATACTGAACTCTTGAGCTTGAAAACGAAGGGCAGATTATCGATTTTTGGAAAAGAGATAGTTTATAAAAGTACTTAATAACACGCACAGGGATAAGTACATAGTTTTCACTGCGGCAATTAAAACTAAGATAAAGTCCTCGTTTGACAATATACATATCATATACGTTTTAGTAAGCCTCTAAAATGTTATTTAAAGGCCAAATACTCTTTTTTCATGAATGAGTAACAGGACAGAAACTGGAAAATTATGTCCTATTAAGAAACTTATCGAGTAAAATAATGCATTTAAATTATTCTGTAACATCGAGGTTGAGTGGGTAAGCTTAAGATGTGGGAGAATTGTATCAATAAATGATAAGAAAAAGCGGGATGGGTACACAGATGGGGTGGAAGCTCAAAATAGGATAATCAGCAGCTAGCCGCGGAATATGGGGCCTCGGCTATTGTGGCACAGTCAGACTAGTTCTGGAATTCTCCATGCGCTGACGGCCATGGAACCGTGAACCATACCTCATCTGGCGAGGGAAAGGCGGGACCAACGTTGTGGCAGAAGTTGGGGAAAAGACGTAATCATTGGAATTTTTGGCCAGAAGAATTGCTGGAATTGTTTGCACGATGTTACTATCGCGCATGTCAAACGCGCATCGATAAAGTCTTTGGCTATGCCCGTAGAGAGGATACATGTCCAGATGGTCCAGGACTGCAGTGAACAAAAAAGGGATGCATAAAAAATACAACTTTGATTAAACATAATTCATATCAGCTTCGGTAACTGTAGTGATTTTAAAGTAAATGTTCTAATTCAACTAATCAACGCATGGAAATGGCATTCACTCATTGATTAAGGAGGTGCCACCATGACTGTGAGTCCAAACAAACTCTCAGTTCCAAATTTCTATTTTATTGGTTTAAAAACTCCTGCTATCGCTGATGATATACGTTCGCTATTGAAAACCAACATTACAACATTACGGTAGATAAGATGCACATTTTTCCATGAAAACGTTCAGGCAAACACTATTTTATAGTCATAAACGCCAACTGAAGTGCAATTTCTATGGAATTGTCAGATTTTGACAACAGTCATCACAGTAACTCTTATTAGGCGGTGAGATTCATCTACTTTATTTCCCGGATGTTTTTTCGCGTCTTTAAAAGAGTTATTCCGTGACAATCATAGTGGAGAACGAAATACTATTTTTCTCCGTGTTCCTCCAAATTATAATCTTTATAATCATGTAACTTCAAGCTCAATTTTCGATTATAATATCGAGGAAAAGTACAATCATGCTGTTCATATCAGATAAAGGAAGTGTTTACAATATGTGTCTGGAATATGAATGAAATGGCATTTGTGTCCTTTTATGGTGGAACCAAATTTAAAATTTCTATGGAATTGTCAGATTTTGACAACAGTCATCGCAGTAACGTCATGTTGCCTTTCTCGCCCTCCCCGCCGCAGGTGCGGATGCGAAGAGTGCATCCGGTCGTCCCAGAAGGATTCGCTGATGCACTCGCTGTCCCGCGTCAACGCCTACCGGGCGCTCGCCAGCCCCTCGCTCATCGCCCTCTCATCCGCCGACCCCATCCTCACCGCCTTTGAACTGTCTTGGGATTTAAGGAACCTGGCCTTCGCCGAGCCGGAATGCAAGCAGGAATACATGGTGAGCCAAGGTCCCCATCATCGTCACTGTCATTGTCATTCAATGCGAAGATTGACTTACTAAAGCCCTCCATCCTCCCCGATCTAATGTTAGTTCCCTCACTCCCTTGAGGCTGTCCTTATATACTTTCCTCTCTATTTGGTCAATGTATTTATCCCTGGGTCTCCCAATTAAGAATTTTTCCTCCATCTTCTCCTTCAATTAAATCCTTCACAAACCCATGGTGCGATGGGGTGTGTCCAATCCGTCTCGTCCTTCATTTCTCTATAGTGTTCCATATAGCCCTTTTCTCTTCTACTCTCCAGCAAACTTCATGTTTCGTATTTGTCCGTCCATTAGGTCTAACACGAGTGTTCGTATGCTACCACATACAATTTCCTCATTCACATCCTTATCTTCTTTGTACACTGTAGTCTTTTCACCACGAACGCTTTCTCAGCTTGGGTTTCGCTTGATGTCCGTTATACTTCTTCCGTCACATGTTATAGTACCTTCGAGATAGGAGAATGTTTCCACTTGCTTGTTCTTTCATTTCTCTCCTCTCGGTGAGACTTCTGCATTCAGCTTCTTCAACCTGCAGTATCTAGGCCCTCAACTATCAAAGTGTGAAGATTTTTTTCCGAAGAACTTCCGTTTCATTAAGTTTATAAAGTAAATAACGTGAATTTCACACCAGCTTAACCGCCTATTGCATTAAACTTCCTATTTTATTTTTTAAAATCTAGAAAGACCTATTCGTTATTTTTTTCTAATTTCTGCATTACTAAGAGTTAACTGCTCATGATTACAATGTATTGTACTCACTGTTGCTCTGCAAGGTTTACAAAACCATCTGGGTTTCCAGGAACTTCGGAGGCAGTGCCAAAAGTTGGCTGTCGATCTCCTACAACACACCAGGAGCTCAACAGAACTCGCCGTTCTCCTGAACCACGACCCGGACAGTCCGCCCTATGAAGACGGAGAACATATGAAACTTGCCCGCCTGGAACTCGCTATTGGTTATAAACAGAAAAAGGTGAGAGGAGACAATTTATGATAAATCAATCGAATCATATCTGCTTTACATTGCTGGAATTTCAATTTTCTACTTCCAAACAAAGCAAACCAGATAGCTGGACGAAATAATATGAATTTGATCAACAAAATGCAGATAAGGACACTTTTTGTTCTTATCTACTGATTGTAGCACCTATAATTGTCTGGCTTGATTGCGATTCCCAATACGATAGTTTGGCCCAATCACCTTCACAGCGTTATGCAATCATTTGTATTCTCTCTCGGCAAGGTTCAGGATGTGTTAATCAGAATTAAAACTTATTATGATAAGGTAATTTGAATTATTAACTTCAAATGCTCGGTACCCATTTGTTTCCCAGGCAAGGTATCACCTGAAGTTTTTCATCTCTTTCATTTGTCAAAATCCATAGATTTGACAACACATTTTTCCATGTTAGTCCAATGAAAAAAATTAAGATTAGTGAGGTGTTTACTCTTGATATAGCAATGAAATTGATTGCTGAGGGCAAATGCTAGTAAATTTGTAATAACTTCAATAGCAGAGGAAAGTGCTAATCATTCCGTCAGAATGTTCACCAAAAATATTACTTTAAATGAAAAGGTTGGTCTATTTTTTTAAGTTTATGTCATAGAAAAATAACAAGCGTACGTAGTAATAATGTTACCGGGAAGCAATTTCGCAAAGTATGAAAAAGAAGAGTTGTTAACGTATGCTCAAAATGCACTAAACATCAAGCAGTACAAGTATATCACATGCACGGTGAACCCGCATTGGGAGGAAGACCCCAAGTCCCACAAAATGAAAAGGACACTCCAGAAATCTTTTTCCCTTCCCCACAAAGGTCCAATTCATAATGGATCAACTGCTTCGTTCTGTCTCATTCACAATTTTAGTTTTGCTCAGGGGACCGTGATGGTTAAGTGGTAACCAGTTATGTAGGCACCTCTGCCGGTGTTTTGTCCTTCCCTTCCACCGACTACCTTTGCGTTACCTCTCCCTTTCCCAACTTCCCCTACTTCTCCTGTCCCCTCGTATATCCCACAAAAAAATTTAACTTGTCAGCTAAACGAAGGAAAATATACTTATATTAGAATAGGGAATACATTTTTAAAATGTTTTTCCTGACCTCCAATAATCGTCAATTAGCCACAGCCCTGTTTCCATTTCGCACATTCAGAGCAGTGACACATTCCATTGTCTTACTGAAGTATAAAGTTCAAATTTTCATTTAACAAAGGCATCGCTAAGCAGACTCGTATATAGCAAATTGAAAGGTGAGTCAGCAAACTGCGTTCAGTTGCGCAATCTGATTTTTAGCCCAACAAATGATTTTTGTCAAGACTCTCCCCAGTTAGGATCACAAAAATGTTCAGCTTAAGAAATATTAAACGTTAATTCATATACAACTACTTACGAGGATAAAACCTCGGTATGACCTTTTATAAAAACCCTTTTAGATACTCCTTGTGCGATTTCAATTGTTATCCTACGCGTTATGCTGCATGTGCGTTTTAGTGTTTGTCGGATATATCTAACGTCAAGGATACAAATAAGAAAAGTAAATTACTCCTCTTACTTACCTGGTGTACGAATATAAGAGTTCATTTAGATTTTCTGCATCGTTTTATACTAATAATAACACATCATGATCGAGGGTTTTTGAATAATGAAGAAAACAGACCTTCTCGTTATAAGTTGGAAAAGGTGAAGGATGAAAAGATTGCTATTGCATAGCACCGAGGAAGCATTCGCGGACAGCAATACATTGACCAAATAAATTGAATAAAACAAATAAAAAATTTTACCAGCATATCTTTAGCCCCCCAAAAATCTGGAAATAACTCCTACTAGAAAGAAAAAAATAGGAACAAAATTTGTTGGAAATTACTCATTGTACATTTAATTAATTCAGTAATTTCTGCGATTTATCTGTAAAAAATATTTTAACGTCAATTCTCCAAGTTCCACCGCTTCCAAAAACCTTTTAATTCGTCTAGTGTAATGGTCTGTATTAAATTCAGTATTCTTGAGAGAGATATATATATTTGAATTATCCAGATCTCTCACACACAGACACGGATATACAGGAACAAAACGGGTATTCGGAGAATCTCATCTCAACAGTAGTCGAAACGTGATCAGTGGATCTCAAAGTGTTTTTTTTTTCGAAAAAGAAATCGAATTCTTTTTCACTGAACAACAAGAGCTCCCTTACATATTGTGGAAGGAGTAAATAAATTCCAAATACCCAGATAGAAACACCTAATCAGAAATTCCTGCAGAATTATGCAAACTAGAGCAAAATCATATGGCGGGTGCATCAGTGTAATAAACATAGATTAGGTAACAAATGACAGGGTTCTACATCAATCGTTATCAGTTAAGTAAAATGTTTTCGATAGCATTTCATCCTTTGGCCCACCGTTATTCATACAGGAATATGAAAACCATAACGCATGAACAAAACCCTCTCATTCATAATACATTACGATGAGTATACACTCATAAATACGATTGAATTTCCCCATGAATACAACAGTCAAAAATAACTTGGGTTTGAGGAAGCTTGCAGTGGTAATCGCGAGTCATTGAGTTCACGATTTAAAAACCTTTCAAGGAAATTGATAAGATATTCTTGGGCCTCACTATACTTAGTACATCTTTTTATGCGGTGGAAATAACCACGCATATAGAAATATAAATGATGCATGACTATTATTTAAAAATTTACGTATGAATAAACTTATAGTTGTGACTCGTGTTTATGGCTCGTAATTCGCAAGTTAAGCAAAAATCACACATAAATGCTTATTTCAATCCGGAATGATACCTTTATATTTGTCAGCAACCATTATCAAAATATTAAACGTATACTTTCGTGATTATGGGAATATTTATACACGTATGTAATCCAATTATTTCGAATTACATGGAAAGTGCCATAAGGCAAAGGGTTGAAGTGGCATTAAATGTCCAATGTAACATATCGGTAACATGCAATTTTTTCACTTTCATTCAAGCATGTTATTATTAAGTACAAGGGCTCAAAAGTTCAAGCAAACCTGTACATAACCGAAAAAAGATCAAACCACCTAAAGCGGAATCGACGTTACTGCCGCCGCTAGCCGTCCTTTATGCGCAATTGCCGTCCTTAATGCGTAAGATGGTTGAATTATTGAATGGATTTGATGTAACTTGAGCATATAATTGACGAATATTTTAACTTTCTTTCACAGTTTGTCGCCCACCAAAATATCCAACAACTCTTGGCTGCCATTTGGTATGATGGTCTTCCTGGTTTCCGACGAAAGCCCATGCTGCAACAGTGCCTAGAGATCGCGGGCATAGCCTTGCTGTTTCCATTCTACTGTGTGCTGTACATGTTCGCTCCAAATACCGCCAAAGGGAAACTTGTGAGGAAGCCATTCATGAAGTTTTTGATCCACGCTTCTTCCTACCTCTTCTTTCTATGTAAGCGGATTTGATTTATTGTCAGTTTAAATGCGATAGGATGAGCTTGACAGTGACTATCATGGAAGAATAATAAGTGTTCAATCAATAAAACATCGAACAGTAAATGTTTTCAGACTGACAGTTTTCCCAACTAAACAGTGACTTATAATCAACAAATACTTCCAGAAAGATCCTACAGTAATAAAAAAGCACCAAATGTGAAAAAAAAAGTTTGTGTAAAAAGTATGCCACAAAATGAGTCCATGGTTTGTCGATTGATAAATATAACTTACCTCCAAAACAGAAACAATATCCTGCTCGCTTCTTGACTTGTCTTCTGTACATTTATAAGATGGGAATTATACGAGAAAGAGCAATTCAAGCTTCATGATATCGAAAACCGTGGAAATTCATCTCTTTCAATAACATAATAACCTTCAGAAAGATTGTTCTAGAAAATTGAAATACTATAATGACTGCATTAACCATGAAGATAACAATTATAATGTGTCGAGCTTAAAATATTTCATATAAATCTCGTTTGAAATATTAAAACAATCAATATGGTACGATATTTCCACAGGACTCGTTACATCTACTGCCATTTACAGAAGGCAATGTCAAGGAAAATTTTCGGTTACCTAGATGAAGCATGCTTATAAAATGACACTCCATGAGGTGATTTCCATGATTCCCTAATTTATCCTGTATATTTTTCAGTGCTATTGGTACTAGTGACTCAGAGGTTTGAGATACGCATCATACAGATATTCGGAACGGAGGCCATGAGATCGCGGCTGGACGAGCAACTCCAGCGGCAAAGGGGGAACGGTCCAACGATCCTCGAATGTGTGGTCATCTTTTATGTCTTAGGTATGTAATTTTTAAATAAATTCTCCGCGTTTTTCCACTTATTTTAAACGTACACACATATGCACTAAAATCTTATGCTGGAAGACCCGAGAAGAATTTTCCACCTGGCATAATTAGAAATTATCATAGATAGCAAATGCCTATAAATTATTCTTAAAAGAAGTCGACCCCTCAGGCATCAGCTACTTTAATCATCCAAATCTATCATAACAATTTCCCACCATTTTTTATGTTCTAAATAAATTTCCAACATCGACAATTGCAAAACAAAATCGGTTATATTAACTAACATTTTTTTACGCTTACAGGTTTTATATGGGAAGAAATCATGGAGATAGTACAAGATGGAATAAAGAAGTACCTACGAGATTTGTGGAATTTTATCGATTTCTCTCGCAATTCTTTGTACGTCGGTGTATTCTTCCTTCGGGTGGTTGCCTACATACAGCAGAATAAAGAGATAGCACTGAACCCATCAGTAGCGTATGTGCCTCGAGAGCTGTGGGACGACTTTGACCCTCAGCTTGTGGCAGAAGGCTTATTCGCTGCCGCTAATGTCTTGAGGTAAGCATTCACGAAGCCCAAAACCTTAAGCGAATGAACAAGACATTTTCATATTAAAGTTTAACTACAGCTTGTTTTGTTATGATCATAATATTTCAGTGCCATATAAATGATGAATTTGCATTAAATTTACGAATTTTTAATATCTATATCATTATTTCGCTCTCTTTCAGTGCTCTAAAACTGGTCCATCTGTTCTCAGTGAATCCACACTTAGGACCCCTGCAAATCTCTTTAGGACGAATGATAATTGATATTATTAAATTCCTTGTCATTTACAGCTTGGTACTCTTTGCTTTCGCTTGTGGTAAGTTATTTATTTTATCTCATTGATAAATCCAATAATGGCCCAGTGACCCAATTGTGAACCCATAAAATATTGATTCACGAGGAGCAATAACAGTCCTGCTCACCACTTTTCCTTTCAATTTTCTAAAATGCGGATTAAATGGGATGAGTTTTAAATTGGAGTATGAACCATGTTTTGAGATCAGTGGATTTTACCACAAAAGCCATTCCCTCTTCTCTTCATATTCTTGGTATTGACAAGCTCTCCCAATACTTTATGTCATTAGATTTGGTAAGTGCAAATGTTTTATTTTAGGTTTGAACCAACTTCTATGGTACTTTGCTGAGTTGGAGCGTCAGAAATGTTATTCACTTCCTGGTGGGCTCCCAGACTGGGACAACAAAGGTGACTCCTGCCTTAAGTGGCGGCGATTTGGAAAGTGAGTCTTGGCTAGTTGGCATTTCAGCTTTTATTTAGCTTTTCGAGGAAATTAATTAAATCAAGCAGAAGTCACTTGAGCAATACTAGCTATAATGCCTTAAATTTGTACAAATTCCAAAAGTTAGAGCAGCATTAATAATGTAGGAAAGTGACTTCAGTAACCAGTACAAAGTAGCCTTGATTGATAAAGCTTCGCTTCTTCAATTCTCAAAGAATTTGTGCAAAAATTTTTCAGACTAAACTTTCATTTCACCCAATACAGTGGTAAAAATTTTTCTTTCCATTCTTATTTTTATAAGAATCAATTCTAAATGTTATCAATAAATGATTTTCAAAGTAGTCAATTTAATCTAGTTAAAAATAAAAGCTTTCTTCAAAAAAACTATCCCATTTATAGCTAAATAACATATTTTCGACGTTTTCAATAGCACCAAAATTTCACTGATTTCAGTCTCTTTGAGTCATCACAATCACTCTTCTGGGCCAGTTTTGGCATGGTCGGTCTGGAGGACTTCCAACTACAAGGAATAAAGTCATACACACGGTTCTGGGGACTTCTAATGTTTGGTTCGTACTCGGTGATCAATGTGATTGTTCTCCTGAACCTGCTCATCGCCATGATGTCTAATTCTTATGCTGCGATTGTGGTGAGCACATGTATTCCAATGTGAACCTGAGATGGCTATACATGAGTTACATATATTTTAGCACCTTTTTTTTTATTTCTTGATTACAACCACTTTCAATGAATTTTTATGACCTCATACTCAGAGATGTGTGTCGGTACATTCACATACTAGTGAATGCTGAGGACCATGAAGGAAATTAAGCAGATTAAGAATTGATATTTCGATAGTCCTGACAGACTAAATGCTCTTAACTTCTCATTTATTATCATTTTCTATCACATTGGGGGTGATTCATTCTTGAGTTCTTTACATTTTTAAACACACTCATTTCATCTTAAATCAGAGCAGCTACAAGAATAGCTGAATGAGAGAAGAGACAAAACTCAATACATATTACATCTGGTTATTAGAAAATTGAAACAGGCTATGTACTAACTCAACATTTCTATTAAAAATCTTCTCAAATAAAATCAAATTATCCAATAACTTTAAAGAGCCAGAAAAGGGCAAATCTGAAATTTAGTTCAACACAAGAGCCATTCAACACCTTCAGCTATTAATATTTAATTCAGTTGTTAGTATTTAATGGTTCAGTTGTTAATATTTAATGGTAAGTTATGGAGAATTTTTAAGAGCAAACATACCGTGTTGCTCATTAAATGGAATCATTGCCTCCTTTAAATCTTTTTTCTATTCAATCCATTACTCTGAAATTACTCTTACGAGATTTCCTAATTTTGCACTGACAGAACCCTAATGATAAAGAACTAATATGACTAAATATTACAAAATTTTAAACGAAAATGGATGGTGAACCATTCAACAAGTCAATAAGCTTCATGAGTAGGTTTCAATGATTGAGGTTTCCCTTGACATTAGGATTTTGATATTTTTAAAAGTTTTCCACATCCATGCAATTCAAATGTTGTTCTCTGTCAAATATAAGGAGATAAAATTCAAATGTTCACCAAAACGCTGATACTAAACTCTTCTCATATTATTGTACACTATACCATGAAGCAAAAAATACTAAAATATCACACATACCAGAGTATCAAATAACCGATGAGTCTCAAATGCTTACTCTCAATTTTCAATTAAAACAGGAAAACTAGAATTAGCTAAAATGATCATCTCAAATAGAAGGCTAATAAAGTCCACTTGTATTTTACTAAAATCTAAATACTATTCATTTGACCTATTTCTAGGAACATGCTGACACAGAATGGAAGTTTGCTCGAACAAAACTATGGATGAGTTACTTTGAGGAGAGTGCAACTCTACCGACTCCATTCAACATCATTCCCACTCCAAAGCATCTGATGAAATGGTTTGGTTTGAGGAAGAAGGATAAGCTGAGGAGAATGTCCTCCAAGGTTAGTCAATATTTCAACATATTTCCCAGTAGAAACTCTAATGTTCTTATCACTCACAGCACATTACTAGTGAAATGTATTAGAGTTCAGCCGCGTTGAAATGGTCCTTCTCGGTAGAAGGTGGGCGGAGCTACAACTACTTACCCCACCTCCTGGCCTTACCTCCCCTTCTTTACTCTCTCACTCACACACTGGAGGGGAGGCAGAGCGTGTTGCCAGTTTTCCTCACCCCGACGAAGAGAAATTAGCCAAGCGGCGGGCGCATTATTTTATGATACACGACCAGGCGAGCCGTTTACAAAGTCAACATATCAGTCTTGATTTTAAATAACACATATTTGTATATACAATTTCTGACAATGAAAGACAAAATACATTGTAATTCATTTCTTACATTGTGATTGTTATTGCTTTCATTCACTCTCTTCTGAGGATGTGAGTGACATGTCGGAGTCTCCACTCTTTTCACTACCACTTAGTTCAACAATTATTTTGTCTATTTCTTTATCCATCAGCACATCTCTTCTCCAGTATTCCTCCTCAATTTTCTTTACATGTCCGCAAACTTTCGTCCATTTGTCCTAAGGCGTTGAGAACGACAATTTTCCTCTCTCCTGAGACAATTTCCCTTCGATTAAAACCCTCTTTACCTAAGAGGTACCAGCTCCTGTAGCCTGGCTCGAGGTGACACCACATTTAAACTTAGTTTTTCCTCCAATTTTAAATCGTTCAAAAATTGACTAACTTTGAATACGATTTCTCGAGCCTGACTTTTGGATGGCCTGCCTCGGGCAGACGAAGATTTGGACGAGCTGGCCATTGCAAATAAGCCACACATGAATTTAAGGACTCAAAATCTGTTAACAAAGACCAAAGTCGAAAACCAAATAGAATAACTTACACGAAAGCGTAAGTCCAAATATCACCAGAAAGAATTCCAAATCAAAATCCAAATCAAAATCCAAAAAGAATGTCTGAAACAGTATCAAAAGTCAAGCGCGAAAAACGAGAGAGAACCGAAACGACAAGAGCTGACAACTATGATGAAGTGATGCTGGTAGGGGAGGCACGGTAGGGAAAGGAAGGAGCCCGGAGTGGGGGTAGCCGAGGACAGAGAGGGGGTGTGCAAAAATTCTTGTGCAGGACCATTTCAATGCGGCCGGACTCTAGTCAATATATGATTTCCTCACTTTTGGGGTATGGTTGTATTCAGCAATGTGCCAAGTGTATATCAATAAAATGTACCTCTCATGTTTTACCATTAGATATGATGGTTTATCAGCCAGAAAAGTCATCAGAACATTTAACCACAATTTCAAACAATTATGATTACTTTATACACACAAAATGTAGATTACATCTACATACTACCCTGCAAGCCACCGCACAGGTGTGAAGCAGTGGGTATTATGACAGCAGCTGTATAGAGATATAAGGGACAGGCACATAGCCAGAGGGGGATTTAGGGGTTTAAGCCCCTCCCAAAATTTTTCCCCACATAGTGACTGTCTTTGATTCATTCTTCAAGGGGACCACTGGCCAAGGGACACTCATCCCCTGACTCACCGTTACTCGATTCAGATGCGTTGATTTCTGCCACTGGACCACTATGAAGAAACATCTTGATTTCCTTTCTGTTAGGCTCTGAGCCATTATATACATAATATAAAATAATATTTCAAAATTCACTCTCCTTTGGAAAAGCACAATTTTCAGTGGTATATACTTGGAAAGACTCAGAGCATGAAATTAAGGAATAAAAATCACTGAGAGGAGTTTCATCGTTATCTTTGTTTATGAGGCGAGGAAAAGGGCCAACCACATGATTAAAACGGTGATGCTTGGGACACCTAGTAGTGTTTACCTCCAACATAAGCGAGAGGGTAACACATATGAGGCCATTAGGACTGTGTGCATTTTAGATACCGAAGAGAGTGAAAACAAGACCCTAATTTCGAGGGCAAGAAAGGGAGTGTATCACTTGGCAAGTGTGATTTGTTGCTCTGATCTAAATAGGAGGGTCATCATGCCTGAGAAAAATATCTACCCAATTTTAGGGACGAAAGTGATAATAAGAATTGAATCCAAGAATGTGTCATTGGTCTCCTAGAGGGACTGCTTGCCCATTCACAATTAAATTTGGTGGTCCCTTTTGGAACCGCATGGACGATGAAGATACAGGCTACGCTCATAATAAATTGGTCTATGTGACAATGTTGCGAAAGTATAGCAAACGTACACAGCATTGGTAGAAATTAGGAAACCGACATTGATAGTTGTTCATTTTTTTTACCAAGAGCTCCTAGTTAAAAGACAGTTGAGAAGGTTCTGGGAATATGTTGATTCAGAGTATGAAGCATCTTATCTGTAATTTTGAGCAGGGAGAAAACCCTGCTTCTTCAATAAAATCCGTCGGGATTCTCACGGTATTCATTACCGAGTGGCAGTAGAAAAGTTCGAATTTGAATGGAGGGGGTTAACAAAATATCCCTTTGTAAGCGACTCAGAAAAATGATAGGTGTATAAGACTTTAGTTGTAACTAGATCATCTATTTTCCTAAAAAATGTATTGGATCAAGTTCCGAGAGTCACAGCTGCTTTACTGGTGTTGGGTTACGTGCTTCCAAATGAGCCACCCAGACACACTAGCAGAAAACTTGGGGAAAGGGTATATCATGGTCCATGCTCCGTCTTAGGATATGTCTGCTTAAGAGGTCATGCTCACAGTCTGCGATCATCTTCTAATCTTGTGAGGGAGATTCACATTGTCTACCCATCTTATTTCGCCTGAAGGAGTTAGTGTGGAAGAGGTGCCGGGTAAGAGTGGAGCCAGTGCCACCAGGATCAATAATGTGACAGCAGTCAAAAAGTTTCACTGCGTGGTACTGTGGTGACTGAGTAGTCAAGTTTGGAGTTCACTATTGTTGTTTGTGATGCATGGAATGTTTGTCGAGCTTCTTCATTCACAGTGCAATTCAACATGAAATGATGACAAGCCAGCATTAAATCGTTCTTCAAAAAATCCAAACATGATGAAGCAAACTTACTTATCCCCCCCTCCCCCCCAAAGAACATTTCTGGCTACGTGCCTGGTAAGGGATAAGGTTTTGAGAGGTGAAATGGTGACGTGTATTATTGGAGTGTATTTAGTGGAGCTCAGTTTTTATTGTGGTTACTTATTGGGCACGGAAAGGAGTTCCTGTACCTATCTGCTTGGCAATGTATCTCTCATATTTATCGCTTCTGTCAGACCTAGAGATGTGATGAGGCATCATGATAATATTCTCTGTTTCCCTGAATCATTTTTTTACATTCTGACATTTACATTCTGACCAGACAAGAAAAAGAAGAGGGGAACACATGCAGGAAAGACAGGAGAACAAGATTGTGTTTGGTTTTTTGGATGATCAGTCACTAATAGGTTATCACTAATGTATAATGCCCCACAGGTACAAATTACTGGAGTCGGTACAAACACAAGAGTAAATACAGTGTATAAATGAATCAAAAAATAATAAGATATTTCAAACAGCAAAATTTCTACTCCCATGAGTCATCATAGCAGATTTTGTCTTGAACTACTGGAGCAAACTTACATATATTTCTAGACTTCCAGTTGAAAAATAATTAAAACAAGAAGCTAAGTTTCTCTGTCTGCCTTTGCGCAATTTTCCATGAGGAAATACATGTATTAATTAAGTTCATTTTATTCACCCAATTTTTTATTCAATTCTTTTCTTCTTTTGTAGAATTAAATTAGAAATACTGAGGGTACTAAGTGGAGATGAACACCAAATGAAAGGAAATATAGTGAGGTCCTCACTCTTCCATAAATATTTCAGTTTGTGTTCAAAATTGTGAAACATATGTAGTAAAATACTGATAAAATCAGTCAAAATTTTGCATTTTTGCTAGCCCATCCCCTTGATAATTAATAGCATTTTTTCAAGCTGAATCTCATAATAATGGGGAGGGAAGGCCAAGATATTTCAACTGGGTGGATCAACTGAATGGATCATCTGGGAATGATGAGTGCCCAACTTTTGCCACAAGGAAAGCATATCTACATCTACTTACTACCCAGTGATCCGCCACATGGGCGTGTCGCGGGGGGTGTTAGGACACCAGTCATGTGAAGATGTTAAGTTTTGGGAGGTGAAATGGTGATGTGTATTATGGGAGTGTATTTACTGGAGCTCAGTTTTTATTGTGGTCACTTATTGTGTGCGGAAAGAATAAGTTTTGATACCTATCAGTTCGGCAATGCATCTCTCTTATTTTACGGCTTCTGTCAGACCTAGAGAAGTAAATATCCTGACCAATGGAAAATTGAGGACGACTAGAGAAGACAGATGTGGAATGTAGTTTAATTATTGACAATCTTTCACGCAATTGGGCAGTCATATTATTTAGGTCTACGATGTCCAATTTTTTATTAAAGATGAATAAAAATGGAAATTTTTATGCTTGGAATTATGAACAAATCGATTTACAGCAAGCAATTATGCTCACAAATATTTATAGTTTAAATCAGTAAAGTTTTTAACATATTTCCTGGCCCATAAGACACACTGCAATTATTTGATTTAGTTTTTAGAGAAAGATAATAAATACACCCTTGGTCCATAAAATGCAGGTCATTTTAGATCAAAATATCAAGTCAAAATGTGCATAATATAAGCCAGAAAATATGGAAGGTAATTCTTTTGGACTTTCAAACCATTTCAATTTTCCATTGAAAGTTCCATCTTGTAAGGGAAATAATGCCCCTCACGAATTTATGGTGATGGCCAGCAATTGAAAATACATTGCTGTATGTTACCAAACCAATGTTGAGCATCTTCACTAAAATACAGTATGCATCATTAAAACACACATTCAATAACATCAACAATGAGTCCAACTTAAATAGTTTTGTTATACACAATGTGAGTTTTTACTTGAAGAAAATACTATGATAAAAAAGTCATAGGCACATGCCTGGTTATTGAAATTTGCTGAAACTATTTCAGTAAAACATTCAGAGAAATCCTGCTTCCGCTTATTCCTAGAATAATAAAAGAATAAGAGGGACCCAACAGTCTTTAGCAATATAGTAAGTGATACCTTGTTCCACAATAAGTGTAAACATTTTGAAACTTTTTGAAAATAGCAATAAAAATTCTGTGAATATTCTTAGATGTATAGTATGAATTCCTTCGGTTACATTTCATGTTAAATTATTACAGCATATTAAGAACTAAGTAAAGGCTAATAGAAACTAAAACAGTGGGTCAGACCAGATACTTGTTATAACTAGGTATCTAATAAAAATGATATGAATTTTTGCATGTACATAATATGTATTTGTTTCATATAATATCCTAGCGCAAGGAGAGGAAGGAGAAGGAGAGGGATTATCGATACACAGCAGTTATGCGGTCACTTGTATGGCGCTACATCTGCAGCATGCAGAGAAAGTGCGATGAGAATCCAGTCACTGAGGACGATATCAATGAAGTCAAGGGAGAGATCTCAACGATGAGATATGAAATGCTGGAAGTCTTTGAGAGAAATGGAATGGATGTGTCATCTGCTGATAAGAGGAAAGATAGTAAGTAACTGGAACCAGCTACCTTTTAACAATAAGGTAATCATTGACACAAACCAGTAAAATGAAAGGTCATTTAAATACACTAAATTGCAAAAATTTCATACTAGGTCTTTCAGTAAAAATATAGTGAGTCCAATCTTATGTCGAAGGTTGAACAACCTAAAAGTGAGGTAACTAACTAAACTAAAAATATTTAAAGATCGAACTAAACCTAATGAAACATAAAGTGAAATTATTCCAAAAATGTCCATAAAGTAACCCTTTATCATGAGTAGGCCTACATGACCAAGAAACTAGCTGTAGTTTTATTATAAGGCCTGATGAAAATGGATTGCTTTCTGGTCATGGTTTACACATAACCAATTAAGGTTATATAAACATGGTTACATTCAGAAATCAAATCACAGTAACTGCAACTACATTCCACTCATATATACATCAGTAGTTATGGTATGTCAAAGCTGCCAAGAAATACTTGAATCCCTGCTAGTAAATTGACAGTGGACAATGAAAGCTGGAGAGACAAGGATAAGATTATGTATACATATATAACATGATTTCTAAGACAAGCATTTTCACTGGTAAAAATGGACTTATTTAAGCAGGAATAAGAAGATGACCAGAAAAACATGTATTATAGCCATTGCTGTTTTGTAATGTAATTACCAAGCTAGATGGCTAATGCCAGAAAATTATTTAAGGCCATAACCAAGGGTATATAATGTGATAGTATCTTACAAGTATTGACTTAAAATACTCAATCCTGGTTCAGCAGCCAAAAGCAGTTATATAATACATCAAACGGAAGACAGAAATCTAAAACATTTCATCTTCATTTGCAGCCACTGTACTCGGGAAGAAAATGAAAATGTGGGAAAGACGACTGATGAAGGATTTCCAAGTGGCTCCAGTTGTCAGTGAGGATATGCTAGAAGAATTAGAGGCTGCACCACCAGCTAATGAGGAACCTTTGGCCAAATGGAGAAGATTGGCTAAAATTGCTGTGGCCAGATCCAGTTCCTTCAAATGGGGACAAGTTGTCAGAGATGTTTACATGTCGTGAGTAATCCATTCAATGATTATAACAGATTTGGTTTGACCAGAAATTAAGCGGGAAAGATGAAAAGTACAACATGATCCAAATTATTAACAAAAACTTATGAAAAATTAGGCAAATCATAATGCTAAGTTCAGCCATATTCTCAAATGCCTGAGGTCATCTGTATTTCAAAGCTAAGGTAATGAAATTTTCTGGAGATTACCCCTGACTTTTCCATGGTATTTTACATTTTTGATTCTGCATGTGCTATATTCTATACAGCCTGCTTCAAGCTCAAATCATATATTCCCCATCACCATTTTTTATTTAGCAGTTCAGCAACATGCACCATATCCACACTAAGTTCCACTTTTTACTCATACTAAGCCCCCTGTCTCATATCATGGACTCTACTTAGAAATAAAACCTTATTAGCCCCACTTAGAGAAGTCTCAACTGAACTCTACCGCCATCAGTAGTCACCAACCAAGAGAGGTTTGCATAAGCTTATTTTTCCATTATCCCACAGTAGATTTTCCCCATCCCACGCACTGGTAGATGGCAACCCCATCTACCAGTGTGCTTCCACACTGCCCGCGTGCCAGCAAAACAAGTAGCGCTCTTGCTTCCTGGCTGGCCAACCGGTACGGTGGCTCAGGGCTATCCCGCTCACCTGTCAAGTGGGCAGCCTAGATTTGGTTCCCGGTCCCAGAGTTTACCATATGTTAATGCTTTTTTCTCACACTTTTTTGACTGTTCTAGAACATTGTTCTGACATCTTCCTGAAAATGTTAGCATATTCTAGAATGGTCGCTCTCAGTATAAATACTGAAGCCCTTGGCCCTACAAGCCTTGTCTTGTATTGTCATCAGAACAATAAACAACAGTGAAACTTAACACAAGTCTCTTCAATCGCTAGCTGACCTAACCAACCATCAGCTACAAACCTTTTAGCTTATTTCTTTTATTTTCAAAAGAGGTCTTCATTGTTATGTCCTAAATAAATTGCTTTATATTGGTCTCCCTAAATAATTTGTCCCGTTTATCTCTCCTTCCATCATTCTTTTCAAGAGGCCATTATATATGCTTCAGAATATGTCCCTTAACTTAAAAAATAATATTCTAAATCTCCAAGCTAGTGCTCAGGTGCAATCTAATGCTAATATTATTTAATTTAAAGCCTTGACCCCCGAAACCTATACTTTCATTCTACTTCTTCATTTTTCCATTCATTTTCATCCTATGACATCTGGGTCAATTTTAACTTTGGCTACAAATTTTCAAGAGTGAAGTAAGTATTTGTGACCTGCAGATATGATAATTAGGCTAATGACTCATGGTGGCTTCTGATGCTGATTAGCTCTTTTTCATAGAGACCCCTAATATTTTAGAATCTTTATATCAACCCCCAAGATTTAGATATCTCTCATCTCCAGTTCTCTTCACTCTCTTTGGACAATCACAAATAATGATTGTGCAATCATCTCTAAGCGCATGTTAATGAAGTAATATACCCTCTCTTCACTTTAGGTCACAGATTGGGAAGTGCAGCAGCAGGGAATCATTCAAGAAGCAGCAAAATCTTCAAATTGCAATGGAGGAGGCAAAGAAGATTGTTACTGCAACAAATAAGTGCTCAGGCTCTCCTCGCATGACACCCATTCCATTGCCTGACACTACTGGAACCAGTATCATCCACCTCCTGAACGAGATCAAGGAGGATGATGTTAGCAGAGGAAATACACCAACTCCACAACAGTGGAAGCCACCAGGCAAGGCAGGTGGCTCATCTGCACTGCTAGGTGTGGTTCATGCAACCCAAACTTCTAGGCCAGTAACGCCAAACAATCAATTGGACATCAGAAAAACCAAGAGTCCTGCACCAAAGAAACCTTCACCGGAAGGCAATAAGAACTACCCCACGTCACCCATGCATGGACCAAGGATGAAGAGCCACGACTGCACTCAGCAAAGCAGCAATGTCAAGGGATCATCAGAGATCATTCTGAAACCAGGAAACATAGCAAAGGACTCTCAACCATCAAATGCTGAAGCAGGATATGGCAAGAACATAGATGATCCAAATGCGATTACTGTGCGAAGGGATTGCTCTTCTGCACCAAAGGTAATCAAACGCAAGGGCTTGGCATCTCACCCGCCTCAAGCACCCCCAGAAGGTGACCAGCAGTCTGTTCCTTCCCTGCCTCCACCCCCATCGTCCTTGAAGAGAAATGCCAATCGTAACATGGAGGAGGGCATTGCAATCCCCAGGCCAACTTCACCCATTCCCACCTTAGAAGTGACGCTGGCTTCGGCCAGTGTCACCCCCGCCTCTACACCAGCCATGAGCCCTCGTTCAACTCATTCCTCAAATTTGAATCACCAAAGTCAACAAGACCCAGGAGCTGTGGGTTCCACTGATCGACTTGTACAAAGCGCCGGTCCAACGCCGGGAAAGGTTGAAGATGTTAAAACCATTAAGAGGCAGCCAAAAGGAGGCTGGTTGTAAATAACTGCTAAATTGGGATGATGAGCCTACATGACAAAAAAGTACTTTTCTTTCAGCTTAATATATCTTTGTGATGAAGGCTTAAGTTGGAAGTTTATTTTATGTTGATTGTGGGTTTAAAAATTTATATATCTCATAAAAACTGTGAGCTCATCTGATAAAGCCACAGTGATTGATCAAATGCACCTACTCAGGAAAATTATTATTCTTTGTAACCTTCAAATTATTATTTGAGGCACAGCCATCCACACATTAATAATGCCATTGATTGATATCATTGTAAATGCCATGTTAGGTAAGCATAGGGAGCAACTTTGTACTATACATGTCAAAACTTAGCAGATGTAAGGTTGATAATTTTTACTACTCAAATTATTAAATAAATTTGGTCTGATAGATCCAAAGTTGTCTCTCCAAGTATTTTATTTTTCATTCATGGTCAAATAAGTTACATGACCTTGAACTCTACACAAAGGGGCATCTTACAGTTACATCATATCACAGCTACAAGCAGCATGGGTTAATTAAATGTGAGTACTTAACCTGCATTTGCAGAATCATTAAAATGGATGGTACCCAAAAAATAAGTTACATTTACATACATACCTATCACGCCATTCCCTTCCGGGATAGGCACAGTCAAAATGTTTGACTCATGAATACATACTTGTACACCTAACTCTGCTTCAATAATTTCCTCCATACTGACCTATCCTTGCAAATCTCTTTTGCCTCATTTACCCCCATACACTGTTTCATACATGCCCTCCTGTTTTTAAAACTCCTCATATTCCTCCTCCTAAGAATTTCCTCAACCACATTCAACCACAGCTTTCTCGGCCTACCTCTACCTCTCACACCATTCTTTCTACTCTCATAGATCTGTTTCATTATTCAACTCTCATCCATTCTCTCAACATAGCCAAACCAACGAAGCACACTCCTTTCATACACGTCCATTACTGGAGCATTTAACCCACATTCATTCATGACCCACTCATTCCTGACCCTATCCATCCTACTTTTGCCGCAAATACTCCTCAGATAACTCATACCCACAGCATTTAATCTACTCTTATGTCTATCCTGACATACCAATGTTTCACTACCATAGAGCAAAGTGGGAAGAAGTAAACTTTTGTACACTGCAATTTTCACTTCCTTAGACAAACACTCATTCCTTGATATGCTCCACATGCTACCTACCACTTTCCTTCCAACATTCGCACATCTCTTTATCTCCTCATCTAATCGTCCATCTTTCATAAACATCTTACCTAAGTACAAAAAATCATCCACCTGTTCAATTACTTCACCATTCACCCTCATCATATAGTTATTCTCCTAACACACACAACTACTTAAGTCTTTTACGCTTTTACCCTCAATTGCATTCTCTCTGTTGATTTACAAAACTCATCTAGAAGCTTCTGTAATCCCTGCTGAATGTCTGAGATCAAAACAGCATCATCCACATAGAGAAGAACTCGAACCTTTACATTTCCAATCAAAACACCATCGTTTTCACTACATGCATCTCTGACACATTTATCCATGAATACATTAAACAGCCATGGAGACATTACGCATCCTTGCTTTACACCCCGATTTATTACAAACCAATCACTCAGAGTTCCATTAACTCTTACACTTGCCTAACAAATTGTCATACATCACCATCATAACATTCAATAACTGCCCATTCACTCCATAGTCTCTCAAAACCTTCCACAACTTCTTTCTATTTACTCTGTCATACACCTTCTCTAAATCGACAAACGCACAGTACACTTTCTTTCAGACACTGATAAATTTTTCTATCACTAGCTGAAGTGCAAAAAGCTTGTCACTAAACCCTCTCCCAGGCATAAACCCACACTGCACACCCCATATTCCGTTGGAAGTAATATTCCTCACTCTTTCGATTAATATTTTACTGAACACTTTTCCCGGGATACTCAATAAACTAATGACCCGATAATTATTACACTCGGTCTTTCCTCCCTTCCCTTTGTACAATGGAACGATGATACCATTCTTCCAATCCGCTGGAACAACAGAAACCTGTAAGCATAAATTGTATAGTCCACGCAGCCTACAAATTAGTAATTTACACCCCCACTTCAACATTTCCTTGGATATCCCATCTATGCCTACAGCCTTCCCATTTTTCAATATTCTCACAGCCGCTGTGACCTCCTTCTCACTGATATCCTTTTCCATCATCACATCCTCACATTCCACTTCACAAGGCTCATCCTCAACGCCTGCATCATTATTGTATAACTCCTTAGATTTGGCAGCAATCATATCTTTGTACGCCTCTTTCTTTTCTCTGACTGCAATTTACACTTCTTCATTCCACCAAGCATCACCTTTCGTTCTTCCTACCACTCCTTTTCCACATACACCTACGACACATTCTACAATCACTCCTTTTTAACACTTCCACGCATCATTTACGTTCTCGTTTCTGATATGCTCGTCCCATTCTCTCAGCTTCAACAATAGAGCATCCTCAAGCATACAACCATACCGCATTCTTACCTCGCTGTCTAGCAACCTTTCCACTTTTACCCTCAACTGCTTATGCGCACCATTCTTCCTTGGTACCCACTTTCTGCCCAGATTCACTTTGGAGAGTACCAAATAGTGATCTGTTCCACATTCAGCACAGCCTCATCACTCTCGTGTCCCACACTAACTCCCTCAATCTCTCATCATACACAATAAAATCAATCATGCTTTTACAATCGCCCCTTTGCGAAGTATACATATGTATTCTTTAATGTTTAAACCGTGTATTCGACACAAACAATCCTTTTTCCAAGCACACACTCACCAAGTTTTCACCATTATCATCCACTCGGGGGTCACCAAAAGGCCCAACCACTCTCTCAGATGCATCCTGCCTCACACCCACCCACCCATTCATGTCACCTGGTAAAATTATTCTCCCACCAGGATCACATTCATTCAAAACCTCTCTCAGTTTTTCCCAAAACTCATCTTTCACGCTGTCACTCTCTCCATCCACTGGTGCATAGCATGCCACAATCACAACTCTCCTAATTTGATGCGAACCCAGAGCAATCTAGGGGATACTAACTCGTACTTCCTTACTAGCAACTTAGCTCTCTCATTAAGAATGAGTGCTACACCTCGACTGCTGTGTACATTATCTTCAACTCCTGACCACAATGCCAGACTACCGCCATCTAATGTAACAGAATCCCGCCCCTTACCCTTGGTTTCACATACACACAAAACATTCATTCATTTCATTTTCATTTCATTCAGCAACTCATGCTCCTTTCCATACACTCCTCTCACATTCCAAGTATCGAGAGTGCAGTTCGTTTCCAGTCTGTATCTTGATGGGCCAACCTTATTCAGCTTCTGCAACCCATCGTGGCTTCGGCTGTCTGAGGCAACATTTTGACATTTAGCGTTAAGTTGTAATAGAGTATGCAAGGTTACCAGCCTTCACAATACCTGCACCACTTGTAGCTTTCCCTGCTAACGGTTACGGTGTTCTACCGGTCAGTTTTGACACATTTTTGCCAGTATGTCACAAGAGAAACCAAAGCATAGTAATACCCTAGGCCCGCTTTCCCTATTCTGCTCAAGCTAGGATCCCTTTTGAAAGGACTACCTTGAGAGCCAGCATACTGTTGCCCGCGACCCACCACTAGGAGGTATATGTGGTGTACTGACACACCGGATCACTAAGTTACATTTAGAGGAGCAATTTCCAAAAAGCATACTGCGTAATAAGAAACTATGCTCTTTTGCCATTAACTCTCAAACTGTGACAGAAAAATGTTACGTAAACCGTGAAGTCAGTCTCTCAGACCGCTATTTAATAATTTTATCTCCCTCTTCTGTAGCTTTAATTTCATGGCAGTGTCTTTTAAGCATCATTCACATATATTTTTAATTACTTACCCCAATTATGAGGTCATTCTACAAAAGAGAAAGGGAGGAAAAATGATGATGTAGGAGGCATAGCGGTCTGTGAGACCGACGTCACAGTTTGGGGATTAAACATACGTACTCTAATATAGAACTCCTTCTCTCAAACCTGAAACTGAACAATATCAAAGAATAGGTATCTCTAAGATCTACATTCTTTCCACATAGCCTATGGTTATGTATTTCATACACACTAATGTCTTGTTAAACTATTACAAGGGACAGTTATGAAATGATGTAAATTTTGAAATTAATGCTCATTCACATAACTTCCAGTCCGACCAATATTCTGCAATAAATAATAGGGACCTGTTTACATCATACAAAATGCAAGACAAAAAATAAAGGGTACTCTTTCACGTGGAGAAAAGGGTTACCATGGCAAAGGAAAGTTCTGAAGAGTAAAAAAATCCCATTTTTGTCAAATGACACTCAATTAATATAATGGTATTAAATGCACATTACATGACAAGACATTCTCTCTCATTATCTCCTTAGGCAACAACAATAAGTCATTAAATATCAATTATGTTCAATACTGTATATACTCAAGAGTAACATCATCAACAAATGAATAAAATCTTTCCTGAGGTAAAAAATGAAATTGAAACCACTGTCAGAGAATGGCACATTTCATCCAGATAACAAGTGTAAAATACCTTAGATGCTCAGAACAGATAATGGTAAGTAAATAGGGAAGAGGATGGAAAATGATTTGAATGCCTTTCAAAACTTCAGAAGAGAGAAACAATGCTCAGCTAAGGAATTTTCTGAGTGAGAAAAATTCCTGCGGAAGACGCAAAGACAAGCTAAATATTTTCAGCTAGGATACGATGGGGACAAATATTCAGTAACAGATATAACATATTAAATTGGATGCTCCCATCTAACCTTAAAATCTTCATATAAGTCGGCAGGATGGAATAATGTCAGCCAAACAGAGGCTGTCAATGAATAGTAGATATTATTCTCCCAGTCTTTCCTTGATAGCGGTTGCAAGTTTTCTTGTGGATTTTCTCTCATCTGGTACTTTCATATTCCATGTGGGTTCTGATTCATTGCTACAGAACATTACCAAGGGATGCACAAATGAAGACCATATAGAGATGGCTCTTATATTGTCTGAACTGAAGATTCCCAATCTTCAGTTCCTCCCCTCCTCCCAACCCCTCCTTCCCCAACCCTCTTCCCTCCTCTTGCGTCACCAGCAATGTCGTCTACCACCTACAATGTAGGCTATGCCCAAGCTTCTATGTCGGAAAAAGCTCCACCCCCCTTAATATACAGATCAATAATCACCGAGCCAATTGTAAAAACCCATCTCAATCTGCTTCCCTTCCCGTGGGGATCCACGCCTCTCATCACAAGAAATCCTTCGACAACTGCTACAATGTTTCAGTTCTGTACTCCCTTCCACCATCTGCTTCCACTATTGATCTCAATTCTGTAGAGCTCTCACTAATTTGGCTCTATCACACGTTCCTCCCCCCCGGCATCAATGTCTTTCACTAATCCCCCTCTCCTTCCCTTCCCCTTCCTCCTCCCCCCACCTCTCCCTCCCTTCTATCCTTTACCAGTCAGTACCTACTTATTTCTGACGAAGGCGGTTGTGTCCGCCGAAATATATTAATATCTGTGAGTTTTTCTTTTTTGTGTTTTCTATGTGTGCCAGTCACGCCTGTGGCATTTTTTACAATATTTGTGCACTACACGTGTTTTTCGTCAGGTGGATATATATATGTATGGGAGTGTAATCTTCCATGTGTATAGGATAGAGGAGGGGAAACATGGTCACCTCTCCAGGTTTGTTTGGAGAGGTAAGAGATGAAAATGGGAGGATGGAAAGAATATGGAGAGAGAAAAGTGGTGATGGGTTTAAGAAAATGTGCCATTTAAAAATTTACTCCAAAATTCTTACAGTAAATAAAATATTTAAATCCAGTGATTTAGCTTAGCCTAATACATTTAAAGTTCAGGAGCATAATCAGATCATACTAGAGAGTGAAATCAGCTTCGTTACTTCCACACAATAAATTGGTTAATTCAAAATATAAGACATATGTAGTTTCCAGCTTCACATGGTGGAAATTTAAGATGTCACTCATAATAAAAGATACTTGGTTTTATTCCACACTATTTAATACAACTTGACCATAGTTTTGACATGGCGTGTCATCCTCAGGTGTTTTTGTTATAGGTATATAAGGGGAACTCGACCCAAAAGATTTACCTGAGGATGACATGCGGTGTCGAAATCATGGTCAAGTTGTATTAAATAGTGTGGAATGAAACCAAGTATCTTTTATTAAGAGTAATTCAAAATGGTTTCAACACTTGTGTGTCATAATCAAGAGATAATCCCTTGATGGTGACATATGTGCTGAAACCCTTTAAGGTTTACAAACAAACTATGCTGAAGTTATGAAGTTTATTTCACCCTCAAAAAAGATCTCTATGAGTCACCTCATGAACCATTGAAGATACATTAAATCAAAAGCATGCAAGTCATCCAATAAGTATTTCATTGATTAGACTTGATTATTCAAAGAGTAGTAAAAGTCATCTTCTGATAACATTTAGTACGTTCCAAGCTATGGGTAAAAGACTATTCCTTATAATCATTAAGAGTAAATTCAACAAAAAACTGCAACAACAATAAATTATATCCATGAATATCTTCGACTGCTCATCATGCTGCTCGAAGAGCAAATTGGCTATTGCTACACTTCATGAAGGCATATCACTACTCCTTTCTCCTTAGGTATTTTATTTACCCAGTCCAGTGCGATTATTTGACCCTTTTGAGACAGTGGAATTCTCTACTACGAATGTCTACTGATCTGAGTACCAAGAGACTCCTCCTTCCTCTCTGTACAGACTATTTTTGTTCACTCACACTCAGCTCATAACTTTTTCGACCCCTCCTAGCATGGAGCTCACCATTATCTTGGACTCTGGGTGCAGTCAAGCTCAACCCTTTGCAGGTTTACAACCTTCCCACTGGCAAGGGTTTGCAGTCCACTAATTGCTTATTTATTAGTTTAACTGCATGTATATTTGTTGCTTGCTCTTAAATTGTAGACTTTGAAAAGAATTCCTCGTTTTTTTACTCTGCATTTACAAATTTGAAACGAAACTGCCATCACTATTAACAGATGAAATGCATAAACCAATTCCAATGCAAAAATATGAGCTCCTGAAATACCCTTATTTCTTTCCAAGTTTGCCCTCGACACACTGCATTAACTATATATTTCCTTGAAATAGATTAGCTGAGAAATTTTTTAATATCTTTCTCAGAATAGCTCATTATCCATCACAACTATGACCTCTGTGGGATCATTTAGAAAGTTCACACCATGACGGGCATACAATACTCCTGTGGAGCTTCTCTGGAATTTCATCCATCAGTACAATTACATTTTTCTTGGAATTATTTATTCTCTTTTTCCTTCGTATCCCCAAAATTCATTTTGAAAATAAAGTTTCTCTTCAGTTGTCTCAACCATTCGTGGCTTCGGAGGCTGATATTTTCATTCTACGCTTGAATACTTCTCCCTCTCTGCCATGAGAAATTTGGACACCACTATATTTAACCACTGTTTTCCACAGCTGAAAATATGATGAAGAGATCATTCAATACGGATCAACATGTATTTGAGTTTATGACTCGGAGTGATAGTGATGATGGAGACCTTTGCCTTGATTCTGACGATGATATTATGACAATAATGACAACTACTTCAGAGGTTGCTAATGAATTGGCATCCGAATTGCTTCCCTCGACATCAAGAATATCACGGGAGCTTCCCTTCTCTGAGGCTACATCTGAGGATTTGTCTTCCAAATAGAAGGAAAATGCAAACAATATTGAAACAAAATATTCCGGGTATGCATTATCAAACATTGGTATGATATTTATCTTGAAATCTAGATATAAGTTAATATTGATGGTAGAATTTCACTAACAATTATAAACACTCACCAAAAGACAATGAGTTCAATTATGATTATATATTTGGTGAGAAAGCAACAAATGTTTAGCAAAATCACTGAATAAACAATCAGATGACCATGGACCCAAGCCACAAAGAGGGTGCTAACAAGACAAAGGGTCCAGATACCTGCTCCCAGATTTCGAGGGAAAGGTCTGACCCCCACTGCATTGGGTCTCGAAACTTGAAGCTGTGTACCTGCAAGCACTAGAAAGGGGGGAAAGCATAGGTAGCGACGAAAATATACGGCGTTTATCTACTTGCATGGGAAAATCTCCAATGAAAATTTTTGGCATTCGTCTTCCTGATCAGGAAACCTAATGCCATATATTTCTGGCGTTCAAAGCAAAAGGGTTAACCCTCATTTTCCCCCAGTAAGGGTCTGGCAGATAGTGGACCCTTATAGTCCGATGTGACCTTTCTCCCCATCTCACCATGGGGTGCAGTTATATTTGAGCACTATTCAAAGGCACATGATTGGAGTTGCATTGCTGATAGAAAGTAATTTTAATTCAAATTTTAATAGAGTTCTCTCAATAATGATGACCATTATAATTTCTTGATTTTTGATACCAAACAGTAAGTAACACATTGTCTTTGGACCATATTGCTCAGTGTTAATTTTGCAGTCAAAACTGTCTTCAAACCAATTACATATTTTGCTCATATCAATGAGTGCAGCAAGTAAAAGAAGGGTAAATAAAGTTTATTCCAGGCATCTGATGTGAGCACATTTTATTTATTGGCAATTAGATGTCAATAATGAAACTGTAATCTCTATAACAATCAATTAATGGTACTTTTTGCTATTTGCTCCACCAAAACTATGTGTCCTCTCTCTTTCTCTCCCATTTTTTTAGTGTTCCTACAGACAAAATATTCTCCATGGGTTTTATCTATGCCCTTGGTATCTGAAAATTTTTCAATGAAATGTCCACCATATATTCTTTCAAGAGAGTTTACTCCAATCAGGAACTTTTCCTGCAGTATAGCATTTTCTGTTCCTAATACAATATATTTTCAGAAGCTGATCTACAACAGCCAGTACAAATTTCCCATAAGAACGTTCCCATTAAGTTTGTGATACGTGGCAATAAAATGTGTAAAACAGTCCCTAGTAGCACAAGATATGTTGTGCATATGCTCAGGTTATGCCAGGGAAATATGTTTTGATCACAATATGAGCATGTGCTGAAAATATGCTCAAGAAATGTTCAGATACATATTTATTCAACATATGTTGGACATATCTCCAGCATATATGCTCTGAAGATGTGTTGAGCATATTTTCGTCAAAATATGTTCAGCAAAATATTTTGTCGACAACCGAGAGCATATGTATGGCATGTGCTATGAAAATATGCTTATTACAGTTTCTCCAACATTCTCAAAATATATCTTATATGACACACGGCCACACATAAGCATACACATTTCATATTAAATATATGGAGCGTTCAGCGTTTGAATACTGCATGCAAGGAATCTTATTGAGATAAGTGAAAATGTTTAGACAAGCCGATATATTTTGTTTTATTGGCCATGGGGATGTATTTGTAGAATTGGTTGACTGACTAGAGAGGGGCTAAATGGACACAACCTTATGCTAAGCATATTTTGAGAGCATAATGGGCATATTTTGGAAACATATGCCAGGCATATTTTGAGAACAAGCTGAACATATGTTAAAAACATATGTTGAGCATAGTTAGAGAACATGCTCAACATATTTTTTTCCACATATGTTGAGGATATTTCCAGCATATGCCCTCCTGGACATTTACATATGCTCAGCACATGCTCAAAATATACTTTACACATTACACATATATGTTGAAAATGTGCTTAGCATATGCTGAAAACAAATTGTGCTAGTAGGGGTCCTAGCTGACGTCACATCGAGCAAGTGAAAACTGCTCTTTGTATATACTATTTAACCAAATTTCTCATGCACTCCACTGATCCAATCACCAGAATAATTTTCTTCATCCCTGAATCACTCATGGAGATGGACACGCCCGAAAAATTACTGTCTTCATTCTCAGAATCTGAGTCAATCAATGTATGAATCAACAAATCTTCCTTGAAAACAAACTTCCTTCTCAGAGATCGAAATAGTGAATTTATATCGGAGACGAAGAGTGTAAAGGTCTGGTAGGCAAGGAAGGTTTGAGATGTGGGACTCTGTAGAATCGAGGGAGAGGCAGTAAGAGTCGTGGTTCCAAAGGGGGCGAGATTGGAAATTTTGAGACAAAACCAAGACCACCCATTTGGGAATTTGTACTGGTGGCCAGGTTGATAAAAGGACTGTGAGAACTACATAAATGGCTGCGTGACATGTCGACAGAGAAGTCCATATGGCAGAACAAAGGCCCCTTTACAGCTTCTTCCGGCCGCAAGAGAGCCTTCTGAGTTCATCGCCCTAGATGTTGATGGACCGTTACCTAAAACCAGTAGAGGAAATAGATATGTACTCTCCATTCTTGACCACTTCTCCAGAAATTTGGTGATGGTTCCATTAACGGACCAAATAATGGAGGCAGTCTTGGTGGCTTTAGTTAGGGATTGGGTGTTGAAGTTCGGAGTGCCTTTCACACTCTCAACGGACCAGGGGAGTAATTTCACTTCCAAATTGTTCGTAAGGGTTGCCAGACTTTTAAGAGAAAAAAGTTGCGGACATCTCCCTTCCATCCACAGTGCAATGGGAGAGTCGAGAGAGTCCACCGCACCATTGCCCAAATTATGTCGCACTACGTTAACAGTAAGTCGAGCGATTGGGATGAGTGGTTGAATTACGCAGTCGCAGCATATAACACCAGCTGGCACGCAAGCGTGAAATTCTTCCCATATGAAATCATTTTTGGTAGGAAGATGAGAGAACCCTTCAAGTAGGCAATAAAGGACCCCTCAAATTTGGACGACTCTTATGTGTCGCGATTAAATGAGAGACATCAAGTGATGTGGGAAAAATGTCAGAAAAATAGCCGCCAGGTGCAAAAAAATGCAAGCTCAAGCAGCACAGCCCACCGCCCGGCAGAGGAAATACAATGTGGGGGATTTCGTATGCCTAAGTGACCCAGTGGTGAAAGTGGGAGGGACCAAAAATTCCATAAGCCATGGAAGGGCCCCTATCAGGTGATCCAAGCCCTCCCCCTCCTCCAATTTGAAAGTGCAACTCCAGCACCGCACATTAATTGTCCACCAGAATCGTGTGAAGCCCCATCCCACCCATTTGTCCCTTCCTACACTTGCTAGTGGCGAGCAAAGGAGGGAAGACCTCGAAAAAATTTGCAAACGCCAGGAATTTCAAACGCTGGCGATCAAGGCGAACATTCGCACTTTGCTATCAACACCAGGCTGTGATGCGACATTTCCCCCATGGTAGAGGACGGTGAGCATTTTCTCCCGGATTCCCCCACCCCCAGTCCCATTTCTGTCTTAACAGAGGACGAAGCAGACAGTGCGGCATCGCCGGCAGCATCCAAGGACGAGGAAGGAAAGGAGTATCTCCCCGGCAACCTCCTCCGCCCACACGCGAACCCTCTAGCGGCACCCACCTCCAGTGAAGAAGAAGCTGACGCACCCCAAAAGCAGGCGCCCCGATCCCCTTGTCCACCCCTCCCCCAAAGATCGCCCTACGCCCTGAGGTCCAGTGGCCCTCCCGATTCCCCCCCACTGGAGCGAAGGGATTGGGAGGATCCCTCCTCAGCCAAAGGACCTTATAACCTCAGGCCACGGAAAGGTGCAGAGTGAAATGTGGTGCATAACAGTGGTACTAGTGTTAATTGCGTGTTGGTTGGGGCAAGGCAAGTTACAAGAGAATATGATGTCATTGGTGAATTGGGAAAGTCATATTATAGCCTCTTATTTGTATAGGATAGTTTGGGGAAAATTACTATGTAACTATGTGTTTAGGGTAAAGTTTGAGAACTCACTATGTAACAGAAAAATTTCATTGTAATTCAATTTTTCTCTTTGGGAGGGGGAGTGGCGTAAGATCCACTTCTTCCATCGTCCTCTCTCCCCCTGCTTGCAGAATGCTGATTGAGTGGGAGTAAGGTGTGCGACCACAGGTCAGCGGAATGCGAGCGGGGGGGAGGGGGTTGGAGAGACACTTGTGAGGGTAGTTGGTGTTGGGTCTTGTTTGAATAAAGATGCATTAATTAGATAAGTCGGAGTATCATTTGTTCCCACCAATCCTTCCCTGGTTCCCTTGGTGTGTCTCCGGCGAACCCTTGCAGAACTCACAATGCTAAGATTTCTTGTTGGATTTAAAAAAAAAAAAACTTTTGTACTTATGCTAAGGGAATATGATTTGATTTAATGTGTTTTTGTGTATATTTATGTGTTTTTATTACAACTAAGGTTTTTATCTATTTTTTAATGTTTTCTGACTGATCACTGTTGTGAATATGTTTAATTAAATATAGCACCTGCTGACAAGCCATATGCTTAGCAGGACTTTACTTGTTACTATATTGTGGATCTACTGTATATATTTCCGCAAACGCATTGTAACACTGATGCAATGCAAATAATAAAAAAGAAATCAAAAACTTCACAGATTTACCAAAATCACTCTCTCCAGAACAAGAGTGCTGTAAATGAGGCACACACACCATTGTAACCCTAAGAAAACTAAAGCAAAAATATAGTGTATGTAGAAAGAATCGAGCAAAACCTAGGCAAAGTGACAGGATAATAAAACTCAAAGCCAGTAGTACGATGGTTCGATGATAGTAGTACGAATACTGCCATGTATTCGTACAACCATCCTCAAAGCAAAGCATGGTCATTGCTAATCACACAGGAGCAGAAGGCTCATTTCCCGAAGATAAGAAAAGGACACCAATGCCTTCAGCAAGCTGGCTAAGATTGATGGGCACTGGCTAGATAAATATATATTCCTATAAAATATGAGGATTCGTAAGAGTGATTTTCATCATAAAAACACAATGGAGTGGTGGAAGCTCCCGATAAAGAAAAATCCCAGGAAGCACCCCCTACCGAGAGGGTTGGCCCAGTGTTCGCAGTCCTCGAATGCTGAATGCACCTTAGTGCTCCCAGCGGTGAGGGGTGGCTAAGTGCAAGCCACCTGTGAAAGGGTAGCCATCAAATTCAAAGAAGACTGCCACATAAAAGAAAGCAATGGTCAAACATTGAAAAACATTTTCCCCAAAGTCACCATGCAGCACATAGAAAAACATTCTCGCAGCCAAAGGGTTAACTGCTATACCAAAATACCTTCACTTCATAAATTTTGAAGATGAGACACTAAGGCAAATTTTTACAACACTTTCTGATTTTCCTCATACACCCTGGGATTTAACCTTTTATTTCCCTATTCTACACTAAACGCTTAAAACTGAGCATCCCTTCCAGTATTCCTCACCCAGAGATCTGATTGGGACACCATTACACCTTGAGAATACTCATGTGGAAGAAAGGTCACCACTACACCTGCATGAGTGAGGCTGCATCTATTACCGATGTAGATATGGAGGTAGTTTCCCATCACATCCCTCACCTCAACACATATGCGACCAATTCTACCACTGTAGCCGGCGACGTCAGATATATCTGAGCCCTTAAGACTTCTAAAAAGAAAGCTACCTTTTAACAGAGGGGTTTAAATGTAAGATTAGGCATCAACGGTCATTGAACCCTAGCCCGTCTTCCCCTCCAAGCCAGAATTCAAACTGTTGATCGATTCGGTAATGAAATAAAATATCATTATCACATTAACTGCATGTAAAACAATGACCCGCACTTTTCCTTATCAACTTTTCTACGATTGTTAATTTGTTATTTTCTATAAATCATTTAAACGTATTAAAAACATTTTGACTTAAATTGATCACATAAATACTAATGTAATTCAATACGTTGATATGACAGCTGCTGCAAGCGCTGCAGCACTACCGTAGTTGTTACGATATTGAAATTTACCATTGTTCTTTTTATCCATTGTATTGGCTCATCGCGCACGGTGAATAGGTGATAGTCTTGTGCCAAGACTTCATTCATTATGTAAACTGTCTTAGCTCTTGGAGGACATACGTCCTTGAACAATTAATCCATTTTCCTCTTCTCAACTTCTTAGTCACCCCTTCACAGTTAAGTATAGGCAACTGGAAAATGTAGCTACATAAAGCCGGCAATATATGACGCACAGTCACATAACATACTACGGTATTCCTCAACACATTTACACCTTACTTTTTAAGTGCATGCTGACAATTGCCATCTTTGAAGGACAACATATTTATGTTGTTGTACAATATACTACGGCATTCCTCGACATATTTCTTCCTTACTGTATGTCGACGATTACCATCTTTGAAGGACAACATATTTATGTCCACATCCAAAGTCATTAATATCACAAAATAAAAACAATTTTCAAAGCAGTGATGTATTGCGCTTTGCATTACTGCATTTTGAATTCTGAAAACTCGCTCACTTCAGCAGTAAACACATTTCCACGACACAGCAACATGGATACATCGAGGATTTTCAATAGGACGAAGTTGGCGGCATTCGGCTGCACTACACATTCCAATACTCATTTGTTTACACAATAAAACCAACTGACTTCCCAATTGATAATTTCAATTTGTTCAAAATGGAAATACCTTGAGAAAAATTCGCTGAAATTTGTAATTTAAAAATCAATCAAATTTAAGAGGTGGTTAAATAATATTAATTATGTTCTTTATTGAGAGTTTAATTTCCATCACTAATTTAATTGACCATCACAGTGGATGACACGTCTGGTCGCCTGTCATAAGTGGCCAAACAGGCAAAAGTTATTTAGTTTATAGTGATTTGTTGTTAAATTCATCATGTTAATGGAAAACGACCAACTAAAGTAAATCTCTCTGGGTAATTGTCTTGCGTCCTCCAGTGTTGTGAGAATCATGTTGTTATTCATATTTATTTTAGAAGTGATGTTTACAAATAACTGCAGGGCTTATATTTTTATTAAACACTTCCCTGCTGCTCAAGGTTTGAATGTTTTAGAGTTATTGGGAAGTAAGTTAATGTTCTTTGTGTAAACAGGTGTCGCTGCGGATGAAACCTACCGAACTGTCTTAAATATATTATTTCACTGCCGGCTGAAGATAACACAATCATGACTGCAGTAGAGCAGCCTTGTTACACGCTAATAAATTTGCCCACTGACTCAGAACCACCTAATGAACTACAGCTGAAGCTTGATTTAGGTAAATATAAATGCTATTCGTGCTCGTAGTGTTTAAGCCTTAAAGCCTTGTATGTGGGTGGTATGAATGAATCAAGTAATTAAGGCTTTTTATGTGGAGCTCGATGGAGGGAGTTAATTTTTTTCCGAGGACCCCATTGCGTAATTAATAACCATCGCAATGTATTCCATATCAATTTTTCTGTGTTTTCTATGTCATGTGAAATATGGTGGAGGTGCTTAGGCATCTGGCAGAATTTACCAACAAATTCTCCCACTCCCACTAATCGCCCGATTATACTAATAGTGCTGGGCTCTTATACTTATTTAGCAGCAATTCATGACATTTGTGCGATTTTTTCAGAAAAGGGCGATGTTAAAACTAAAATAGAGGCCCTGAAAAAAACCATCAACATGATCGTTAGTGGTGAAAGATTGCCAGGAATATTAATGACGATCATCCGCTTTGTTCTGCCGCTACAAGATCACACTATTAAAAAGCTACTGCTAATATTCTGGGAAATAGTGCCCAAGACAACACCTGATGGAAAGCTGATGCAAGAAATGATTTTAGTTTGTGATGCGTACAGGAAGGTAAGATGATTTTTATTGATGTATCAGTTGAGATTTGTGGCAATGGCCATTTATGGGAATTACCTCATTCTGATTTATCTTTTTATTTAGGATCTCCAACATCCCAATGAATTCATCCGTGGCTCAACTCTACGATTCTTGTGTAAGCTCAAGGAGCCAGAATTGCTTGAGCCTCTCATGCCAGCCATCAGAACTTGTTTGGAGCATCGTCACTCCTACGTGAGAAGAAATGCAGTTCTAGCAATTTTTACAATTTACAGGTTTGCCAAGTCTTCTTAGTTCTCCATTACTGTAGTTCATTGTTCATTTGGTAATCAGTATGAGACTAGTTATTAAGTGGGTCTTACCATTTAATGCTTAGAAATCAGTGCATAATAGTTATGAAGAAGGGATTTTCTCCTCATGGACTTTAAGCTCTTGCATCATAAGGTCAACGCTTGGGTTTAAAATTATAACCTGAATCTGAATGTTAGTTTGAATTGGAAGGCTGCTAACTGATCTTCAAGGAATTTGTGTTGTGTCAGTTCATTTTTTGTTCTTATCTCCTTTAAGTAATGCTTGTCAATGAAAGATCATCTCCTTTCTGGTTGAAGTGTAACATTTAACGAATTGCCAGAGTGTGATTACTTCATAAATATGATGAAATTGATCTATAATATAATTTAAATTGTTTATACCAAAAGGCACATTCAGTTGTGTTGCAATGAAGATCTTATACTTTTGCAGAAATTTTGAATTCTTGATTCCGGATGCCCCTGAGCTGATTGCCACTTTCCTGGAGGGGGAAGAGGATATGTCATGCAAGCGTAATGCTTTCTTGATGCTGTTGCATGCTGATCAGGAGAGAGCACTTGCATATTTGGCATCTTGTTTGGATCAAGTTACCTCTTTTGGTGATATTTTGCAGTTGGTCATTGTTGAACTCATCTATAAGGTAATGGAAACCCTTCATTGGTTATATTGATATTGTGCCTGCATTGTCTAGTAGCTGTTAGGGAATCATAGTCTCCTAGCCCAATCAGTTTTAGTATCTATATCATAGGAGAGCTATTAATGTACAACCCAAGGACGTTAAAATTCACTATCATCTAACTGAAGTAAATAAGGGATGCACATATTTAGACTCATTATATAACTTTTCACTTGTAAATCTGAGACTAGATTTGGGTACCAACCATTTTCAAATTTTCTAGGTCTTGCCCCTCAGAGTTCTTTGGGTAATATCTCTAGAAAAATTTCCTGTTTGTCTCTTTCCTCTCCTAAAAACCTTGAAGCTCCTTTTTCGAACCTGGAGTTCTATGGGCAACTTGCTCTTGCAGTTTGCATCTCCCATGGTTTTATATGAATGCAAACATTTCTAGACATTGTTATGGACTGCCATTTACAAGATGGAATTTGATCTGACTGTGATAAAGATAGGTGGAATTGTCTTGTCTTTTCTGTTTTGTCAAAATTCAGTTCTGGCAAATAGGTTTTCTTGTAGATTTGCCAGTGAAGATGATGATGGAATGAGCCATCTTAGATAGAAAGATAAGTGCACACAGAAGGTAATGATTGATGATGCAAATGGCTGTCACTGGTAATAGGAATTAGTTCAATTAGTGTCTTTTCCACTCATATTCGCATTTTCCACTTCTCATTCATTTTGCTTTTATCCACTTAAGCATGATGCAGTGGCTACTGCTGTTTGGGAGATAAAATGGGGAGTTACTGAGAGAAATTGAGTTTTAAACAGGCGCTTAAACACTATGTATTAATTAATGATGGCATTAAGCTCTATATCAGAATATTTTCTTGTGTTAACAGTATAAAAGTATACTTACATGTGGCAACATGAAGGGAAATTTAGAATAAATGAACAGGCATCTTTCACCAACTAAATTGTCTGCTAGCGAGGCAAAGGTTCAAACCCTGCCTCAACTGTGTGTGTTATTCTATATTAGATCATAGTCTTAGTTAAGAGGGTAAAATATAATCCTAGCAGTTGTGGCCAACCTGTTCCTTCAACTAGAGTGGATCAGAATTCATGCTCTGAGAAATTGTGAAGTGTGAAATATGTATGTACATCCATATAATCTAAGATAATGCATGGAATCTTCATGCACACTGTTGAATTCTGCGTCCTCCCCTTTTAATTGTGATCCACCTGACTTGTTTGTCACCAAACTTTAATAGTCATAAATATGCAAACCATGGAATGCTACAAGTGCTGAAAATAATCATGTATCTTTCAGTATAATCTCCCATTTTTGCCGAAAATCTTGGTTGGAAAAGTATTTGGGGGAGACTACACTCAAGATTTTCTGTGTGAAACTTTTTCCAAAACTTAAACTTCTAAAATTAGGTGGTGGTGTTTATTTGGAAAAATATGGTACTTAAGTATAAAATTATTGTTGTTTCTATATTTATTAAATGATTGTTGGTACTCTTTGTTCTGCACGACAGTAAATACTATTCACCTGCTTTGGACAGTCTTCTCTATGATTGTTGTTGATTTCATGTGTCTTTATTTATTATATTTATTTCTTGGCATAGGTGTGCCATGCAAATCCATCAGAAAGGTCAAGGTTCATTCGATGCATCTACAACTTACTGAACTCAACAAGTCAAGCTGTTCGATATGAAGCTGCAGGAACTTTAGTCACCCTGTCCAATGCTCCTACTGCCATTAAGGTAAATGAAAACTGTAGTACTCACTTTGTTTATAACCTCTTTATTCTGCTTATTAATATGCCTTGAGGCTCAATGGACTATTTTGGAAAGTACGTATTTAGTTCTTGTTCACGGAAAAGATCCTAATAATCTTTCATTGTCAGTGGTCACTTTGCATTATAATGAGCTGTTTTAACTGGTGAACCAGGTATCATTTAAGATTCATTAAAGAATAGAAATAAGTCCTATACTGTCCATTATATCTTTATTTAATCCTGCTGCTTATTTATATCCCTTGAGTGTCATCTTTAGGAACAATATGGTGTAAGTAAACAGTGTGCTTGATGATGATGTATATATCTTGGGTCACATGTTATGGTTTAAAAATGATTATGAAAAATGTGGACAGTGTTAAGGATTTTTCACTTTGGCAAATGCAGTGCCACCAATGGTTTTCAATAGGGTGTGGTTAAAGGTGGTGGTGTCTTACTCATTGTATCAAAACTCATACTTTGCAACATGACTAATTTATAAAACATGTGATACGTTAATTAGGCCATCATCAGGTGCACTGAGTGAATGCGTATTGTGGAAAAGTTAGTTCCAATACATTGAGCTATTATACCAATTACTGTAAACTTCATTTGAAAGTTGGGCTAATGTTGAGAAATGTGGCCAGCTTAAACTCTTGTCCATAGAATTTGGAAATCTGGAGAGCTGCAAGTCCCTTGCTTATCTGTTAGTTTTGGTTGCCTACATTTTTTTTAGGATTAATACTACTATATTTTCCATAAATTTGATTTCAGGCTGCTGCTAGCTGTTATATTGAGCTGATAGTTAAAGAAAGTGACAATAATGTAAAGCTCATAGTACTAGATAGACTAATAGCCTTGAAAGAACATCCATCTCATGAAAGAGTGTTACAGGACCTAGTAATGGACATTCTCAGAGTGTTGGCCAGTCCTGACCTTGAAGTTCGGAAAAAAACTCTGAACCTGGGTATATTATTTTTTATTTTCTTCTTCTGGATGTTTAATGGGGAAATAAGTTTCATTGGATGGCAACTCTAAATTTTTTGCTTTTTGCAGCTATGGAGTTGGTGTCATCAAGAAATATTGAGGAGATGGTACTGGTTTTGAAGAAAGAGGTAGCAAAAACCCACAATGTTGTGGAACATGAAGACACTGGGAAATATCGACAGTTACTAGTTAGAACTCTTCATTCATGCTGTATCAAAGTAAGCTCATCCCATGAGTGAAGATGTTGCTCATCCTTCTGTTGTGCTGTATTGAATTTTTTATTTTATCATTCATAACTTCCTTATCCATTTTTTCTTTAATTTTTTTTTGCAGTTTCCTGATGTGGCTGGCACAGTAATTCCAGTACTCATTGAATTTCTGTCTGACAGCAATGAGCTTGCTGCCACAGATGTGCTTGTATTCGTCCGTGAAGCCATTCAAAAGTTTGAAACATTGCGTCCTTTAATAATCGAGGTATGGAGTATGCATTGCTTTTCATCATAAAAGTGATTCTTGATTAGGTAATCTTAGAGATCACTTCCTGACTGAGAGGATAGATAGGAATGTACAGATTATAGATATTGACAAGTTAATAATTCATGCATGAAAAATAAGTTGGTTACATTTTTACAAATTAAGCCAAAAGTCAAAGCTAAAAGTATTCATAGATTTCCCTTACAATGCTTAAATGACCAAGAGTAGAATTTGTCCTCGTTGACATTTTCGGTAAATAATGGAATCTTTCTTACATTAGGAGTATTTAATTATTTCTTCACACGAATCAACATTGTTTTTTATTTTCAATAAAAACTGGTGGATTACCTCTGAAAAATGTTTAACTTTGCCTTTGCTGCTTTCATAGGGCACAACAATCCAGAACTGTTTCATAAGAAGATTTATGCCCGTAACAAAAATGTTTAGGCTGCATTAGCGTGCCAGAGTACACTTTATCTATGCTGTTACACTCAAATGCTGTTACACTCAAAAGTTGTTGGTTATCACTGCAATTATCATGCATGACTCTTCTTCCGAACACTAATAGAATGTAACCTGCCTCTGGAAATCATTTGCCAGGAATGTTGTCTCATATGTTGTCCATTGATCAACTTCTGAATTAAAATTACCCTAGTTATTCTATTGGCAAAGTCCTATACAGCTTGCCTCCAAGTAATTACAGTTCCAAGATTTATTGAATAATGTACATGCTCGTTGAGTTCCTGTCAGGGGTGCCTGTTAGTGTTTATAAATCCCAGATTTCAAAAGTCATCCAAGTTTGTGACCTACCCTTTTCATTTGGATGTCTCCCATCCAAGAAGGTATGTATTTCTTGTTATTTTTCAGTACAAGTCTCTTTCACTTAACCCTTTGAGTGCGGCATGACGTGATATCACGTCATGGTTGTCTTAATGCTGGTGCTGATGACGTGATATCACGTCAAGGGTACCATGAGTGTTCCAGTTTTCGCTAGGAAACTATCACTAGGCTTTCTAGTGAAAGCTGAGGCACTCATGGTACCTAAGACGTCATATCACGTCATCAGCACCATCGTAAAGACAGCCATGACGTGATGTCACGTCATGCCGCACTCAAAGGGTTAATAATTATTTCAATCCTCATAGTAGTGCAACCTTCAATGGGGTATTTCGCTGACATCAGCTTAACTTTTTACAAAAGTTCTGACTGGTATATCCTGCTTTGCAGTATTGATGCATCACACAGAACTGGTGTGTTTAACAAAGGAGGTTTTGTGAACATGTTGAAGTCATTAGAATACATGTATATGATTAGGAATAAGTATGAGAAGTAACAGGAATATACCATGCACATCATTTCTGATCATTGTAATGTTAGAGTTAGTTCCACAAGAGTTGCATCCATTGAGCACATATATCTTTCATTTTGGTAGGGAATTAAAATGGTCAATGAATATTAATAGCTAAAAAAAAGACTATAAATGGGTCCCTTAAAGTATCTGGATTTAACAGCACTCATAAACTGTATGGAAAGGTATTCAGAGCTCACCTAAACCTCAGAAATCATATAAAAATTTTCATTGTGCTCTGTAAATTCATTGACAATTAGCATACTAACATGTCCTGTAGTAGCATCTTCCTCAGGCTATCAACAGACATCACCTGATGGTTGATAGAATGGGTGGAGAGGAGTTAACCAGCCCATGAAATGATGTTAATTTAATCACCAATTGACTGTAAAAATATTCAGACATAGTTATGAGTAAATATAAGCTGTATGACAGCTTCACATGCATACACACACACTCACCCATTACACTAAAACAAAACATGCTATATAATGCCCCATCCACCTGAGATTGGTCTCTTGAGCTGCTCCTACTCCTAGAGGAATATTTGGTTCATTCTTTGTTAGATCCAAAAATTTGTTGTGGTCCATATAAATCCAGGTCCCTGAAGACTGTGGTAGCCATAGTTAGCTTCTATCTCCATGGCTGAACCAATTGAGTTGCCTTCATTACTCATTGATGGTGAAGGGCATGAAGAAGAGGTAAAAAAAATCATTTAATGAAAATTGTGAGGTGTCATTTATTTTTAGTTTCAGTTTAGTTTTTCTTTTATTTTTTGAAATTTATTGGAAGTATGGATAACTTAAAAGTTGTTAAACATTTCAGCGTTTACTTGATGCATTTCCCACCATCAAGTCTGTGAGAGTTCATCGTGCAGCTGTGTGGATTCTTGGAGAATATGCTAATACTGCAGAAGATATTCAATCAGTGATGAGCCAAGTTCGGCAGACCTTGGGAGATGTAAGATTTGTCTGCTTTCTTAATAGTTATAAATTGATATGGTTATTTTTTTTGTATTTTATATTTCTGAGGAATCAGTTTGATCAGGTGGCACTTATTAATACTTTTTATAGATTCCCATCGTGGAAGATGAATTAAGGAGAGCAGCTGGTGAAAAAACTGATGATGATTTAATCATGCAGCAGCAAGCACCAGTACAAAAGATTATTTCGGATGGCACATATGCAACCCAGTCAGCCTTCAGCACAGTCAGGTAAAATTGTGATATCTAGTTGTTTATTGGTTACATTTGTAATTGAATTCAAATCGGTTTAATCAGGGTATGGCTCCCATGGAGGAGATTATCATTATGTCAGAAGGTAGGAGAGGGTGCCCTTCACTCTCTTCCTTTTGTACTCTCTTGAGACTCCATGGTGGACACACAGGCTTCTCAAGTCTTGTGTTGCCAAGTTTTTGTCATGCGTAAATTTTTGGAATTTTGGATGAACTAAAAGATGGAAGATAATATTACACGTAACAGCTTTTTACATGATGTTGAATTAAAAGGTTTTATATATGAAACATAAGGAATTTATTTCTTAAGCTAACTCAATCTAGGAGAAAAAGAGAAATTATAAACTAAGAAAGTGGTCTTGGCTCTTAAATAATTCAGTTTATCATTTATGGATAATGAAATCTTGACCGAAGTTGGTCCTAACAACCTTTCTTATCTGGCAAGATGCGACAAGGAATTTCAGTTGTTTATTTTGGCCTCAACTGTGACCGTGGTGAAGTAGTGCGAGCCAAGTGGCACCACTATCTAGAAAAATTGTACCACTTAATACACTGCCAGCATCTGCAGATAAATTTTAGGGGTCTTGTAGAGATGGTAGCGAAGGATTGAAAGGAAAGTCTGACGAAAAGGAACTAAGGACTGACATACTGAAAGGAACGGCACTCATGACTACCCACCTTGCAGTACAGAGTGCTATACTTAGCTGCTCCTGAATGTTTTGAGGGCCAATACATTAGGAACCACAAATTAATTTTTGTTTCTCACAAAATGTTTTTTGTTGGATAAGTGATAAGAAAGCATTATCGGAAGGTTTTTTTCCTATAACATTGAGTTTTAGCTGATAATGCAAAGGTTGAGCCACCATGCAATCTAGTCAGTCTTGCAACTTAATAGCTTTTGAAAATTATTTAGAAGACAATAATTTATCATTTTTTACTCTTTAGAAAACTGTTTACTTACCCTGAAACTTTAGCTTCAATTAATGGTCAGTTTTGTAGGTGAAACACTGAAAATACATATAATCAAAGACTATCATTCTTCTTGACCAAATCTTGGCAGAATGATCTAAAGTCCCTGCTTAAACCTGAGCAATGACCAAGAGTGAACTATGAGCAGAGTTGAGAGAAAAATTATTTCCTGTGCAGTATCATCTTTCATAATTAGTTAACTGTATCAGAAGAAATCTGTCATTTTTTTATGTTTTATTGTTTAGTCCCAAAGATTAGGATTTCCATGGCAATTTTTGTCATCTGTCATGTTCAGAAGAGTACCCTGAAGTCTGACAGCTATAATTTATTCTCAGACTTCCTTAGAAAATCAAGGAAAAAGCGTGATTTCGTCTGTAGAGTCATCTTTAAAGACTTATAGCAGCAGAGATGGCTTCTGCTGTTTCTTATGCCTTCAGTATCAGCTTGAGTGATTACTGTGAAGTGCAATGAAAGTTTTGGAGAGTGCTGATGTGAAGTATGAGCATTAATTAGAAAAATAGTATATTTGTGTAGACAGAATTAATGCAAAGTAGTGCCAAATGAGTCAGCACTATTCAAGGACTGGGTGTATATTGTAAAAATATTTAATGATAAATTTGGATACACAATGATGCAGATATTAAGTTCATCTATTGAAGTGATTCATTTCTATTCCTACCACAGCACGGCCAAGAAGGTTGAAGCCCGTCCTCCACTTCGGCAGTACATGATGGATGGGGATTTCTTCATTGGTGCTGCATTGGGAACAACACTCACCAAACTTGCATTGAGATACATCTCTTTGGTTGTTGATCAAAAGAAGCAGAATAGGTTTTGCACTGAAGCTATGCTTGTCATGGCATCTATTCTTCATCTTGGAAAATCAGGTGAGTTCTCTATTAAGGCCCACTTGGTGACGCCCTGATTAACTCCCAGTTTCTTTGGTTTTTACTCAGCTGTTCTACCTTGCTTCGGTAGTTTAACTCACTGTTTTTTATGCTTTGGGCTGATTCAAAATTAGAAAGAATCACAATGAGGGTTAAACTTCTGTAGGGCTGTGAAACTGGGGACAACAGCTTGGGATTTATCCTTGGATTTAAAAAAATTCAATGATTATGCTTTATATTTCCTTAGGTTTGCCTACCAAAGCCATAACTAATGATGATGCTGACCACTTATCATTATGTTTGCGTGCCTTGTCTGATAGAACCCCTCATATTGTGGGAATTTTCAGTGAAGCATGTAGGAAGGCACTTTCAATAATGCTGTCAGCTAAAGCAGAAGAGGAAGCAAGTACATTGAAGGTAACAGGTCTTCAATATCATTTGTAGTAATTGTAAGAAAATGAGAGAGTAACTCATTTACTGATGCTCTATGAAAATGGAAATTTTGATTATGTAATCATCATAGTTGGGATTAACGATTAAAATTAATCGTTAAAAATGTAGTTAACTATTTAATTTAATCGTTACTTTTTATGAAAGTTAACTTTAAACTTTTATTTGTTAAAATTTTACATTAACTGATTCAAAACTAACTTCAGTTAATTTTATTTGTTAAATTTTGGTGAATGTAGATCTGTTTGAATTTGGGCATAAAGCTTGTCCAACAGACAAAGGGGAAAATAAAACTGTATCTAAGAATGCAATATAGCAGGGCAGTTGTGCAAGATGCAATGAATAGGCCCAGACGAATACATCCAAAAATAAGCGGGGTTGAGTGGATTGGCCGCCCAAGTTTCGGAACGCACCCCCAGACGAGAATACAGGAGACTACTCAAAAACAATGTCCGCGATGGTACGAATGCCTCCTCAGCGACATCACGTTATCCATATCAGAGTGTTGAACATGAGAAAGGGGGTCACCAAAAACCTATAACTTGTAACGAGGGGAAGGGGCTCATTCAAAGTAAAGTATCTGTAAAATGCACCAGTTTATGCAATTGGTGACATCCCGTCGTCAGCGGGGTTGAGTGGAGTGACCGTAAAAATTTTGGAACGCAATCCCAAACAAAGAAACACGACACCACGTGAAGACATTGTCCTGGAGGGCTCATATAAAGTTTTTTGACCCAGCAGTCAGAAATATAAGAAGAGGAGGGAATAAACAGAAGAGACTTGACCAAAAATTGAAACAATTCGTTTGAATTGAAGGTCCCACTTGTAGAGACAATGTAACTTGTCCAAGGAGGGGGGTTTGGGGTAATATTTGCCTACGAAGGGGGTGGAAGGGTATAAAAATGAAGAGCATTCGTAGTAATGTTGAGTTGTGACTGTTTCGTGTGAGGTCAATCCATAGACTGCTTCCTTCTACAAAGAGCGAACTTCCACCTACTGTGAAGAGCAGACCTCCACCTGCTTCGAAGAGCCTATCTCCACCTTTTATGAAGAGCGAACTTTCACCTCCAACGAAGTGTGGATGTATTTCGTCATCCTTTAGTTATTGCCATTTAGTTAATTAAATATTACTTCAGTTTTTACTTTTAAAATGCCTATGTTGTGGCCTGGTATTTCAAATATTTTTAAACAAATTGATTCGGATGGAAAAAACCATAATGTCAGTTTTCAGTGTTTGCTTTATTTGCCAAAGCAAAAAACCATCTAAGTAGCTGAAAAAATAACTTTTAACGTAAAAGTTACTTTTTTTAACTTTAATCAGTTACTTTTTCAGAAAAGTAACTTTTAACTTTGACTGGTTACTATTTACCAAGATTAACTTTAACTTTTATCAGTTAATTTATTTGGGTCATTTTCCCAACTCTGGTAATCATTGCAGAAATTACTTTATCATGTAAATGAGTAGTTATTGAAATTTCCTTCAGAAATCTTTGATAACCAGCTTTTATCAATCCAGTTTAGACCAAATGAGTATTTGTCCATCAAAGCCATAGATGTTTGCCAAGTGATATTATTGTGTAGTTACATATTGCTTCATGTGCCTATTTTTTTGTTGCAAAGGTAACTTGAATCAAGAGTAATGCCATTATGATAATAAAAACAACTGGAATGGAGAAGAAAGTGGAACTATCAAGTTATGGGAGTTATTTGAAAATCTGTAGATTGAAGAAAGGTCAATTTTTTTATAGTGGGAACGATAATTGTCAGGAGTCAAGGATTCTGTCATATCTTATCGATTTCATATTCTGATTATACGTTCGTATTTATCAATAATGTTTATATTTAAGGGAATTCTTCATAAAAATTGGAAACTGGTGGTGTAGGAATACACTGTCACAGTGCAGCACTAATGCATGATTTACAAATGCTCTGTTGACAGATAGTTGCCTAATTATGTAGCTATTTGAAGTTGGGCCCATGAACCCCTGGAGAGGTCCAAAAATATTGTGAGGGCTTGCAGGTGTGGGAATAATCAGTTAACTTTTCATTCAAGTAATGGTCCACTAATATTTTTACTATTTACAACCCGGGTTTTGTCACGAAATGACATCTTCAGGTTCATGTGACGAAACCCTGGTCGTAAATAATAAACATATTAGTGGACCATTACTTTAATGTTTTGATTCCCGATATGGAGAGGTTCCACAAAGTGAAGCCTGAATTTATTAGTTGCAGTTAACTTCTAATGATTTTTTTTCAAACACAGTAGGCATTGGAAAGTCAAGGTCACTTTTTTCTCCATAAGTCCATTATCACTAAGATTACTTTTAATTCTAAATTCCATTAAAAATCACCAAATGTAATTGACTTTAAACTGCTGCAGGACTGCAAATCCAATTTTCCAAATATTTCATTGATCTCTTTACTCAAAAAGCTTTTGTTTTTGCACATATTATTGTTTTATATTTGTTTAACAAAAGTGACATAAATATGATTTAATGCCCTCGAAAAGGGAGCTAAATGAAATGAAATATATAAATCAGCTGGGGAGAAAAAATTGAAAATGTGAAAGCCTTATTTTGAATCCAAGTCCAAACATTCACTAATAGTACAGCAGCCAATACAATTCGAAGTTGGACTCCAACCTTACTCACTTAGAAATACTATCAAGCTGTTATGCTGGTGTACTTAGCAATTTTTTGAATGATATACTTAGTCCATGTTAACTTGAGAATGTTGTACTTCTCTTGAGCTTTTATAATAAATGGTTAGGTGAATAATAATAAACTGCTTTGGTGATTGAATGCCATTACAGCCTATGTTACAAGGTAGCTGGTTTCTTTCTAACTGTTCTCATCTTTTGCTTTCAGGCTAAAGAAAAGCCTGGGTCATTAGTTCAGCCAGATGATCCCATTTCTTTCCTTCAGTTGACTTCAAGAAGTGACTTAAGTGGCTCTGAGAATGTCTTTGATCTTAGCCTTAGTCAGGCCATGGGACTTACCAGAAAAGAGGGTGCTGACATGTCTTCCTCTAAGCTTAATAAAATTACACAACTTACAGGATTTTCAGACCCAGTATATTCAGAGGCATATGTTCATGTCAATCAATATGACATTGTCTTGGATGTCCTCATTGTTAATCAGACAGGTTAGTTGAATGCAGTTTAGTTTCCCGTGAATCATTAGCCTCCATCAAAATACAATGGTAATTCCTTTGTGTTGTCTAGTGATTCTAGATCTTGGAGACTTTTTCTTTAAAAAATTTATTTTTATCATTTGCCTCATGACTGATATTAGTTCATCATTTTCATCCTTAATTTCCAAGTCTTTTATCTCAAGTTTTTCACGTGGATGACATGTTTTTAATGTATAGTGTACATGTGGTGGTGTCATTTTTTGGTGCCTTTATTTCCAGGGGACACACTTCAAAATTGCACTCTTGAGCTTGCAACCCTAGGAGATTTGAAGCTGGTTGAGAAGCCCCAGCCTGTTGTCCTTGCCCCTCATGACTTCTGCAATATCAAAGCTAATGTTAAAGTTGCATCAACTGAAAATGGAATCATTTTTGGTAACATAGGTATGTCAACAAGCCTATGAATGTGGTTAAGAAATATGTAACAACTAATAATATCCTTTACCCCATCCCCTCCTCCAGAATTATAATTTTTCAGTGTTTATGTTTTCTCATTGCCCTTAGAATTTCTGTGTTATCAACCATGCCATGAATATTGTCCATTGTCCACCCTTGCACATTACCCAGGGTTTAGAATGGAAGATTGTAAACTGTGATCAAGTCTTTGAAAATATTAGATTAAATGATTACTAGGAAGGAAAATGAGACAAGTTTAAGAAATTCATGGACTCTGATTTTTTAAATATTTGATCAGGCATTAGCAGATATTTTTGACCTCTTGATGCTGTTTTCAACTAATTATTTCTTATGTGTTATCCCATCAGAGGAATGATTGAATGCATTGCAATTAAGGATGAGTCAAATCCAAATGTTGATTCATGATTCCTCCGATTCTCAGGATTAGAATCGGTATCGAGAATTGATCACATAAAGTCTATTCCAATTCCATCGATCCCAGATGGATAAATATTCAAATCAAATTTCATTTATTACATCGTATTTGTCTCAGTAATTTTGGGTGTGGGCTATCAATTTGTACTTTTTATCTACCTCAGTAAGCTGAGTATATATTTGCTATTTGTTAATGAATATACTTTTTGAGCAACTTAATTGTCTTTGTTATTTCATTTCAGCCAATACTTGAATTTAAATAATAGTCATACGCTACTGGTATATCAATATCCCACCTGTTATTAGGAATAAGAATCGACAGAATCAAGAATCGATTTGAAAGCATCGTAATTGGAATAAAAAAAAGAGGAATTGACTCATCCCTAGTTGCAATATATGCTTGAAAGAGTGAATACTGACAACATGTTTTTACAAAAAAACAAAATGAACCAATGCATTTGCAATCATTCTTTTCAGTGTATGATGTTAGTGGATCCACCTCAGACCGTAATGTTGTTGTCTTGAATGACATCCATATTGACATAATGGATTACATAGTTCCTGCCACTTGTACAGATACAGAATTCCGGCAAATGTGGGCAGAATTTGAGTGGGAAAACAAGGTATCTTAATTTTCTTTTAATTATCATGCGACTGAATCAATTATTGTGTAGATTACCAAGGTGTATGCTTGTGAACTCTAATTTTCCCCATTTGTTGTCTTGCAGGTGTCAGTGAATACCAATTTGACAGATCTGCATGAATATCTACGTCACTTTATACGTAGCACAAATATGAAGTGCCTAACCCCAGAGAAAGCACTCTCTGGTCAGTGTGGCTTTATGGCTGCTAACATGTATGCAAGATCTATTTTTGGTGAAGATGCTTTAGCCAATCTTAGTTTAGAAAAACCATTTAATAAACCAGATGCTTCTGTCATCGGTCACATTCGCATACGTGCTAAGAGCCAGGTGAGCTTCATTTTGAATTTTTTTGTTTTGAATGCTTTTCATTGAACTCAATTTTTTTACAAAAATTAGCATCAAAAGTAGTCAAAGCTTACGACTTACAGAAGTGTATTATTGCTATTCCTAATTTAAGTGTTTGCTCACATGTTCACTTAACTTTTTCAGGGTATGGCACTCAGTCTGGGTGAGAAAATTAACACCACTCAGAAAGGTCCTCAGAAAACGTGTGGTGCCTAGGCATGTGTAATTAGTGTAATCTGGAGAAAAACATTTTTTACAATGCTGGACCTCTTCATTACATTCTTTTTCCATAGTTAGTGTATAATGATTTTGAATGTCTATATGTATGTTAATAAAAATATGGCCTGTAATTTTGATTCTATTTTCTTTGATATTTCCCAAAAGAACTTAGTCAGATACCATCGCTAGTACTAAGTAATTGAAATCCTAAGTTAGTCGTATTGAAACTTATACTCAGCTGAAACTTCTGTTTTGGAACTTTTTTTGACCTTCAACAGAATAGCCAATAGGGGAACCTTCCAATCAGCATTCTTGATGCTGTGGTAAAGTCTTCCCCTTTCATTGGATGACTAATCATGCGTGATTCAACAACCAAATGAATTATGGTTCGGTAGCATAATGCAAATGCATGAAGCAAATAAGCCACAGAGTTGGAAGGGTGATCCTCCTATTTTTTTGAGTGTTGTTGTCCCTAGTCTGCAAGAGGATATAGTATGAGCAAAATGACTACCTGTCAAAGCACATTGAATTGAAATACTACTGTATAATTTTATTGGTACAGATTCCGCAGAAAATGAATAAGGATTGATGGCCCTTAAAATCATGAAATTGGGAATCTCCTGGCAGAGGAAGAAACAGATGTCCGAGAGGAACCAAGGGAGCATGCTATAAAAAAAGTGCCAAAATATATTTAGGTGCTCAGCCATTCACAGGGACACACTCACTGAGAGGGTTGGATATACCTTTGACTGGCTCTCAAGGCAGTTTCCACTCATTTGACGACATTCATAAGGTTAATTCTGCTCACTCACAAAGTCTCGATGGTCTTAGTCAAATCAATAAAATAGGTGGAATGGTTGGGAAAAGATAGGGATAGAGAAAATAATTCTTGGTGGTTTAGAGCTTATTGGATGCTTTCAAATTACCTATGTTCATCATCAGATTTTCTTTTCTAGCATGGGCTTTCCTATGCACAAAAAAAATCCCAGCACACAGTCCTATTTAAGTGTGTAATACACAGCATCAGTAAAAACTACAACAAAACTTGTAAATTTGAGTTACTCTTTAAAGGTGAATAAAACCATTCTAATGCCTACAGTATTAGTGGTGATTCTTGCATTGACAATAAAGTAGAACAAGGAAAAGTAGATGAGTCCTGGATTTAGATACAAACCAATCACGCCGTTCCCTTCTGGGGTAGGCACAGTCACAAAGTTTCACTCATAAATACATATTTGTACACCTAACTACTTCATTAATTTCCTCCATACTGACCTATCCTTGCAAACCTCTTTTGTCTCATTTACCACCATACACAGCTTAATACATGCCCTCCTGCTTTTAAGACTCATAATATTCCTCCTCCTAAGGATTTCCTCAACCACAACTTTCTCAGCCTACCTCTACCTCTCACACCATTCATTACACTCTTATTTATCTGTTTCGTTATTCAACTCATCCATTCTCTCAACATGGCCAAACCAAGGAAGCACACTCCTTTCATATATGTCCATTACTGGAGCATCTAACCCACATTCATTTATTACCCACTCATTCCTGACCCTATCCATTCTACTTCAGCCGCAAACACTCCTCAGATAACTCATACCCACGGCGTTTAGTCTACTCTTGTGTCTATCCTGCCTTCCCCTTGTTTCACTACCATACAACAAAATGGGGAGAAGTACACTTTTGAACACTGATTTTCGCTTCCTTACACAGGCACTCGTTCCTTGATATGCTCCACATGCTACCTACCACTTTCCTTCCAACATTCGCACATCTCTTTATCTCCTCATCTAATCGTTCATCTTTCCTAAACATCTTACCTAAGTACAAAAAATCATCCACCTGTTCAATTACTTCACCATTCACCCTCATCATACAGTTATTCTCCTAACACACACTACTACTTAAGTCTTTTACGCTTTTACCCTCAATTGCATTCTCTCTGTTGATTCACAAAACTTATCTAGGAGCTTCTGTGTTCCCTGTTGGCTCTCTGAGATCAAAATAGCATCATCCGCATATAGTAGAACTTGCTCGTTTGCATTTCCAATTAAAGCACCGTCGTTTTCACTACATACATCTCTAACACATTTATCCATGAATGCATTAAACAGTCATGGTGACATTAAGCATCCTTGCTTTACGCCCTGTTTTATTACAAACCAATCACTCAGAACCCCATTAACTCTCACACTTTCCTTACTATAACCATGCTTCGCCATCAAAACATTCAATAACTGCTCATTCACTCCATAGTCCAAAACCTTCCACAACTTCTTTCTATTTACCCTGTCATATGCCTTCTCTTAATCAACAAATGCACAATACACTTTCTTTCGGACGCCCATACATTTTTCTATCACTTACCGAAGCGAGAAAAGCTGATCACTGCATCCTCTCCCAGGCATAGACCCACACTGCACACCCCATATTCTGTCAGAAGTAATATTTCTCTCTCTTTCGATTAAAATTTTGGTGAACATTTTTCCCGGAATGCTCGATAAACTAATGGCCCAATAATAATTATATTTGGTCTTTCCTCCCTTCCCATTGTACAATGGAATGATGATTGCATTCTTCCAATCCACTGGAACAACAGAAGCCTGTAAGCATAAAATATATATGTAGTTCACACAGCCGACAAATAAGTAAATTACACCCACACCTCAACATTTCACTGGATATTCCATTTATGCACGCAACCGTCCCATTTTTCAATACTCTCACAGCCATTATGATCTCATTCTCACTGATCTCCTTTTCCATCATTACATTCTCGCATACTACTTTGCAAGACTCATCCTCAGCGCCTGCATCATTATTGTGTAATTCTTCAAAATACTCCCTCCAACAGTCCCTGATATTGCTCTCATCCCACACGATCTCTCCACTTTTGTTATTTACTGCATTCATTGCCCTGCCTTCCCCAATCTTAGCCCTTTTTACGCAATTCCAAAACAGCTTTTTATTGCCTTCGAAATCTCTTTGCATCTTGCTTGCTTCATCCACATGCATTCTTTCCTTGCTCTCTTTCACAATGATTGCATTCATTCCTTTCCTTTCTGTAAATCTCATATGCCTTGGTACGCTCTTCCTCAGATTTGGCAGCAATCATATTCTTGTACACCTCTTTCTTTTCCCTGACAGCAATTTTCACTTCATTCCACCAAGCATCACCTTTCATTCTTCCTACCACTCCTTCTCCACATACACTTACAGCACATTCCACAATCACTCCTTTTAAACACTCCCACACATTATTCACATTCTCGTTTCTGATATACTTGTCCCATTCTCTCTGCTTCAAGGATAGAGCATCCTCAAGCATGCGACCATACTGCATTCTTACCTCGCTGTCTAGCAACCTCTCCACTTTTACTCTCAACTGCTTACGTGCAACATTCTCCCTTAGAACCCACTTTCTGCCCAGAATCACTTTGGAGAGCACATAATAGTGGTTTGTTCCACATTCAGCACCCCTCATCACTCTCGTGTCCCACACTAACTCCCTCAATCTATCATCATACACAAAAAAATTAATTATGCTTTTACAATCGCCCCTTTGCGAAGTATACATATGTATTCTCTTATGTTTAAACTATGTATTCGACACAAACAATCCTTTTTCCAAGCACACACTCACCAAGTTTCACCATTATCATTCACTTGGGGGTCACCAAAAGGCCCAACCACTCTCTCAGATGCATCCCGCCTCACACCAACCTACCCATTCATGTCACCTAGTAAAATTATTCTCTCACCAGGATCACATTCATTCAAAACCTCTCTGTTTTTCCCAAAACTCATCTTTCACACTGTCACTCTTTCCATCCACTGGTGCATAGCACGCAACAATCACAACTCTCCTAATACCTAATTTCACGCGAACCCACAGCAATCTAGGGGATACTAACTCGTACTTCCTTACTAGTAAATTAGCTCTATCATTAAGAATAAGTTCTACACCTTGACTGCCGTGTACATTATCGTCAACTCCTGACCACAGTGCCAGACAACCGCTATCTACAGTATCAACATCCCGCCCCTTGCGCTTTGTTTCACATGCACACAAAATATCCATTCATCTCACTTTCATTTCATTCAACAGCTCTTGCTCCTTTCCATATACTCCTCTCACATTCCAAGTACAGATAGTCCAGGTCGTATTGCTATGTCTGTGTCTTGATGGGCCAACCTTATTTAGCTTCCGCCGCCCATTGTGGCTTCGGCCGTCTGAGCCTATTCTGTGACTCTTATGAGTAAGTTGTAATAGAGTATGCAAGGTTACCAGCCTTTGCAGTACCCACACCACGTGCAGCTTTCCCTGCTAATGGTTATGGTGTTCTACTGGTCAGTTTTGGCACATTTTTGCTAGTATGCATCAAGAGAAACCAAAGCATAGTAATACCCTAGGCCTGCTTTCACTATTCTACTCAAGCTAGGATCCCTTCTGAAAGGACTACCTTGAGAGCCAGCATACCGTTGCTCGCAACCCACCAATAGGAGGTATATACTGTGTACTGACACACTGGGTCGCTGGTTTTAGATCGATAATAATACAGTAAAACCTCGAACTATTGTACCTCTTTATTTCGTAAACCTCGTGATATAGAAATGATGGCAAAGTCCTGGCCGTACACTATGTATTATAATATGGAAAAACTCTCTATTTAGTACCTCTTTTATTCATAATCCTTCATATATAGAGTTGGTTATCTGACCCCAAGGCAAACCATTACCTCGCCACTTCAAAATAGGGATCTTTTTTCCTGATGAAACTTTCAATAGAACTTTTCGAAGAGATAGTATTGCAAATAGGAAGGAGGTTTAGGAGGCCTTAAGAACTTAAGGAGTGTTTTTTCCTAAACAGCAAAAACAGTAGAGATAATGTAAGCCTTCTTAATAAAGTAGAGAAAGCTGTTGGAGCAGAATATATTTCAAAAATGAAAGAGAGAGAGACAGCAACATATTTTGACAAAATGTTAACATAGAGTTATGATAAATAAACAATATTTTCCATATTCCCATATTCATGTTGATGAGTACTCCCATTTTCCTTTTGACCAAGTTAATATGTATAATTTCATATCCTGAACATATGTATATGTATTACATCATATAACTTTGGTACTTTGCAGTTTTGCATTGGAATGATCACTACGAAGAAATTCCTGTGTTAAACATTACCAGCTAATAACAGAACTTTTAAGCTACATAAGGTTTTCATACCAGTGTTCCTCTGCATCATTGTTGTTATTTGAGTACTTAGTAATTGTTAAGTTAATATTTTATATGGCCAACATTTACTCATGCATTCAGATGACTTATTTTTTGATGAAAAGTATTGTGCAGTGCCATTGCTAGATAATGACTTTTGTTTTGCCAAACTTATTCAAATTTTTATTTAAAAAAGCCAGTCTATCAAACCTCTTTAATGTGACCCTCTCCATATGGAAGTGCCAAAATTTTGGTCCCTTCAGTATCAATTTACAGAGGTTTTAATGTAATATAAAATTTAAAAAAAATAGTGTTCTTTCTCACTCTTTGAAGTAGGCATAATACTTCACTAATCACCCTGGACATAACATCTTGGCAACAGCATGCTAACACCTTGAAAAAGTGTCCCCTACAACATGTAAACAATTTAGCATCAAGTGCATAATTAGCGTCTCACTGATATAGTGTTTAAAAACATAAAGAGTCCAAGTTTTTGTTGGCTTTGCCACAGAGCGATTGAAAGCTACTAAATGACAATATCTATACATGTAACATGCTTTGACTGAGTACTGCCCAAGTCTCTATTTCAAGAGAAATTTATGCCAAGGGGATAAGGGAGGCCCCTTTTCTCATTCCACCAGTACTTTCATCTCTTCTCCTTTACGCATGTATCCCATTCCTCTTGCATTGAGTATTCTGACCTACTGCTTACCCAAATCATTGCTCAGTAGTAAGTCTATCACTCCAATGAAAATAAAATTTTAACAACAAGGAATCATCCTTTAAAAGTTTTTATTAAAACAGCACTTATCAATAACTTAATCAGCTGTAACAGTCAGTGGCTCTTCATTATGCCTCAGTAATTGGCTTTCCATTTCCTTCCTCTCAGGGCTAATCCTAAAGTGATGAGTAGACCACTTGGGAGGGAGATACTGAGGTCTCATTTCGTCAACAAAATGTTTCCTCCATATTATTTCAAGTTCTCTAATACCATCTTCCTTCCCCAACTTTCGAAAGTGTTCGACCACTTTGAAGCCATGAGGTACATAGGATTCATTCACAACACTGAAAATATTTGGAAAAAATTAGTACATTAGACATAAACATTCACCTAAGGAGAACTTCAATAGCAAACAATGGCACGACGAAGGCAGAATGACATACATATATATGAGGAAGGATGGGTCAAGATGCTCAAAATTTGGAAATGTACTACATTCAAACAAATGCACTTGGGTGTACTTATTTTTGAGATGCACAAGACTGACATATGAATCAAAAGAGTCGTTTGGGTCACAACTAGGAAAGGCTGCCTAGACACAAATTAGGTAAAGAACAAACCTGGATGTCAGTTCCAGGGCAGCTGACAGCAACTCGGGGGTAGTTTCATCCGGGTATGATTCACTTTCCTGTGAGGAAAAGTAACTTAAAACAATTTCCTCCAACTCCTTGCGCCTCTCAGATGGAATACTTTCAGGGTGGCGAGACAAAGCTTTAGCAGCACTCTGCACTCTTCGGATAATCGAAGCATCTTTGACCTGTGAAGTGAAAATGGACCCCAAGAACAATGATCCAAAAAACATTGATAATTCCAAAGAGCTAAATGACTCATTAAATATCAGCTCAACGCTCACCTCAACTGCCTTTGCCACAGTAAGCGGTGCTTGGCAATCTACAGCAAGCTTCTGCCTCAATTTTAAGTCAATGCGATTGCTTTGTATATGACAGTCTATACATAAAAGTAGAACATCATGTGATTGGCGGCTTTTCATCCACACTGCAATCAGAATAAGTTTTACATCATTAAGGAAAATTTTTTGCACATGTAACAATCAAACAAGTAACTCTACACTCCAGTCGATTTCCATAAACTGGCACTCAATCAGTAGTCTACAGCACAGGTAAGACTGGGTCATTATCATAGAAAACGGGAAGTCATATTTATAGGAGTACAAGGCATAAATCAGATGGAAGACGAAGATAGTTATCACAAGAATAAGCCACAACAAAGATAGGTAGTTCATTCACTCCTACCAATGTTGATATGAAAACCCTGCAACCAACAAAGGCAGCGTTACACAAGGCAGGCCATTAAGTGGAAGAAAAGCAATTTAATTCTCTTCATATAAGAGGTAAATTTGGAAAAAATCTCTCTTAAATTGAAACGACAGAATTACACCTTAATGCATAAATTTTGCCAACATTTTATGAAAGAAACTATACATATGAGAATATGCATTTATTTTTCCAAGAAAGTAAGAGGTATTGGTAAAGGTATGGAGCCATTTGATTTCTATCAATTTTAGCCAATAAAAGCAATTGCTTAATTCTCAATTCTTTAGTTTGGCATATTTGGTACAGCAGAAGACAGCTCAGGCTGAGAAAAGTAGTCACTAACACAATGACCTCATCACAATATCTCCATCTGAATTTCTAGTTTAATACTTTTCAAGAATCAGTCACCCTATTGGAGAGTAAAAATAATCTATAAAATAGCATTAATAATAGTGTGGCATGTTTAACTTCTGACTCACTCAGCCATGATCTACCTTCTCTTAGTACTAAAACCACTGACTGCATAAGTCTTTAAAAAGATATCGGAGGTGGATTTCGGTGGAAAATCATATAATTTCAAAATTAATCATCAAAATTCATAATTATTTAAAATCTGAATAATATTTTTAAATTTTAAGGGACTATTTTCCGAACATACCTGGGAAATATTTCCTGTATTCATGTGGAACAATATGTTTGCGCAAGTAAGATTCTTCTTTACCACACACAACACAGCGATTGTCTTTCACAATGCAGTAATATTTCTCAGATTCATTGATAGCTCTTCTCTTTGGCTCAAATTTTAATCGGACTTTAGTGATAGTCTTATTTTCTCTATCTAAATCATCATCATTAGCCATCTCCAAAGTTTCTTCTATCAAATCACCAATGCCTTTTTCAACATACCTAAGATAAAAAGCCTAATTATAAGGTTTCTGAGGGCAAAAATATATTAATATTAAGTTAAAACAAATAAAGTTGAAATATGTTAAGAAGTCACAGCAACATACATAGCATACTAAACAAAGCTATAATGATCATTGCTTTGACCACAAAGGCCATTTCAAAATTGGCACGGTTTTAACAGTGATTGTATAAAGCAAGGCATTGTCTGATTTTGTATTATTATGCATTAACACATGTGTAGATTGAGTTTTTTTCAAAAACCCTTTGAGTTTTCAGATTGCCTGGGATAGTCTTAATCCATATTGCCTCAGATTTAACTTATTGCTATCAGGGCATTTGATAGTTACAAATGTGTGGCCAGCAAAATATCAGAAACTACAGATGAGTGATGAATATCACATTCCCATAAACACAGAATTATCAATGGAGAGATCATAAGCATATATAATCATTAAAAATTATACATGCATAAGAAATAAAACAAATTATGAAATGAAACAATAATTATCATCTAATCACATACAAGAAAAATTAGAAAGTAGAAAATACAGATTAGCAAAGCTTACCACATAGCCCTTCTCCTATCACATGTGCACAGAATTTCTCCATCAGGAGCCAATAAGAAAATATTGTCATACATTGGAGTTTGCCTTTTTGGCAGTAACCGATGATATAATCTTTTTGAAGTTGGTTCCACATTTCTCACTCCTAATTAAACATTCAATAAAAAATTATTGATAGAAAAAGAGCTGAATATATATCATGATGTTTAAAAAAGTTAGATGCACAAATAATAGACATAGCATGCACATATTAACTAATTATGGCTACAGTGAAGTACATAATGCAGAAACCTCTACATTCTATTTTCAGAGAAACCTTTTAAGTAGCCATCCTGAATTCGAACACAGTATCATTGAAACATATAAAACAAACTTCTCTGGGTACTGAAAATCAGTGACAATAATGAAAAATTAGGTAGAAAATAATATGTGAAATACAGCACACATCTCAAAATAACTGGTCTCTAATCTAAAGGGCTCACTGTAAAACCTCTAAGTCCTCTAGTTTGGAGAACCCCAAATACCATATCTCTTTATTCAACCTTATCTACATCTACATACCTCCCCCTCGAGCAGCTGCTTGGGCGTGTGGAAGCGGTTGGTAGGTCACCAGCTGTGTATGTAAATGTTTTGGAGGTGAAATGGTGACATGTCCGATGAGTGTGTGTTTGGAGGAGCTCAGTTTCTATTGTGGTCGCTTATAGTGCGTGAAATTGAACAAGTTTTTTGTACCTATCTGTTTGGCAGACTATCTCTCTTATTTTATTGCATCTGTCAGACCTAGAAATGTAGTGAGGCGTCATGATAATATTCTCTGTGTCGCTCTGAAACGCACCAGTTATGAAAATCTCAAGCAGCCTAAGCCTAGTGTGCAGCCTCTGATTGTGAGTCTCTATGGGCTTCCACCTTAATCCCTCTAACAGTTGTGTAACACTATATGTTCAATCGTAGCAGCTTTTAACGAAGCGTGCTGCTTTTCTTTGTACTTTGTTAATTTTTTTGGCAAATCTTTGTGACCAGGATCCCAAATGCTCGGGGCGTATTCGAGGTGTGGCCTAACCAGAGCGAAGTAGCATCTCTCTTTTACTTCTTCACCCGAGGACCTTCCAATTATACACTTAACAAAACCTAGTTTCTTTAATGCTGTGCTGCATATGTTTTGTATGTGTGTCTGGCATACCTTATGTGGCGATATGTTGTGGAACATAATAATGAAAGCTCAATGAAAAACTTTTATGTCTTCAAGATACTTTATTACAACAATAACATGTTTTGATGTCATGTAGTGGACATTACAAATTTTTTCATGAAACCTTTACCCCATCTCTAGTCCAATACAAAATCCCACATGATACTGAACAAATATATATTAAAAACAGCCTACACTGACAATGGTTTCTAGACCCAATATGTACATGATAACGGACCTGAGTCTTCATTACTGTAATCTTTCCTTGAAAGTGGAATGTTCCTATAACTGTAAAATATCAGTAAAGATAACACTACAATGCCTTAAATTTATCATAGCAAGTGAAGATGGGGCTAAACACTGGGTTTACTCACCAAAATGCCCTATTAGTAATAAACAGCTATGTTAGCTGGGGTTGCAATTCCATGACGTAGATCATGGGCCATGGTACTCTTTGCATGAAACAATAATGTAATTAAGTCTCTCTGGTATCTTGTTCAATGGCAGATGGTGATCAAGTTTTGAACAAGAACAAGTTTTTTGAACAAGTTTTGAAGAAGTATGCATATGTTTGCATAGTATGCCCAAACATGAATCAGTAGCTAACTATATAGTTTAATGTCATTCAACTGAAAATAATTTTCACTCATGTGTAGGATGACAATGAAATTCATGAAAATAAATTAATTACTTTCCAGAAAATTCATAAATATAAAAAAAGTTAATGGAGTCGTTATGCATTGGAACTGTTACCTATTGGTGCCATTTGTGTTTAAGTTCATATTCACCAGTCTTGCATTTTTCCGAATAATCACTAGTGCCACTTTCCGATGAACTTCGGAGTTGTCTACCATCATTGTTAGTGTACATTCCACATGGCAGTGCTAGTCTCACGAAATTCCAGAGCAATCACTATAGGTATAAGTCCTTTTTGGGATTAAAGTGTTTAGCTATGTGTAATCCTTTTAGTTATTTCAAACATAACAGCCGTGTTACACATTTATTGACAGTATGGACCTAATGAAGAAAACTGAGATCAAACTTTTGCTTTGTGTGTTCACTTCTAGACAGCATAGCAAACTATTTCCAACACTACATTGAATTCTTATGCAACTGCCATTAGGGAATAATATTTCCATGTTGGAAGGATCTTAGATGTTCAGTTAGTATGCTGAATATCACAGGACATACCTGTGTCCTAGGTAGCACCTGAGGTCCCACAATAGTCTTTCTCAAAAGTGTAGAGATTTCATCAACATACCATCAACACACAAAAATTAACCCTTTCACTAATTGATTTTCAAAATTCTTTCAACAGTGTGGGTCATTAATTGTAAGCTTGAATCACTTGAATCTTACTTTAATATGTAGTTATAAGATAAACCTCCCAATAGCTTCCTAACTTTCCAATATGTACCATTGTCTGAAAATTCAGTTGTCTTCCCACTTGAGTGAGAAACTGGGGCAACAGGAATTTTCACATCAAGAGTGTTGCCACAAACATGGAACAGGAGTTAGCAACAAGTCACAATCAGCAATTCCACATGCTGCATATTACCTCTAGTTACCGTGGAAAATAATGCCTGGAGAGTAAGCAATGAATGCCACATCAATAGTCTACGCACATCAGTAGGCACTGGAAATGCCTATTATTCATGAAAAATGAGTAAACAGGAGAGGGGGGGGGGGGCAATTTAGCTACTTTGCAGCCTGAATAGAAAGTGATATCCACAGTCAAGGAAGCCCTTTTCCTAATTTTATGATTGTTTCCTAAGTACACAGGAACCTAGTAACCTTGTGTACTTCGGTAAGATGTTTTGTAAAAGATGGATAGATAGATGACAAGACAAAGAGATGTAGGAATGCTGGAAGGAAATTGGTAGGTAGCACGTAGAGCACATCAAGGAATGAGTGCCTGTCTAAGGAAGCAAAAATCACCGTGTACAAAAGTGTACTTCTCCCCATTTTGTTGTATGGTAGTGAAACATGGGTATGTCAGGATAGACACAAGAGTAGACTAAACGCCGTGGGTATGAGTTATCTGAGGAGTGTTTGCAGCTGAAGTAGGATGGATAGGGTCAGGAATGAGTGGGTAATAAATGAATGTGGGTTAGATGCTCCAGTAATGGACATATATGAAAGGAGTGTGCTTCGTTGGTTTGACCATGGTGAGAGAATGGATGAGAGTTGAATAACGAAACAGATATATAAGAGTAAAATGAATGGTATGAGAAGTAGAGGTTGGCCAAGAAAGTTGTGGTTGAATGTGGTTGAGGAAATTCTTAGGAGGAGGAATATTAGGAGTCCTAAAAACAGGAGGGCGTGTATGAAGCAGAGTATGGGGGTAAATGAGGCAAAAGAGGTTTGCAAGGATATGTCAGTATAGAGGAAATTATTGAAGCAGAGTTAGTGTACAAATATGTATTTATGAGTTAAACCTTGTGATTGTGCCTACCCCGGAAGGGAACGGCATGACTGGGATGTGTGTATGTATGATTGGTTCCTCTTCTCCCTGATGTAACAGACCTCTCACTTCAGCCGTCCCTTCACTTGCTTAGGAATTGAATGAACAAAAGAAGCTGTAGACAAGCTAGCACAGCTACATTGACGAACATAATTACCACAGATAGGTAAGTTACTGTGATTTTCATTTGAGGTAAATTACCATGGTAAATTAAGGTAATTTTTAAATCCTGCAATTATTAGCTAATAGAGGATTTAATAGGAAAGACAATAGCAATAACAAGGGGTTAAAGGCATTTAATCCATTGTTACTGCTACATCAACATATTAGAAATATAGAAAGTTTAAAAACTAACATGGCAGCCCACACCCAATTTGGCGTTCTTTTTTTGGCATGAGAAGTTTTTGTTCAAACCATCGAAAGTGATATCCCCACAAATATTCCATAGGTAAAATTAATCCACCAATGAGTTGGACATAACTTTATTAATAATTATGATTGCATTAAATGTATATAGACTTGACAAAGTAATATGTTTGTAATATATCTGTAAGAAAAATATCTTAGACGGAAGTGAATATTACCTAAAATTACGGCAATTCTCAGGAGCTGTGGAAAACTATGTAAAATACCATGGTAATTATAAGAATGGCTCATTTAATAATCACCTTTGTGTTCATTTTATGGCAATGAAACAGTTGGTTTTGGATAATTAATGGATCAATCTAATTTTTAAAAATTAATTAAAAGTGAAAATATTTTATTTTCCATCCAATGTGACATTTACAGATACATGTACATCCCACTTGATGAGCCAAAGTATTCACAAGCATATACTATGAACTTACCTTTGTCTGATGGTGATCTCCTCACAGTTTTGTTTTCGCCAAATTTATATGGAAGCTCAACTATATTTTTCAGGAAACTTATAGGTTCATCCACAGAGTATGCTTGCATCTGTTTGATAACAATGAATAAGGCATCAATCAGGAATTAATCACACTTAACAATACGCACATGCATCTATTATGAATTCATTTTCATTTAATTCATTAAATTATTAGCAAAACTATCGATGAAAAGGCATCATGATAAGATGAAATCTGCACTAAAAATCAAAATGTTCATAAAACAAATCAAGTAAGCTTTTACTAGAATACTAAGCTCATAATTAAAATAAAATATTCATAAACTAATTTTCCATTAATCAATACATACATACATGCATGCAAGAACTTCTGACATAAGTAAATAATTCAGTTTTATGAACATAGGCCTCATATATTGAAGCCATGGTACAGAGGAAAAGTAAATTTTACTTTGGAATTAAAAGATATACATATTGATTTAATAAGTAGTAAAATATAATTGAAAGACTAATTCATCATCGCTCTTTGCAATGAAACATGATTAAAAGTATTTCATTTGAAAACTTTTCCCATCACTGAAGTTGCCAAAATGATTGTGCTATAAGAGGTACTAATAGTATAAGTAGTATTGTTTGCATCTACGTATGTACTTCATTTATTTCCACATAAAAACCAGAAAAGCTATATTAAACACTTTCCAATCAAAATTACCATAATGAATGAAATAGATCATCTTGATGAAAATAAAATTGTACTCAATTTTATTATTTCTGTTGACAAAATACCACCTATTATTAAAAAAATAAAAATTTAACAATTTAACATAGTCATTTGCATATCACTCAGTCCCTGTGAGTAGAAATAAATAGCGTTATTGCCAAACATGGAGCAATTTATTGGTATGCTCATGAGCCTTTGATATCCTCGTCATGATTATTCACACCTTCAATACAATTTGAGTATTTTAATATTTCTCTACAAAGATCTCTATTATTTAGGTGACATGCAAAGCAGTCTGTTTTGCCCACACTTGTGGAGAGTTGTGTGGATTACAAAAATAACAATGTTTGCTTCGCTAACAATCCTAACAGGGTTATAATGATAATGCGTAACTTTGTGATTCCACATATCTTTATTTGGAACTAAGAAATTTGTTCCAAATAAAGATATGTGGAATCACAAATTTCCGCATCATCATTATAATTTTAACAAATTCCACAAAATTATGCCTGAAACTACCTAACAGGGTTGCCAAGCTTATATGACTAAGGCATCTAAGGACAGAAAGTTAGCCAGCTCATCTCATTTCAGACTTAAATATTGGAATCATATGATAGATAAAGCACCAAAATAACACATGTCTCATGCTTAAATGATTTAGTGTAAACATTCTAGTTTTTAAAGTAGCCTTTCTGGGGTCAGGCAAAGGAAATATCAGCTCCTGTTTCTGGTTCAAATTTTATTTGAGCGGCATGGAAGCTGGAAATTTCCACTAACTACTGCCAGTCCACTGATAACCAGTTGAAGAACACTTTGAAATCTTTCAATGTGGAAGACTCACACATTTGAGTCATGGATGTATATTTTCCAGAAGTGGATGACTCAGCCTGAAGCAATTTGGCTATGGTAAAGAATGCCCTTTGTGCAATCCCACTCATGGAAACATCCTAGGAAAATAAATCTCCACTGAAAGAGTTGCCCTACGCATTTCATACTGATTAATGAGAGTTGGTTTCAATGGAAGGAAGATCTTAGTAATAATACTGACCGCTTCATCTTGATGGGTAAGCTCCAGGCAAATGAGAGCAGCAGCTAATGCATCCCAGGATGCATAGTTTATTTGATCCTCTGAAAGCTCATCAGAATCCCATTTTCCATAACGGATATCTCCATCTTTGTTTAACTCAATGCCCAGAACTCTTTTAGCAAGCGCAGCAAGTCCAAGCTTTATTCTCTGGCCATCAGTTGAATCCTAAAATACATCAATTTTCAAATGAAAATATATCACATTATCATTATAGTGCCAAATACCTGCAACAAGAGGCTTTTTGTGAGACATTGTCTGAACTAGAGACATTTCTCATCCATCAACCTAAGATAATAAGATACATACCTCAGCGCCATCTCTGACAGGGAAGATACGAACAAGGTATTCCAAATGCCTTATATCAGCCCAACCTCGTACATTCGTACATAGACGACAGACATCATTCTCAATTCCAACACCTACTTTTAATATGTTCTCATTCATTAAAATGTCCTGAAATTAAACAAGGGTATACTAAATACCCAATTGAAAGGATATCTGCTATCATCTCCCACAATCTGCCATCAGTCTTAAGCAAAAACACAGATATTCTCAGCCAAAAAATAACCAATAACAGCTCACATTAACCTTAGAAAACATCCTAGCTAAGATACATTTTAAGGATGCATATCCAACATGAGGGGAAACTCACTTTGAAACTAACTGAATTTGTGATTACAGCAGGTGGATATAAAGTAGTACCTATTTATAAATCATTAAGGAGCAACACAAACGATGGTTTCTACAATCACTGGTATACAAAACACAGGCTAAAGACTCAAGGGCTACTCCTTATCATGCCTTTGATGTACACCTCTCTTTAATGGAGTATGGTAATACTTTCCAAGCAGAAGTTAAACCAGTACAGTTTACGTTAGGTAGGAGAGTAAGAACAAAGCTGCCAGCAGCACAGACTCACTCATTATGTTTACCAATCTAAGTCAGACCGATATGAACTCGGACCAATCTGAACATTCTAAGCTAGCCGACTCAGATCGCCAGGTTTACCAATGCAAAATTGAAATTAAAATACACTTTGTATAGGTTCACAAGATGAGTTCATTGAGAACGACCATGGTTTCGTCACATAATGACATCTTCAGGTTGCAAAAAATTAATTTACATCATATATATACCATTTTCTGGTGCACGGGTGAAGGAGGGGAAGGAAGGGGGAGGGAGAGGAAAGGGCAGGGAGGGAGAGGAATGAGGGGAGGGAGAGTGCAGGAGTGTGATGGTTGAGGGGCAGGTATGAAGAGTTGCCATGGGAAGGGATTAACCAGGCGGCGGAGGTTGGAGGAGGGGAGTGGGAGGAAGAAGTATGGAAGAAATTAACACATATACATTTCCGAGAATACATTGTAGACAACGGAGAATAGCATGTCCAGGCTTTTATGCAGTTCACATGGGGGGTGGGAGCCGCCCGGTTAATCCCTTCCCACTGCCCAACTCTTCATACCTGCCCCTCAATCATCACACTCCTACTCTCTCCCTCCCTGCCCTTTCCTCTCCCTTCCTTCCCCTCCTTCACCCGTGCACCAGAAAATGGTATGTATACGATGTAAATGAATTTTTTGCTACCTGAAGATGTCATTATGTGACGGAACCATGCTTGTTCTGAATAGACCCATCTAGTGAACCTATACAAAGTGTATTTTAATTCCCATTAAGTATGGAGAGGTTTCACGAAGTTCAACCTGCAGTAATTAGTCGTATAATGCAAAATTGATTGAAATGTCCATTTGAATTGGTTCACATCAGTTTGAAATCTCAGACTGGCAGAGAAAGCGGGCCTAGTTAGCCCGCTTCTCATATATCCCACAAGCCCGCTGTGTTTCCCATACCAAACTAAACCGGCCAAATCAATCGAGTTCAATTGGGAAACATATTGACTGATCCTGTGGACTGAGGTAAGTTGGTCTTCAAGAAGTTTTAACATAAGCTTTTAGAGTCTAAGTTCCACAACAGTATGACACAAGAATGGAAGTAATTAAAACTCAGGGATGGTAAGTTATTAAGAAATGATAGAAATTGGGAATCGGGCTTGGTGACAGTTAAATCTGAAGCCCCTAGGTCATATCTTGCAATAAATTCAAACGAGTGGGTTGTACGGAGGAACTAAGTACTTTTGAAAGAGAATTTAATTCTTTACATTCTTGTAAAAATTAACAGTATGACCCTAATGTTGAAAGTGTAGTTCCCAAAATGATAGTCCAGATGCTAGACCAGAGTTCCCAGAGTACCAAACAAAATAACTTAAATTCGTACTCCCTATAGTTCAAACAAGATCCTGTAGAATAATGGACAGACCATCAAGGTATTGTGCATACAAGTCTTAATTACACAGAGGCCCTCACAAGTTTGGCTTTCCCTTAAAATTGTCTTGTTGCTTAAAACCTAACCCAAATTTATCTAGCTAGCTGCTTACATACAGTGATTGAAACAGATATACACACTGAAGGGAAAAGTCGTTTTAGATGTTCACAGCTGTTTGGTTATAGGATTTTGTAATACAAGGGTGATTTTATATATTTTTTTGATATGGCATTGGGTGTTGCTAACAAATTTTACATGCCCAAAATTGGTTGTTTACATTTAATGCAATGGAAAAAGGAGTGCTGTTCGTGGGGTAGGCTGCCCAGAGTTAGTTGGTAGTCGGGGGTTGGCACCTGTGGAGAGATAGGTGCAGGACGAGTTGATGTTCATGCTAGGATGTACTTCGTGATGCCCATATTGTGTACATTGTATGAAGGGCCCGTACTGCCATAAATTGTGGAATTGATACTTTCAACCGATGGATGATCAGCAATAATCTCTCCTTATGTACCAGAAATTGCGACTTCCAATAGAGCTGTATCAGTCAAAAATTCATCCTTCATCACCTTCCTAATACATACCTTTACTGATTCTGGTATATGTGTCAAATGGGATAACCGAAATAATACACAATAGCCGTTGACAGACGCCAATTGAAGCAACGCCACAGGATTCTTCACTTTACCATCAGGAACCCATTCGCAGTCCATTCCCAAAACGGGAAACGAACTGCGGCATTCCCTGAAACCAAAAATATCTATAACCGGGGCACTATACGAACAATGGGTAATTACAGACGATATAGCATACTTCATCAATTTTTGAACAGCCAATTCGCAGTCTCTTTCATTTGTAACAATAGCTATTTCACTTATGTCGTAAGTCCGGCCACTTTTATACAAATATCCAAAAATCTGCCCCATTGAAGTGACGGTGGTACTGAAGAGAAGATGAATTGATAACGCATAATCACAATTCATTCATGTCAAGGAGCATAAAGGGAAAAGAAAAAGTCTTTGTTTGATTATACACGCCGAGGACACCACAAATACTTACAAACCCAAATAACTCACAAACGCATAATCTTTCCTTATGTATTTGAAGAGCTCCCTGACTTCGTCTGGTAAAAACAATAGCCTGCAGCGCCTGCAGCCTGCAGTAGCCTTTCGGCCTTTCGACTCAAAGACAAGTGAATTCCGCAACCGCGAGATTTGAAAAAAAGATTGGATGGAATAAGTACACATGATCTGTGAGTACCTAATCCTTCTGAAGTCACACTTCCTCCTTTCGCCTAAAGCATTATAAATATTTTTAATTGTATAATACAGCATTGAATTTCTTGTGCATGCGAGTAATAGGTAGAAAGTATGGGGAAAAGATATATACCAAGTAGTATCCAACATGGAGCCAATATTGTGATGATGTAAAAACATTGGGGTGCTATTCAGGGACTATGAAAGCGTCAACCCTACTGGTGGTTGAATAAAATTCAAATGAAGGATGTGGAAGGATTTTCTTCAATTCAAGGCAAACACCAAATATACTCGAGTCTCGTTTCCATTTCTGACTTACTACCACAGTGTAAACAAGCAGCTTATATAGACTGTGCTTCTACCAGTTATTTTAGCCCCCGTAGACTACTTCCACTCCAATTAGCCATGGCTTAGGGTAAAATGTGTACTTTTTACCCTTGTATGTCACCAGGAAGGCCTATGGAATAAAAGTATACATATTAGTCTATGTGATTCGTCCAATTGAAATGGAAAGACGGAAATCCATCTTTTTATTTCGATTCCTATAGATATATATTTGGACCAATGCTGATTAGCACATGAAAATATTGGAGGTACTGGGTGCAAAATATCAAATAAATAAGATCCAAGGTCCAATACAATCAAAAATATATACGGACGTCCTGCATTTCCCCGCCGTGAACGCAGCTCAAATGTAATAAAAAACGCAGCCTTTATGGATGTGACTCTCCCCTTCGGTGGCTTGCGAGGCGTATTTATAAACCTCGTTTTCGAGGATATTTTTTTCGTAACAATTATTTTCGCTGAACATTTAAAATGCTTTACCAACATTTATTATGATCTAAGGATTACCACTCCTGAATAAACTTGAATCGCCTCCCTAATCAACTCTAATTCACGTTCACGCTCATGTCGGCCGAGTTTAATTCTTGAGGCCTTCGTCAGATTTAGCAAGGTAATATACCCCACATTTCTTGACCATCGATAGTCCTAGAAAGTTTTACTTTTCATCAGTACCTGATCTCCAGAATTTCAATGAAAATGGCTGAAGTCGCTTCAATTTAAATCGCTAGAGTTTTCGACGATCAAGAAATATCTATGAAATCCTACCTAAATCATGAGCTATTGAAAACCACATTAATATATCAAACAAATGAAAAGTCCCAGGTTACTTATGGACCACCAAGACCTTGATAACCAATTTTTTGTGGACCCAATGTCGATATGCTGTGCCAGTCCATAGCTGGTTTACATCGTTTATGCGATCAACGTTTTGTTGCCAAAACCTGGCACTTTCGTTTCAGGTCATAGCGTCATAGCGTTAGATCAATCTAAGACCTTCCGGCTAATATGGATGCTTGGTCAATTATTACTTATAATTTATCCGTGTCTGATTGATGCAAAGTTGGCATACGATCATATGCAACGAAAATATACGCGGAATACACCTCGTCATGAGAGTACTTCAGATTCAAAATGGGCGCGTTCCGAGCAACAAGTTACAAAAATGAAGTGAGATAATGAAGAAGACAACTTGAAAATAATAAAAATTATCAAATGTCGTTGAAAAATGTACAATAGCAAGGTAAATATGATCATCAATATTTGATGTAATCAAACTATCCATAGAATCAAGGAAATATAAAAAATCCCACTTGTTTAGTTGTTTACCTTGCTTACGCCCTCTGTGAAAAAAGAAAAAGCAACAGCCATCTGTTGACAAAAGTAATGTGAGTGGAGTTCGCGTGCGACTGAGTTAAAGTGCCTCTTTTTTACTTTTATACGTACTCAAACTTTTGGAAAGTTTTCTAACAACCGTATATCTGTTATATATTGATCATTATACTAGTATTTTTGATAGCGGTGTATGACAACTCTATTTTCGACTGATTTTTACCTGCACATCCAAGGTGTTCATGTTTTGATTTAGTACACCAGGAACATTAAGTTTATACGCTAAGCGAGGTAAGCTTCATTTGCGTAATGCTTTACCTAAACGCAAAATTATTGCCATTTTACTTGGAAATTAACTTCTGAATGAACGATATTAGCATTTTTACCTGTTTCATAGGTGTACACCACCTACCTTTTTCGTTGTCACGTATGATACATTGCCTTTCTTTTTTCATTGGCGTAGGGAAACTTGTAATTGCGGCGTCATAAGTTGTCATGCTAGATAACTGTACGTGTATATAATACCGCGCTCCTTGTGAATTTATTGTAAAATGGGAAAATCGGAGCCAAATATTGAGGAGCAACCCGATGGAAGACAATCCGGCACCACCCCAGCCTTAAGTCCTCATGCAGAAGCAAGCAGAATGCTGGAAGCTGCTTTGCAGCAGATGGATGGCATTATATCAGGTAATTATGTTATAAATAGCTTATTTGAGATTGGTTATCAGTCGCATACCTTGTGGAATCTCAAATGACGCTTTATTTTCGCCTGTGGTTGTTTGTTTTGGATCACCTGTGAAACCGCTTTTTCCCGAATCTTGGCCCTTAAGTAGAGGTGAACTGTCTCAGTTATTTATATTTTCAATTTTCGTCGAAATCGGCGAACTTTGCTCTGGAAGGAAAGTTTTTGGTAGTTTTGTGCAATCTGGGGACCACCCATTTCTTCTCTTTACCTTTTGTTGTTTACACCTGGTTTTAACACGCAGGTCTCTTTTGTTTGATCAGCTTAATAAATTATCCCCCTTAGCTTCAACATCGTTTCGTTCTATATCATAACCGACGAACCATAAAGTTGAATGATAAGGTATTTTTGTGATGCAAATATGTATTCGGTGTGTTGTACCTAACTTTCTTTAAACTGGTCAGGACATTCTCTTTAAATGAGGCGACAGAAAATCATCCAAAGACTACTCGGTTGTGCAGAAGTGAATCTGGGATTTATGTGATAATGACTTATGTCTAATGCTTGAAGGTTTTTAACCTTGAGTGATTACGTTTGATATTTAGCGAGGAGCAAGTCCAGGACTCTGCTTAATCATTTACTGATTGTAGCTCCAGAATATTCCATTGATACATTCTTTACTTTTGAATTTTCACTTAATTCAGTAAATCTATCTACCTATTGACTCCTTTTGGTAGTTTTTCAAAGACTGTATTGAGTGCATTTGGCTGTGATCTGTTCGTGATCCAGGTTCTGTATAGCCTTTGATGGCTGTGACATTCTTCTTGTGGTCTAGTTAATAGAGGTATTCTTTTGAAAGAAAATCCATACTAAGGTGAAAAGAAAGCACTATTCTATCTGAAGTCAAGCCAAGGTATGGTTTTTCGAGGTAGTGGAACTGTTCTAACAATTCATATATTCAAAGTTGGTCTTAAAATCAAGTAAAAAACATAAAGTGACCTCTAGTATCAGAATTTTGTAGACCCATCCAGGGTAAGTAAATTTACTGTGATCATGAGACTTCTTCATCTAAGGTAAATCTGCCCTCAGACAGGTTTCAATTGAACTGCTCCATCCATGCCCATCTATCCTGTGCTGCCTCCCCCAGCTCTTCGTAACTCCTTCTATTCATAATATCTGCCAACATATTATTTCTTCCTCTTACCCTCTTTCCCTTGATATTTCCTTCTAATATATGTATAGTGGAGGGGATCGGGTTGGTGTGGTGGTTAGAGTACTCGCCTACCACATGGGTGGCCAGGGTTCAAATCCCTGCAGTGGCGGATGTTTTTCAGAGGAACCCAATCTGTACTTGAGTGTCTTGTGGAGGGCACTTCAAGTGGAGTACTCCGTCTGTCGGATGAGACGTTAAGCTGTGGTCCCCTTGGCACCTTTCGTTATGAGTAGGCTAATGCCGATGCCGGGTTTCTATCCTCTCTTACCTATCCCCTATGGCGCAAATGACCTAAGCCGTTGGTCGCCTCCCCAAATATGAATCCAAATCCAATCCAATGAATAGTGGACTGAGACCATGACTAGAAAAAATCTCATATTTATACTCCTCAAATCCCTTGAGTATTTCTAGGGCTGTGTATTACTTCAAACAAATTGATAATTAATTTCAAAGTTAACATAGTCTCTGGTAATTAATTTCAAGTTATGTATCAAAGGACTTTTACTCTTTGAATTTGTGCTTTTCTATTAGGTTTAGAATGTAATGTTCCCTGATGTTTCTTTTTGTATTGTTGTTGAAGTTACCCCATGCTGAACGCAATATTTTCAACACATTTTGTGAAGGAATTACATGAAGTGTTTATTATGTATTATGAATAGATTGTATTGTGCTAATTCTGTTTTCACTACATTATGAGATATGTATCAGACACAAGTTTTAATATCGTATTTGGTTGAGATAAATGTGGATATAATTTGAAAATTGCATATATATTTGCTAGTGTCCATATTGGTAACTCCCTGCTTAATAGATATTAAAACTAGTGTACACTATATGAATTCAAAAGATGCCTTAATACTAATACAAAGTTAATATATTTATATGTCATCAATGTGTATTTTATAGTAAATTTCGAGTTCAGTATGGGAAAAATTCAACAATTAACTTCAAGAAAGGAGGAATACTTTTTGAGTTGGAGTAACTTTTCTATTATTGTTATCACTAAAGTAATCTACTGGTTGAAGACAGGTTTTTGTAAAAGTCAGATAAAATCTTTTGGAGTTTTACATATTAGGGGCCTTTTCTCCCTCTGTTATTTCTTTCAACGTCTCCACTTTTGTCCTACCCTTCTCCATCATGTTCATAAAACATTCTCTTTCTTCCTCTTTCCTGATTACCTAACATCCTTCTCTCTATCATGGCCTTAAGGAATTCATCACCTCTCATCTTCCCTTTCCATCTCCTACCCTTCTTCCTCCTGCTCTCATCCAATAGCTGCATTTCCACACCTTCCACTCCAAGTACTTCCTTGTTTGTCTTCCTTTCAATCCAGCACACATTCTCTATCCTCCTTATCCCCCATGTCTCTAAACCCTGCAGTTCTTGTCTTCCTTTCTCAGAACCCACCTTTCTGCCCCTTACAATACTACACTCCATGTACACATTTCACCTGCTTTGTCTTTTTATCCTTACCCAATGTCCTGGTCATCCGCTCCCTTATACTGCTAAATGTTTCCTTCACTCATGTTATTTTTTCCTTATGACTTTGCTTCTACTCCCATTTTCTTCTAGTGCAGTACTTACCCAAGAAATTAAAATGCTCTACTTGCTTCAGTTTGTGCCCTCTTAACATTTATGACAGGCCTTGCTTTCTTTGTCCTAGAGAATCTCATGACCTTTGTTTTATTAAGCTACATCATCCTTGATCATTCCCAATTAGAGATGTGTAGATTACCACAATTTTCATTTTAGGTAGTAACTGTGGTTAATTATGGTAATTTTCGAAAAGTACTATACGTATGTAATAATTTTTAATTTTGAGTAACTAATAGCTATGATGGTTTTAATAGGCAAGCCAAGAGCAATAGTAAGTGATCAATAGCATTTAAACCATTACAATTGCCTCATCAATGTTTTAGAAATTAAAAGAAAATGTAATAACACTTACTGTAGCACTCACACAATTTGGCTTTCTTTTGTCAGGGTATAAGAAATTTTCCTTCAAACGGGTTTAAGCAATAACCCCACAAATATTTCACAGTAAAAAATAATCCACAAATGAGTTGTACGTACTGTAATTTTAAATCAATCCTATACAATAGATAAATACATTCAGACTTGGCTTAAAAGAATATGTTTGTAATATATCAGTATGAAAACTTTCTGAAGCAGAGTTACATTTTTCTGAAAATGATGGTAATTTATGGTAATTATCTGGGGTTGAGGTTATTTAGTGAATGGATCTTATCTATGCCCAACATTGCTTTTCTAATGTATCTTCTAAAGCTATCAACAGATCCTTCACAAATCAACTCATCAATGTCTGGACATCTACCAATCTAACTGACACTATCAGCTGGCCTGCTACTTTCATTCCCTAATCTAGCTCTCCCCATGCATCTTCTGCCATTTCCTCTGCATTAATGTTGAAAAGCAAAGGCATAAATTGACTCCCTTGCCATATTCCACGACCTATAACTGCCTGTCTCAATTCACCATCAGCCTTCGTTACCTGTGCCCTCTGGGCCATACATGAGTTTTAAGTATCCTAACTCTCCTATCTATTCCCATTTTCCTCAGTATCTGCATTAGCTTTTCTCATGCTACTCTGTTGAACACCTTGTCAAAATCCCGGAAGTGAACATAAAACACTCCTGTGAGAGTTCTCATCATTGCAATCACATCCTGTATTGATATCAACATTTTTCCGGGTTACATCTGCTTATGTTGTTGGGAAACAACAGTTTTGTCAGCTCTCCTGCTGGAATTATTTCTTCTTAAGGAAAATAGGTACTTCCTGAGAATAAATGGATAAGCTATGGAAATCATAAAAATGCCCATGAATTTCAATGGGGAAGATGGATACCCTCTTAACAGTACATGGAATGGAGTATTAAGTCCCACAATAATGATGCTACTCCCTGTTTGGACGAGGAAATGGCTGATTTTGGTGCCAAATTCAGCCGAGGTCACCTTTATAAGAATGGACCAAGAAACCCTCTCACGATCCTTCACCTGAGGACGCCAGCAGGATAGCTGGCGAAACTGTTGTATTTCCCAACAATTTACGCAGATACAACCCAGAAAAAATATTGACATCATCTGATCAAGGCCGCAGAAAGCTGCAAACGAACATCACATCCTGTGTTTTCCTCCCCTTCCTGAAGCTAGTCTGGTCATTGTTCAAAAAGTGATGTGCTCTATTTTCTAGCCTTTTGTTAATATTTTTAAGTGGAATTTTGCCCTATGAAATGTTTAACAGACTATTCTGTGCACCTTGCATTATGACGCTTTCTTCTTCTTCGTAATATTAATTAAGACCATTTTCATGAAATCCTCTGACCATACTCCTTGCTCATAGATCCTATGAATAAGTTCAAAAAACGATAGTTTTCCCTTATTACCTAGATTTTTCAATAACTCAGAAGGAATGTTATCTATTCCTAAGTCTTGTCTTGTCTTCAACGTTTCTTACTCTGCATGAATATCAGGACAATTATATTTAGTATTGTGTTTGCCATATTTTTTGGAATATGACATGTATTATCCGTAGAAAATGGGTTGGAATGGGCAAATAATCAACATTTGTGTTATGAGTAAGAAAGGTGTCAGAGGTACATCAAATGCAATAAATAAGCTGAGAGTGATGCATAACTCATGTATTAAGTACAAACTATTCAAATTCAATAAAATCTTCATCAGACTCTTCATTGAAAGAATCATTTGCAGTTAAAATGTGTTTTAGTATTTTCTCTGCCTGAAATTATGGCCATTTTTGTATTTTTTTTAGCGCTGGTTATGATTTCCGGTATTTTGTGAGCTCTGCGCAAACACAACATAAAAGGTTCATGACAACGTAAATAAAAACTTCATAACTGCACTTTTTAGGTTAAAAGAAGCCATTTTTCTCTTTTACCACTCATTGTCCAGCAAAAACTTCATAATATTGGAATTCATCCGACCTTTCTCGTTTGCACCTCTATGATGTCTTTGGGATTATAACCTTTGGGAAATCTGTGTTTTTAAATTGATTAGTGATGTAGTCTTGAAGTATCTGCAGCAATGTAGAGGACTGCAGTGAAACTTTACTTTGGTCAGTTGTAGCAACAGTAACCTCTTTTGCTCCATTTTGTTGCACAGCCCTGGAACTAGGCGTTTCAAAACTTAAAAGAACCTCATTCATATTCCCAAAGTTTTGAGAAGCTTCCTCTCACAAGTTTTCTCTGTGGTACAAATGAAATTTTGCCACACATGCTTCTCAGCCAAAAGGCAATTTAGTCCAACGCAGGTTGAGAAGTATGCAGTGAAAGTGTTCCTCTTCATGTAGCGAGACACCCAAGATTGGTGGGCTTTGAAATTCTTTATACTATCTTCTTGAGCAATATTGCATGACTTGTTTATGATCATATAAACTTTTGGGACTCTGTCTTCCTTTTGCCAATCCCTAAATCTCCAATTTTAAATCCTCCAATGTTAAACAGCCTACCAGCTTCTTGATTCCTTCTCTCCTTTGCAATTTCTACCACTTCAAATTAAAACTGAGTTGTGTTGGATTTTCTCTGGGAAATACTTCTGACTCCCATGGATAATTTAGATTCAATTTTTAAAAGGAAAAATGAATATCATGAGTTATGTAGGGTAAATTATAATTCCAAATAGGAGGAAGTAAAGAATGATTTACTTTGTGTAGTACTTTAAACCAGATGCACAGAATTATGTAACTTTATAAGATGCTGGAACTGTTTATGTATATTTGAAATGTATAAGATAACTTAAAGGCAAATGCCTTATTATCTTAAGAGTGATAAGCTGATGTACCGAATGTGGTGATTGTTTCTCTTCCGTAACCTGCATTATAAAATCTCAACTCTTCCTTTCTGTGATCCCCCAAAATACCCATCTGATTGTGGTGGCACTTGCCTTTCCATGCGTTTTTGTAATGGTTGAGATTGTGTATTGTTTTAACCATGGTCACTCTTCTCATGTTTTACTGTAGCAGCTGTTGTTCTATCCTAATCAGGATCATTGTATATTGTGCAGCCTACATCGTTGTGTAAATTTTTGCAATGAAAGTATATCAATTTGTGGTTATTTTAATGTGGTAGGCATATATTTACTAATGGAAGGCATTCATAGCTAGAAAATGTCTACCTTTTGAGTTAGTTTTTCCAATTTGGAATTTATGTCAGGAAATACTGGCCATTGAATTTGTCATTGTTCATATTTCACGGATTGTGTACAACTGTAGCAGTAATTGCAAAATAATCCTGTTTGTTGAGAAAGCAATTTTTCTAGGGTATCCCCTTTTGTGTCATGAGTCTTTTCCTGGATACCTCTAGGTTGTTGTTTCTTGAGCAGAAATGTTAAATAGTTATTAATTACTCTTTGAAGACCATGCTATGTATGTACTTGATGTACAGTCACTTGTACTTAGGGCCAATTCATTTTCTACCTCCACCTTATTTTGTTTATATTTCCTAATGCTTGCAACAAAGTGAAAGTGTAGCTCCTTTTTCCATAAAATATCCTCGTAAAGTTATCCTCACTTAGGCTCAACAACTTGCGTAGCTACTAAGCAATGGGTGTTATGCATAATGCTTACAATTTTCACGTGTAGAAATGTATGAACATAGAATGTCCCATCATAGTTTTTAAGTTGAATTGATATAAACTGCCATATGTGTAGAAGCATTTTAATGTGCTAGATAGTAATTCGCATGGGCCAAATATGTGAACTTGTGATGCTCTAAAGCTACCTATAATTCATTATGTTATGTTCTGACCAGGAAGCCTGAAATTGTGTATAATTTTTAAGATAGAAATTTAGTGATCGCATCAATTTATGTACGCTAACAGAAAAATGTAGTTTTGAGTGAATTTTCAGTTAATAATGAATCCAGTTAGAGAGGGAAGGGGAGAGAAAATGAACTGTGGAATGAGTGCTCAATCCAGCGTAAACAGAGATTATTTTACTCCCTGTATAACATGTGGTTGCTTATTTAGCATCATTTATTTAAAAATCTCCTCTCTAAAGAGATTATGTCAAATTGGTATTAATAATTCTGCTTTTTAAAAATGAGATACCTGACTCTTGCTTCTTAGATGGATATGGCTTCTTCTATCAGGTATGTTGCAGAAAGTTCACAATCTGACAATCATACTCATTTTGAACCTATAATATAATTTCTGTTTGAGGGCACCAAACATTTTCAAGTAAGTGGGTCATAGACTTGCAGGTCAAAATATCCTATGCTTAGTAGCATATTTGGTTAGAGGCCAAAAAGTGTTTATCAAAAAGATGTTACCAGTTTTCCACTTAGATGACATCTATTCGTCTCGCTAGATTCTTCATCAACAGTCTTTTTGGATGAGATTGCCTTGAAAAGTTTCATTTAATTATACTGAATTCAATGGAATGGCTGAATGATAATTTGATAGTGTGACAATGAATTCAGACGAATAATTACTCATCCTCATTGTTGAAAATGCAGTTCAAAATTTAAAATGCATAAAGGACTATTTTCAGTGCTTTAACAAGTTTATGGAAATTTGATACTCAATAAATTGCTGACCTCTGCAGGATATTTATATTCTGGTAAATGGTTTGGCATTAACGTATTTTAGTGGAAAAATATATAATAATCTTCGCCTTTCTTCCCTTACTTCGCAGTTTTCAGTTTTCTGGTGAGGCATTGTGTAACTCCTTCAATATTCGACTTAAACATGAAAACTCACAAAATTTGTTCGTACAGACCTTCATATCATGCTCTGGATTAGGGCATTCGTCTTTCTTCAATGCGGCAAACATGCACATTATTGGTTAGTGTATCAATATTCTTTTAAGCATTGGTTCCAAGCGACTTCCCTCTCTAGAATTTTTAGATAATTGGTAGTGAATAGATTTATTCTTTGGAACCAGTTAATTGTGCTAATATAAGAATTCTTAAGCATTCATCGAGTCTCTGCTTAATTGTAAGGCCTTCATTTATGCACCCGAAAAAGTTTCCTTTTATAAGTACGCGTGTGAAGCTACTAAGTCCTGCTTTTCTGGGGAAACGGGCATGTCTATTCAGTGTATTCTAAATCTAGGAATGGTCTAATGAAAACAGTGTGTGATGGAAATAGGTTCCAAAAGCCATCCCAGGAAAGATGTAGAGTGAACAATAGCTGCTTAGCTATTCGCGTAAAAGTACTGGAAGTTGAAAATATGCTATTTATCCACTCACCATCTTGCTGCTGCTCCGTGGTTTCATGTCAAAGAGATATTTTTCCAATTCCAGGAAAACGCTGTAGAGCTGCGCTAGAACTCATTTTCTCTGCTGCTAAGTACTCTCCGTAGGACACGTTTTATATATTTTGCTTCTTGCAATCATGTCGTTGCACTTTCGGGGAATTCAGTCTACATTTTACTTTTGAGAGTCTGTTGGGTTGCTGCAACTATTTGAATTCTATCGTTATAAATTCGAAATTATTGACGAAATTCAGTGATTGTAAGCCGTTACTATTTCAATTTAATATTTCTTAAAGCTTCTTGGGAACAAAATCAACTTTTTTCATATTTTTAATGTTACTCAAGTTACTACCAACCTCCACCTCGCAGCGACTGAGTCTCTCGGGTCTACATCTCATATAGGCTATCATGGTTACGGTCCTGACCTATGTATTCTCCCAACCTACCCCCTTTCCTTCGTTGCTGCGGCTTACTTCAGCTAACATAGATAGTTTAAGCAAATGAACTGCTTTCTGGTGGCCAATAACGCGTGATTCTGTGTCATGAACTCCAGATTTTTCAACGACGGCTCTGTTGTCCAAGGACTGCAGGATGTTTACCTTACGGAGGCCGAATTTGGCTGTCGCTCAAAATCTTAAACTCCCAACTACACTGTTGGTGAGAAATAAATATATTCTTCAATTTTTTTATTTTTTTTCGTGCGGCTTTACAATGAATGGCGTATCTTATGACGCCTGCCGGAAGCAGTGTAGTCGTCGTGTGTCAAAGGTGGTCGGTCTGAGTATTAAAAAATCCGCCTGCCATCAGGGCTTACGGCCGTGGCAGAGGTAAACCGTGGAAACGTTGGCAGCAGCAATTCGGCTTTCGATTAGAACAGGCTAATGTCGACGCCGAGTTTCTATCCACTCTTCCTTATCTAAGGGCCTTATCTGTCCCCTATGACGCAAATGACCTTGGCCCAAAAACCAATCTATCCTTAAAGGACGGAGAGAATCATTAACGAAGAAGTACTACGGACAGTTGGAGAAAAGGAAGTATGTACAGATAATGACAACTCGAAGAAGTCTCATTGGACGAAATTTCGAAAAAATAGTCTGCTGGAAAGAATACTGGCAGTAGTAATTAATGGAAGGAATTACAGGGGAAGACTAAGATTTCATTCTGTATCTCTTCTTAGATAATTATGTAGGAAAGGAGAGGTTGACTGGAAGGAAAGCAGAGTCGATAGCTATTGCAAACCAATCTTCGGATTGATGTCTGCTGATGATGCATGAACAATCGATGGACACATTACTGAGCTTTCTACGTGATCTCTATCCAATATGTACACCGTTTAGTCTTAAAAGTGATCCCTTGACTTTTAAACACCGATTATTGTAATCATAATTCACCAATGATATAGAGAAACTTACGTCTTTCAATGTTAATGTATCGTATATTGGCGCCTCGGTAAACGTCTTGCTTTCCCCCTAATTTTTTTTGTTCGCTGGTTATCCCCCTGCAAGAGCGGGTTTTAACGAGGTGGAGCGGAGCGTAGAAGGCAGTTGGAATACATTAATTTCCTCGTGTTCTGTTCCTTCCTTAACGAGGCCGATTATCTTGCTTAATTTCCTTGGCCACCGTCGCTCATTCCACGCGATTTAAGCTAGTGCCTTAGCTCTTGATGGGACATCCCTCCACCGTATCTTACTTTTCCTGATCCTTATTATAAATTTTATAGGTCCTAATTTCCCATTTTTCCTCTTGGTTTTCGATTAAAGTGACCTTTAATTGCAGAAGGCTGGTAGAAAATGCTGATTCGCTGGGTAACTGAGGTGGAAAATATTGGCCTTTGGTCCATATTTCTTGCTTGTTTGTGTAGGAGTGGACTCATTGGCGTTCATACCCGATTGTGCCGTGGTACCGTTGACCATGTGCCTGGTTATAAATGTGCTGCGGCATAAATTGGAATTTCATTATCAGTCGCACCGCAACGCAGCGCCGTGGGTATCTTGTGGTAAGTGGGGACGATGCCTCCGGCCGCATGTTCGCGAAAGGTCACCAAATATTTTAATTTTGCTTTAAAGCAGATATATTGTGTGGATGGTATTACAAAACGTGGTTCGAATATATGCATTTAATTAAAAGAAGAATGGATGGTTTTTGTGTGATTCTCTGGAATGACAAATTCGCGATAATGTTGGTCTCTTTAGTCGTGCTATGGCGTGCGATACCTTTCTGTTGGATTTAACTTTTCTAGCTGTATGCGGTTTCTATTAAGGTAGCTTTGCATGGTCTATTTTATGGTACAAACAAATGAATGAACTCTTGCATTAGGAAAATTGTACCGTGTAAAGCGGCAAATTGTATGTTTGTCTGAATGACTGAACGGGAAATGGAATATGCTCTAATTACATTAATTTTCTTGTACAGTCTATGATACATTCGTTTGTACAATAAAATGTACCGCGGCCTTTAGGGTTGAGAATCTTTATTCGATTGTTTAAAAGATTCGTTATTTGGAATCCGATAGTTGATGTTTTTGGCGACGATTGTTGTTTTTGCCTTTTTTCACTCCATCGTTATATTTTCGACTCGAAGGTTTCCTCCATAAGGAACTGTTTTCCACGTCCTCTACCGCTGTGAATTTCATGGGGGCTTTAAGGAGCCAAAGGAAGGTTCGATTCCCAGTCCAGGCGAATGATTTTTCCACTGTGAATTTCACACAATTGTGTGATCACTAGCGGGTGACTCCGTGAAAGTTACTGCGCGGCTAGTTCCGTAGTTCTTTGAAAAACCATGGAAACTGAGATAATTCTCTAGAAATTTGCTTATCCCAGTCAAACTCTGATCCTTTTCGATTGGTGAGGAGTACCATGTATGGCATTGTTAGTTTGAACGTGGACAGGTGTTTAGTAACTTGCCTGATTGAGGCAGTGGAGCTCGTAATTTGGAATTGAGCCATTAATTACGCCCTTAAGTACAGATAAAACGAGAAAGGTAAGTAAAATGTTCAAAATCCTTACAACGTTATCAAGTATGTCTTTGTTTGGCGGACAGCACGAATATCACTCCGGGCAAGTAAGCGGCGAGAAATGTCTCTGAATTGGGCGATGAATCCACCACCTTACTGCGTTTGAATTTTCATCACCGACCTAAGAAAGATGTAGGATGTAGAATGTCGTATAATATGTGCCATGAGAAAGGAATCCAATTTTCCCCCAGAGCGATTGTGGTGGCGTTCCATTAGCAGGGAAACTTAATTCCCCCGGAGTGTATACGTGAATGTGCTGTGCGCCTTCTTGTGCCTCCTTTATAATAAACAGATGCTGAAGAATTTTTATTTTATATTTATTTCTCCCGGAAAGATTAGAAATGTGGCCTGTAAAACGTGAAGAAGTCTTGGTCCGTAGAAATTCTGATAAGTAGTTAGAAGTGACTCCCGAATGTGAATTCGCATTGAGATGGTCTAGTGGCCGTATTTTCCTTCAATGTTCTTCTCTAGTGTCTCCCAGCCGGCGGTTATATATCTTCCCGAGTTGTGAAGCCTTTATGATTCCCCGATGCGCGACTAAAGCGCTCTTTACTCTTGCCCAGAGCCGAATTGGTGAGTATGCTCTGCGCATGTAATGTGATTCTTGAGTCACTCCACATCGAACTTAAGCGTGTGAATGGCGGCAATGCTCTGGCGAACGAATCCCAACTCTAGTGCGGGAAGCTTAATTTAAGTCCTGTCCCGTAGGATGTGAGGGCATGGCCGTCTATCGATGAGAAGCGTGTCTGCATTTCGGGAGTCATCATTTCTTGTGGGAAACCTCGTGAAGAGGAAGTAGGCGGTGTCGCAGTGAGCATTAGCCTAGTTTCTCGACACTTCTCCCAGGAGTAGCTAGCTATTGTGTCTTTCAGAGGGGCCCGCCGTAATATCTTCCGAAGTGTTATTAGTTTGAGGGAGCAAAGTGGGTTTTGAGTTTCGATGTACTGGAAGGCCATATTTGACGAACGTGCAGCGGGTTCTGCTCTTCAGTATGTGTGAGCAAATTATTCCTCGAGGAGACCACGTTCGAACTTTGTTGTAAAATTTAAGCAGTTGTAAAAATAAAAAAGTTAATTTCGTAATATAGATGAATCAGTAAATTTTTAACCTCAGACACGTTCAATAAATTTGTTAAAAACACATGTTTTGTGTATTAACTCCACTTTTTTATCCCCGCATGCTGAGAACGCCTTCGAAACAGGAGTTTTTTTTACAACTTTAGAAAAGTATTGCGACAGTAATAAATTTATTTTTTTAATAATTGCGAAAATGTGAAAACTACCCGTTGTCACATTTCTGCTGCGCCAGGTATTCAATTTTTAATAATAATTGTCTGCAGATAACAGTCGCGCCACGGCAAATAAAAATCGGCACGGTCAATTTAAATGACGTTTAAGTATCATGATATCTCGCTCAAATTGACTTAATTAAGATTAATTTTTAATTTACGGTTTTCTACCGGCTGATTGGTAAGGTTTTGGACATTCCTAAATCCTAACATCGTAATTAGTGAGACATCTCACTTTCCCTCTTACAAATGGCTCACCATCAAGTCTCTCTTTAGTTACTCCTGCACTCTCCTCAAGTCGTCCCAAATTCCTGTTCTCTTGATTTCTCTTCCATCTTCCTCCATCATTTTGCCTGCTCTAAATCTCCTCTCCTTACTCCTTTTCTTCTACCCCCCATATCTATTACCTCCTCGTTTGTCTTTCTCGTCACCCAGATCACCCTCTTTATTCTTCTCGAAACCCACATCTCGAGCGCCTCAAGCCTGCGCAAATCCTTCCTCCGCAATTTGATCGAATAGAACGGGTAATTATTGCTTGTGATCGGTGAAACTTAAATTATTCCGCTCATTTAAAGAAAGCCATGCCAGCTGTGAAAGCTTCGGTGGAATGACTCCTGTTGTAGCGTCTTAATACACGCATTCTTCTCTTGTAAGACAGAGCAAAAACAGTGTATTTCTCCCTTCGCTGTGGAGGTTGACTATCATTTCCGTTAACGACGTAAAAATGTTGGATTTTTATGACTGAATGCACTCCTACCTGAATATTCACAGTCACAATTTGAGGGTAATAAATAAAAGCTATTCATATTTCCAGTCATAATCGATCCTGAAAATCAATCAACCCATGGCGTGGAGTCACCCCTTCTGCGGATGAGGTAAACTTTTTTGAGTGCTAGAACGTATGGCTTATTCATGAGGCTGACTTTACCGGTGGAAATAGGGCTAACGCTCGGTCTAAAAGAAGACCTTGAGAAGTTAACACTGAGTTATATGGTTGAGATGGCATTTGAGTATTTCGTGATTTGTCTTTTCAGTGAATGAGTGAATATAGGCCACCAAAGTATTAAACAGTAACAGCACAACACTATCTCTCTTATCTGCTCGTGGCTTGGTGGATTGGATTGGGTATTTGGGGAGGCGACCGACGGCTAAGGTCATTTGCGCCATAGGGGATAGGTAAGGGAGGAAGGGTGGAGAGAAACCCGGCGTCGGAATTAGCCTGCTCTTAACGAAAGGCTTCGCGGCTTATTCTGGGATAATTTTAACCAATGCCCTTGCCGCTTAAACAATGGATAGTGATTTGGTTGTTTCCCGGCGTATAATACTAATGAAGTATTCACGGGTTTTCCACCAGGTTAGGTAGCTGTTGGCCGACGTTTCGATGGCTACCTAACCTGGTGGAAAACCCGTGAAGACTTCATTAATGTATTGTGGCTTTTTTATCTCTCGAAATTAAATTCCTCAGAATTCGATCGTTCAGAAATTTCCTCTTTGAAGTCTCAGTTCCCCGTCGTTGTTGAACTTCTCATCCAATTAATGGTTTTACCGTAAGATATTCAACAATTTTATCCCTTCAAATCATGTTTACTCTTTGAAGCAAAAACTTTTCTTTTATTTGAAGTACTTAAATGTTGTTAAAACATATTAATATATGTGTATGGAACTCATATTTGGTTTAAGGTATTTCCTTCTCCATCACTTTTTACTCTTCGAGAATAATTCTACTAATTTTTTAGCTTTAAAATCATTTGCGATGTGGGGTAATCTAGTTCTTCTATTTCATTTCCGGCATCACTTTGTATTAGTGTACTGTTTTTATATTTTTTATTTGGTTTATTTTTGTTTCTGCTAATTGGTATGCCTTTTATGGTATAGTTTAAAAAGTGTTCACGAGTTAACCTAAAATCTTCCCTAATGGAAAAAGATAGATCGTATTCGTTTCATTTCAGTAACCTTATATTCCCGTGAATATTCTATATACGAATCATCGTTGATATAACCAAACTTGATGCCATAGAGCAGTAGTTTTCAACTTAAGTACCCCCTGGTTTCCCATTTTCTCTCCGAGCACCCGACTATTCCCTTATCAGTTGGACCTTGACTGTAAGAGAATCTGTTTGCCATACGTCCGCCATTATTCAGGTTTTATCGCGCACTCCTTGGCCCCAGGCACGTTCCCTGTAGGTGTGCGTGTAGTTACAGGTTGGGAACCGCTGCCGTAGGTAATCAACGCGTGATTTTGTCTGCTCTGTAGTGTTCATCTGCATCTACGAAATACCGTTCAAGCCACCCCAGGGTGTGTGGCACGGGGTGATTTCGTACCAGACATGCATCACCCATTCCAATTCATAACAGAACCGCGCACTTTCCCACTTTCGCTAAAAGCAGGCCAAAAGCAGTGTGGATAACAGTGCTTGGTCAGATCAGAAAAGTACTATGTACTAAACCTTGCATAAAGCTAAATCATGCCAAAAATCTCATGTGGGGTGAGCTGTTAGTAATGATGGTAAGATATTAAGCCCAAGTGCAAAATCTACTCTACCTAGTGAATGTCAAAGTTTCATAAAACTGATCTAGCGCAGCTACATCTACAAAATACCCCGCGAGCCGCCGCTTGGGCGTGTGGCAGGGGATGTTAGGTCACCAGCCGTGTAAAGGGGTACGTTTTTTGGAGATGAAATGGTGACATGTATTATTGGATTGTACGTATTTAGTAGAGCTCAATTTTTATTGTGGTCACTTATTGTTTTATTGTTCGCCGGGGGAACGAATTTTTATACATATCTGTTCGGTAGTGTATCTCTCTTATTTTATCGCATCTGTCAGACCTAGAGATACAGTGAGGAGTCATGATAATATTCTCTATATCGCTCTGAAAAATATCAGTTCTGAATTTATTAAGCAAACTAAGCCTAGCGTGTAGCCTCCTAGTCTCTAGGGGCTCCCAACTTAATTCCTCTAGAGGTTGTGAGACACTATATGTACGTTCATAGTAGTTTTTAACGAAGCGCGCTGCTTTCCTTTGCATTTTATTAATGTTTTTGGTTAAATCTATTTTACCAGGGTCCCAAATGCTCACGGCGTATTCGAGGTGTGACCTAACCAGAGCGAAGTAGCATCTTTCTTTGACTTTTTCATCCGAGGACCTTCCTATTATTCGTTTAACAAAACCTAGTTTCTTTAATGCTGCACCGCATATGTTCTGTCTGTGTTATCCCCACGATATATCAGATGTTAAGGTAATTCTAAGATATTTTATTGTATCTGAAGATTTTATGTTTACTCCACCCACAGTATAGGTACGACATTTTTGTGATGACTTTCGCAGGAAGTGCACTGTGGTGTATTTGCTGACATTTAATTCTAACCCCCACTCCGGGCACCACGAATGAACGTTGCTAAGGTCCGATGACAGAGCTTCCAAGTCCACGTCTTCTCTCATTTCACGGTAGATTACTGTATCATCTGCAAGTAATCTTAAATAAGCTGTTGTGCTCACTTGTTGTACGTGGAGTGAATGAAATCTGAATATATCGGTTCTGCTGTCTATTTCCTTAATATTATATTTGTCATTCTTTCCACCATAATAGTTTGGCTGCAGCAAAGTATATTGAACGTCCGGAAAAAAATAGTCAGCATCAAACTTTCGTAAAATATTTAATCTATATTTCACCCTTTGGTCAGATAGCGGTTTCCACCCTAATTCTTGCTACAATTCAATAACACTGCTAAGTATATCGTTACCATTTTTAACAAATCTTTTTGCTCTCCTCTATATTCGATCTATATCTGAAACGAGTCCTACCTCGAAAGGGTCCCATTTGCTAGTGGCGTGCTCCAAGGGATGTCTCACGAGAGAAAAATAACATCGCTTCTCAACTTTCTCGTTACGTTTTCTTAGTGTTCTTTAATAAAGTCTAATTAACGATTTGTCTGTCCGCATATTTCTCGTGTGTGCTTATGTATCTCAGGATAAGTCCTAAGTGCAATGTAAAACTGCTTCTTAAGTTTAAAATGTTTTCTGTTTATGGGATGATGATAAATACCGTGCTAGAGGTGAACATTGTTATCAGTGCACTCACTTAGTGGCGGTTAGTAAAATATAAAATTACGCTTTTTTGAGAGGCTTTCGACGAATTGATGTAATTAAGAATGATGTATTTCAGTTTTTTGATAAGGCATTGTATTTTAGCGTTTCTCGTGCTGATTCTCTTAAGAAAAAGGCCGGTAACGTTTCTACCTTACGCTCACTGGACGCTACATTATCCTACATTTGATTTTCAATCCCAAATAGACAACCTTAAGCATGTTTTTTGGTATTTTGTGGATATGCACAGCTGATAGAAATAAAAATTTCATTCCAGTCCTGCTATTTTAAAGAAGTATTACTTTGGGCTCGTAGGTCGAAAGTGTTTCATGAGATATAATTAATATCTATAGTATTCTTTTTATAGCCAATTAAAATTGAACGACAGAAATGGTCATCAATTTTCGTCCATCCTGCGATATTTTTTCCTGCTGGTGTCGTTATCTGTGAAAATAGTGTACTTTACGCCGTTCCCAGGAAGACACAGGAGACCAGTTTTATAGTGTCTGCTTTGGTTTAACCGCTGGTTGACGTGGCTATTTGGTTAGTGTGTTAGTTGCGGACAGTTTGGGTTTTATAGAGGACATCAGACCGTTGGTCAGTTGATTTGATTGCTAACGACGGGATAGCCTATCCGCAGCGATTCTCGTGCCGCGAGAACGTTTGGCCAGGCGTTGTAAAACCGGATCTACAAATGGTGTAGTTCCATTGTTACCACGTGGTGTCCTCCGGCCCTCTCGACGACTAACAGACTAGCTACAATTCAGTCGTCCAAACATCCTTCTCTCTCGCATTGCTCCATAAAAACGCTTCACAGTCGTTACACAATCACCTTTGTTTTGCGCTCTCCCTGTATTTCAAGTGAGTCAATCAGTTCTACTCTTGTGCTCGCTTCATCATTTTCACGCATGGCTTTTATGATAGTTATTTATTAAATGTCCACCGCCAGAGCTTTTCTGTGTACATCTTTACCCGACCACCTGCATTCGCAATTCTACAAATCTACACTATCCTTCGCTTGGTCATGCATTTTATGAAGCACTTCTTTCTCTGCTCACGGCGGAACCGTAAATTTAGTGCGGGCAATAAGCGAAGTGCACTCTCCGTATTTGGCCCATTGTTACCCTCCATACGGCTTCAGTCAACACTCTTCTTCATGGATTTTCCGCGGTTGTCTCTCACAATGCGTTCTATTCGCGCTAATGGGAATTCGTTCTTTCACTCCGTCTCATTAACCCTCTTCCTTATAGGGATTGGCTTTGGATAGAAGTATTTATGTACGCAGTTGTTTACGTTTCTGGTCTCATATAGTAGGTAGGTACGTACCTTCTTTCTTCCACAATGCCCTATTCTTGTGTATTCATTTTGCCGTTGTCGCATTCTTGCATTTTTACATGCCTTCCTTTTCGCTCCTGGTTTTCCTTGAAGCCCGTGCATTCAAAGAGACGTTGCACGATATTCACTCTCGGAGTTTTTGAGTTTCAGGTCATCGTGCACTGGAATAGGTCATTCAACCCTCAGTTGTTCCCGCGACGTGTCAGTGAAGTGCATTCATTTCATTCTTTTTCGTATTTGATTTTGCATCCATGGTAGTGCGTTGTCTTATGTCCATTTTGCTGAGTTTTTCAGTTATTTGGCTCCTTTTATTCTTTCGTGCATAAAATTCCTTATTGCATGAACGAGCCGTTTGTGACCTGTGTATCTGATGTTACATTTAGCTAGGTGATTATACAACTCAATGCGTCTTAACGCCAGTGTATTGTTCCTCTTCTCTAAATTACAACCGTCACTTCTTTCAGCCTCTCTTTAGACTTTTTCACAATAATATGGCGTGTTTATTATTTGCTTTACGTCACTTTTTCAAAATCTTCTTTACATTTTCAGTCTTACTTCCTATCAAACGGAGCCAATATTTCCTCTACCAAGATTGTTTGTAAGTGTAAGTAACCTCAGAAGCTCCTAGTTAACTTCTGTTTAGTAATACAGAAAAAATAATTGAGAATAGATGCGTCGAAAAGTAATGTTGTTATTATTAGCGAGGAGAATGGGAGGGATGATGGCACACTGAGGGTGAATTTGGATGTTTGCGAAGGACGGAAGGATCAAGAGGCATTGCGAGTGCTGGAAGGAAAGTCTTACGTAGTATGTGGAGAAGTGAATGTTTGTCTAAGCTAATTAAAAGATTAAAATAGCCTTTTATTATGAACTGCGCCTTGAAAGCCTTTTTTCCCACTTGAAGGGTACTATTCAATCTTTTATGTAAATTCAAAACTCATTTATTCTCCGACGAAGTTGTCAATATCTAACGAACTCAAAAATACTACTAGATCAGATCGTGGTAATAAAATAAGGGAAATTGATTGTAGAACAGAAAGGTTTAAAATTTCGTTTTTCCTGCGATCCATCAGAGACCATAATGGCTGCGTTAAGTCTTAGTAGTAGGAAATCAAAACACCCGAAGATGTCATTATGTGACGAAACCCGGGTCGTAAATAGTAAAAATGTTAGTGGACCATTGCTTGAATGTTTTGATTTCCGATATGGAGAGGTTTCACAAAGTGAAGCCTGAATTTATTAGTTATATCTTAGCAGTAGGTTAGTTGAAGTATTCAAGTTGGAAGTACAGCAGATTAATTCATGTGCCCCAATGTATGTTTCTAAATCTGTCAAATCTCGACTGTACTTCTCCCCTTTTTCCGATGTTTACAGCAGAACCAAAAAATAACATTCATATTTTGCTCCATTTCAGTGAAATCGACTTCTTTCCTGAAGGATAAAAATAGTGCAAAGCATAACGTTGCACTTGCCTGATTGTAAATACTTCTGCCTGCTTTTGTAAGCAGTTGGATACTCCCTTGGATACTGGGACCGCATAGTCAAGGAGGCCATCGGAATTTGAATGCGTAATAACATCTTTAATCGCGACTCGGGGTACAAATTTAGCAGGACTTGGAAGATTATTTTAAGGAAACTGAGAAATTGCACCATAAACCTTCCCGCCAATGACCATCTGGCCCCCTCCTCGGTATATATAGACGGTCCTTCATTAGTCACGGCATTCACCGCTGCCCTGAGGGCAATGCTCGACTCGAGAATCGAAACGTTGGCCAACATGGACCCACTCACCCGGACGGAAGCCTGAGAAAACTTTGAGAAAATTTTCTTAATGTCAAAATAATTCTTACGATTTCACGAGGGAAATCATGTTTAGATACGTACGGTCGTTGTAAATAATTTATTGCGAGTTTGAGGACGATCTCGTGTTTTAATAAAAGGTTTTTTTTTCGGTGCCCTGACTTCATTTCCGATCCTACTGTTTTGATTGTGCGTGATATGTTGATATCGAAATGATCTGAAGTCACAGGTACAGTCCCAGGTACAATTTGAAAATAGATTACCCGGAGCGGTGTGTTTAAAAATCTGAATTCATTTTGTAGTGTTTGAAAGTGCATGGTATTTCTGTCTTTCGTTTTTCTCCACCCTGTCCATATATTCCCAGTTGGTATTAGGAGCTGCTTCTATTGGCATGGTAAATGATCCTTTTTTCTTTCGGTATGCCTGTCTGTTGTGGTATTGTGAGGTATCTTATGGAAATATATTAAAATATTTTATCCGCTATTTCTTGCTGTCAGCAATCCGATATCCGTCAAAATTTCGTTACGAGCGTCATTTTAGAATTTCAGTGCTCAGATGAAGATTCCTAGAATTTATCTTTTTTGTACTCTCTATAGTACTATAGCTTGCATAACACATCCTTTTCTCGGCGTTTTGTATTTGATGTGCTTTGAGTAAGAATTTCCAGGCCATTTGTTTCCAAAAAAAAACATTTCCCCCCCTGCGTACCTTCGTTGGAAATTCCGAAGCATTCGCTTCCGGAATACCACGAATTACTCTTTCTCGTGAAAAGAAATCAGTCCCATCGAATTTTAGAGCCGCTCTTGAAACTCCGCATTCCTCCGCAAGGACCTAGAAATATGTACGGATAGATCATCACGAAACTCGCGTTATTGCTTTATTAATGTCCCATTCTCCTTGCGGGACACTCCGAACAGAAATGTTCCGCCCCGTTGCGATTCCGATGTTCCCATCCGAGGACGGCGATGATCGAATTTATCCATCACGACTCCCCAGTTCTCCTCCCGCTCCGTCCACCCCCGCTCTCCGTTTTATTAAACTGCCGAAGATTCCCGCGCACCCTCCCCTTTTGCGTTTTCGCATCATCCCCCGCGTCTCCACCACCCCGCTCCCCCTCCATCACGTTCTCCTCCGGCACTCCACGCATGTGCATCGACCAAAGCCGAAGCCAATGGGGTGCGGAAGGGGCGGCCGCCGCCTCGGCAGGAGGAGGAGGGGTCGAGGCGGGAGAGCGTCGCTCTGGCGGAGCGGGGAAACCCTTCCGTGGTGGTCCGCGGCGGTTTAGGACTTTCAGTCGGGCTCCTCGCACTCCGTCGAGCGCACAGAGCTGCCTCGCGCGTCTCGTCTCTCGGAGAGATCCCCAGCATCACTCCCGACTCGCCGGGAGCGGCACGGCGCGTCGCGGCGCCCCGTCGCAAAAGGCCGGCTTTTTCGGCGACCGGGGGACGGGGGCCTCGGGTGGTGGTGGCCGCGACTCTTCTTCCCCTTCGCCCGCGCACACGCACGACTGTGAAACTCAACCCCCTCCCCTCTCTCCAGTCGGAGGACGAGGGGATCTCAACGGAGAAATTTGCATCTCTCCTGTATTGCTTTCGTTTTCCCATGCGGACGCGTGACTCATTATCCTCCTCATCCACCTCACCAGCGAAACTGAAGTGTTCTTTCCTCTCGGCTAGAGGATAAAACTTCTCATCACGTGCTGCGTCCATATCCCCAGTTTGGGAAGTTGTCGACTCTTCGAATGTTTTTTTCTTTTCGAATCCGCACGCATTCCCTTCCGCTCCAGGATATTCGAGAATGCCGCCTATTTTATCTTTTCAGCCTCTCCGTGATTTTTTACGTGTGTGAATAAAGCACTGTGAAGTTTTTTTTCACTCTCATGCCATAAATCGAGAGGGGGGATTTCCACTGGAAAGGCGAGTGCTGTTTGTGGTGCGGAGGCTAGTTATGATATGTAAATCCAGCACGTTCGTGTGTGTTTTAACTCCCAGTTGACTTTTTAATGAAGCGAGTACTATTCACGGCCTGTTGGTCCCGCTCTCTCGTTGAGTTTGGTGGGAACAGCGTTTTTGGGGGCATTGAGGCGTGGTTGGAAGATTGAAGTCATTGCCAGTATATACCGATGGACTCTCGGTGTCTCTGCTGAAGACTGACTCTGTGTGGAATTTGTACATCCACAGTTTATGAGTTTATCTTGATACGGTATTTGTCTTTAAACGTGATTATACATTAGTTGCTCTAGAAAATTCTGTAAAAATCAGCCTTCCTCAAATTATTCTGCTGAAAAGCATACTGCAGTTCAATCTGAATTACTTGTCTGTATTAAGTGGATATTTGGAGCAAAATGCGCTGTTCTTGTTATGAAAATATATTCCCTCTCCGCTGAGCTTTTTTGGCCTTTGTAATTCCCTTCCCGTTGTAATTAAGAATTTCGTCTCTTACATAATAGAGCTTTCAGTTTTGCGAAACTTTAAATCTTAATTTTGAGTGGTTGTAAATAGTTTTGTGGTAATTTTATGATTTCGTAAAATTTGATGTGTTGGGGAACATTTGCGTTTCATTTAGGCATTAAAATTCCGATTTTTCTGAAGGAAGGTATTTGATGAAAAAATTGCCTCCATACTTTTGCGGAGACTTATTGTCAAGACTCACGCTTCAATCTCTGTAAAGAGTAATTGATAAGCATCCGACTGTTTCAGGTGTGTTTTTCGTGCCATTCCCTCATACTCTGTCTCTCATCCCCCTTTCCCTTTCAATCCTCCACCCTATAAGGGGCGTTTTTGAGTTCTTCATCTGCATTTTGCCAGACGGGCGTCATCCATCCTCGCCTGAGCCAAATCCTGTCTCCGATTTACGGCGAAAGCTCCACCTTTCCTCTGTTAACTCTTTCCCTTCTCCTTTCCCTTTTTCAAATATTTGAGTCTTCCGAGGAAGGAGAAACCATCATTCCAGCAACTGTCCCGCTATCATATTTCATCTCGCCTAAAGCCGTCTCTCTCCTTTTCAACCCCCAACTTGCTGCGAGTGCCTTATCGGGTAAAAATGAAGATTTTTCCCTTCGAATTCAATTCTCAAACCTCGGGGGGGATGCACGAGAGAGACTAACCGCTTAAAATCTCGCCTCTAACGTCGTCGCACCCCACGACCGTATATTTATTTATTTTGGGGGATACGAAGGAAAAAAAATTCCCAGGGCGTGTTCTCTCTTCCTCTGAGCCATAGAAGAATTCTCCTTTAATCTCCCGGAGGCGGTGCGAAGACTTGAGGGAGTTTCCTCGGAAGTTCGTCGTCTTTAGTTCCCGCAGTCATTCGTTTTATTTTGTCGTTTTCACTTTTTTGCTCGAGAGGAAAGATGTCCCGCCGAGTACACTGACAGCGTGTATGGGTGGTTATTTCGCCGTGCCGTCGTGTTGGTGATGATGTGATTCCTTTCCTTATCAGTTTTCCCTTTCCCTTGTGAGAAAGGCAACGAGTCTTCCTCTTCCCCTTCGAAGCCGATACTTTTTTCTTAAGGAGTGAATTCCACGAGCCCCTTCCTATCTTTTCGAAGAAGAGCCCCATTTTTTCTCGGAATTTATATTTCAGTTCGTTTCAAACATCGCTCCCCGTATATCTATACGTGTTAGCACTCCTATATATTCTTGTTGCCTAAGGTGGGTCATTTGTAAGTTTTTCATCTCGTTATCGTAACTTTTTTTAGGTTATCATTGTGTCTCTCACGTAACTTTTCTCTAGAATTCTCCCCCTCATAAAAACTTCGCTTGCGATTTTTTTAAATAGTCTCTCTCTGATAGATTGGTTTTCATCCTTAATATCATCATCCATCAATGACTCCATTACTAAGATAGAGGGATGCATTTCAATGGAATGGAAGTCGCGTAATAATCAGTTGTATATATTTCTGTCTTCCACTTCTGCTATCTTGTTAGCAATAACTTAGGAACACCATCTCCGTCGTACGCCGTTTTCCTCCCTCCTCTCTAGTATTCCCCCGTTCCCAAGCATTCCGCCAACCCTCTCGCAGCATCGCTGTTGTGTCGTGTCGTAGTCGAAGTTGATCACGGTTTCCCCTCACTTCAGCCGATGGAGTTTGTGCTTCACATCGCTCCACTTCTTCTCCTTTAAAACTCATTAAATTCGCGCAAATTATTCCTCCCCCTCCGGCACCTCTCCCCCATTCCTTTCGCGCCTGCACCGCCGCTGCCGCTCCCTTCTATCCGCCACCCTCCCGCACCTCCCCCGTCCTACTCCCCCGTTCGCATTTCCGCCTCCCGCCCTCCAACGGCCTTCAATTCCGCCTTTCTCTTCGCTTTCGCCACGCATTCTTCCTCCTCCCATCCCCTTCCTGCGCGCATTTGCCAAACGCCTGACATTTCACCTTCCCCTCGTGCGTGCGTGCGCCACATAAGTCTAGTCCTACCCGACTATTCTTCTCCTTCCTTCTCATTGGGTTTTTTCATGTGATCGATACACACTCAATTCCGTGTCAGTCTCCTTTGCCCGTCGCTCTCCCCCCCCTTCTTACTCTGCAACACCCCCGCAAACCCCTCACATCCCTCTTCCTTCCCCCGTTCCGCGAATTCCTAGTGCTCTCCTAGTGTTTTTCGCCCGCCCGCCCCCTTACTACTTTAACTCCATCTCAGACTCTTTCGCTACACCGAGGGGAGTGTCTCCGCCGTGCCACAGCTTACACCCTCCTCCTACTCCCGAAAACTTTTCCCTGTCTTCCTCTCTCCTCCGTCATCGTCTTGGCCTTCTTCTCCTCCTCCACGCCACACCAACGCCCCCTCTTTCCCTCCCCCGCGTCACATTCTTTCAATCAATCAGTCAACAGGTGGTCCGGGTGGAGGGTTACTTCTCTCCCGTCTTGGGGAGGTTTTTCCCTCGTGTTTTTTTATTTCCCCCCTTTTTCTCTCTCTCTCTCGCTCTCGTCACTTCTCTTCCTCATCCTCTGTTCCATTTTTCTCCTCTTTTCTATTCCTCCCCCTCGTCTCCCGGAGACCCAATCCCCGCAAACCCTATATTCCCCTCGAGGCTCTCTCGTGCTCCGATACCAAACCCTCCTCTTGCTTTTACTCTCCTCCCTTCCCATATCCAACCCTTATCGCATCTCTTTGTCCCTCATCCCCTCTGAGTCCCCCGCCCCCCACCTCTTCCTCTCGCATCGCGTCCTCCCATTCCGTCATCTGCCAGCTTCCTCGTCTTTTCGTATCCGCTGGACCGGAGGAGTGGCGAGGGAGGGCGGGACAGGAAAGGGGGTTTATTTCGAATCTCCTACTACCCCCTTCACCCTGCGAGATATCCCCTTGCAAGACACCGGGGGCACCACGTGCGCGCGAGGGCCACATTAAGTGGATGGGGACCCCGGTGGAGGGTTTGGCGGGGGGAGAGCCCTTGGGGGGATGGGCTCGCTTTCACGGGGCCAAGTTAAAGCGGACCCCGTTCTGTTTTTGTCGTTGATTGATGATAGGGCGCATCCTGGGCTTCGAAGGATACACCGTTTTAAAAGATTCCGAGCTAGGGGTTTATCGAGTTAAATGAGCCGTGTTCGAGTGTCTTGCCCTGTGATCTTCCTTGTCTTCCCTCGTGCTCGTCTTACACTTCGGAGTCCTGCAATTCCAGTTCCACCCCCTTCTCCTCTACCACCCGCCCACCCTCGCAAATGGCTTCATCGGAAGGTCTACCGTAACTTCCGTATTCTACGCGTGACATATCCCTGCGAATCGATGTGTTGCGTGTTGGTGAAAAAATGAGATAGTTGACCCTAAGCTGGTATTGTTTGACGATATAAACGATCGGTGAGGCTATAGTACGAATTTTTTGACTGATTTTTTTTCCCGGATCTCCGTAACATGTTCGTTAATGCTAGCTTTCGAATGTGCATTCTTTTGTGAGCGAGTGAGTGGTGCTGTATATTCACGTTAGGAAGTTTTCTGATTTTTATCTGTATCTGATAAGTGATTGAAAAAGGGTATTATCGGCAGGAAACTGGTTGGGGACTGCAAAAGAAAGAGGTTGATACGCGAAAAAAGTGCTTCGATTTGATGAAAATTAGAAAAAAGGCACGGCTCCATCTGTGTTGTTGCTGCAATCTTTTTTCGACAATCGTGGCCTCACATCAGACTGATGTCAGTGGTTTTGAATTAGTTTATTCGAAAAATTCGCGATCATATCGCCGAATTCCTGTTGAAGGGTGATGAAACTCGGCACGCGACCCATTTGTTGATTTCTCTTCAACCCCTTGCTATTGAACGGGTCGTGCTTGTGCGTGTGGGTCCACAGGAGAGGAGACCCTCGTGTGTGAGGGTCGCTGGACCGTTGAAACCCCCACTCGAAGTGAATCGAGACGTAAATCTTACCGAGGAGACAACCCCGGTAAGCTCCCTGTCTCTAATCGAGGGGTGGGCACACCGGTGACTGTGCTTTTACTTGCTCGGGCCTTTAAGTCGCTCCCTGTTTGAAACCAGGGGCCTCTCCCCTGTTGTTTCCGAGGGACAAGACTGATTTTTTTAAAGAACCGTTGAGAGGCGGATCTCGTTGGACAGACTAGTGAACGCGATTGATTGACCTCCCCTTCCGTGCATGGATAAAACGGGAGGCTTCTTGGCGCTGTACGCGACGTGGTCCTCGAGCCGCACCAAGGTGAACGGTGCGGGTGCCGGGGGACCGGCGAACCACGCCCCGGCGGGTCCGCCGCCCCCGTCGGCGGCCGGCGAGGGCGGCAGGTGCTGGCCGGGTGCGGCCGCGGGTGCGGGCGGCGTCCTCAATCCCAACCCGTGGATGACGAGGCGGTGGTGGTGGTGCCTGGTGTGCAACTTGGTATCCACGTCCTCGTCGGTGGACGAGGAGGATGAGGGCGGGGGGCGGAGGGGCAAGAAGGGGGCGGCCGGGCAGCGGGAGCTCGAGGGCCCGGTGGAGGGCGAGGAAGAGTGGGTAACCAGTGAGTATGATGCGAGTCAGGAGGATGGACGCCATTGTAGTATCAGTAGATAGTAGTGGCTGTTATGGGGTCGGCCAATAGAGTAATAAATGTTAGAGCGGATTAGTGTGTTTAATATTTGCAAGTCGTGGTGGCACTCTCTGGCGTAGATATTAACATGGAGAGTACACCATGTGAGGGCGATGAAACTTAAGGACCGGGAGTCACCCCAGCGGTCCCGCACGGAGACATTCGGTTCCTATGCCCTCTAATCCTCGCTTGCTTCATCCTCCATGTCTTCAGGCATTTCATCGGTCGGTGCCTCAAAGTTTCCGCAATCTTCATACGCTGGTACCGGTTGGCATATTTGAGGAATAAGTAGCGGACCAATAGGTAGATACGTGGGCCAAAACGAGATGGGTGCAGGAAAAAAGTTATGTCAGGGTGTAATGCACAGCATCTGGTTGGAAGGAGTGGAAGTTAAGCCTATCTTGACTGTGGGACTAGGGTGATGTGTGTGATGGCTGGAGTGCTGTATTTCCATGACGAGGGACTGAGTTTAAATCCTGGCAGTGCCTTATGCTTCTCTGTGAGTCTCCCATTCCTACTGGCGTACTACATGAAAACTACTGATAGCGTAGTATTCCGTTCCTCGCATTGCTCTTAAAACAATGGGACGTTGGCGCTTTTGGTTTTGTAGGTTAAAAAGTAGGTCAGTATGCAGTACCGGGTTTCTCTTCACCCTCGCTCCTTTAGCTCAAAGATTTCTCTTTACCATCCTACTAACTCATTAATAATGGCACAAGCAGACTTATTTGTCGGTCTCCTTCACTAAATACCTAGCCTAACCAAAATATTGGGGATATTACGGCTGAGTGTAGAGAAACACGGCGTCCGCAATGACCCAGCCTTGACCAAAGTTACCTATATATCCTTATTTTTACGTCTCATTTTGTATCATAAGTACCATGATTAAAATTGTCTCATTATGACACCGACGTGAGGTAAGAGATTCTAATGGAAAGTCTTTCTACTAACCCAGACACGCGGCATGAATGGTCAGTACTCCAGTCTCAATATCAGTGCGAATCCCGTAGAATACATAAGTGTAGCCCTCTACCTTTCCTTCTTACTCGATCTATTTCTCGTTCGGTCTCAGTTGAAGCCTTATGTCTCTGTATATTTCGCGGCAGAACTCAAAAAGGGACAAAGGTAGTCTGGAAGCTCGCCAAAATCCTACCTCGAACATACGGCCGAATGGAATTTGTTCACCCGTCGTTGTACATGAGTGGCCCTTGCGTCGAAAGCGCTCACAATTTTGCACGTATTGTGAATCATAAGGTGCTCCTAGGAGCGAATCACTCTGTAGCAGCTACGGGGAGTGGCCTGCATGCTACCGCGCGTAACGTTTGTGAACGGTCGCGTTATACGGCCCTCTCAGCACTGTCACCGTCTAATTAAATTTTCCATTTTTAAAGAGTTTAGATCCCGGTGTAAGAAATTTTGAATGGGACACATGAATGGAGCGCGCTTCGTTGCATTGGCTGAGCTGAGAGAATGGAATGATGTAGAATACCTTTAAAAATTATAGTAGAAGTTTGAGCATAGTGAGAGGTAGGGACACGCAAGAAAACGTGTACCAAGTAGTGCATGAATGTGATAGAAGCAAAAGAGGCATTCAAGGATAGGGAATCATGAAGGTAATTGCTAAAAAACGGTAGCAGTCGGTGGACTGCCTTCGGAAGTGAAGACTTTCAGTTAAATCGTATAAGACAATATAAACCATATAAGACATAAATCATAAAAGAAAATCAAGTTAAATAAATATACTGATCACAAAACTTGAATTAATGAGTGCTCATCGATGGTTTATATTTGTCCGATTATATTGCTAATCTTACTGCAAATGTGGGGATGAGTAACTAATATTTGAAAAAAACTAAATATCTGCCTCAGTTTGCAGTAAATCGACAAGGCCATAATTCCAATTATCTCAGCATTTTTTTCTGGATTTTTTCCGCGTAAGTTGCAGTTTTGCTGGCTGCCCTGCCAGCGTCTTCAGGTCGAAACTGTTGTCCCAAAAACAACTTACTCGGAAAAAATCCCGACAAAATGCTATGGTCATCATTCCAGCTCCGCGGAAACCTGAGAACGAACGTAATTCTAGGTGTAAAAATAAAGATTCCCTGTCTTATTTAATAAAAAATTGGATACTTTAGTCCACCCTAATGCTACTGACCAGTTGCTTATATTATTATTATTAATTTTGCCACATTCCACGTCTCTGTTTTTCCTGGAAGCGTCTTAAATTATTTGTTCATCGCTCAGGTTAATTTATATGAGACTCCGCTTCAACTATTTTAACGGTCGTTAAGGGGACGGGTCACCAAAAGATTGTAATTTCGAGCAGTTGTACAATTTTTTTTTTCAAATATTTCACGAATCCGAAAGGTTAACAAAATTCGATTGAAAGAATTAGAATATTTATATTTTGACTGTTTGGAGATCTCCTCGACTTCGTACGACCTTTATTTCTAATTTTTATATGCAAAAGAAAAGGTGACTGAAAGCGAACGAGCGTGACGCATTCCAATGCTATCGTCAGTTTATACATTTTTCTTCATTCTTAAAGTGTTTGGTCAGGCCCCGCTAAAGAAGTTTTTACTTAAAAGTTTACTTAAAAAAAAGTTAAAAGGAGCTTCTTTCTGTGTGTATCAGTAATTTCTGAGCTTCTCTCTTTTGCCTGTCATGAAAGGAAAATGCATGATGGATATGAATGTGGACTTTCTCTGGTCTCGAAAGCAGAGGGTTTTGGCTGGCATAACGAATTAGCGTTTCTTGTAGACGTCATAAAAATAGTTTCACATTTTGAAAATTTTTAGTACTTTGTGTCATCTTTTAATATCGAGTATCTGAATTGTTTGTCTGAATTAATTTTTCTCAATTATTTTCCCGCCCTCCTTGAAGACCAACCCGTTGCATCATCTCTATCCTTTCTAGTGTTCTAGTCGTGTTTTATATATTAGCTTCTTTTTGTTTCCGACGTGCGATGGCCTACTTTAAGGAAGGAACAACTCCTAAAACTAATAAAGAAGAATATTTTTGGTGGAATTTCCGAGCCGCAGGTTTCCTTAATCCCCGAGATTTTCACCAACTGAAGTCTTAAGAAGAGTTTTAATTAGTGGAATAAATCTGGCTTTTACTTAATTTTTCAATTCTCCCGGAAGAGTGGTTACTCTGGTTCACAAATGGAAATGCTACGCCCTGGACTCTCACTTCAGTTCAAATGAATGACGACTTCAAAAATGCACTCAGGAAATTTCCTACGTATTACGCAAGGATGGATGAGCGTGAAGAAGGCAGGGATAAATCCATTTTCCCATTCATCCTTGTTTCCAGCCTTATTGAATTGATTGAAAAATCCGGTCGACTAATTGGTTTCCCGATCTCTCTGCTAGCCCAAGGGGTACTCACGGTGCTAAAGCTCGATATATGTGTACTTAATCTGAGGGAAGGAATGCCGCCCAAGTTCATACTAGCGATTCTGTCTTTGTTTTTGGAATTGAAGGTAAATTGTTTTTCTATCGGTGGTGTGTCTTTCCGTACCAATTAGCGAAATAGCATTTGGACTGGACGTGATAGGCGTCGATAGTAATCAATCCTGATATGTTCTGTTTGCGGCTGTTTAATCGTAAATATGAAAAGTTTTCGCTGATAACTTGTCTGTCTTGCACGTATGTGTAGTACATTATTTTGTTTCGCAGTTTGTTTTGCCAGATGGGTCCTTTTCCCTATAAATTTAATTCACGCCTGAGACTATTTCGTTTGAATTAACTGTTTATATCGATAAGGTTTCCCCATAAACGGTGAGAATAATTTAGATAAATACTTTCTAGCAAAAAATATCTTAGCTTTGCTATTGTTTCTATTTCTGGTTTCTGTCTTTTCGCACGAGCATGGTAATTACCATAGTTTTTACTAGTAATTACGGAATATTAAATTTTTGTCAATTTGATGGTGTACTTACGAGTTCATCCCGGCGTAATGCATTACATGATTTCGATTGCTCTGCCTTTAACTTGTGGAAAATGACAAGATGTAACGGTACTAAATACTGTATAATAGGATTAGTCGATAATTGAAATAGGAAATTTTATTGGCTATTTGAGTCTACTCTCATTGAACAGAATTCAGTGGACTTATCATTTTTTGTCAAGTTCCATCTAATTACAGGCGTTATATCCAACGGATACTTAAGTAAACAGAGCTGTGGTAGCGTTACGTGATCACATTTTCTTCATGCGTAATCAGAAGCTCATTCAGTTCCAGTCTGAAAACCCGCTCTAGAGGGTCAGAAAAACTCTTCAACAATTATCTTGCCCATCATTGAATATCGGAGTGGGAATCCGATGAAGGGAGCGGTGAAGTCATCTTTCTGTCTTTACTTAATCAACGGCAACATGTAGGGGACTTTCGTATTTCAGTAAATATCTTCCCGGATTTAGGAAATAATCAAACCAAGTGTGCGAGCCCGAAAGATACCTAGTTTCTTAGGATCATAAATATCACACTAGAAATATTTCGAATTAATTGTGGTTTTACAACCAGTGACCAGTCGTGTACACAATTGAAGTTATGTTTATCCCTGTTCAGATTCCTCGCATGTAAAGAGCTTGCTTGGCCACCCGTCCATGAAATACTATTAAAATTGTTCCTTTCTTCATTTCCTTTTGTTATCCAATCCTTCTGGAATTACGTAATTAACCAGTTTGGGATCGAAAGAAAAGATTTTGCTGCGAAATCAGCTGCATGGGAAATCTCGTTGGGGGTGTCCAAGTGGCAGGAAGTGGTGAAGATGATATTGTTCCAGTTTCACGTGAACCCCTTTATTCCTAACTACTATTGTATTGCACTTAAGCTCTTGCAGTTCCCCGCGGGCGTTCGCTTAGCGATGGCAATCACTACTAAGTCGGGGAGGACAGACGCCAGTGGCCGCAGGCTCAGAGCTTACCTCCAGCTGCTTCTCACACGGGAAACTTCGCGTCTCGTGCACTATAGGTCGCCAACATCAACATTTTCCTCATTTGCGCTCTAGGAGAGAAGGCTCGGAGCATAGTTTGCAAAGTTTGTGCGACAATGAGCCATTATCGTTTATGCTTTCGTTATACAACTGTTATCAGTGTAGATACTTACTCCAGTTTAATGGTCGCATCGAATTAAACATTGATCACCGCAGGTTTTAGCTGATATCATGTTAGGGTTAGCACTTGGAGGTTTTGATAATATTATCTTCGGCCCATTGTGCCGGTACATGAAATGCATTTGAAAAGCCTGTTCGGAATCATGAGTTGTTCACGTTGGAATTCAGACTCCAATTGAATTGAATTAGAGGCTCCGAAGTGATAAAACGGTAAATTATGGAGATAATTGAGCTGAAAGTGTACGAAATTTTTCTTCTGATTCATGTATTTTACTGATGACGGTTTTGGAGTAAAGCCAGTAATATTTCTCCGCCTTAAATCGAATATTAATAAAATGGTTTACATTTTATTTCTACGGGCTTTATTTCTCCTTTTCTACAGGCTTACAGTTTTATTTCTTGGGCCATCTCTGGCCATAGAAATTGCATTTACCTTTCGTGTAATATGTGAATTTCAAATATTTATTGAGTAGAGCTTTTCGTTAAAGTTTCATTCCTAATTTAAAGTCGATATCATTGTTACAAGAAGGTAAAATACTCAAAAGCTCAATTTTTAAAGTTAGCGTGGAATATATGAAAATGGAAAGCTTGAGCCCAACTCTCAGACGAATAAAAGACGAACTTTTCTGTGAAATCGCAATCACTTAATGGATATCTCAGGGTCACCCAGTGTAGTTACAGTTTAGAATATGACTATTTCGTCATCTTTACATTTTCATCCTCATTAAGGAAAAAAGCATCGCGGTTAATATTTTTTTCTTGAAGAGTTGCATTCGGAATCCGATCAAGTGACAGTTCAGGAGGTATTGACTTTTATAATTTTTTAGCCGCGTCCGTGACTTATGGATGACCCCAGCCGGCTCATTGCTTTCATTACCTTAAAATTTTACCGTCATAGCATTTTTCGTTTGTGAGCGAGGTGAAGTTACGATTTTCCGTGACCAAGAATTGGTAGGGGCTTGAGTATTAGGTTTCTGACGGTTGTGGGCCCTCGGCAACATGCGAACGATCCCATAACGGCATGTTGGCACTTCATCATGGAACAATGTCCCTGCCCGAGTCGGAATCCGCGATCGCCACCAGCCGGCGACCCCGAAACCCGATGTTAAGCCCCGTTCAGTGCAGGCGTCTGGCAGCGTTCGTGGCCTCTCATTTTGACATTAATCAGATTCAATAGCATTCTCGTGAAGTAAAAATGTTGAAACGTGGTGAGCTTAATTACGAGCCTTGTTTATTTTTCAAATAGTTCTGAGTTAAAACATCATTTTAATAAATGTGAAAGGTTTCCATTTTAGTTTAAATTTAGTTCTATGAGCATTGTAGATCTATCTAATCATTACATAATGTAGTTTTATTTTCTTTAGACTGCGAAATGTGCGAGTGTCATTTTAATTTTAAAATTTGAGACCAACTTAGAAAGATGTTTATTTTTCTGATTAAATGATCGTTTCTTCTTCAAGTTCATGAAGTCATTGTGTAGAGCCCTCACAGATTTTATCTTCTAATTGCCGTATTTGTAAGTGGATACCTTCAATGCGATGTTAATTGGAATTTTTGTTTTTGGCATTAAATACAGGTTAGATTCATGGAGACAAGACACCTTTTTTCCATGTCGATACTATTTGGACATTTCACTTTTCCTTTCACACCTGCATCTATTGATTATTTTACATGAAGTGGAACAAATTTTTCGACAGCAGAACAAATATTTAGTCCGTCAATTCCTTTTCCTGCGCAAAACATTAATTTTACTATCATTATATCTCGGAGATTAGAGCTATTTTGTGTGTTTCCTCATCTCGCTGGTGAGAGAAAGTTGGTCGTCAGGTCATTATTCGTTTAAGCTTCCAGGTCTAATTGTAAGCCCTCCAACTCCATTTTCTCAAAAACCTCATTGTTATATCTCTCGAGGCTTTTCAACGACGGCTGGGGAATTCAAAACTTAGAAATAGTTTTCCGGTCTACTGGAGTGCATGAGGCTGGACTTGACTTTCCGTCTGGAAATCTTTTTTTTATTAATGAGAATTCTCCATCCTGTGTAAGTCATGCTATGCCTTTTGAGGTCGGTGTGTTGATAACCTTTTCTTGTAATTTTCCCGCACACTTCTACTACGCAACGTGAAAATTTTCGAAAAGGCTCTCCGTTTTTTGAAGGTGATGTTCTAAGGGCGATGTTCATAGTCGCCATCGGATTTTTCCTCTTCTTATGGTCTCTAGGTTATCTGTAGAGCTATTCTGTTACTCGTGAACATTTTACAACTTATGTTGACTCTTTTCTTCAATCAAATAATTGTAATATCCGTGGTAATTTAATAGTAAGCTCTGTAACAACTGTCTTGCAAAGGTGATTACCACGGTTCCTGCCACGAGGTTATGAAGCATGCAAGACGTTGAACATTGTTGTAGCTTACATACAGGGTGGGGCAGAATGGACTTTTTTTTAAAAATGACTTCCCATCTTTAATTCAATTCCTGTGGGAAGAAACAAATATATATTTGCTATTGTCTGAAAAAGGATTATTATTTGTTTGGGAAAACACATTTTTGACATGCAAAAATTGATTTTAGTACCTGGAGATAAATAATAATATTTCAAATCAGGGAGTCCATTCTGCCCCACCCTGTATTTGCAGCAGGAAATCCTTAAATAGGTTTTGAGACGACGATATCTCTAGCATCTCTCAATGAGTTACCAAATTGCTACTCCTGGGAGACGAAAGATTGAAGATGTCACTTGCGCCGTTTGGGATAGGTTGGTCGGATGGTCGAGGAATGAATGTTTGGGAAACAGAAGAAGAATCGTGTGGAACCGAGCGTCTTCATTGGCATACTCATAAATGAAAGCCTCCTAAGAGTCCATGGTGAAATTTTCCTTTCGTTCGACGTGGTGATATTCCTGGAAGTGATCCCCACATGACTCCATATCTAATCTAATATCCATATCAAATCTAGTATCCATAATACCGTATCTAATCTAATAACCGTCAGGATATCAGTTTAGATAATGGTGATCTTGTATCCATTGTCCAATGTATCCTTGTATCCAATCCTTGTCACTTCTGGAGCTCGAATCCAGGTCCTCGGGATGGGAAAACCAAATCTATTGACGCCACACAAATGCTTTCCTTTCTAGTTCTTAGACTACATCGACGCGGTGAACGATTCTTATTTTTTTTCATTGAACATTTTCAGACGATGCTCCTTGGGGGAAAGCAAAAATTTTTCCGCCGAATAATTTTTTTTCACCTTGGCCGACCGCCTTTAATTTTCAGCAACTATGGAATCCGTGCAGTCGCTCCTTCTGGAGCATCCGGAACCCCTCTCGCCGTGGACCGCTCTTACGGACATGCATTTGGCAGTTAAGCCATTAAGTGGATCTACCGCTCGCGCGCGCCGGGAGCGGGCGCGGGGAGGTTTATCGGCGGCGACCGGACGAGGGTTTTGGGAGGCGGTGGGGTGGATGGGAGTTTCCACCGCCTCCACCCCACTCCCCTTCCTTAACCCCTCGTTCCCCGCACCCACCCCTAGAACCACCCTCCAACCGACCCGTCGCTAGGCTTTATGGCGTCGTTGAGTTGTACGCCGTCCCATGTGATGGTGTGGCAACTTAGAGGTTTTTTTTTAGCATTCCCTGCCGTCTCCGAGAGATTTTCGGTCCGCGCTGCGTGGAAAACGTCCGCCGGATTTTCAGTGAAATTAGACGTTTCACCCTGGAATTCGCTTCCTAGAACTCGGCGGAATATGTAAAAAATTTGCGACCATCAGCCCTTTAAAATTTGGCGGAGATAAGATTATTTGAGTGATGATGGGAATATCGGGAATGGCTATGCCGTCAATTCACATCATCTCCTCCTAGATTTAGGTGAAGGAGTGTTGACTGCAATCCTTGCGTTATTACCGGATTTATGATCAGCCCTTTCACCGCATACCCGAAGTTATGGATGCTATCGGTAAACTTTCTCGTGAAAAGTTATGTAGGGTGGTTTAGTTAAGCTGTCGAACGAATCTGAACGGAAACCTTTCTGGGCACATCTATTCCTCAAGCAATTTAACATTCCAATCAAGTTTGCCCTTCAATAAAGACTAATCGAATGCCAAATTACCCTCTCTTTTTGTCTAATTTACCGTTCCTGTTTTATTCCTCCTCGATTCTCTCTCTGATGCATTCCTCCTATTTTATGGTTTCAATCTTTCCTCACTAAAATTGTATACTATGTAGTGTTGGGTTTTGTGGAGCAGTTAACATAAATTTTATTTTTGATTTTGTAAAAATTGTCTCTGGTCGTATTGATTAACATCTTACCTAATTTTATTCCTATGGAAATGTATGACATTGCTTAGAAATGTTTAGATTTTGTTCTCAAAATTTAATTTCAGTGAAAGAGTTAGGCTTGTTCCGCAGTCAAAAGTTAGGCGATATAAGACTGGTCGTGAGGTTGTTGAGAATTATCCGCATCTGTTGGTAATCCGTGTTTAATCGGTGATTTCTTTGTAATGGGTTTTACAGTCCACGGCCCACAAAAAGGAAATAATTGGATGCAACCTTTGTTATGCCAAATTCTCATCCGTAAAGCTGGTAAATAGAAAAATTCAACTCCAAATTAAAATCTTGTGTCATGCTATTCGTAATGAAGAAGGTGAATTCTAAGCTTCAGTGTTACCTTTGTGGAAAAAAATGTGCTACGGATTCTTTACGAGCTGGGGATTAGTGGATAATGTGCGTAGAGGTATCTTCTTTGGCTAATAACAGTCGGTTATGTCGCGCTTATCTGCTCTTAGATGTTGAAGGGTGAGCTCAAGGTTCGTGAGGCTTGTGGGACGAAAACAGTCGCGTAACTGAAATGATTATGCCCATTTTAAGGCAAAAGAAATTAATACTTTCCCTTTAGATGTTTTCCATATAACCCTTCATTCGGGGGTATGTCGATTTGGGTTGTTTATCCGATTTTAATTTTTTCTTCCAAGTTTTGGAATTGGTTGTTCTGCGCTCTTCACCTTCTGTTCGTGTCCACCACCTAGAATTATCTTCTCTCGGTTGCTAGTCATCGTAATCATATTCCCTCCTCCTCCAAGATTACCACTCAGCGGTAATTTAATCTATGCTCGTTATCATCGTCCTGCTGGGTCTATTTTCCGGTATGTCGGCGAGTTCTACTTCTTCGCGTGGCATACTAGGCGAGCATAGGCGACCTCAGCGCCCCATCGGCCGCTTTCGCTGTATTCAGGTGGACGAGCTTCGGACACAGACTCACAAATTGGTGTTCCACATTGGCTTGGTCGACGCTGTTGCCGGAGCGATGGCCAATTATGCGAGGTCTCAAGATCGAGCACGGGGTCGCCGTAAATTCCGCGCCGGCGAACGAGCCACGACTCTAGAGAGTGGGGTAATTCTTGGTGAAACCTTAGGGTGGAGTTGCTATCTGTCTGTCATTGTCTGTTGTGTTCTGCGCCACGGGATTGGATGTGATGGAGTGCGCTGGAGATGATGGAAGGTTTGGTGGTAGATGGAGGGCGATTAGCGGTAGAAAAATAAGGAAACGTGAAGGGTTTGAATATAATTGCGAGTTTCCAGCCACACGGAATGATATCGTGAAATAAAATTTCGGAGATGCCGTACTGTTACCGGTCTACGATTTCCTCTTTGACTGCGGCAATGTGACTTTTTTTACATGTTTTTTGGATTCAGATCGTTTACGCTTGTTAATATGCTTGCATTTTTGATAGTAGTTCGAGGAATCTTGAACTTACTCAAAAGTGGATTATTTTCTGATTCATCATGCAAATAAAAAGTCACTGCCCATATTTATTAAGTACAATCTTAGTAAAAGTTTTCGTACTTTTCTTCCTTTTTCTTTTACCTCCTTTCCCACTAAGGAGGTAAAAGAAGATATCCAATTTCAGAAGTGATACCTTTTTACCGTTAATTTTGTTTTTAGATTAAAGGTTGAGCATCTATAGTTGAATTTTACTAATCTGAAATTATGTTTAGTTTAGCCAGAAACCATGGGAATACACATGCAATAGCGAGCTTTAATCTTATTTTTAGCGTCCCATTATTTATTGGTGATAGTATTTCTCTGTAATTGCGTTGTCACCTTTATCGATGTATATCATATATCAGGATGTTACACTATGCTTTTTTTCATAGCGTTATAAGCTATGGAAATGTGGCTTCTGGTGGTGTATACTCAAATAATTTCTAAGTATTACAGAATTTTCATAATAAATAACAAAACATTGTTAACATAAATCACTCTGTAATTGAGAAAAATCTATTGAATATTCATTAAATTTTTGCTTTTGTCTAAATTTTCATTATAGCATTCTTAAAGAAAAAGGTGAAAATTCGAAGAAAATTCCCAAAAACAAAAGTATTACTATACCAGAAAGGTATAAATCCATTAGTAGTAAGAATAGGTATAATAAAGCGCTAACATTTTTCAATTGCCTGCCAAATGACCTTAAGATAATAAATAACCTAAAATTAGGACAACGGACTTAAAGCGTTGGGTGCAAAAAATGTGTAGCACATTATAATTGTATTAGCATACTGTTGTAAATCACTAAAAACGAATTTTGTATTATGAGTATTTTATTGAATGTTACTTATCCTCATATTTTAGTTATATGTATGTTAATATTAATGATCTAGACCTACGAACAGGTAAATTATTTACCTCGGTAGGGTTTACTCTGTATGTATCCTATACATTTGTGTACCTGTGTAAACTTTTCTGATGAAATAAATTAATAAATACCGCCATACCCGAAGACCCTAGTGATCGCCTGTCGAAGGTACTCCACGTCCGGTAATCGTCGTGATCAGCAGAAGGGTATATTATCGTTTGTATCGGCTATCGTTTTGATGGAAGGGGCTCTATTATTAGTTCACCTAAAGGAAACTGGAGCCTGGTTAATGGGCAAACGTTTAGGGCTAACGCATTCATGTTTCGCGTGGTTTATGATAGCTTTCCGACACAATCGAGTACGGCTCATCCATACGCTTGACACAAAATCGGAAAAAGGATGAAGTCACTTCTTGCCACATAATATGTTACTCTCGTGATTTTATTTATATATTTAGCGATGTACGTTTCATATTTATTGTTGGTATTACATGGCCACGTCGCGTCACAAAATATGCAAGTACTGTTTGGTAGTAAAATGTCTGTGGGAAACCTATATTGCTCTTTTGTCTTGTGGCTTAGTTCAGTGTTAAGTTTAGCCAAGAAGTGATATCATTTTACCGTTGACTTTGTTGATAGTTTAAAGATTGAGCTTCTATAGATGAATTTAACGAATCTGCAATGATCGATGAAATAACTCAATAGCCAATGTCGCTATCCGAGGAAGTTTAGATCTCTCTCCATTAGCATCATCGGGTTATCTGGATTCTAATCCTGCCGGAGCCGCCACATCATCTTTTTAAATTTTGAATTTCACACATTTCGATATCTCTTGTGCAGTTTACTCCCTTTGCATGACAATGCTGGTAATACATATCAGTTGAGTCCTTTGCTAGTGTGCTGTTTTTTCATCAATATATTTTGAAATTATGAATATTTGAACTCATTGACAGTGGCACTTATCGCCGTCTTACTTTTCCCCAGTGATGTCTCTCTTCAGATGTTATTTCTTCGTTTGCTGAGACATGCTCGGCAACGAAGCTGTGTGCTCCATGCGTCTCACGCTTAGGAACTTGAGATTTTGCCAACTTTGCCCGCGTGAAGCCAGGTGGGCAATGCGTTAAGTTTCCTTGCGCCTGATCGCCTCTCCTCGTCTTGCTCCCTTGAAACTCGTGCACGTGAACTCGAGGCAGGGAAAGCAACTCGCACGTACGCTCGTGGGACGTGGGATGAGCAGTGTTCGGCATGAATCATGCCGTAAGTACTCCGCGAGAATGGATCTGCATCGACGTGTGCTAGTCGCGGTCGACGTAACCGGTTCGCGCGCTGGGCGGACGGAGACCTCCACACCGCTGGCCGGTTAATTACTCCATGCATCAATCCCTGATGCGGTTGGTCGTCTCACGGGATTCCCCGGGATTAACCCGATTTCAATATCACCGTTGCGCATTGTTTCGATAAGTTTCCTTTCATACGTGAACGCAAGGTAAAGTCACTCGACTGCTCCTTCCCAAAAGAAAATTATCAAATCACGTGAACGCACTCTACGTCTCCTCATGCGTCTCTTAAGACCAGTTGCACAAAAATTTAGCCCTGGAATCCGTGGTTGTGACGTATTTTAAGTTATGGACACCTCTACGAAATTTGGTTTGAAGGAGCCATCGCTTTCGCAACATTTCGCTAATAATTATGGCTTCGAATGTATGCTCCCCTCTCCTACAACTAAAAAAATATTAATTTTCGTATGCCTATAATTACTTATGCCCATTGTTAATTGTTATAATGAGTAAATAATTCGTCATTTGTTGCCTAATGACTATTTTATCCATTAATTAAGCCTCTCTCGCTGTTGATTGCACATGCGATATCTTGGCTAATTAGGGAACTCCTTAATCATACCGTCTTACCATCAGGCCCAGTAAGCCATGATAACATTTGTGGAGCCAATAAATTTACTGAAACTTTCTAAAATGCGCTTTGTACGAATTCCTTGATTTGAACATTTCATAATTCCTTTGGATGAATGTGTAGTTTCTGCAGCCTGCTCTAATTCGGTGGTCGCATTCTTGCAATTAGTACGAATAGCACTCCATCTAGCGGTCGCAGAATTAACAACATCCAAGTTCACGGGAATTTGACTGACGAAAAGGTTCGATATCCTGAGCGATGGGTGTTTACAGTTAATCTTTGTGTGGGAGGATATTTGCAGTTACTTATATTGTTATTTATTTGGATAGATATTTTATAGCTCGTTAAATTGTTCCTCTGTCATCCGCATAAAATTGCGGTAGCCATTCCTGTCTTCTACAGCCGGCTGCTGTTGGCCCATATTAAGAATGCCCGTTCCCTCCTCTCGCTTACGGATCCACTCCCGCATCCAAAGTGCTCTTCTGGCTATTCTCCTGTGGTTACGCCTTTCTATGAGCTCTGCGGCCCCGATCACAATTCCCACTACTGCTAGCTCGGCAGCAATCAATGCAGCCTCCTCCTGATCCATTATTTTTCTCACAGAGAGAGAGTGACTCAATGTCAATATCACAGAATCCCACAATCACCACAACCTTATTTTTCACTGAATGTCAACAACGTCGCGTACAGAATATCGTATCTCTCCTGTTTGAACAAAACACTCGCTCTTAGCGTACTTATCAGACGACTGGAATTCACGAATGAATGCATGCTTACGACCACCGTGTAAAGCAGTCACGCATTCGTTTTCGCAATAATTATTGCACGGCAGATTGCGGAATTAATGGAGTGTTAAGTTGTGCAATTTCGTGCCCCGTCTAAAACGGCCCTAAGAATAGTCCACTCTCCAGTCTTATCATATGTGATATGGAGAACTTGGATATTCTAATAGTAAATTTTGTTCCGACCGATATCCGATCCTTAAAGACCGAAGATAAGAGTGGCTCTGTGGTAGTGAGTTTAGCCTTCTTAAACCCTTTTACCCCGGTGGACTGACGAAAACGGTAATGATTTCTCCGACCGGCTGATAGCTAAGACAATAATAAATAACTTTTATATCTGATGCTATATAAATATAATGTTTGATTTTTCTAATATCTTCACCGAAAATTCAAACAATGTTGAGTCTGGATTTCGTACCGGCTTGGTCGACGCTTGGCACACCGTGTTGACACATTATTGGGGCCATGTTTGCCCAGACTGTTACGAAACTTCCGTCGACCAGCACCGTTCCGTGGACCACCGGTTAAAGAGCACTGGTATAGTTGTCTTTGGAGTTAATTTTACATCGCCTCATTTCCTTTGGTGTTGAAACTCATTGGAAACGGAATTGCGGCTACAATTGAATTTCGTTTGGTCTGTATACTACCGTTTTATTTTACTATCGAACATCTGTCTCAACTGACTTGCTCACAATATGGTTACTTTATTTTCTTCCCGGTTTATTATGTCTTTACAATGTAAATGTAAGATTGAAATTACTTTTTTGAGCCTCCTGCAGGAATTTCATCTCATTCAATATTAAATTTAACGTCCCCCTCATTTGTTTATGGGCACGTAAACTGTCTGATTTAACCCTTCCAGCTATAAATCTACTTATTATGATTTAAGTGTCGCAGAGATGAAGGAGACATTAAGGGTATGTTTAGCATTTTATTTTATTTTTAGCTATTCCCACCCATTCGAATAGCGAAGCTAGACAGTGTCTTTTGTTCTGCTACCTATTTTATGGGAGTACCTGAGAGCTTCGTAAAAATCCTTTACGACTGAAGTTGGTGTCGCCGTGAACGTCTCATTCAGAGCGATTCCCGGTCTCGGCAGTAAAAACGTTGACAAAATATATTGCTCCCTCACATGTAAGATTCGATTCGAGGAAGTAGTTAGATTTATCTCACTCTACCAGTTATATCTTTAATGGTCATTTAGCTTGTTATATCTCAAGTCAAATGGCTATTGAATTCATGTGGCCATAAAGCTTAATTATTGATTAATCGTCGACATGTACTGTAGCAAATTACGTTTTGTTCTAATTTAGAGCTGCATGAATTTTGCGAGAAATGTATTTGTTGTTTAATGCATGTTTTCTCGAAGCTCTTTTGTGTTCCCATCAAGGTTTTTGCTGCTTGGATGAATTTTTTTGGTTTACGAGATATAGTTTAATTTAGGTGATTATTATAATGTGACTGGAAATAGATTTAGATACAGAGGATAAATTCATGTCGGAAATTTGATCACATTTTGCCATGGAATTTTTATGAACTTCCTGCTACACCGGATTACTGTGAATCAGTTTTACAAGCTTAGCCTCTTATATTAATTTCCTTTTTTTATAGAACCTCTATAGGACAGGCAAATGATACATCAAGAGCCCTTAGTTTTCTTTAAACAGGCAGGGTTATTTTAGTTTAGTTTTTTAATGAAGTAAAACCCGCTGCTGAACGATGTGAATTCGAAATGCAGTTCGCTGTATTCCTTTAGATTTTTCTAGACTATCGTATCGACCGTGTTCATTTTCTTCGTTGATATTGATGCGATGTAGACTCCACCACGCAACCGTACGATATCTCACATTTTAGAGCTAGGATAATTTTCTTTGATTTTCTTTTGAGTTGGGTAAGGGTTGTCCCACTGTAATTGACTATAGGAATGTTTAAAAGTCAGATTCCGCTCGTTTTTAAATCCACTATAGTTTTATATTGTGCTTTCCGAGTTGATATGGATTTTAAGTTAATTTCTACCATTTTTCTTCCATGGCTTGAGTGGGCCACGGATATTTATACAGTGCCTCGCGATGAGCTTTATACGGGGCTTAATCTCAGAAGTTTTCCACGCTAAACAAAGAGGATTCATGAGACGGGGTGGCAGACTCTTGGTAAATGTTACCGGGTTAGCAGAGACATTTCCCAGTGGCAGAATCCTTTCGTGAACCATTCCCGTCCTAGTTTAGTGGGGCTCACCTGCGATGAATAGCAGTATTTAAGGAGTAATGCTTCTCTACGCTCTCAGTGACGGTTCATTATTTCCAGTTGCATCTTCTACTCGTTGCCCGATAAAAATTAAACACGACGCTCCGCTTGTCCTTTAGCTTATCGCGAGATAAATTGCAGCTTACGGTGAGTTTTTTCTCGTGGATAATATGACGACCCTCTTCCGTTTGGAGCAGCGTTTTTTTTTTATTGCGACCAACTTCTTGAGTGCCGTAGAAGGTCTCTTTTATTAATCTGAGCTGAAGGAGCTTCATTTGTTCCGTTCCCTCCCCTGCTAGCGCTTTGAAAAGAGGTGCACAAATGTCCTTTATTTACGGCATTGAGTGTGCCAACAAGAGCTGACCTTTCCTCTGTTAGCCCCGGGAAGTAAGCGACCTTCCGTGAAACAGATGGAAATCCGTGGAGTGAGAAGTGAACCATTTTAATTGTCTTTTCCCCGGCGATCGCTTATTATGCCTCTCTTAGCCTCTCCAACTTCTATCGTGCGCCTTTGTGACAATTCCTCTCCGTGACTTTCATGCTATCCCTGGAATCCGATGTTTTTCTTCCATTTTTCCATCATCACGATGGTTCCTGTGTAATCTTTGTTTCGTATTTTACTTGTTTCTCTCTTTGATCGTCCCCCTTGCCTCCGCAAATAACCCTCTTTAGCACCATCCTTTTTTCATGTTATAAAAAATTGCCGTCTACACGTTACGGAAAAAAGATGAATGTCCTTCGTCCGTCGCCGTACAGTGTCGAGTTCATTACTCTCTTAGACCGTCGCCTTCCATGTCTCTGCTCTACTCGCCTTATTTTTCCCCCTTTGGTGATATTTTTTGCGTTCTACCAACTCCCAGTTTTTGACACGTGAGTTATTATTATTTTATCAAAGGCTAATCCTGGTAGCTCTCAGGGAAACTAGGAAAAAATGAGGGGGAATCTGTAAAAATAAAACTATTCGTCATTTTTCGTCGGACTTGCATGTTCGGCCGCTGAAAATCCACGCGGAGGTGTTATTTTTACGGTAGCGACGGTAATGCTAGCGTTATAGGTTTTTCTTCCCACCACTGGGTCAAAGTTTTTGCATTTCCTTGCGAAAAACATGTCCCATGTTGGAACGTAATCATTCAACCTTTCCGGCGCATGCCGGTTAACTCGCTTTTTTTTGGCATGCATTTAAACTCCATCACGTACCCACGTATTAAAGTATCATATCAGTTTTTATTGTAGTTTTATGTGAGAAGTGTTTTGACGATGAAGGCAGGTTTAGATGGAGAAAAGATTACCTCTCCTAAGCTCTTACGGACGCAAGTTCCCATCTTCTTACACGATTCCATCCTTCAGCGTGACATAAGTCCTACTTTTTCAATCTCAACTTTAAGGTGGCTGGACCGGCAATCGTGGATTTTTGTGTACGTATTTTATTAATTTTTTAGTAAGTCGGAAAAGAAGTTCATGGACCCCATTTCATGTAAGTGTGTGTGTGTCTGTATTCGAGCTCACTATGCATGCAGAATTGAAATTATACAAGATTTATATTTTACATTTTGCCTCTATGAAAACGTCTTATGAATAGAGTTACCGGCGTATTATTTGAAATTGAGACGAAATTAATTAAAATGTGTTTATTTCGTCTATTGGACTCAGCGTGACAAGTTAGTACCTGTTAGCAAGAATTATAAGGATAAGAAAAGTACGGGGGTTGCCCAAAAAGTAATTCCCCACATTTTTTTATCTAAAACAATTTATTTTGCAAAAATTAAATTTACTCGTATAAAATTATAATGTTTTATCTACGCAGTCTATTTTCTCACTAAATCTTCTTCAAGTCCTATAGCCCTCGTCAAGCGATTCTCTAGGGCGTGTATGCCCTGTCGGTACATGTCCTCGCTCTGGTTTTGGAGCCAAGTTTTCACTGCGCCAATCATCTCTTCGTTGTCCAAAGTAATAATGTGGAAAAGTACTTAGTGCCATCATTCAAAATGTTGAATTGAAGTATTATATTGAAAATTGCAGCAATTGAGAATTGAAGCAAAATATTGAAAAAGAAGAGGTATTGCGAATCAATTTAAATTCTTTAACGTCTTTAGTTAGTGCCAGGCCGGTATTTGCGAGCCCAATCTTGCAGTGTCTCCTCTGCAGAGTCTGTAAAATTTGGCTGTTCACTCAGATGAAAGATACTATAGCGTCGTGATAACCTGATATGGCTTTGCGACCAATGGGTATGTATCTCTCGATAACTGTTTCAATTCACTGATTTATGTTCTTAGGGAGTGTAGTAGGACATTACTTTTAGGCCAACCCTCGCATTATTTAGCATTTAGAAGATAATCTTTACTTTTGCAATCGAGTTATTACGAAATATATCTCATGTGCCCTAAGGCTTCGTGTTAATACAGCATTAAATTGCCAAAAAACCTAATCGGTATGTAGCTATTTTTACCTTTTATCTACGGATATTGCCAATGGGAAAGCGTTTGCTATGTTTCATGCAAATTCACTCAGTTCCTCATCCGTCGTACTTTCTTTCCGTTGCAATTTCTGTCGTTATCATCTCCCGCATCTCTAACTACTGAAAACTATTCTTAACCTATTTTCTTTCGGTCCAAGGGTGGAATCATGGTTCCTTCTTTTAGCGTTATTGTTATTCAAAACGCAAAACGCTCTAGATGGGAAATTCTCGCAGTGACTTGCTTAAAAATGTACTCGATCAATGAAAGCTGATGATTTAAAGTACCCTAAAAATTGAAGGTTTTTTTTGCAATTTTTTGGCCTGTTCTTACGTTTGAATGCGGTTTTATCTTTAAGCTCTGTCTTTACCGGTCTGCGTCCAAACGTAGTGCGGTGAAATATATGTCCTAAAACACTAAAGTAAATAGTTTTCCTGTTACTTACGAAAACGTAAAATAATTGGCTCTTAAAGACAAATAATGTCACATTGGGAATTTGTGAACACCATATGGGTAGGAAAGACAGTATACATTATCGTTGAAACAGAATTTTCCACATCATTTCATAGACTTCTTTCAGATAAAAGCCAATTCTTACTTTTAACTCGTTCCTTTTCGAATATAAGTCTGTGTATTCCAGGTTGTCTACTTATCTTTCATATGTAGTGTCATCTTGCAAGATGTGCTTCGTCCTCTCTCCTATTCGAAGGAGATTGAGCGGAGGCCTAGAGTGATATTTTATTCCGGGAGAGCTTGGAGTTTCATCTATGGGCACTGACAAAACTTTGAGCCGGGAATCAGATATTACGAACGCCGTTTGGTATATTTTTTCGGTTGGCATTTTTATATTAACTGAAATTATCATTTCAAGTGTTTTGAAGTGGTTACATAAGCAACTCCGTGTTAAGAGAAGAGTATTTTCAAGGGTACATAGTAAATATTCAGTTCCATCTTATCCCTTACAAATACTTATGTTTGAATTTGTAATCGAACGCTCTAGTTCCAGGATACTCCTCCCAGCATGGTGTTTAGAGATGATCCTCTCTCTGTCCAAAGAATGATTCTTTCTCGGATGAGCGGACATTTTCCACAATAGTCTCGCTGGATTAGACGCTGCATAATCGGATTATCTTCTATTTTATTTTCAAATATTCGTTCACTTGCCGGCATCTCCAAACCTATCGGACTATTTCCAGCCAAAAGTACTTACTATGCTTGGACGTTGTACTTTTATACCTATGTCTACCGTTTCTTGGTCGTGTCTGTCGGCCGTCCTACTCTATATCCTGGCTGTCATTTTTCGGTATCGGGACATCGGAGGATGTTGAGTTTAAAATGTTTATCGTGCTCAAGCGTAATACTTTTTACCTGCCTCTTGGTCGTTTCTGTCGGTCTTTCTACCCTATATTCTGGCAAGCGTTCCTGATTTATCTTGGTTGACCACTCATCAGGTGCGTGGCCTTTTGTGATGAGGGTATGAAAAGGTAGTGGGGTACTCATGACAATCATAGCGCAGGTAATTTATGCGAATATATTCAAGGCTTTTTAACCCAGTTTTTCTTATCAACTCGATTCTTACCGATTCCTCTCTCATTGATAATAATAACACTTCCCTCTTCTCATTGATAATGATAACACTTCTCTTATGTTTGTTTATTGTTTTCTTAACTTTTGCTGTATATACTCCAAGAAAATGTCTTGTCATTATGTTATTAAGGTGGCATGATGGTTTTGATTGCATTATACCTCTTCCTGCGGAAGGGCCACGGGTTTTGTTTCTAACCTTGAGGTTGTACAGTCAATGCCCACCCGAAACTTGTTTGGGTATTTTTCTCTACGAAAGTTTTCCGTGAAATATGCGCCTATGAAAAAGGATCGGATTCACTTCGAAGAAAATAACGAGTCGTATCTTCGAAGACTGCCGTGAAAATAATGTCTTTAGCAAATTTTGAAAGACAGAATTGTAAACAGCTATGAAGGAAAATAGATCTTTGCGGTGCTGGGGATAATGTGGAGAACTGACCTGAGTTCAGTTACCTGATTAATGATGGTCAGCTTCTTTTAACTTTCCGCTTATTTGTAACAACACGTGGGTTGAATTAGCGAGACATTCATCACATGCGTCCTTTTTGCATATTTAAGAGAAGTTAACGTTACCGGAATACTTAGAAGTGGGGCTGACGTACAATATTTCCTGCAGCTACATCGCACATATACTCACCAAGATACGCATAAATGACGCGAATTGTTATTAGTTATCTCCAGTAATGTCATGGAACGGAAACTTGGTTCAACTACTTCCTTCTCAATCTCAGGGGTGATAATAATTCATAAGATTCTTCTTTTAAACCAAACTTTTCTACTACGTCCGACTTAAACGTGAATTTGAGGCAACAGGTTTATTCAATTAAAGTGTCATTCTGGTTTGTGTATGTTTTCCCAAAACTGATGTTAGTTGCCGGACACCATATCTTTGAAAAAATTCCAATGAGTGAAGTTGTAATCCATTCCTCGACAAGATATCTAGGCGCCGTAGTACCTCTCTCAGGAGATTTTTTTTTCAAATGCCTCCTTTCCAATTATTTCGACGAGCGCCTTACAAAAAGTGGACGGAACTGCGTGGAGCCCTCACGCAAACACTGCAAATATTTCTATCCAGGAGCCCTCTATAAGCTGCTTAACGTCGTCGTCTGAGTGTGCCGAGTCATATATTTTGAGATGCTGTCTGCTCCCCGAGACATTTCGGTGGTCCAGGCGCTCCCTCGCTCGCTCATCGATCCCCATCTTTCTCTCCCCCTCACCCCTCCCCCGGCCCCTTGATTAGGGAAGTGATGTTTTCCCTTTTGTTCTCCCTTCCTCCCCCCGCTCCGTCCCACCCACCCATCAGTCAATCTCCTTGAGTGTTCCAATTTGGGAGCGAGAGGATTATTTCCTACACAGATAATCAATCGGCCAGCAAACACGTCGTCCCTGCAGCGGCAGCGTCAGCGCATTTAGTGCCCGCCCATCGATCTCTCCGCACCGTGCGCGTTTACACGTCGTGCGAGAGAAAGGGGAAGAGGGTGAAATGTAATTCCGTCGGTGCTTTGCATCCGCTCCGACCGACCCGCGCTCTCTCTCACGCTCTCTCGTTCCCCGTCTAAACGGCCGCTTCCTTATCCCACCCCATCCCCCTTTCCCTCTTTCTCTCGACCAGATAATCCTCGTTTGATCGAGGGATCTGACGCCCTGAGCTGACGGTTGTGGTCAAGTAAACAAAGATAGAAGGACGCACCACTGAAAAGAATTCCTTTCCCCGCACCGTTCACGACTTAAACCCATCTAATGCTGACCGGTTGCCGAAAATTCTCTCTGGACACACAAGTTTTTGTTTATTGTTTGTGTTTTTGTACGAGTGTCCATGGTGAAAATAATACTGTACTTTCATACAATCTAATATGTAAAAATGAATGTTTGTTTGTTCGTCTTATATGCGTTCCAATACCATTCATTAAATTACGATGGAATTTGGTGAGTTATTGTGCGCGCGCCCGCAAAGGTTTCTGAGTTATTAAATCTATTGTTCAATTGCAGGAGCGCGAGTCGTTTCGACAAATTAGTTTCGGCACGCAAGCTTCACAAGCAAGCGAGGAACGACAAGCAAGCAACGAAGCAGATCGTTTATCAGTTGCCCAATCACGTGCATTAGAATCGTATCATTATCGCGTGAATCAAAATCATATCAGTGAAACATTATTTGAGTTAAAACGTATGTAATTTCTTTGTACGTAGAATAAGATTTAATGCAGTGGTCTCTTTGTTTTCCTTTTTATGAAATCTTGCATTCGATTTTCATATACGCTTGGCCTTTTCCAAAAATTGGATTTTTATTCTCGAAAATCTTAAATTTTTGCACTTCTTCAACAATAGAATATTTTATTTTCTTGGAAACCGCAGCGTAGGCATGGAATGGAAAAACTCATGCCAACTCTTGTGCGTTTCAAATTCCAGTGTAGGTACGAGAAATTCGTTGGACTACAAAAAATCATTGTGTTTTATTTATTTTGTACATGTAAATTTGTCTGTTTTGTATATATGTGCCTACTTAGAAAAAGAGGCAATGCCGCTGAGGCCCGGCATGCATTGGTATTGCAACGCATGCCGGGCACAGCTATTTATTTATAATTCAACAAATGCAAAGTATTCTTTTACTATGGATACTAGTGTTAAGTTCTTCTACAAAGTGATGTCTGATGTCAAGTTTATGTTTTTTTAATGTGTCATACATTTTCATCTCATTTTTATCATATATTTGAAGTTGTATAAAAAATTTGCAAAAAATGCCCTGATTAAAAGTTTATGCCACTCGTTTCTCTGGTTTTGCAACCCAGCAGTGCAGACATCGGATGATGGTAATTTAAAAATATTATGCAATGAAACTAAACTCGGTTTAATATAAGTTCTGCTTTTTCCTGTTTTTCGTAAATAAATTTTATAACATTATATTATGCCTTGTAAAAAGGATAAAATTCCGTAAGATACTCGATTAATGGCTGTCGATCCCTAAAATTCCCTTGTATCAGGGTAATTAAAAACGAAAAATCTCAAACCATGAACTGAGGACCAAAATTGGTTCATAGTGCTACAGAGAGAATTTGGAATAGCTGGCTCTTCGCAAACTCTAGTATGCATAAGAGACCGGAGAAATAAACGGAGCCTATGGCTTGATGTCATGGCATCCCTGGCTAGCGTGGAATACCTATAATTTAAGGCATCTGCGTCGTGTGTGCAATGGAAACGGAGCGAGACATTAATCAATCGTAAGAGACGTCACCTTTCGTCCCTTTCCTCTCCAAACCCCTATTCCTGTCCTCTCTACTTTTTCTCATGGATGTTTTCCTAATACGCCATGCTATATGTCCTTGTGGGTTTACAATTCAGATGTTAGAATAATGGAATGTCGCATGGGATAAGAGTATCGTATTGTGCTCCCGGCAGTATTGTATTCTATGAAGCGGGTTAGGTGGAATTAATTTGAGTGGGTAGGCTTTAAATTATTCGCTCGGATGCGAAATATCTTAAGCGTTACAGAACTCTAGGGAATATGGATTTTGTGGTCTTTTGAGAGACGATATTACAAGAAACTTTTATACTTTCAGAATTGAGGTCTAATGTCCTTTAATGCGCAAAATGCAACGTCGTGACATAGCATCGTACGTAAATATCTTGTCGAGCCAATGAGACATTAGAATATTTATCGGACTCACTTAACCAAAATGCTCTACGATAGACTAAATAACCGCTAATTAGCATGCAACTGGTGTTCCTATACAGCGCTGGATTTGTGTACACTTATGTTCCATTGGATCTTTGATATGTTTCCAATATTATGATTTTATTTCTTCTCCACACTGCCTATCCCCAATTTCCTGTGCCTCCCTAGGATTACGCCTTTTGGATCTATCACCTTCCATTTCTCTCACGGCCGTAGGTATGTTCCACGTACACACCACGTCTCCTTGTATTGGATAATGCGTTGGTTCATCTGTGTAATTTAAGTAAAACCTGCATATATCAATAATAATACACGATTTTACAAATTGTTTCCGCTGCGACCATTTGTTATACTCAGATAATCAATGAGGCCTGACGATTGATATTGGGTAGGTTTTGAGGAAAATTAGGTCTTTTCCGATTTGCAGGCCCTTTATTTTTGAGAGACCACAAGGATTTCGTTTGGAATCTGATTTTTTGAAAAGAGTTATTGGTTTGGGTTTTCTTGGTGTGTGAGCAGTATAGAAAGGGAGGGAATGGAGAGATTAGCATTTAAATGCAACAATTAAGGAGGTTGTGTTCCACGGCGGAAAATGCTTCCGTATACATTTACGCGCTTTTATTTAATGACTCTGCTTTACTACCTACAGCAAATCTGATCGCGTAGACCTTTAGACTAAGGATTGCATCTACATCTTCATACTACCCTGCGAGCCACCGTATTCACGTGTGGCGTGTGGCAGGGGTGTTAGGATTCCAGCCGTGTAAAGATGTAAGGGATAATGGTTTGGGAGGTGAATTGGTGACGTGTGTTATTGAGGTGTATATAGTGGAGCTCAGTTTTTATTGTGGTCGCATATTGTGCGCGGAAAGAACGAGTTTCTTTACCTATCAGTCCGGAAATGTATCTCTTTATTTTATCGCTTCTGTCAGACCTAGAGATATAGTGAGGCGTCATGATTATACCCTTTGGCGCTCTGAAACACACCAGTTCTGAGCTTCTCAAGCAAACTAAGCCTAGCGTGTAGCCTCCGAGTCTCTAGGGGCTCCCATCTTAATAAGTTGTGAGACACAATATATGTTCGCTCGTAGCAGTTTTTGACTGAGCTTGCAGCTTTTCTTTGTATTTTATTAATTTTTTGGATAAATCTTAATACCAGGGTCCCAAATGCCCGCGGCGTATTCGAGGTGTGGCCAAACAAGAGCGAAGTAGTATGTCTGACTTTTTCATTCTTTAACGCTGTACCGCATATGTTTTGATGTGTGTTCCCTATTATATATCGGAAGTTAAGATGAATGGTAAACAGAAGTGTTGCAATTTTTCACTTGTTGCTTTCTGCATTATTATTTCGACCTCGGAAAAACGTAAATTTGCCGAAAATCAGGGGGTCGCCATGACTCTTATGACGTTATTTCATGAAAAATCTTAGCATTTATTCTTTATGGAATTTTTTCTTTTGAATTGTTAAGAAGGATGTCCGATGAACCCATGGCTCGGTTAGGACTGTACAATCATTAATAAAGGTATTGTAAAATATAGCAAATCATAACAATCATATGGAATAGAAAATAATAAGTACAGGTTGAATACTAAGAAATAGAATTGTTATACTGTAAATTAGACTAATAATGTTTTATATAGGTAGAAGTTCTTTGCCACAGCCGTATATTTCAGTCAGATAATAACAAGAATACTTACAAATGATTACAAAGGAAATGCATATTAATACAGTATAAATACACTCAAAAACATTACACCAACACACCAGAAATAGACATCATTATATTCAATCAAGATTAGATCACTGTAGACATTTGATATTCTTCCATCTCCATTTAGAACGATCATGTTTTTGCATATTGCATATTATAACGTCTAAGTGAATATCCTCGGGTACCCATGCAACGCATTTTCCTCTGTGCCACCAGTGGTGCTGTTATCCGGGACAGGGAATGATCAGGAAGACGTATATCTCTCCAGGGCTGCGGCAGAGACCAGATTTAAAAGAGCGTTTTCGGTCGAGGTATATAAGGGCGGTTTTGGCCTTTTAAGGTCACCACTGAGCTCTTTACTCCGTTTTATTAAAGAATCTTGCACTAACAAGACCAATTTTTAGAATGCTCGGTCAAAATTTATTTTAATGCCTCAGTTAAGAAAGTACCAACAAGACTCGTTGGAACGTCACTTCGGCGATTTGAGACTTGAAGCACTCAATGATACCTCTGCCTGAAGTATGCTTTGCAAATATTTCATTCGTAGCTCATAATTGGTAGATTTTTATTTCTTACTATCGGGAAGCTCCAGGGCAAATGATAAAACTTGGCCTCTTTTACATTCCCCTTGTTCTTAAGCCTCTTGTCGTGGAAATTTTCACTTTGTAATGATCCGCAGCTTCTGGTTTGATCGCCGATGCTAGGAGGTAGTGCCAAGCTGCATTTAGTCTCTGTAGGTCTCAAGCATGTTTTTTTTGTTGAATGTCACGTTGTGATTACCGATTTTAAGCACCTTATAAAGAACTTTACGCATTTTAATTTAATCAGTTTTAAAACTAGCTATGATATTAGTAAGATACGAGTATAATAAAATGCACGGCATCAATTTAATTTTTAGCCTAATTAAGAATCCCAGAATATTCAAACATAACTCGTAAACTGCACGTGAATATCTAAGGATATACTTCTGATTGAGAACGATCTTTACTGCGTAAAATTTTATTACTTTTTTTTGGAGAAAGATTTTACTCTCAAGAAGTATTCATAATGCTACATAAAAATGAACGGTCTGAGCTAAAATTGAATCGGCTCTTTTAATTCTCGTAACTTTATTTTTTTTAACGTTAATTTTTAGCCTAATGTGCGCCATGGACAGAACAATGAAATGAGTGAATCGATACTGAAGTTGAAATTAGTATACTGGAGGAGCTTTACCGCTCCTATACCCTCCGAATTCTCGCTGGAAGCTGGGAGACTTCTTCATCGCTTACAAATTGGAGTGTGTGTGTCTATATGTTGTAAAGGGGTCGGGGTTCATCTCGCTTCTCACACCGTCGTATTCCATTTCGTCGTTCACCTTTTTGAGCCACCCCCATCGGCCCGCACCACTATTGTCCTCGCGAAGGCCCCGCTTCATCGCCTTCCGCCCTTTCAATCTATCTATCGCCAACCCTTCCCGCCTCTCTTTGTTTATTTTTTTATCCTCGCCCCCAATCCGTCCCTCCCACCCCCACCGCCCCCCCCCCCACAGCCTCGTTTCTCCTTTCTCATCACGCCGCCACAGCCCGCTCTTGTCCCCATGCAGCGCGCGCGGCTACGGAACGCAAAAGCGGAACACCACCCATGGGGTTAGAGGGTGGGGGGGGGGGAATCGATAAACCCCGGCAAAGCAAGCACTTTTAGTGCGTGCCCTGGAAATTAAAATAATGGGTCCCCGTTTATTTTTTTGGCCCCGTGAAAATATGTGTGTACATTTTTTTCTCATCCCGTACCCCATCGGAGAGTATCATTTCTGATTTGGGCTAGTCGCTCAAGTTCACGAGAGAGAGAGAGCGGAGTGGTTTTCAGTCGAGGAAGAGGGTGGATGGTAGGCGTGGGTTTTTTTCCGCTATATCTTTTTCGCTCCAAGTACCAGAGTAGTTTGGGGTAAGGAAGATGCACTATAACTCTGGGGCTTTGATTAGTGTTTGACCGTAGAATGGGAGCTCATTTTAAATATCAATGTACCACTACGTGAAGTTTTCCCTGTATCTAAATGTTTGATGAATATTTCATGAATTTATTCTTTGGCGGAGTTTTTGAATGCGGTTGTATTTTTGTTATGATTTGTGAGAGTCTGCTTATTCATTCTGTTCTTTTATGGATGAAACAAGCTCTTGGACATGTTTTTATGATGTATTTTTATTTTAATTTTTTAAATTTTCACATCTGCGTGTCTTTATGTCTTATTTATGGCTTGTATTCGACATTTGATCCTTAATTTAGTATCCTTCATCGGGATATCGTATATATTACTTATATGTGATACACAGTTCCCAAAAACCTTCAGTAAATGCCAGTTGAAGGCAAGAATTTAATTATACTATAATGACTTATCTTTGCAGTATTGGTTTTCGGGAGTTAGAAGCTTAGGGAAATTAATTATGTCGTGAGAGTACTCAGATGCGTCTCCAATTCTTCTGAAAAATTTCTCGTGGAATCAATACTTAAAAGGCTAATGACATTTGTCTGCTTGCTCATCATCTTTAAATTCTTTTTGCAGTAACGATTGTCTTGATATTCTTTTAATATTGAGAGTTTGTTAAGAGTTTCTTTTTTATTCTCGTGGGGAATCGGAAGAAGTGGTCCACAAAGTTTCAAATCTTTTTTCTCCTGGGAAAATATTACGTTCTCTATGAATTGTTTGCGGAACAATTTTACGCTCTCGTCATGAGTAAATTTGAGAGACAGGAAGCCAGCGAAAGCTAAGTTTTCGAAATATTCGAGTCATTTTCGGCCACAGTCTCCCTTAATTATGCGAATTCGTTATTCCGTCGAGGGAAAACCTGAAAGGATGCGCCCACATTTAGATGGCGGTCTCTCGAAGCAGTCTGGGAAAGGTTTAAGTCTTCTAAATGCCAAGTTAATTTCTCGCGAAGTCATTGTGAAGGTATTGACCCCGTTTCCAAGGGAAATCATTAATCAAGAAATTAGCCCCTTTTGCTATTAACTTGGACCCCTTTCTTCCCATCGATTACTTAAATTCAATTTAGAGGGTATTTGGAGATTAAGAGCTCAGAAACGGCCCCTGGCTCTGGGAATTGCAGCGATAGCATTTGTCTTCCCTGCTATCGAATACATTACTCCTGTTATTCTTTATTCATAACTTTGGACAAAAGCACCCTTGCGTAAGAGAAAATGGTAATAAAGATTGGCGGGGTATGGTATTCACTTGCTGCTAATGACACGAATTCTCTATTGCTTCTTTGGGCTGCTAATTAATTACTATTGCCGTCTGATTCATGTAGAGTCAATGTTTTAATTACTTTTGAATGCAATATAAAGTGAATTGAAAGCTGGTTGAATTCTGTGTGCTTTTTTCATTGCAATGATTTTAAAATTGGAATTATTTTGTTGTTTTCCCTTTTCTCCTTAAGGTCTTCATATTCCCTTAATAACTTGGACTGCCCCTGAATTCATATTTGCTCCTAGTATTTGATGAAAAGTCTTGGAGGCCGGTGTATCCACTCTGTGGATTCCATAGCATAGAAGCGAGCGATAATTTTCTTTAATGAAATTTCTGTAACTTGCCGCTCGCCTCTGTTCTGGCATCGATGATACTGTTAATTTGCGCAGCGCATGATGTACGTATTTTCATTTTTGTAGTGGAGCAACCCCCCCCCCTTTCTCTTTCTCTCGGATGAAGCTGTTTCTATGACCCCTGACCTCGTCCACAGACCCAGAAGTTCTTCACCTCTTTCCGTTCGTTTCCACCGTCCTGTGCCTAACCCTCTCTGTGCGATCCTTTCAAACTCGTGTAGGTACGTTCGTCCGCGAATGTAATATTTTTTAATGAAGTTAGCACTCCCGTAGCGCGGCCTTTAATTACGCGATGTGCATTTTTTCTTGCGCTACAGATGCCCTTCGGAAGCCTCTCTCATGGTGAACCCCGCGGAATAACCTCGTCACAGGAGAGCGGAGAGTACGCCCCTCGTCGACGGTGGTTGCACAACTACTAGCGCCCCACACTCCCCTCTCCCCCCCGCCACCGCTTCATCATCTTGAGCGCAAGAGTGCCACCCACCCACTTGGTAATTTTGGTCCCAGTAAGCCCTAGGCCTCCTCTCTTTCCTCCCTTTGCTTTTCAACCTCTTATCCTTCCAGTTGCGTAAGGGCCTCTTAATTAGCCCCACTCATATAAGACGCTGGTATTCAACTCCTCAAGCGGCCTAAATGAGGCCCGTGGCAAGGAAAAAGCCATCGTCCGATGCGCCATCTCTCTTCCTTTCTTTCATACTCCGCGGGTGCCTTCCCTCTCTCTCTCTCTCTCCTCATCTGCTCCCTTCGTCATTCACATGCCTTTCTCTTTTGAGGGTGTCAGGACTGTTTCTCCTGGGAGTCCTCGTCTGAATTCGGGGCCCAAGACCTGATTCTATCTCTGCCCTTTAATCATTCCCAGATTTTCATCATAATTTTTCCCCTTAATCAGCCTTTACCTGACCTAATTTCCATCGAATTTTCGAGGAGTTTATATTTACCTTAGCTGTTATTTGTCCGTGGCTTCCTCCCTTACTATACTCTCCAGTTAACATATTTAACGCCTACGTTACCCTATTTGTACTCGCTTACCTCCCCTTACTCTCCGTGGTAGGGACCTTGTTATTTCTAATTATAATTTGCTTGTTTCTGAGCTGTAACCGAGAAGCACCGCGTGGAGGTAGCCGTGCATCGTTCCTCATAAGGAGTTTCGTTTGTTACAGGTCTTGTCCTATGCTTTGTAGTTCGTTAAAATAAATAATTTGGAGTTTTAATGTGGTTTAGTTTTAAATGAGATAGTCTGGTCACCGCGAAGCTTGGTGAGAAAAAAATGTGGATTGCGATTAATGCTTAATGTGCAAAGAATTCAGAACTTGCCAAAAGGTACTTCTTAATTTTTACTTGCAAGTAGAATTTTTTTATTCGAAGAATAAATAATTTAATTAGTAACATACCCGTGCATTAAAAATGTTCTGACTTATTGAAAGCTCAAGTTCCCCTAGAACGGTGAATATAAAATAAATTTCAAATAGCTTCTTCGCGCTTGTTATTTACCGTCTTGAGGGGTTTAATGTTTCCCTATTCTTTTATATGGCCATGTTTTATTTACAACAAATGGTAAATTGTTGTGTATATCATAATCTTTCAATAAAATTATGCCGAGGGTATTATTTTCATTATGTTTGTTTTAATAGTTAAAGCGCTGTAATACTTTCATTTAAGACGTAAGTATTTCATCTCAGTTGAGGATTCGACGATTAAATTGGTGCTATTCGAGATTTTAGTTAATTGCTAATGGCGACTTTAAAGGAAGTTTCGTGAAAGGCGTGAAAAGGAAGAAGAACGAGAAAAATAGAGGAACACTTTTGGATAACTAGCCCTTCTTTTAGTTTCCGTGTGGTAATAAATTGTGGTTGCTGTCGAATGAGAGAAGCTCATACATCGTTTGACGGAAACAATCTGTAGTTCCATGCAGTGGATTTAAACATTGGAGAATTCGTAGAAGTTTGAATTGATTCATTTGGTATTCATGCAGAAATGTTTTAATCGATTCTCTTGTAATACATTGGAGAAAAGTGGGAATTTCTTGGTTTTCGCATGTGTGAAACCAAATATTTTGATTTTAGGTTGTATTTTCCCCGAGGTTTACCGCATTGGCCACAATGCTTGTGGGAATTAGGCTTTTTATAAGGTGTGGCTATTTATTTACTCGTTAGAGCAATTTTTTATTATTTTTCGCGGATTTTTCGATTTTCATCCATGAAATATGCCCCTAAAATCTTATGGAACAGATTACGAAGGAATGAATTCCTTATTGTGCTCTTTGAATTTCGATGTCAAGCGACTACCATTCTGAAATGACGTTGCAGTTACACAATATAATAATTTTACCTTGTATTCTTAGATATTTGGTGACGCTACAGTTATTCTCTTTCATATGAGACACTTTCTCTTGTTTTATTTCATTGTACAGAATTAATTTTCATACCAATATCATTGTGTGTAGTTATGAGGGCGTAAATCCTAATCTTACTTCTGTTCTGAATGCGCCTTAGGCATTGGAATATGTATGTCTTGTACCTTTGACGAGTAAGGTTTTGTGTGCAAAATGAGATTATTTCCATTGTTCGCGGTTGTCATTAAAATGTAATAGTGTTCCAATATCTGTTTCCGTTATCACTTTAAGTTATATATATTGCCATTTGATTTATTTTGAAAATCGATAATAATAGTATTAGTTTCGTTTGTAGGTACTCAATTAGGTACTCGAGCTTTCTTCGTGTTAGTTCGGAACTGAGGCTGTGTATTAGTAAAGATTTTTGTTGTTTTTAATAAATTTTATAGTTTGGTACGTCTGTCTAAATATTGAAAGTAAAAATGCCAAATTAAAAAATCGGCCGCCGTTTTAGACACCAATTATATTTCGAATATTCTGCCCTTAGTTCTGGATAGGTTCCATTGCCAGCTGGCTGGTTATGAAAAGAAGTATCAGCCGAGACGGAAAGCGATCCCATCCGACGGGCCGCTACTCTTGAAGTGATCCCAACGTAGCAGACGAGAAGGGATGGGCATTCCACGGATAAATTCCAGCTCTGCGTGGAATCGAACCCGTGCTCTCAGCCCGGAAAACTAATATTCGATCCCCACAACCAGCTCTTATTCCTTCCTTAGCATCTACCCTTGAATTTAACGTTTACAATATTATAATTTTACTACGCAGATTAGACGTAAACGTTATTTTACAGGAATTTCTCGTTGATAAGCTTTTCCTTCCGCTTACATTTTATTTTTGTGTTTTACTTCTATCCTCAGCGCCAAGTTGCGGCTTACCGAAAGTATTTAAATGATTCAGTTCTGTAACTATTCCTTTGATCTCTTGACTATTTTTTTTCTCTATCCCTCTTATTGACTGCAACGGTAAAAGATCGTCATGCTGAGAGAAAGCACAGTTGTAAGATTTCCACTCTTTTGTCCAGTATCGCCGGTTATGGTTGTGACACGGAGAGTCATGTTGGAGGCGTTTCATTGTTCAAATTTTTCTCCTGTTTTTTTCTGTCATACATGATTGAGATAAAAAAACCTTCAGAAATTTAAGCCTAACTCTCTCTCATACACCTATAAATGAACTGTATGAGAATAATTCTTAATGTTCCGGTTTCTGCACTGTTGCCTTGACTATATTGTTTTTTTTTGCGTTATTCTCCTATAATTACCAAGTACATGTAGGAGATCCTTCGTAACGTAATATTAATGATTATCTAAAGCTCTTCCCTGAGATATGGAAAATACGTCCAGGTAAATGGGCTGCGAGACATGCGACAATAAATGAATGGATCACTGGATGACTGGATAAGGGGACGCAAATTGTTGAGCGTAAAACCGCCCTCGTTCCTGAGCGGTCATACCTAATGCATTAAATTCCTATTTCCCTCTCAGGCGTGTAATACATTAAGCCGTCGTCCCATTTAAACCACTTGACCCTTTGTACGGAAAACATTGCTCTAATGGACTGGTGAATCCATTTAATTGTAGTGATTCAATGTTCCCGGTTGGGGAAAAAATACGTTTAGTCTTCATTTAGCGTTATATTTGCGGAGCATCCAAGTGCTCGAAAAATGAAGCCGAGAGCGTTTCCTTGCACCTCATTGGCATTTTAAGCTCACGCTGTCTAAAATCCCTCGCATTCCAGGAAACATTTTGTGCACGCTCTTCATCGTAAAACGCAAATATTGATGTATGCCAAGAGCACCTACTTCAGTTGTTATATCGTTCAGCGCCTTTATCCTTGCTGCATTTTCATTCCGGTATTATAAATTTTGGTAATTTCCTCTTCCTGCTGCTCACCGGAAGCTATATTGCAATTATTATACGGCTCTTAGTATAATGCTATTTAAATTTCCTTTTGATGAATTTGAAATATCCCTCAGGAAGTTACGTTGTGTGTGCCTGTACTCACGTTATATTTTCCTTCCTCAGCGAGTTTTTTCAGCAACTTTTTTATACATCTCTCAATGTATTTCGTTTCCCCCTTAGCTCTTCGTAAAAACGTATTAATGAAGTATAGTACTGTACGACTGTGAAACCTATATGATATATGTGGCAAGGAAGTGGTTAAAATCAGTGCTGCGTGATAATTATTAGTGGTAGAAGAGTGATAGGAATCAGGCTAAGGCGTTTTATGGTGGCTTTATCTTGACTGTACGAGTCACGACCAATAATAACAAGTTACACATTTTTATTTATTCAAGTTTAAAAATATTGCTTTCGCGGATGAAGTGGGTTACCCATTTTAAACCAAAATAAGGTACAGATAATGTAGATAATTCCACAAATAGGTACATAATGACTACATTTGTGCAGCCATAGTAGACGACTGCTGCGCCATCTGCTTGGAGATACCGTATTTTCCTTTAATTATTATATTTAATATTTTGTTATTGTTATGGGGTCATGCCCCTCAAGAACAAAAAAATATACATAGTGATTCGAGACAGTGAACATAAATAAGCCAAAAAATATCAGTAGTATAAAATGGCAAATATGAATGGATGTATGATACATTACATTTTTACATAGAAATTATAAAGTACAAATAAGAAACAGTCAACAAGTATTCAAGGTAAACTCCTAAGTGTTACGTATTATGAACTCGAAATTCAGAAAACAAGTACATAATATAAGGATACAACTACAACATTAAGATTCAGAAATTATTACATTATAATAATTCATTTTGAATGTTGAGGGAGAGGGACTTTTTTATATGTTTAGGAAAATCATTCCACAGATGACACGCTGTTACGATAAATGAATTTTGGGACTTAGTCGACTTATGACTAGGAAAATATGAAAATTCTGAATCGCATTGGCCGTAATAAGTTTTAACTTTAACATTAAGGTGGTAAGAGGCCTATATTTTATTTTTATTCAATTTACCGTGACTTTTCGCTAATTATATTCAGTTTTAATCAAAAGATTGATTATGCTTTCTTATTCAAATCGACGTTTTTCTGTAGTAATCTGAGCAATCTCCTCGAGAGCCCGTGTGAAAATCTCCAGATTCGGGCTTAATTAAGTAAAACTAGCCTGTAGACCTGTAAGTTCTCCAGGAATACTACTATAAAATCAGTAAGACGGAGGCTAAAATCCTAGTATGCGGAAGAGAGAAGCTGAATGCAGAAGTCACTCTGAGAGGAGAGAAATTAGAGCCAGTGAATTCCTTCACCTATCTCGGAAGCACCATCACGTGGAACGGAAGAAGTGCAACGGACAGCAAGCCGAGAATAGCCCAAGCTAAGAAGGCGTTCATGGCGAAAAGACAACTGCTGTGCTCAAAGAAGATAGGACTAAAAACCAGGAATCAGTACGTGAAAACATTCCTGTGGAGCGTAGCTCTCTACGGATCGGAAGGATGGACCATTGCAACAGCTGATCAGAAAAGAATAGAATCTTCGAAACCTGGTGCTGGAGGAGGATGCTAAAGATAAACTGGACGGACAAAATAAGTAGTGAGGAAGTGTACAGAAGAGTAGAAGAGGAAAGGACCATATGGAATGCCATACAGAGAAGAAGAACCAGATGGATTGGGCACACCCTGAGACACAATGGATTTGTGAAGAACGTAATCGAAGGCAAATAGAGGGAAAAGTCCCCAGAGGAAGACCCAGTAATAAGTTCATGGGCCAAATAAAGAGAACAGTACATAGGAAGAGATACCAGGAGGTAAAGGAACTAGCATTAGATAGGGAAGGGTGGAGGGCTGCAGTCAACCAATCCTGAGACACAATGGATTTGTGAAGAACATAATCGAAGGCAAATAGAGGGAAAAGTCCCCAGAGGAAGACCCAGTAATAAGTTCATGGACCAAATAAAGAGAACAGTACATAGGAAGAGATACCAGGAGGTAAGGAACTAGCATTAGATAGGGAAGGGTGGAGGGCTGCAGTCAACCAATCCTTGGATTGAACGACCAATGAGCCTGAAAACCCTAATTTATGTTCGAAATATTTTATAAAACGCACTTCAAATCTATGCTATCCTAAAATTTTCAGAAAATCTGGTATGAAAGACCCTGAGGTCAGAGCCATCTTAAGACGTAATAACCTTCTGAAAGCTATAATAGGCCGACATAGATTGGGAAAAACTGTTGAGGAAAACCGAGGAAGGAATATAGGAAATAGATAATGACGGGGATCAAAATGAGTATATTATGAAGGTGTAAAACGGTTAGCTGAAAATAAATAGATCTGCAGAAAACACATCTTTGGATTTGCGACTGTTTTTCACTATGATTTTTGCTATATTTTTTGCGATGTTTTCAGTCTTTGCTGGTGAGTTGTTCAAAGTGCAGTTTAAAACCAACCAGCTGTTCAAAGTGCAGTTTGGTGGCGGCGGGGTAAAGTCCTCGCCTGCCAACCCTAGGGTCGCGGGTTCGAGTCCCGCCTGGGTAAAATAGTTTCTGCCCAGGACATGGGTGTTTGTGTCTCGTACGTTGTTACTGTTATTCACCCGACGTAAATTGGCCCATTGTGCTGTATTCGGGGTAGTGAAGATAAATAAATAAATAAATAAAAAGTGAAAGTGTTTCGAGTCAGTTTGCTAATGCTAATAATAATAGAAACTCCACTCATAGGTCCGGTTTTTTTAGTGTCCGTTAGACGTTAGCCGCAAGATGAATCTCGTTAAATTCACCTAAACGACGAGTTTTGGCTTCGTATATACGTCATACCTTTTGTCATTTGACGTTAGTATAACCGATGTGACGGCGCAGCACTCTAGTTTTCAAGCCGAGAAAATATTAAACCAGAGATTATACTCCTGGGCGTAAGTATTCAGGCTTTATTTGTCCGACAATCCTCTGAACTGCACCTGTGTGGACAGATTCAAGTGATTCTTTTCCTTTTATGATGAAACCATTCGTATGTGATAAACCTCAAGAGTGTCAGTTTGGGAATTCTCAATTTTTCGGCAAGTTATTTTTTATCACCTTTATTCATTATATAAACTTTATTGACAATTTTCGCCCGAGGTGATCAATGGTTTCTATCAATAATGCTGTAGTATCTTGCCTTTAATTCTAGGGTATAACGGAGGTGATTGAGATGTGAGTATATTGCTCTCCATCGTAAGTACGAGATTCATGAGTGGCAGTTAAATTTTTTCTCCTATCTTAAACCTCCAGGCATGTCGGTGAGACTCTTAAATAATCTCCGTCCCTTTGCAGATTTTGAGCTTCCGTCCACTCCCGCTTCTATTCAGTGTCATCAATCATTTTGTTCGGCCACTCTCCATTTATTTCCCTGCGCTTCGTACCGGCGAAAACGTTTTTTTTTCGTACGTCGAGCACTGCCGTGCGTTATCGTCTCCAGACCCTATTTCGGTGTTTGCGATGGCAGTCATAAGTCTTTCACCCCCTCGTGTGCTCATTTCACGAAGTTTTAACTGGCGTACTACGCGTTGAAATTTCCTTTAGACAGGATATTGATGACTCGTTACCTCCCGTCCATCACGTTATGCTGGAGCCGTAAATGATTATGCTTGGAATAACGTGTCTCCTTTACTGTGGGTGTTCAGCTCTCGTTTTGGACCCAATTATATATTTCCTTCGTATTTGGGAAAGGGTGATGATTTTTTTTTGTCATTTTTCGCTTTTATTTAGGCTCGTTGTTTCCCTGGACGGACTGATTCCACAGGGTCCGACAGTATCGCCCACTCTTGTTTGGAGAAAATTTAAAATATCCAGCATTGTCGGTGAAATATGTATTGCTCACGTGCACATTTTCTCTTTTTAACTCTGTCTTTTCGAATTTCCTATAGTGGTGTTTCTGGTGCATACTTATGGACTCTTTGGGTAATTCGAATTCGAGTTACCGTGATTATCTTTTTCATCCTCTTTGGTGCTAATCCCTACGTAAAGTACTTTGCTGCCGTTGTTTTCTGCGGATTTTTGGAATTGAATATTTGCTATTGGGAACGCCGTGCGCATAGCACCTATGAAGCTTTATTTCAGTCATCTGTTGCATATAATGACTACCTAAATTCAAAATCTTCCACGTGATTCGTTGCTATTAATTTTCTTGTTTTAAGCTATTATGGCGTTTACTTCTTTAGTTAAGCAGCTGTTGGACAATTGATCAGAACTTTACCTCTCACCTTTGTCTTGAATTTTCTTGAATACGTGCGGGGATAAGGCATTTTCGAATGATTTTGATTTGGATAGCCCAGAATAAATTCTTATCTGGTCGTTTGACTTTATTTAATGCTTCCCAGATTCATTTAACTAATTGTATGTTGAATGCTATCTGCTTCAATCCATTTTTTGCCCAATTATTATTTTTAAATCTTGTAATCGTAAGCATTCCGTCTTATTTGAATATGAATTGAAGCACGCCCTAATTTCTCGTGCAAGAGTCGTCATTGTCAAAGGTTGAAGGTTTTATTATTTACGAGGGAGAAATGAACTGTGGGCCATTTGCTCTCGAGTTTGTGATTCATCTCTTAAGAATGATAAGGTAAGAGTTTTACTTCGCGTTTTTCTACTGTCGTGTGAATACGAGTCCCTCTGCTACTCGCTTCTTTGTGAGACTTGTTTACCCATGCGAAAATGCGAAAATTTTTTTTTATTTAAAGACTCTTTTGCTCTATTTCGGGAATAAAATAATTGCTCCCGAGCGTCTCTCGAGTTGGATAAATCAGAAAAGATACAGCATTTTGGAAAATCCCTTACAATGGCTGCTAGGTTTCTTTGGATGTTTCAGAATTATTTTGTTTTTAATTATCTTGTCGGAATGAATTGGCGACTATGCCACTTTCATGTATAATGCTGCTGTAAAATGCGGAAGCTATATTTACCTATCCTGTTCTTTTCAGACGCTTGTTCGTTCTGGTTAATATCCTTTTAAAGTGATTAATTTCGCGATAATGTATGTAACGAGGTGACTAATGTGCATTAATAAGTACTGTATGTAAATCCGATAAAATAGGTGTTTGCTGACTTGCGTCGATCGATTGATTTTTTATTGATTTTATGGTCTTAAAATGAACAGATTTCCTTTTCCTTAAATTTATGCTAAAACCTTAGGAGTACAGAGTAATAAGGAAATTATCCTTTCTACTTTTGGGGCTAAAATTATGTGTTTAATCGAACGTACAAGTTCTTTATTCGTTTATAATATCTGTTCCAGGTGCTACATTTCATCGTGCTCTTCTAATGTTTATTTCACCCATGAATGAATTTGCTTGGTCCTCGTTTCGGCGTGCGGCCGTTGGGATTTATCCTAATTAGTTCACTGTCGCATTCACTCGCCTAGGTTTGGAGTTCTCACCACACATCCTTTCTACTCTCCTCAGGACTTAATGCGTTTATTGCAATTTTCCCTCGCACGGCCTTCTGTTATACTGCTGCCGCGGCGCATCTGAGCAAATTTGCTTCGAATCCCCTGGGAAAATTTCACCATGGCTCTCATTTGGCCCCGGGCGAACTTTTGATCTCGGTAGCTCACTTCGCGTGAATGAGACAGCTTTCAGGGCAAGAGTTGAGTTTTCGATCTCGTCTCCCGCCTCCGGCTGCGTAGGGGAAAGCACCTCAAGTAGTTCTCTAGCCTCTTGGAAAGGTCTCTGCTCCCTCGAAAGTCTCCATTATACAGGCTAGTTTTACTGCGTTTGATGAATTCGAAAGCAAGTCCGGATCCGACGATCGCGCATTGAGGACCTAAGGTTTGATCTAATCAATGGGACGATGCGCTTGCGTCGTTATATTTGAGTCAGTCGATGTTTGAAGAGGTCAACATGTCCTTCAAGGGTAAGACGGGCTAACTAGTGATTAAAACCACCGTCCGATTCTCGCAGTATCTTTTAGATTAAATCCTTCGGCATCTGTCTTAATATCATGGTTAAAGCAGTTGTAAAGCCCGTTATACTTGAATGTAATTTCGAAGAGTAAAATTTATTAAACTTTGTTACTTCCCCACTACAATTTTTTTAAATGAGGAAAACTTTTACAAACCTTTAATAAATTGCTGTGATGGAATACCACAAAGTTTCCGAAGATTACGTTTTTTATACTTCCCCACTTTTTATTGGTAAACTACCTCCAGTTTTTACACCAAAGTGTCATTATCTAGGGAAAATTTATCTCATTAATATGGACTTAATATTGGTGGGTTTCCCTGCATAATTATCATAAACCATACTTGTACTTTTTTACAATATTTATCTTATTTTTACGACGTGATGCGTCTACTTGTGGCGTTATAAAGTACATACAAAAAAAAGAAATCTGATATAGTTTGGTGTATTTCATTGTTGCAACAGTTTGATGATGATGCAAGTAGGCGAAACGCGTTTTACATACTAAGTAAGAAAACGTTGTGGAAACGTTCTAGTTTTTTAAATTCCATTACTTGAGAAAGGTGTAAGTGGCGCTGAAATGGGAGTTCCTACGACGATATTATGGGTTTATTCATCATATTTTCGATGTTTTCGGTATGTCTGTAATTTTTGCTCGGTTGCATTATTCCTTTGAATTTTGAGGATTGAGGTACCTTTTTTTTAGATCGCGGTCGCAGAAATCGCTAAAATTGGAGTTAAGGTTTTCACTCTCGTGTTTAAATGTTGTCAGTTTTTTAAATGCAGAAAATATATATTTGCCTCATAATGAAAGGCACGTCACACTCTCAAAGACACACTAGTGAATAAGTGGACTTCACGAAGTGAATGGCTGAGATCACAAGAGTCGCAAACTAAGAGTAACTGGAAGCCTCACCGCTCGAAAAATTCATCTCAAGGCTGAACGAGACGTCAAGAGAGGTGTCTTGAATGCGCAACTTATCTCTCTTTATTTTACTGTCACAGATTACAAATGGGGATTATGAAGCAAACATTTTTTACTGTGCCCGTTTTATCCTCTGAATGATGCATTTTACCTGAGTTTCAAAGCCCTTAGACCTTATTTTCTTTATCATAATTATAATCATGTTAAGTTTGTTGAAACTATTTCCTCTTACGCATTATGACTTCGTAATGGCATTTATTAAAAGATATTTGGGAAAATTTAGAAGAGCATCTTGGCAAACTGATGAATATTTAAAAGTAAATTTTCGTGTCAATTGAGAGAAGTTAGGAAGTGTTTAGCTGCAAAACTTTTAGTAGAGTGTGCTTGAAAAACTGATGCGTATTTTTTATCTAATTGGTTTTTTAAATTGTGAAATGTTTAATAGTTTTGGCGAGAAACCTAAAAAAATATATGGTTTCTGCAGCACGCTCTTTGCAAACAGGAGATATGCAGGTACAATGTACATACATACCAGTGGACAGGAGGTGAAAAATCTTAGACGAATTTTCTTGGGATTTTCTCTCCTAGGCGCGGTTTGTATTCTACAGTTTAGCTTGGAAAATTTGAAAGAAAGAATCAGTGACTGACTAGGGAGGTAATGGGGCAGTCGCTTGGCGGTGTCAACGCTTAGTTTATTGCCGAAGGGTGCTAGCTTACGGCCTTGCGCCCGCTTCCTTTTAGCGTTGGAGCAGCCATTGCGTAGTTGGCAAGTATAAGGTCGGTGGTTCGACTCCCGGTCCAGGTGAATTTTTTTTTATACTGATGCAGTAAGGTGGTCAGCAAATAGTCCCCTCTCCCGCATTGCGAGAACACTGCTCGCGACTATGGGCTGGGGTGTATATTTGCTCGGTTTCGCACGAATCGATGCTTCAATCCGGGAAGAAAGGCATGCAATGAGGGAAATTTCGTGGTGGAAGGTAAGATATAAGCCTATCGCGGCTCTTCTATTCCACGGAAATCTTACTCCTGGCGTAATATATTTCACCCCGGACTTAAGATTCAAACGGTACTAAACAGCATACATACTTACATGTTTTTTTCGGAGTAGCGACTGTGATTGAACTTCGTTGTTACCGTTAGGTCTTGGAAACTGGCTCTCTTTTAATTATTTTTGCCGTTATGTCCTTTCATTGGAAATCTCTTTCTATCCTGTATCATTCATGAATTGCTTCGCATATGCTCTCATGTTCTCGAGACTCCTAATATTCCTCCTCTTCATGAGTTTCTTCCACTCATGGCGTTCTTTGGTCAGCGATTCCTTTTGATCGGGACGTTTTTGATTCGGAATGGGTTCATCTGCATCTACACAATGCCCTGCGAGTCACCTCAAGGCTGAGTGATAGTGGGTGTGTTAACACCGACATACAATACACTGTACCCTATTTAAGTACTTTGTAACTGATAAGGATTCAAGCATTAGGGATTGAGTCAATGAACTATGCTTCTATCTACAAACCCTATTAAAATCTCATTGGCAGCCATCATGATATCTTCTGTTCGTGGGGAAAGTGAAATTTTAAACCTGTCCGTTTTGCAGTCTATTTTCCTATTTTATTCTCATGATCAAAATAGGCTTGTGTGTAAAGATGGGCTTCGCTTCCCGCCTCAGCCATTTTTCGTGCGGAAGCGCGTGGGGAGAGTAAGGGGGAGTGTCGGACAGGGTATCCTATTCCACCTCCACCCCGCCCCTATGCCCGAACCTCTCCTCCCTCCTCTTGGCCGGCTTCCTGATGGACAAGTGTGCTCTTGCATTCATATTTATGTCCCTCCCGTCAACCGTCTCGTCCTTACCTTCTCCTCCGCTCTCTCCCGGTCTTTTTTTCTTCCTCCTCTTTGTCCGTCCCCTAACGGTTTCCTCCCCGCCATCCCACGCCTCCCTCATCTCTTCTTCGCCCCAAGTATCCCTTCTTATTCACGTCTAACTCTCTCCGCGGGCCGCCTTGCCATCTCCCCCGCCATCCCCTCTCCCTCTTCTGAAAACCCCTCTCACTCCCGACCATTGTCCGCATTCTCACCGCCCTCCGCCCCCCCACACTCCCGCCTCCTCCTTTTGTCTCACCTCCCCCGGCACCTCAACTCCCACCTCCGCCCGTTTCTCTTTCACTCCAATCCCCCCTCACAACTTTCTGCTTCATTGTGAAGAGATATGAATTCCAAAATGCGTACTCTCATTTTTTTTCAAATTTAGAGTTCGAAAAAATTCTGGTGATAGTCAATAAAGTAGTGGATTAAATGGAGCTGGCGGGAGCGGTGTTAATTTTGACGTATGATGCCGGGGGTGGACTGTTCGTTTGGATGAGGTGGCAGCCTATGGCTTTTTTGTCCCTGTGGCATTCGAGTTGAATGCGCCTTGGTGGCTTTTATCTCAATAAATGGTGATCCAATTTTCCACATTGTACCATTTAGTAATTGAATGCATATCTGAATCCGGATGTAGGAATAGAATCCACGATCTTCATATTAAAACGACTACTACGTCACGCGCCAGTCTGATCTGGTGTGTATGTAAAGTCTGGAAATCATTCAACATGTTGAAATATACAATTGGTCAAGTTTCGTGTGGAATCGAATTCAACGGTCTTATTCTATGGAGGAATAGCTATGAGGTTTACGACCCACTTGTTCATATCGGTCCAATGAGGAACCACCATTGAAGTGGAAGGAACTTAGTGGCATGTGGGAAAATCATCTTACAAGTTAGATTTAAATTGTCGCTGTGACACAAGAAGCAGTTCCTCCATGGGTGTCATTTAATCAGGTACGAAGATGGGTCCAAGTCACAATTCCAGATTTGTGAAGAAGTTATTTATTGAATGAAGGGAGGTCGTTGAGAAGTAGTAGCTCTTCTGAGGTATCTACTTACTCAGCTACCGTGGAGGTGATTTAATATATTTAGCATTTGATATCTCTCTCATTGTGTTAGTATTAGTCACCTCTTCATTCTTAGCTCCATTCATTTGTGTCATTGCTACACACGGAGTATATTTACCAGTGAATATGTACCTCACACTTGAGCGCCAAAGTATTTAGAACACTTAATATTAGGTTTTATCGTAAATATAGTAAGTGGTTGTCAGTTGTTGACTACATTACTGAAGGTATCTTGTTGGGTAATAGAAAATGGTACTTGAGAGAATAATTCATTTGCTCTCAATGACTGCCGGTGCAAAATATTTTTAATATCTAATTAAGGCTTGATTTCATACTTATTTATTTTTAATGATTTATAGTGTTTTATTTCTCTCATTTGTGCCTATTGACTGTGAGAATCGTTACCCTTTCTCCATCTCCGTAAATTACAACAATAGGGTATTTTCCAAAATTTAAATTGTAAGTATACGGATCTTAATACGTTACTTTCACTCTAAAAACAGGGAAAATATTTTTTGAATTCATGTAATATTTACGGAGATAAATAAGATTAAAATAGTCAGAGTACCTTATTTTTTCACGTGACAGCGAAACGAAATTTGATTGGTGTGACTTCATTTTCGCTGAACATGAGAGGAAAAACGTGAGAGCACGGGAAGGATGATAGACGAGACCGAATTTAAGATGATATTTTATAGTGAACGACGGAAATGGCGTACTGTGGAAAATATCCTAAAGGAATCTTACCATGCTTTATTCCGCCGCAAGCATGAGAAAACATTTGGGTCTGCGTGGAAACAGCGAAAATGACGTCAGAGGTCATCCGATTGTCCTCGGAGCGAGCTCGGAAACATTCACAACCTGCAACTTGCTTTAGCTTTTAAAAACGAAGTTAATACCATTGTATGAGAAAATTGTTAACTGATAGAATAAGTTTAAGTAACAGAATCAGAATCATCAAATTTTTGTGGAGATAGAGCAATTTTAATTTGATTGAATTAAGACATAGTGAAGGAAGTAATTCTTTTAATCCTCATATTTATTTATGTGGATTAATTCCGATTCTTGTTGTTTTTATTCCTGGTTAAATGCCAGCGCTTAATTTCAGGGATGAAGTTGCAGTAGATACATAGTCATAGCTAACTTATTCTACGAATACCCTTTGTATTTCTTATCCTCTCGTAAAGGAAGAATTGTCTGAATAAACCTATTAGTCAGCTCTTTTTTACCATAGGTCCAAATTTGTCAAGTTGTTTTTTATTTTATGAGTGAAAGAGGAATGAAAGACTTTACATTTGAGAATACCTCATGGCTTCAACCTCCTGATACTATTCCTACGTGATCCAGTGATCGGTGGGTTAACGCCATCAAGCTTTTATTTTCCTGATGTATGCATCAACTTTCATTTTATATTCTCTTGAAGAAAGATGGGTTCATTCGTTATTAATGACAGACAACGCAGTCTCAACTCTACCAAATATGGAAATGTCATGCTCTCCTGCAGAATGAAATGAATGCCAGGCCTTGGAAACCTGCGAAATTCACGAAATTTGGTAACCGCACGGTTGGCAGTCTTGCAGGCGCAGGGAGGGAACAAGCAAAAAAAAGCAGTTGTGTGACAGTCGTGTTTAAGGGCTTGGGGAGTGCGTTTTCATGCGCCAATGCGTCCCTAATGCTCCCTTGAGAGAAAGAACGAGCGGTCGAACCAGCCTGCCTCTGCTGTCGTCTTCCTCCCGCCGCTCGTCTCCATGGACACGCCGCGACGCCTTCCCTCCTCCCGTCCCCACGGCGTCGCGACCGCCTCACGCGTCCGTCCATTCTACCCCATCTCCCGCCCCACGTATTAATTCTCCCTCGCTCCTTCTCTTACTCCTCCCCACGCATTATGCCAGGCTCTTCCGAACCGTTCTCTGTCCACTCTCCTCGCCCTGTGTTCCCTCCCTTTCCTCTTTATTTCTTTCTTTCTTCCATCCTTTCAGGCCGACTCTCTCGCCTTCCTCTCCTCTCCCTCCTCCTCCTCCTACTTCCCTTCCGACGTCGCCTTTAAGGCGAATTTCAAAAGAAATTCGTTCATATTTCGAAGGGGAGAGACTGGGCTTTTCAGTTGAAGTCGAGAGATTCTATTCAGGAGTTTTTTCCTCTCTCTCTCTGTCCTGGTTTGCTCCCACCTCCCGAAGTTTTCGAACTCTCGAAAACATATTAAAGATCGTATTCCGCGGGGCAAGAGGAAGGTGACCCGAGTTTCGGATCATGCCGGTTGATCGCCTTTTTGGGGTACGGCGAGAATGAAGAGGGGAGAAGGAAACGGCTTCATATTGTCTTACTGCCAATTGCACTACATCGCTGCATTAGTTTTCTTTGAGAAAGATAAATGAGACACAATTTTTAACGGAAAACCTGATAGCAAACGTAGGACCACACGATTCCGAATTTATTATAGTAATATTACGCGTTTGATTTCCAGTTCTTGCGCGAGAGATAAGTGGAGCTTAATGTCTATTTATGTTGGCTGAGCTATATAAAATTCTTGTTAATTAATGCCAAGAAAAGTATGTTGACTGCTTTCTGCCATGAAGTCATTTACTTTTAGTTATCGGTGTTAATGATCATTAATGGGTCTTTTGGGTGTCACTAAATAACTTCTTGAGCGTAATGTCGTTTGACCCAAATTGTTGTGAATGCAAGTTATAATTTTGGGTGCTATTTTATTGGGTATTTGGCTGTTCCCCAGTTTATTTCGACCCAGAAATGTATAGCGATCGGCTTTCAGTGTGGATCATACGGCGTTGTTGGTAAAGTTTTATATAGGAGATTCTTTTTTCTCTCGCTGTTGTTTTATCTCAAATGTTCTCAGCTTCGTATGGCTCCTCCGTTGATTCGACGTAAACAATTCAGCTCTAGCTCCTAGACGAGGGAAGATGGATGGTCTCTCGTTTTTGCTCTCAAACGGTTCGATGCTTAGATCTGTATTCTCTACTGAGTGGTGAGCATATATTGTGAGAAATGCTGTGGGTGTAATAATTCTGCTCTCAGAATAAATCAACCTCCATCTAAGCCCCGCGGAAGCCTTCATCAGAAATCATGTTTTGAGTTTGGAATTAATTTTCCGAGATTTTGTTCCGTAAATAGACGTTCAAAAACATAATTATTTGGGTCAATGGTCAATGTCGGTAAAATCCCATCAGTTAGATAGGTTAGTGCTGTTGAAACAGCTTTGTAAGTGTAATGAACCATCGTTATCTTTCTCGCGTTACGAATTCATCCCCTAATGGTGAGACGGAGGCATCTTCTATGGCATTTAATCCATAAACGTGCAAAACTGTGATAAATTCCGTTTTATATGACAGGATTAAGAGTTAATCCTGTTGGACAAGTGAATATCTCTTTTGAATTAATGAGAAATATTTTGTTTTATGTTAAAAATCGCGTTCCAGGGAATTATCCGGCTTTTTTCGGATTAATTACGCCCAAGTTTGCTGCGAATTCTTTGGATTAGTGACTAACAAGCGGAATAATGACCCCTGGGTTCGTTCCTCGTTTGAGCGATGCTGCTTACTGAAGGGAAACATTCTGAATGCAGATATTTTGTCAGCTCTATTATTGGTTCCTTGAGCTCTGTCGCGAGTTTAAACAGCTTGAAGTGATGGAGTCGCACAAGGAGTTCATGTGGTATATCTGACGTGAAAAATAACCAAGCGTTGCCTTCGTGTATTGTTTTTGTTTGAGACGATGGATGTTAAAAGCATTCGTGCCTAACAAAGCTCTAAATGGATCATAAGAAAAGACGGATATTATTATGAGCCTTGGAATTTTGTCCTAAAGCTTGTTTCTGTACATCGATTAGACGAATAAGGAAGTGTGCAGAACGATGTGGAGCACCCTGTGGTTTTGGGGAGTTAGATGCCATGTGCACGCCTATAGGCTGAACAAATTAGCAAGGAGTGAGACACTATGCTAGGTGAAAGTGAATTCCACGTGGGATACACCGAGTGACCGAATCTTGGGCCAAATTAAGATGCATGTAGGGAATCCAACTATCAGGGTCATAGAAAGCGACAAATAGAAGAAAATCGGATTCTCGGGGTGGCCTGAATGACTTGCTTCCCAACTTAAGGTCCTGGGTTCGAGCAATGGCCGTGGCATAAATATTTTCTGCTAAACTCCGATACTGACTCCGTGGAAATTTCTTAAAATGGAGTTCTCTATCCATGGAACGAAATGCGATTCGGACGTAAAAAATCCTTCAAATGGACGTATTTTCGTTAATGTAGACGCCAGATTTATGTCCACCCTTCTTCCATTCCCTTAGTCCTCGTAACTAACCCTACCCAAATACCTTGTCGGTCACCTTTCCCGCTAACCGAGCAATCACTGTACTGAAATATTTAATTTAAAGAAGAAAAGCGTAAAGGAAAGCCGCACGCTTTGTGAAAAACTTACGCGCGAAGAGAAAGTGTCACACAGTTGATGGAAGGACTGGGCTGAGAGCAGTGAAAGAATGAGGCTGCACGCTAGTCTAAGATTTCTAGAAATATTATGAACAGGAGTATTATGCAGAGGATATTATTTTCGGTATCAATAGTACTGTTTGAAGTGACAAAAATGGGAGAAGTACTCTGCCAAACTGATGAGTACAAAGATTCCTTCTTTCCACGTAACATCTGTGATCATAAAAAAGAGCCTAAAGACAGTTTTCGGGGAAATCCTAACATGCGTTTCTACACCACAGTGGGTTTTTCTCAAGGGTACAGTCAGCAGAGGAGATTATTCTATCGGCGTATCATTATTTATTGTCGCAGCAATTTTTTCTTCACATATCATCATTTTATTTTGTCATTGAAAATTTTGGCCTTAAAGCAACGCGCGTTGTGAGATGTGTTAAACTCCAATATTTTATCAATAATTGTTTATGCTGTGTGTTGATGCGTAAATAAATTTTCTGAGTGTCAAAGCACCAGCTTATTATTGCAAGATTAAATTTATGGTTAAAAGTCATTTTTCATGAAAAATTGGCAAAAATAACTTATTTCAAATGAATTTAATGATTTTTTCAGCTACCTTAAAAACTACTGCATAAAATATTTTCTACCGTGGAAGTTTTTCGTATTCTCGCCACCTTTTAGGAACTCTGGGGCGTCTAGCAGTGTAGCGTATATAATTATATAGAAGTGAATGGGAAGGGGTGCAAGGCTGTAATGAATCAATATTCGTATTTAAATGGTGATGATGGTGAAGAGACGATGCGATGAAGCCACTCAAGAGAATGTGAGATTCCAGTGACGGCGAATGATTTTTTTCCCTGCGTATTTCGCATTGCATTTCGGATTTCGCCCATTAGTTATATCTCCTGAGCGGGTGACTCCCGTTAAAAGTCACAATGCTTTGAAATAAGCCACTCCGTGTGTCTACGGGATTTGTTGGTGCACCAATTTTCGTGTGTGGTGAAAAAAGTACTTCAGTGGCTCAGACGATGCTCCAGTTTTAGTCCGTGTAAATGTTTCACGAATCGCGCAAAGGGCGCACGGGTGCTCCCCCCGTCCAAGAGAGAGGAAAGAGTCGGGAGTTGGCAGTGTGCGAAGGGGTCGGAGGGCCACAATCACGTATGCACGGCGTGAGAGAGGCATCGGTGTCGCCTCGCGTGCTCACACTCACGTTCACACGTCCCCTGTATCTCTCCTCTGTGCGGAGAGCTCGATTTGTTTTCCCCCGAACGGCAATCGTGTCACGGGAATCCCTCTCGAAAGCGACACATCTTCGCCAGGAATTAAAAAACGAAACGGAATTTGAATGAACGCTCTCACTTTGTACTCCTCGGGACGAGAGATGGAATACGGAGAAGAGCCCCCACGTCATTAGTGTCAACTTCGCAGGGGAGGCACGGTGTGGAGGAGACCCGCGATCGAATCCGGGTTCGTTGAACCTCGCCTATCCACTCCCCCCGTGGTGTGGTGGTTGGGGGAGAGGGGGGGCGGAGAACGGAAACCTTAAAGGGCGGGCCCTGGGCGTGGATCCTCCCGCACATTTTTTTTACGCCTTGCTCCTCTCCGACTCTCTCATTTTCATCTCTTTCGTGGGAGAACGTTATCACTTTAATTCGTCCCGCTTAGCGCGAGGTATGCTGGGGAGGGTGCTTTGGATTCTTGTTACTCCCCTTTTGGGATTTCGGTAATTGCTGGCCCTCCATCGTGCATTAGACCCAGCCTCCTAACCCTCCCCCCCGCCTTCCTTCCCATTTCCCTGTATCTACCCTCCACTCCTCTTTCCTCTTTGAAAAGACCCCCCCTTTCTTTCCGAGATTCCTCTCTCCGGAAAAATAATAAAATGGGCCGAATTCAGTTCAATTTCGGTGAGTGGATATTTTGGGGATATTTCTCTACTGCCACTCTTGTGACTATTTTCAACTGGCCCAATGTTCCGTTCTTCCCCCTCAAACCTACACTTCGTCTCTCCAATTATCTTAGGATCTTTTCTTCTGTATTATCCCTTTCGCACCACTACTCCTGAGTCACAATCAGTGCTAGCGTTTCTTTCATTTGGTTTCAGTGTTGTTGTTCCTTTGAACTTAATTTTACAAACACTGCGGTTTGAAAGTAAAGGTTTGGCTGATGGTTTTTATACTAAAAGTATTGACTCCTTGCGTTAAACTCTTTATGTAGGCAGTAGGATTTCTAATACCCAAGGATAGTGGGTCCTAATCATTTCTTGTCCATGGATATTTGTTTCTTGGTCAGTCGGTGTAATATCACCGTGTAGGTATACGGGCTAAAACTAAAGTGCGTTCAACCTTTGACTTGTGTGATGTAGTTCGCTCGATCAGGAGTTTACAATAAATTGCAATGTACGAAGATAGTCGTCGTGGTTCTCTTTCTCATTCTTTTATGGTGAGAGACATTCGATTGGTGGCGGTAAAAATTAGATGATAAGCTTCTATTTGTGGAAGTATCATTATGACAAGCTAAAGATTTGAGAAAAACGTACTATTGATTTGCAAAGCTGTGTGTACGATGCTTCATTTTTGGAACGGTTAAAAAAATATTTTGGCAAAGAATGTATGTGGACGTTCTTGCGCGTTTGATTATGTGGCATAATCATCATTCATTCATTTGGAGGGCACGATTCTGTCCTCCCCCGTCCTCGCCAGTCCCATTCGTCGAGGACGGTCCTCTCCCCACTCCTGGGATTCTCTTTTCATAAAGATTCCCCAGCGGCCCTCCCATCTCATACCACCGCCGTCGCTCCGATCCAATTCGGGTACCGATCTTTTTTCCATTGCCGATTCTGTGTTATTTTTTTCATTGAGTCCTGAGCGGAGTTTCGGTGTCAGTGTGCCACGCCTGCGACGTGTGTGCCACAGCAATATGGCCCCGCCTCTCCAACCCGAGCGTTCACATCCTCTCACTCCCTCTCTCCCTTCCTCTGGTGGGCTTTCCGAGTTTTAATTAATGTGTCATTCGTCCGAGCGTTAAAACTGTCAACTTTTAGTGGCGGCTGAAATGTCTCCCTTTCTTTTCTCCCGGAGGGTACGATCTTTTCATTCCGGTAGACCCGTCTCGCCGGAATGCCAAGTGCTCTCGAATAGATGGGTCAAAACGGCTTAGCTGTTTCCGTCGTGGAATCTTGAAGGATAAAAAAAGTCATGAGGTCTTAGGGGGCTGATCATTCAGTGCCGTCTGATTGAGAAAATATCCTCCCCTCGACTCCTCCCGTCTTGTAATGCAATCATCTCTTGCATTTAATTACATTTTTCTCATTACTATTCAAGATGTGCTCCGTGCTTTGATGCGGTACCGGATGTCTTAAGTGAATGCTCGCGCTCGCGCACTTATCTATTCGTGCATTTTTGACGTATGTATAACCTAACCTTTTTCGTATTTGTTAATATTTTAAGATATCCCCATATTTTTTCATAAGATTTTTAGATAATTTCGCTTAAATCCTGTTATCATAATTTGAAGAAAGAAACTGTGGAATGGTGCATATAATTAGTCATCTATAGTATATTCGTTGTGAGTGTAACTTGATTCATAAATTGTCAGTTTTCTTCTTCTGTTTTCTTGCTTTTGGCACGGAGAAAGTGTTGAATACATCGCCTGATCACTACGTCGTTCAGCAGTTTAAGTTTACCGCGCATTTTAAAACCGTGCCTGTGGAGAATTTGTGTGCAGTCACACGTGGTGCGATTCTGGTTAACTGTCATTTCTGTTGGCTTCCCTGTCTGATTTGTCAATACCTCTACATTACGTGTACAATTAGCGTAGAAATGGGTATAGTAGACTCAAAATGTCGTTGATATTTACGCTCCAGTATTCGACCACTCGAGATTCGTACAATTGTTGCGTTGTGGCAGTGATGCAAGTCGAGCGTCATCAAATATTAGGAAGTTAAGCTACTCAACTAATTCGATCGAGGTTGTGTGAACTTGTTATTTGCGACTTGTCAACCTTTAGGAATAAACTGTGGTCGTGCGGTCATTATCGGTGTTCGGTCATCCGAAAGGTCGTAGCTCTGTGTGGGCTTATGAAAGTGGTGGCGACGCCCCGCCGTGGGTCGCCAGTTTACGAAGCTGTGCAACTACCTCCGATTCGAGTCCCTGCGACCGCCCGAACGTGCGTGGCCGGATCTCCCCTTCACCGGCGCTGGGTGAGCGTCCCCACGGGCAGCGAACTCCGCATCGACTCACTGAGTCGTTTTAAGCGATTTTTCTTTGTGTGATGATTTGCATGTAACTTTGCATTTGTGTTCTCATTCGTAATATCTGTAGTTAAATTTGATAAAAATTGCATCATACCGATATGGTTGATCGGGAAATTCAATACTATTTTATCACGTAGGCTTCGGTGGCATGATATGTAATTCGTATTAATTGGATGTGTACAGATTTTCCTCTAAACGCGAAATACATCATTTTTCACGATTATAATAGTTGCTGATTATTATCTAGATGTCAGGCCGAGTCTAATCTTCGAAAGCAACATATTTCAATATAATTTTGTTTAAAATTCGAATACCGCGCCAAAAAAGGTAGTCATAACCTGTTATAATTGAGAGACAGATATAAAATACAAGGAAGTTCGTGTAATGTTGATCAGCTAACTTAGACTATATATGCTAACTGCTAACCCCATTATGCCGAATGCACGACAAAGACTCCATAATTTCCTGACAAACTATACATAATGAATATGACACTGGTATGCTTTTATTCACTCTAGTCAATGGGAATTAGGCTTTTAAAATTATTTTTATAAACATTTCAGTTCAAAATTTCACACTGCAATAAGAATGCTTACAAAATAATGCCTGCATTTCACAGAAGCATTTTTAAGTACACAAATGAGAATTTCTATACATACGTTAGATGACTCTCGATTAACGAGCAGAAATTCTTGTATTTCTACCTGTGTAAGTAACTTTGTAGTCCTCTATTACTCCGGGAGAAAAAATTACGGATAAGGCGGTTGATAGCGCGCATTTCACCTTTAGGGTTCAATCACTCAAGCCAGAATGCTGTAATTTGGGGGGAACGCCCAAACAATATCTTATCGACTGAGTTGCTAGCTTTAGTGAATACAACAAAAAGCCATCGGTCCGTTTTACACGTCCAAATAATATGGACTTCCCCTTTTTATATCGTGGTATCAATTCAATTATCCCCTGTACAGTGCGCTCTAACGTATAAACAAATGCATTTCAGTTAAATATGGTCCAAGAATTTATTTCACTCAAATAAAAAATATTAAGTTGTTCGTTCAATGACCGACGATTACCGCTCCAACCACATAAAGGTGGCGTTGGCCTGACTATCACAGTCAAAGCAAATCCTAAATTACTCATTTTCATGTGGTATATAACTTTTGAGTTCACTTATGAAATATGTTACTTATTAAAAACCAAAATTAAGGTACAAAATATGCAGATTATTTCTCATATATACTGTAAATTGCCACATTTTATAAGCATATGAGCCGCATATAGCGCCATTTGTATGGAATTTCTGCATTTTGACTTCAATTATTGTATTATTTCGCTAATAACTTCAAGAAATGGGTGGTGAGATTTTTGATTACAAGCTTATACCTATTTGTTTTTTCGCTCAATTTGACGTTTCTCTGCTGTAGTCTGATAAATTTCCATAAGAGCCCCAGTTAAAATCTCTTCGTTCAAGGAAAAGTTTTGGTAAAACTTGCTTGGAATCACTATAGATTTCATCTTAGATCACAAAACAATCTTCAACGATGCTTCATTTAGGTTTTCAGAATTTCGGGAATGAGTGACCCTGAGGCCCGAGCCACGTTACAGGGACGATATATGTTCATCGTGTGTCTCTTCGGGTGCCCCTCTTCATGGGGGTGTCCCTCCTGAGGGGGAAGTCCATCCGCAGACCGGAAGGAAGCTGTACTACATCACGGAGGGAGAGGGGCAGCCGGGAATCGTTGGCCGTGGATGGGTTTGCGAGTCGAAGTGAGGTGAAGGTGAGGACTAGAGGGAGGTCGCGGGTCTCTCGCTCTGCTGGTCGTGGACGGCCTACGCATGGGGTGGGTTGTTTTGCGGGGGGTTTTATGGGGTGGAGCAGATGGCATGGCGGGGGAAGCAGTCTCGTCAGTCCCTTCCACCGAAAGGGGGGAGGAAGTGGTTTGTGTCTTGCGTTGGTTGCATAAAGGGGTGTTCTGTGTGTGTATAAAAAGGCGCTGGTTGAAGATGCTCTAGAGGGCGCCGCGGAGAGCGAGTGAGAGGGAGGGGTCGGTCGTCTCTCTTGGGCTTTTTTGAAGGGTCTGTGTGTTTTCTTTTTTCACTTCTCGTCTCTCCTTCTTCTTCGGTGAGGGAGGGTTGCTTGGCGGCCGTGGATGAGCTCGGTTCGTGCCGTGTGAGTGCCATCAAGGTTTGTTTTTATCCCCGCGTTGGTGGTTTTGAATGGCCGGGCATCGTGGGAGGGGTTTCGTGTGTGTGTGGAAGTGGGGAAGCCTTTGTTTGTCTGTGGGCGGAGTGTTTATTAGCTGTGAGGAAGGCGGGAGTGCTCCCAGAGTGTATTCAGGTGGTGCTTTCTTCATTTTCTGCTCAAGTTTTTAATCGGAAGTTCCACCGGTGGAAGCGTCGAAGTCGTCTCGCGTCTAGGGGAACGAGTTTTCTCGTTCCCATTTAGTTTTGATAAAGCTTTTATTATCGTCGCGAGACGTATTCTGTGAGTGTGCGGTGGTGAACCTTTTCTCTCTTCTCTCAGTTTTTTAATCTCAAGTTTCTCGCGGCCGTAGAAATGGTGATTTCGTGTAACGTGGGTTTTTAAGGGAGATTGAAGATTGGTGCGGAGTGTCTCGTGCTGTGGAAAGTGATAGCTGCTCCTGGAGAATTTATGACCGCCATTATTTTGGGAAAGTGCTGCAGCAGGCCATACAGCTGTTCCCAAAGGTTGGCATTTTGATATATTCGCGGATTCCACGTGAACTAACTTCGTGATGGCTAAACTTTCAGTGTGGGCCCTTTCCTCTCGTTGTTTATGAAAACATGCCATATAATGGTCGCTTTAGGTCTTACATTTCCGTTGTGACAGAAGATATGTATTTGCAAAATATCGATTATTTTAAATTAAGGTTGGCTTTGTCGTCTGAATGGTGCTCTTTCGATCCACATCCTACTTCATTATTCCATTGTCATGTAAACTAAGGACGTAGGATTCTAATGGTGAATGAATGGATCATTAAGTGAATTAATATATTTAGTTAAGTTAGTAATGACACCTTCCTCAGCGTGCAAGAATGATAATGTTACTTGTCCTTCCTGTTTTTCCTTCCGCCCTTAGTTTATAAATATGGTGTCCTACTCGATGAAAATTCAGTTTATGGAGTTTCTGTCACTTGCATTGTACTTGAAACGTAATGTCGTAAATAATAATTTGCATGTATTCAATGAAGTTTCTGCGGAGTCAATATCTGTGTTGAGATTATACTGAAGTATTTTTTCCTTTCTTTCTTGGAATTGTTTGGTATTTTTATGCTACTTTATATTCGTGTTATTGTTGTGTTTTAGCTATATCGAAACATTATTAAAAGTAGCGAAGTAGGTGCGATGAGTATAGTGAAATAGCGTTTTGGATGATTACGGTTTCTTTGCTCTGTATCCATATTTAATCACTGATCTACCGCCATTATCAAGGAAGCTGAGACTTTTTATCTTCGTTTTTTTATATTTTTCTTTACAAAAGTGTGGGTAAGTAATACTCAGGAGAGATTTCTATGAGGATTTCAAGAATATGAAATTCTCAAGACGCCGAGCATCAGTAGAAAGGGCAAGAACCTAAGACTTTCTTTTGGAGACGCGGCCCCTCATCCAGGAACCGCGTCTGTTTCCATTATTTTGGGTCGAACATGTCTCATTTACAGTAGTGCACCTTTATTTCTGCTCGCTTTAATTATAGCGAAAACAAGCGTTTTTTCTGTCCATCATTGCATGTGATTGTAATCCATGTGTATCCTCTTTATCACAGCTATTGTTTCCGAGTTCAAAGCGTTCTTCTTTCTAAAATTGCACACAAGTTCTATTCAACTTCATGGGTGTTCCACTTTTGCCATCTAACTACTTCTTTGGACGTGCCATTTGATCATTCCTATGTTACGGAGGCACGCCTCTGCACTTCAGTTTTCGGTTGGGCGATCTTGGTATTTTTTTATTTGGTTTATCTGTCAAATAGAATTTTTATAAATGTCACTTAGGAATATAATTATGGAAAACGTACTCCACGGTATATTGTCGACGTGGTGGTTCACGTATTTTTTTTTAAATCCTTCTTTTGATCTCTTTAAGATGCAGGAATAAAAGTAGTTGTAATAGTTTTATTTAACTACTCGTTTTTAGGAAGCGAATTTACTTTCGTCGTGTTTGAATGAATTTGTTCGAGCAACTACTTTTACCTTTAGTTTTTAACCATAAGGAAATCCTGAGCGACAAAAACTAATATTCGCATATCAACTTTAATTACCTTGGACAGAGGAGTGTCTTTTTGGGGTCTTTGCCTTATCGCTTCAGTTTTAGGTCATTATTTAGCTGGGTATACTGCAGACTTCACGGCGTCCGAAGTCTCAGTGCCTGTTTGTCACATATAAACATTCTTCGTTTGAGCTTAGAAATCATTCCTAAAAATTGTTTCCTTTGCTAGGTTGTCAACTTCATTTGTGTTATCAGTGGTTTATAACAGATAATATTAATCGCCTGGGATTCCGCGACTAAGACACTCATCGTCTTGATTGGAAAACCTCTTCCGGAAACGATTCCAAATTCTAATTTATTAATGGCTCATTTAATGAGAATTCAGCTGACCACAGTGTTCTGTAGACAATCGTCTCTGTTGATATCAAATGCGATTTTTACCCCTAAATGACTCACATCGTCGCCTGGATTTTTCTTGGCACGAAGGATGTATTGTAAGTCATGAGAGTAAATATCTCTCTCAGGAGCCGTGTAATATAAATCATAAAAATGACTGTGCCAATCTGTTTAAATCGCGAATCGTAATGGTGCTTCACCTAAGGGCAAAGGTGCTCTGGGGAAACCTCAAGCCCGAAAGCCGTAAATACGGTTTGGAAGGAGTGAAGTATATCTTATACAAAAAGCTCCCAAAAGTTGGACTTTCTGCCTGTGCTGATTGTGCAGATTTGTGCTCAGTGTCTTTATTTTTCGACTTCCAATTTTCATGCTTTTATCGTGGACGACCGAGCTTCCTTAAGATAGCCGTGCTGCTGTAGCAGATTATTTCACTTGAACATTTACTTAAACTGGGATATTATTTTTGGCAAATTATTTAAGCACGTAGTTTAATAGCCATTATTCAAGAGAACATGAATCAGTCTTCAGTTGTCGGTTAAAGCATAAATACCTAACTGTACATTCGTTCAATACAGTTTCTTTTGCCTCTCTGGATGTTTTGTGTCCGTGAATTGCTCCCGTATCGGAAACGTTCTCTGAGCTTTTGTGAATTTGATTTTGATAGCGTTCTTGAATCGACGAGGCGGGATTTTCATATGAAGCGAAGCTGCAGACATCTGACACATCCGATCGCTTTTCCTCCTGCTGGCTCCCTTGTCGGAAGTCAATTTCATTCTCTGGTAACGCTCAATATTTCCGAATTTATGTTGTCGGGCGAAATTTCATGTGTTATTTACGACACATGGCGTTATAACGAAAAGAGGCTATTCACTTTCATATTGATGGCTGTATTTTTGCCTGTGCAGCTTGCCGCGACTTGTTTTACAGCGATCTCTTTCGACTCCAATTGCGAAACCTTATGAGGCACACGACTTCGCCTCCGGAAATGAGAATCCTATCCTCCTATGTCCCCCTTCATAACCTCCTGCCAATGAATAACTCCATGGCAGAGTTACCAATTGATAGGTGGGTACTTTTTATTGCTGAAATCAGTTTTGTTTTTACCTTCATATGAGGCTTCATAAATTGCAGTGACTTTCTTGCTTATTGTATCATATCCCTACCTAACGTATTATATTCTTACATAAAAACAAAGACGTTTCACTTAAGCAGAAGTCACCTGATGAATAAAGTTAATTTTTAAATTGTATCGTACGCACGACCTCACGTTCTCTCTGTTCTAGTCGACATATATTCAGGTTGGCTCTGACCTAGTTGTTTTACGATTGAAATTTTACATATTTTATATCTTGAAATATTTTTTTCTTCCCTTTTGAAATTTCTTCCTCCATCTTAGGGATTTTTCCTCTAAATTTTTATGCTCATTTCTTATACGAGCTCATATCATCTCGCCCTTAGCTCAGTGTGCCTTTATTTTAGTTTCTGTGAGGCGTTGCTGGTCTGAAGGCTGGTTATAAGTTAATTACCATTTTTATATGAGGTACATTCTCGAAGGACTTAAAATGACTTTTCTGATTTTTGGAAATTTCTCCTCTCGGTTCCATTTCGTGGGCAATATTTCGTCTGCTGACCTGCAGGCTTCTTGAGGTCAACTGGAGCTGAAGAACTTGGAGAGATTTCAGATGGAATGTCGTTCAAGACATGGGACCAAGCAAAGTAAAGCCCGGAAGCCAAAAGTTTAACCATCGTATCAGGCATTCCTTTCTCTTGTTCAGTATTTATTTCTGTGATTGCGATATTTTGAATTTCCTGGTTCTGTAATCGGTGTATTCATTAGTTATTTTACCTCTTGCCTGAGTATGTAGTGCCAAGGTTCGTGCAAAATTTCCGACCGCACCAGTTTCAGTTGGATGCGTTATATGAACTAGAGTGGAACTAGTGGGATAAAATGCTCAGAGAAACTTGAAGCTTTTGTGTGAGTAAAATCCAGAATTTTTTGCCTGCCATTCATTCATGCCCCAAGCTATTCGTGTGTTGTTTTATCGCTGAGATTGTGATTCACTTTTCATGTAGACACTGCTCATTCTTTGCGAGGTTCTGCTCTCCGCTCCGTGGAAGAAATTCTGTGCACTCTAAATGAAAAATCTTCGGAGATGTTCTCGTCCCGGGTGATTCGACTGTTTATATACGTGCGATCTCGCCCCCGTGGTGCTCCCGCACTTTACGGCACTTTTCCTAAGGGTCATCTCGTCGCGCCATCCGGCGGATCCTTCTTCTTTTGCCCGAGCCTTGATGCGAAAGCCATCGCGAGGATCTCACCCCCTCGCCCCCCCCCCCCCGCCCTTTTCTTTTCACGGCATCAGCTCGCGCTCTCTTTTTTTGCATTTTGCTCCGGAAAAACTCTTTCGAATGCTCTTTTTTATGCATTTTATTTTCCCATATCCATTCAGCAGCGTCTCAACCAATAGCAGATCTTCGGAAGCCAGACGCCAAGAAACACCCGACCGGTATTCAATTTTTGCACCTCATTCAGAAGTTTGAATTTTGAATAGCGCGTATTCAGAGCTTGCTTAACAGCTTCGGAGAGAGAAGTTGCTCTCCATTCCGTCTTTGCCAACTTCGATTTCTTTTGTGCAGGTTATAGAAATGCAGCCACTTCCCAGTTGACTGAATTCGGCGGTGAGAGGATTTTAATATCGTAGTCAGGGAATAAGGTATGTCTCTCCGTGTAGAGTTAATTGAATCTGAGGTTATCTCCATATCGTCGTTGATATTTCCCACTCATTTCTCAGAGTAGAAATTCAGGTAATTCCTCTTGGTTCTTCGACTAGTATTGCTATTTCATGCATTGACTTAATAATCGGACTTTTATATCGACATCGTCGTAGTTCATCTACCTTACTACGCTTTAGTATCAAATGCACGAGCTTTCTTCAAAGGTAACCACGTAACAGATTGTGATCTCCCAATTGAGGTGAATGGGCTCTGTGTTTACTAAAATGATGAAATTAGTAACTCCACCTTTACCATTGAATTTTTATCTGTTTTATACCTCTAGTTCTTATTTTTTAGTGAATAAGGAGCAAAATTCAATGACCATTTTACTTATCGCTTTTACCGGCATTTCACTGGCAGCCGTTTGTTGTTTTGAAGTATTCCGAAATGCCAGTGGTTGTTGATTTTTGTTAAAGCCTCGTAAATCATGATTGTTTTTTTTTGTACAACTAATTTTATGTTGTTTTAATTTACTATAATATATAAATTTAACACTCCCATTTCCGAAGTTTTATAACAATTTTCTCGCGAATGCGCTGTGGTGTTCAAAGGAATAGTAGCGCGTATCGATCACTCTTCTTCTATATTATGATTTTTTTCTGCCCTCATGTGTGTAAAATTTCATTTATCTCTATTCAGACCTACTCTTCTCTCGCAGAGTAACGTGAATGAATTGTACGATTTCTTCTTTTGCCTTGCGATAACGAACCGGCTCCCCGATAAATTATTAATTTAAAAAATATAATCCTGTTATAATCCATGCAGTAGGTTCTCTGCGCAATTAATCTCCGTTATCGTTATCTCGAGCGGTTTTAGAAAGTTTTTATGAAAAAAAATACGATGAAAAAAGAGAAATCCTCCGACCCGGAGGGATTGTTGAATACCCCTGGCAGTGTTCTTCAGTTTTCGCCCCCGCGTTGATCTCCCTCTCCGGTCGATGGCTTCATTAAAACCCTCCACCACCGCCGCCACCTCCATCCACCCCCATTGATATCCCTTCCTCCCCATGCCACAGGGTCTCGAGCACAGCTGCGAAAGTAAAAGCGGGAGGCGGTGGCCTTCCATGCGACGTGCACGCTGACCGGCCCTAGCCCTAGCACTCGATAGCTCTCCGAGCCATCTCGTTGACCTCGTTCTCGGCGAGAGAGCCCACTTCCTGGCCCAAACACGAACCCTTTCAAAGCAAGTAGAGCTCAAAGTGTTAACGTTTGTGCTCTCTCACGTATGTGCTTCGTGGGTGGGTTGGCGAGGGGTGAGAGAGATCAAGTGATCCTTAATGACTAGCCAATTTCGTCTCTTCAAAATGTTTGTTGCTATCGGCGCTCCGCATTGGACCCTTCGGTACGTGCTCCAAATTAAACCTCTGGGATCTCATTAAAATCGGCGAGGGCGCTTGCGTTCATGAGTTAGTTCGGCGCTTTCATGATGTATTAAAATTCTTACGATTACGGCTATATTTCAAATTGAAAAAAAAACTTGCCATGCCAAGCTTTTCTCCGCTTTCTCGGTTTGTATTTTATATTTCCACGCATTAATCTCATTAATTAACGTAACTCTGATTAGTTTCTGCCGACTACTGAGTTTGTCTGGAGGTATTTGAATATAATCCTGTTCCCCGATTCCACCTTATCTTTAGTACACAGTTTTAAAGTTATGGTATTTTTCCTAGTAAATTTGCAGTCGAAGTTCTAATTAAGATATCCCTCTTTTGCGATCTAAAAGTGGAAATTATTCTTTATGTTGTGTTGCTGAGTTGGAGTATTATATTTTTACCAGCATGTATAAATTTTATTTTCAGAAGTCGAAAGATTGTGGTGGATAGCTATCATTGATATCGAACGTACTTTGCTGGTGAACAAATATGTGATAAATATTGTAAGGAGATAATATGAGTCGAGTCTGCTTCAACTTGGCGCTAGTTTTGCATAGTTTTTATTGCGAACTCTATGTTTATGAGATATTAATTAAAGCATTCCTTGCTTTCACTAGTGATATATTTACGTCCAATAATTATGACATGTGATTTGACGCTCTTATAGAGAGAGAGAGAGAGAGAATTAGAGCGGAAGTTTCTAGTTATTATTATAAAGTTGGCACAAGTTGACAATATTCCTGGTGATCCAAGTTGCAGAAGGGCAGATGAAAATATTTATGAACTTAATGTATTATGGGTGCTGTGATAGTACTATTCATATTAGAAATTTTGTGTCATTTGTGACATTACTTTGCTTGTGCTCGGAGACAAAGTGTTTAGCTCCCAACTTATACCTTTTAAGGAGAAATGAGAGGAATGAACGAGATCGTGTTGGTGAACTTTTAATTTTTGTAAGGATTCGTAGACAACAGATATCTTTAGCACGAGTTTGACCTCTGTGTTGAGCATCATTGATGATAATTTACAAAATTTGATACTGAAGTTTCAAATGAAGGTTCTAGATTTTTCGATACCTGGACAAAGCTTAGTAAGTTTCGTGTTTCACAGAGTAATGAATGACCGTAATTCCTAAGATGTGTTTCGAGACCCCTGGGGAGACATTAGATTGATGCCTAGGTTCGCAGTAGAAGATGAGAGTTGCAAAATTCATGACTGCTTTACTCGATATCATCAGGCTTGTGCGAAGTAGAATTAGGTGTATGTGTTATTGAACGACTACAGCTCGACACATATTTTGCACATAATCAAAGAAAGCTTCGGTCAAGGCGAAGATAAAAACAAGGGGTGCAATATGTAAATCACGTGGGTTATTCGTTATTTTGAGTGAATGGCCAAGAAGATGAGCCACACGGGCCCAGTGAAAAACAGCAACCGACAGGCAATGGAAATAGTTGAGATCTTGAGTGTGAGATTTTGCTCTCGATAGCCATTATTATTATTATTATAAGAAAGTGTTACACGCAGGCTGTTTTCCAGGTGGTTACATTTACAAAATAATACATAACAGACGTGTAAATGATCAATCACCAACAAATACAACTAAAATACAAAAGAGAAAAAAAAAGAAGTTAAAGTATATCAATCATTCTAAATTACTTTGATTGAATTTTAATTAACTCAATAGTGATTTGCATTATTTATACAATAGAATAAAAATGACGCACTTTAATTCTTGGAAATTAAAGCAGGCTGACGGAAAGACGTTCCTTCCAGCTGATTTCAAAACCCTTACCTTTGTCTTCATTAACAACTGATTTCCCTCATTAATGCGTTACAAAGGTAAAAGAAATATGATTTCGCATTTAATTAACTGTGTTATATGAAGTGTATCATCCCACCTGGTGACCTGGTGGAGGCGAATGTTTTCGGATGTGGATGAATGCATGTGCTCATTATTTAAGTCATTTCCTCTTGAGTTTAATGTATTCTCAAAGTATAATTACCTTCCGGCGAAAAGCATTGTTATATCTCATTGCTGAAACTCAGTGCAAACAAAATATTTTATCATGTGCCATTCGCTCTTAAGGGTATTATGCTGGAGTCCCTCTTATCGATTACTTTCTGTTTCGATGAGGATTATTAATATTCTTAAGGACTCTTGTATCTTTTGCATTGATCTATTATGAAATAGGAAAATACTACTTATAGCCCTGGAATATGTAATTAAGATTATGTAAAAGTTGTCAATAAATCTAAATGACCTTGAGGAATCGTTTGAAAATCCTTACGGGGTTAGTAAAAGTGACCATGAATGATAGGAAGTGTTTAATTTCCTATCATAGATGTGATTGGTCGGAGAAGAGATTGTAATGAAAAAGAAAGAGCAATGATGACATCTGAGCTGAAGATTGATGGAGAAGAAAATACCATTGGAATATAAAACTCTGCCAAGCTCTCAAAATGTTACAGACCTTACCCTTGTTAGGAATAGAATGCGACGCATGTGACTCGAACACTTCGCACAGAGCGACTTCGAATGGAATAGAGGCAATACATCTTAGCTTTGGAGCTCAACCAGTTGCGAGTTGTTTTCGTCGTTCGTATCCTGTTGGCAACGTTATGTTTTAAATCCTTCTCGCGGGTAATTGGGTTATGCCTCGTTGTTTTTTTGTGTAAATGAACTATCGCGAAATACCAACCAATAAGTATTTCGTACGGGTGAAATGATTGCAGAAATAACTCTCCATTAGGCATAAACATAATGACTACTATTATTATCCCGTCATGTTTTCTGTTGTTAGTTACGAGAATATAATACTTAGCTAATGCGATGGGCAGAATTTGTGGTAGAGACCTAGTTTCTAATGTTTTATATTGGATCGAGAGTCAGTGAAGATTTTTAGTATGTGCATTATTTACGTTGTGGCTAAAGCTGCTGTTTTATTGTGGTAACGTATCTCGTTACTTATTCGAATCGTCATAATATAAATGTGAAGAATGGCTCTTGAACTAATTCGCCGGATTTTAAACATTTTATTAGGAATGTATTTCATTCAGGAATAGTGGAGGTAAGATCCTCTTCCTCGTTTGCCACAACCTTCTCCTGATGAGGAGAAATACAGTTAAATAGCGAAGGATTTAATGTGCCATTTCAGATGTATTTAGATTTCTCAGATCGGAATTTCTCGCATAAATTTCAGTAGCTTGTGAAATCTTAATGAGGTTTTCTTAAAGGTTTTCAAGTAAGCTGTTTAATAAGTATCTTCCTTCCCAAAATACAAACTTGCTTTGGACTTTCTCAATCTTTACGGAGAGCAAACTTCTATATCATCGATTTTTAACCTTATGGCGCCATTGAGGTGTGGCTCTCGACTAGTTGGAAGAGAGTTGAGCAATTCCCACTGCGTCCCAAGTTCTGATCCGGGCGATGCCCCCGGACACCCCCTTGTGCCGAACCCGAGCTCCTATGACATTCTGAATGGTGCGACCTTGAGAAACCGCTAACTGGACGGGGAAATGGAACTGCCCATTTTTACCATAAAGCGTTAATTTCTTACGATATTGGGCTATCACCGGGTGGACTACGCATCTTACACGCCAAAGCGATCTCCCTGGTTGAAGGGTGGCAAGCGGGACGTAATTAAGAGGCACATAATGCTGTGATAATCATAATATAAATTAAAAATTAGTTTTACTTCGGAAATGAAAGCGAAGTTAATTTAAGAAACATAATGGCACAAACTGGGGCAAGTGGAACAAATAATTTACTTGGTTAGTGCCTTTTTCGAAAGCTGTAAGAATACTTGGATTAATGGTGGCAGGAGTAAAAAGAGATTTGCCGTTCAGTAAAATGCATTCACTAATGTGAAACTATCTAATACTAAGCTAAGCTTTAAATGGTGCCGAGATCTGGGCGCTGAGAAAAGGAGAATATACTTCAGTCGTTCGAGTGGTGAATTTGAAGGAAAATGAAGAAGGGGTGATGGACAGAAAAGAAGACCAACAAGAAAACGTCTTGGAAGGGTCGGTAAAAGGGGAAGATGCTGGAGCAAAGCCGGAGGAGAGTATTTTGTTGAACAGGTAGTGAGGGGAGAAGGGATGCTGAAGGCTGTGATAGATGAAAGGATGCTGGGTAAGAGAGGTAAGGGAAGGTTGGGAATTGGCTGTCTGGATGAGATGAAGAGAGGCAGGGCTGACTTGAGGGAGAAAATCGTGTGAGAAAGTAGCCTCTTGTGGTTATTTGAAAGAATAGTGGAACAGATGCTATTGTATCTAATGCTCCTTATCTCGGTGCAATACCAATTATAATAATGATTGCATTATACACATCAAACTAGAGTCATTAGCATGTTCCTTCTGCTTAAAACTGTGAATAAATTCATATTTCGAATACAATAAATTTAAATTTCGAATTTTTATTCCATCCAAATATTTAAGGCTCATCCATCTAAAAAAATATCAAAGTAAATTTTTAGTGAGTAATGCTAAACGTATCGGAAGTCGTGCTCTTAATTAATTATCGAGCCACACTGCAACATATCATTTATAATAACTCAGAGTCAGCGCATTTAAAAGTGTCAATTAGTAGATATTATTAATCTATAGAGATTACACTTAATAGAAGTGTTCTTTAAAAAAATCCTCCCCTGACCATATCCTAGAATAGATGTATGGAAGTATGTACTAGCTTTACTGCTTTACGTTAAAGAGGCTTCATTTTGGCAGATCGTTACTCTCACTTGTGAAGAAAGTTCGGTCACGGGTATATGCACCCCGCGTAACATACTTGATATACCGGTTGCCTACGACCACGGGGCCATTCATCTCGAGGATTTCACTGAAGTGCGTCAGTCCGACCGTCATGCGTGTAGGGGTTCCCGGGAAGTCCTAAACGGTGGCGGTAATCCTACTCGGTGCATTTGGCGCACTTAGCCATGCGTCCAATGGAGATCTGAAAGGCGTAGTGCGATGGGGAAAGAGGCGGAATCAATAGCCGGTTCAATCTGCAGCCTTCGAAACGGAAGTAGCGGAACTCTCAGTCCATAAATTCTCGGAGAGACGAGCTGCGGGAGACTAGGAACCGTTCTCGTTTTATGGCGACCTTTCTCTTCCCCTTCTCCTGTTTTACCCCTTCCAACTCTGCCACGTTCGCCTTCTTCCCCCGCCCACCCGCATCTCCAACTGCCCCGAAAACCCTTTCCCACGGCAGCTGTTCCTCCTCTCCTTCGCCCTCCCTCTGTGGCTTCTCCTGAATCCTTCCTTGTCACTACTCCTTCCATGTGTTTACCCTTTTTACGTCCCTGTCTTTCTTGGTTTCTTATACAAAACCAGGGGCCTTTTCCCCCATCCATTTGTTTCGTGAATCGCATTTCCATCTTTGTGCCGTGGAGTTATGAGTAGAGGCGATGTGACGTATCGATGTTTGTTCATTTCATGGATAAGTGTTTCTTCTTAACTGCGTTTTTCTGCGTCTCCCTTGAATACAAAAATCCTACTTAATAGGAGCATCAGTACCATTTTCATTTAAACGCCAATCTGCCTTTGTTCAGAGTCCATTTGTCTTTACAGAATTGTCTCTTGCTTTTTCTGTGTAACGCAACATTAAACTTGTTATAATTACAGGTTTACGTTATTAAAGACTACAAAATGTTCATATTGGTGCAGGAGTGTAAAGTTGAAGGGATGTTGTTCTGCGATATTTTAGCGTTTTAGCCGCCAAGTTGTCTCTGGTACAATGAAGTCATTAATCAACATTTTCTCAGAACGAGACGGCCGGATGTCAATCCATCGATCGAAATTAGTTGTCAGGGACAGTTTCTGGTCATAATCAGGCTATATAGATATGTTTGACATAGACTCTTGTTACTACTGTTGATATTCATGTATCATTTTTAATATTAAATCGGGAATTAGGTCTGAGACTATCAGAGAAATTAAAGCTGTGGCCTGCTGGTCCTTGAAGCAGTGATGATAATCTGACCATTCCGGGAAAGTTTTATGGCGAGAGGTTTTCATTTTCTCCAAACTGACGCTTATGGTTTGTGAATTTACTCTGTGGAAGCAAGTGAAGTAGATCTGTTATTTCAAAATCAGTCAAGTATTTCTTGTCGAATAAATATCTATTGATAGCTTTTTTTCTTGGGTATTAGCTGATATCACTATACAGAGCTGCGATGTTCTTTGATCGCAATGTTAGCAATTTTTATGCGTCGGCGATGAAGCGCGCTTTGAAATCGATGTTATCGGGAGAACTTGCACAGTTCCATTCTGAGAGTTTTCATTCATCATCCCCGATTAAATTTACTAAAGAAACAGCCGTGGGACCACGACTTAGTCTTTTTCAGTAGTTAACCGAATCGTTCCTCTTTTTTATTTGAAATTGTAAATTCTGCTATTAAACTCACTCTCCATCTTATAAATAACCTTTTTCATGTATTTTAATGCCTGCAGACCAGTTTCAAGTTGTGTTAGTGAAGTTAGTTATTATACGAAGAAATGAGAAGGGTCATTCTTACCAACAAATATATGTGGTTTAACATAAGTACTATCGGCGTGGAACAGCAGTGTAGTGTTTATCGGTTGAGCTGAGAATATTTTTGTCGGAGGAATCCCGAAGTATTTGATTTCGAAGCGGATGGATTGGGATAGATTTTCCGATATGCCTCGGAATAACAGGCGTATTATTTACCATGTCCAGGCATTTCTGATTCATGGAACGGATAACAAATCGGCTTCCGTTTCCAGAGTTTTTTTCGTGTTACGAAGTAATATCTTCACGATTCAGAAGTTTCGATTAACCCCTGCCGGATGTCAGCTGAGTGAGGAACCGGATATTTAGAAATCAATATCCTGTTCGTCATCGATCGAATTTGAAAAAAATAAGAGGAAGCATCTCGGGTGAATCGCTGGAACAAAGACCTGCCAGTGTTTATTTTTTCCTCTTGTCGTCCGTATTTGGAGATATAATAGCATTGGTATAAATTTAAGAGATTAATGACTATTAATTAGGCCGAAAGAAATTCATTTAGGGTGTGTGTGGAAAGAAAATTATTTTTTAAATTCAAACACTCACTATTGATGTAAATTATTTGCCATCTCGGCTCATGGCTCGGTGATATAGGACATTTTATTCCTTTCAGCTGTGCGCATTAAAGCGTTGCCGATTTATTCATCAAAGCTCGGAGTTCTGCGGTGGTGTATTAAATTTTTGATGAAAAATGTATAATTTTTTTGCTCTAATTTTTTTTTCCCTTTGTACCTCCAAAAAATATATTTTGAGCCTTAACTTTCAGATTTACCCTCTTTCAGATCCCATTTGTCTACAAACCCTGTAATCGTATAATCTGTTATAATTCTTTCGCTAATGTGGTGACAATACGTCATTACGTTTTCGAAAAGTACTTTTTCATTGTGTATTTACTGCCATAGGCCGTGTCATAGTTAATGGTATAATTTATGAGGGTAAAATGTGATAAGTACATGGTGGACTGAAGACTCTTATAGCTTAAAGAGTGGGCACGTGTACTGCTGGTAGAAGATATGCACGTCATCTCCCAGATAACTCAAAATTATTTAATTGAATCAGAGCACCAAGTTAATTCTGGTCGTAAATCGGACTGCTGTTTTAATTAAAAGTTAGAGTTTAGCCTATTTAATCGCAATCGGAAGGTACTGGGTTTTGAGACAATATTATAGGGCTTCGATATTCAACTGTCAATTTAAACTTAAAATGTTGCCTCTGTGAATGAACCTTAATTTATATTTCTTTCGAGTTAATATTAAAGTTGGTGGTTTTCGGCGTGGCTTTATGGAATTAACTGATCATTGTGAATGAAAAAGTAATGCTTTTTAAAAGTAAACCTGAAAATGACGTAAAGTCGAAACCATGGTCGTACTATGTTAAATTTATGTGGAAAAACAAAGCATTACTTTTTAATTTACAATGAGTTAATAATAGCCGGATAAATAAAATCACATTTAAATGTCGTGTTTCAGGAAGAAATGGTATATTTTCCTTATTTTAATAAACGAAGTTTGTTTATAAATACCTAAAGTAGGGTTCATGATGTGACTTCACGAATTACATCCTTGAAAACGTGTTCGCTGCCTTGATCGATTTGGATATTTCATCAGATATCTCCTCTATGTGCCATTGAGTCATTAGTAATTGATGGAGCTTGATCTTTGATTAAAAGTGACGCGAACATTTTTGGTGTTTTGGAACACTGACCTCATGTTAACTGTCAAGTCCTCGAAAATCCTTGGTAATTTTTGGTAGATATTAATGTTTTTTTAACTGTGGCGTCGTGACTAAGGCGTTGGCAATTTTCGACAGTTTCTTTATTGAAAAGTATCCAAGAGGGCTTCCTGAAAGTTCTCATTAATACTGTATTTGATAGTTTCCTTGTTGACCACTCAATCATAATGTACCGAGTGAGAAAACTTCGATTGGAAGGTCAAGTTGGCTTTGTTGTAATTGTTTTAATCCCACCTTATTCTTGAACTGTGTGTGAATTTGATACTATACAGAATATAGTGGATGAATTAGGTAGGTACACCTTGATACACAATGGGTTTGTGAAGAATATTATTTAAGGAAAATAGAGAGAAAAGTCCCAATATGAAGGCTCAGGGATAAATACCTAAGTAAAGAGGAAAATGCTTAAGAAGAACTACTTGGTCGACAGTGAAGTGGCATTTGATAGGGAAGGATGGTGGTCTGTAATCAACCAATTTTAGGATTGAATGACCAATGATGTGTCCTTTCGATCCGTGGCTCATTTTGGTGTCTTTTTTGTGAGGGATTATCATCGTAGATGATGAGAAAGAATATCTTAGATGTTTTCAAGCCCATATTTTGCATCTTTAGTTCGTGAGTACTCGATATTATCCAGCGAAATTGTGACGGGCAGCGGTTTGAATACTGCTTCCCCTCTCAGTCACCGAAGTTTGTCATTTTTGGGCACTGAATGAATTTGAATTCAGTCGAATGACCCTCGTGTTTGTCCGAGCCCTGCTGTCCCTGACTGCCACCGGCTGACAGTGAGAGCGAAGTGACCTTGACCGTGGAAGCAGGTTTGACTGAAGTACCCTTACGAAGTTATGGCTTCGCAGCGTCGAAAATCCCTAATTGTTGGTTTAAATAATTTGTCGAGGTTCGGCGATTTATGCCGCTCCCCGAAATATCGTCTCACTTTGTGAGGATGTGAGGGATGAATCAAGGGAACTTATCGTCGTGGGGTTTCGCTCGGGGCTGAAATTCGGGAGACCGCAAATCTTGCCTGCGCGCCGATGTTTGGCCGTTGCGGGGAAACCGCAGCTCTCGGATGGACCCGCTCACGCACTCTGGCTCGCGCTCTTGTGTCTGTGTACACAATATGACTCCCCTTTCCTCTGCGAGGTCCCGCCTTGGCGCCGAGTTTGCTCGCTCTCTATTCCGGCTCCACTTCACTCCCTCCCCCTCGCCCGTGCCCCCCTCTCTCCTTTCCTCCCATTGGAGCGCGCCGCACTGCTATCTTCATCTGTTTACTCCTGCCTCATCCTCCGCTGTATCTCGCAATCTCTTCCTCCTCTCACAATTCCTCTCTCTCTTTATCCATTCGCCTCTTCTCTTCCTCGCCATTCCTCTCCATTCGCCTCTTCCTCTCTTGTCAATTTTAGCTATTTTAAACCGTAAATTCCTCTAGATTTATATAAGAAAATGGCTGCATCTTTGTGAACCCCACACATTGACTATTGTTCCATAGTCAAGTTTACTGATGAAGTGTGCAAAAACTTACAGGTTATATAGGCGAAAGAGGCTGCATCTGTGTTATTATTACGTAATCAATGTTGCTGCATTTTCATGTCCGACCTCACGGATGGAGTGTATTAAGACTTACAGGTGATATAGGTCATTAAACATATTTGATTAGCAGTGTACGAACAAGTACACCTTATTTAAAGCTTATAAAGTGATAGAAGAAAATTTCAAGTTTCTCATTCAAATTATAATCGTAAAATTTTCCCTTATATATATGCGAAATTATTACGGTAAACTCGTGTAAAGAGTAACGCAATGTCAGAGAACGAAGACGCTTCAAAGTACCCATGTGTAGGAAAGTTAATTATCTGCTTTGAATGTGGCAATAAGGGAATGGAAAGTAATTCTGGAATATTCACTTTTGATTCTTCGGGAATTTTCTTGTTCTTTATATTACTTGTAACCATGCGATTGTATTTCTAAATGTGCACATATTCTTGTAATTTATGTTAAATTCTGTTCAGAGTTAACCTACATTCTATTTGACTTTTGTGTATTGGATTTTCCGCCCCCTAATTTGTCTCAATCGACGCTAGTCCTAGAACGACAAATGCTATCACTATCCTGCTCTTTCACCCCTTGGACCTCTCTCTCCACCTTTCATTTCCCGACGGTCTCAGCAAGCAGCTAACCCGATTCAAGCGGTGTTCGGCTATCCCTGTTCTTCCCGCTCACTTCACTATTCAATTGGCTGTGGCCGTGCATGTGTGCTGCTACATGCGTCTCTGCGGTGATTTTGTCTGCAATTACCCGGAAAAGTTTGGGAGTCCACGGAGCTCGCAGGTTTCTCATATTGTTGGAGGAAATCCCAAGTGAAGCGCCAGAAGATTTTTTTTCATATTTTCATCACTGTATTTCATTTTTGAAGTGTTGATTTCCCCTTCCTTTTCCATGGATCAGTAGTGTTTAGCCATTTTTCCTCCGGAAGATCTGTTACAGATGCTGTCAGGGTGACAACGAACTTGGATTAAATCGAAAAGAAAAATAATTCTTTATGGTAGTTGGACAATAATTGTCATTTGAAGTACTTTAGAAATATTCTTAAGATGTATTGTAATAATGCGATCATTTTCGTATGAATATTGGACGCGTAGCTTTTTCAGCATTTATAAAACAGACATTCACACCAATATTGACGCTACATTTTCATTGATTCGCTGGCTCTTTCATGGACTGTAGCGCTAGTCTGTTTTCCAAGGAAATGAAACGCGATTACCCAGATTCTTTTTTTTTCTAATCTTCTAATCTGAACTTCACCGAAGTCTTGTAAATTGGGAAACAGATTTCATGGATATTTGGATTCATTTAGCAGCTATGCTCCAATATCATTCACAGTTATTTAGTCCATGCTTTATTTAGTCTAGTTGGATGGCTTATTTTAGCGAAAGACTTCCGTCTTCTACTTGTAAGTGAGGTCATTGAATATTTGAATGCATTCCAAAACCCATAACGCATGTGAAATTGGAATGTTATTTTTTATTTGCCTCTTTTCTGAGAGTTTCATATTAGTTTTTAGCCGATTCATGTGCATCATCTTAGGTTGCACGGTAGTCATTAGTGCTTTTTTTCGTGGACACCATGTATTTGTGAGTGTGTGTAGGGGATGGAGAGTCGTTGAGAGAGCGTGTAGTCTTGCACGTTGGACTCCGAGATTAAGCATCTGCTGGCGCACACGCTTCCCCCGGCGCGCCCATCACCTCGGCTGTTTTCTCTTTCTTAAAAACTCCCCCGCAATCCCTCAACGTCTGCCTCCGACCACTCCTACTCTCGCTACTCCTCCTCTCCCCCCATTCTCATTATCCCTTTTAAGTCTGCCCCTCCTTACGTCCATTACCCCTTCCTCCCCTTCTTTATCACCCATTTCTTCCTTCTCTTGCCTTCCGCCCCTATGTAGGGGCGTGCTGGATGGTGGGTGAGGGGCGAATGGGAGAGTAGGAAGAGATGAGAGGGAGGGAGAATGGTGGAAAGCGTTTTACGCCCATTAGCATGCATGCGAATCCGTGGATGGTAGAGAGGGGAAAAGGAACGGGGACGAGATAAAGGAGACGGCCCCCCGTGTGTTTGCGTGTGCCTGTGTGATGGCGCCCCCGCGTGTTAGTTAGAGAAGACGACGGTAGTTGGGAAAAAGGTTTGCCTAGAGAGGAAGGAACCTTCGTGAATTGAGTGGGTTTCGTTGCGGAGGAATCTTATTGAGCGTATCACGGGAACAGAGTACAACGCGAAAGCATACAAATTATACTGTATTTCAAGCTTCGACAAGTGTGAATAAATACTTTCTTTTGTTTCCATTAACCATTGTAATTTAAATTCTATACTTCACCGGCGGCGTATCCTGATAAACTCCGCTCGGACTTTCTTCCGGTTTAAGTTCCTCATTCTGGCTGACCTACAGCGGAGAAAAATCCCTAAAATATGGCCATAAGTCAAATAGTGAGGTTTTCTATGTAGCTTACGTTTCATTTTACGTTGGCTAGACTGATGTTAGAGCGACAAGAAAATTCATCTTACAGATGCATTTTCTGACAAAAATTAATGAATAGCTCGTGTGATGCAGTATCAAAGTAAAAAGTTAAATATTTGCAAGTGCCATTGGACATTGCAGATATATAAGACCAAATTCTAATTTATAATGCAGCATTGCACATTGTACCGAGATGAAATTTATATACTGTTATAGCCTCAATAATTTAAGTATTATTTCAATATTTATTGCTAAAATGAATTTCCCATAAGCAGCCTCCGCCGTATTAAAATGTTTGAAGCGATAATTTCTTTCATATATTATATTATTTTGGACGACTTTGGTGATAAATCCAATCACGTTCCTTTGTCTACGTATACATTATATTCGGGGCTAGATTAGTTCCACCGACAAAGGTATATACATTTATAAAATTAATGTGTGACTTATTTTTTTAAACATCAAACAATGAAATTTAGAAATGTAATACAACAAAATCGCTTGACATTTGCAAAAAAAGTCGCCAATTGATTTTTTTGTGTTATCAAAACTTTTCTAGCCCTGAAGAGAGATATAATTACATCAAAATATAGATTCAAAGCATTTGATTAAATTTATTGACCAAAATCCTCAAAAATAAGGTCGTGTAGTATGGATTCAAACGTGGTTGACTGAATTATTAATTTAATAATTTCTGTTAAATGTTCGGTAAATATTATATAAATCGATGAAAAATTGTATTATCGCGCAGAAATATGTCGAAAATTTTTTCCATGTCAGATTTGACGTTGTAAACTAAGGAATGGAAAAAGAGTTTTCAGCAAATAAGTGGATTATGCAAGTTTTAAACGAGATAACTGTGTGTCGCTTAAATAATCACAGATGCCAAATTAACTCATGAACGGACAACGCATTCCCTCTCTCTCCCACTGATAGCCTTTCTTCCGCATTCGCTTTCTCTCTCCCGCTACCAGCCTGCTATATCCAAACTATTTGAGCAAACTTGTCTGAAAATATTTTCAAAGAACTACGGCGCTAGCTGCGCAGGAACTTTAACGGAGTCACCCGCTAGTGGCTATACAATTGTGTGAAATTCACAGTGGAAAAATAATTCGCTTGGACTAGGATTTTATTATTATAAATAAATTATTATTCCTTGATTCTATTCGTCGAGCTATGCGCCTATGTTTTTATTAAAGGTTGTTTGAGCGAGATTTTTCTCTAGTCATAATGGAGATCATATTCAATTTTTTTATTTCAGCGTATGGCGTAAATGTTGTAATATTAATGGCGCTATAATTTTGTTTTATATTACTGACTTTAACTTATCACGAATTAAATAAATATATCCATATAAAATTGTAGTAATTTTTTTCTCATCATACGGTGCTGACGCATTCACAAACGAAGGTTTATTTGCGAGTTAAAAATTATTGCGGTGAGTTATTAATTTTAATAGCTGAGAAAAAATGTTAACTATACATTTGTGATGAGATGTAGGCGTCAGAATTACGTAATTTTTTAAATTACGTATCTCGGGAGCGTAAAAGCGTTCGATTCCCCACGGAAAACGACTCCTATTGCTTGTCGAATAATTCGGAACGAGTGTAGTAAGTTGCTGATTTTTTGTATTATTTGGAATAATATGTATGTTTCGTCAAAATGTGACCAAATTCATTGAATCCTGGGTGAAATGATATCGCGTTTAAACTACCGTCCGTGTGAAATTACAAATTGGATTTAAGCTATCTTAGATCGTCGCCAAGGTGTTTTGTTCATTATTTTCTGTTTTAATCGAGCCATTTTCTCTCGCTGAGGCAAAGGCATTTTCATTTGGCATTTGCGAATTTTTGTGCTGTCGTGTCTGCTTTTCTCGTTGTGTCTTTCGTGAGCGCTTGTCTTCTACATCCTGAGCGCGAATCTCTTCTAGGGAGAGAGGGCAATCTGGTTGGAGATATGGAACGAATGGGGTGAATGGGGAGGGATCCGTAAGCATATTACCGGCCTGGAATAAGATCTTCCCTTTTTTCCTCCCCGCCCCTCTTGCTGCAGTCGTCTTCCTGCGGTGCGGGTTAAGGCTTACGGTGGGATGTTGGAATTGGTTGTAGTCCTCCCGCTACCCGTAGAGTGGTCAAGGCTTAAGCCGTTGGAATCCTCCCTCACAGCAGTGATTCTCGGAACGCTTTCGGTGTCTCAGGTTTTGGAGTGGAGAATGAGATGTTTTTTCTGATGCTGAATTTTCTTATTCCTATGCATGAATTTCAATGGTAGGCTACCGTACTACTGTAAAATATTTGAGCTCATGTTATGGTGAATGAGGCGATTTTTGTTAATCATTCACATATTTGCGCGAAACTTGTACGTGTTTTCGTTAATTGGTAATCCTATGCTATTTTAACATTTACATTATGGTCAATGACGTATATTTCTTAACGATTTGAATACATGTGTACCGAATTTTCTTCTTAATGCGAAATAATACTCTTCCTAATATTATAATTGTTCCCAACAAGTATTAAGGTGTCACTGCGAGCCCAATTATCCGATTAAAAACATATTTTAATATTATTTCATCTAAATTCGGATACTGCGTCCTAAACTCTTGTCGTAACATCCTTTAATTAAGGAATTAAAATTAAATACAATGCTTGTACCCTTTCCATAACTATTATTATGGTGTGTTCCACTGCATAAACAGATGCTCTTAAATTTAAGGTCTTTAAAGAATTTTTTTGACTCACTCAACTACTCAAAAAAATACTTGAATGTGTTTTAATGTTTCATGGTGACATCTACAACTACCTTAACTTGATTTTATTCCTTAGCTTTTCTCTTAATTTGAGCTATTTTGCTGGAGCCAATTGATTCCCTGAAAATGGCCATTTCCACCCCGGACCAGATCGGTTTTTTTTAGTAACGTAACTTGTGCCTTAAATATTTTTCGATGATAATCGTGCTGACGTCTCAAACTTTCATTAAGGGTTGCTCGTAGTAGTTCATTCAACAAAATGAAAGTGGATAGAATTCTTTTGCGGCTGTAATCCTGCTTACTCAATATATGTTGTATAGACAAATGTATCTAATGGAAGGTGAAAGTGGAAAGAGTTTAAAATTTTCCCCCTAGTTCGGTACCGTCCATGTTTTTCACTGCTGTCACCTTTTCAAATACACATTTGCTCCAAGCCTTGCAGCCCAAATATTAGATGATGCTGAATTTCATAAAAATTGGACGCTGATCTAAATAAAATCCATGGGAAAGCATCCATTAGCGCCGAATGTCGGGGGTTTAATCCGCTTTATTTTAATGGGTGTTGACTACTACGCACGCCTGTTTGATTTTCACGCTATTTTTTTGTGGGAGGCGTTATTTTAGTTTGAAATTTTAACGTGCCGCGTAAATCTTTTGGGGAATGCGGGAATGAAAGAGTGGGGGAAGGAATGAACGATCATCTGAGTTGTCCTAGGGAAGCCGTTAACTTTTATTTCGTGCCATCCTCACCGCTCCTCTCCGCCCCTGCTCTCTTATTGTTTACGTCTCGGGCACCATCGGCCAATCATGGGCCGATTTTATGACATCGTGTTCCGCCCCTCAGTCAGATAACTTTTATCACACCATTTAAGGCTCTAGTAAAATTGTTCGCTCCTTATATTAGTATATCCTTTCGTATTCTCGGATGGAGTTATGAGTTGACTTTTACTGCAACGGAATATTTGTCTCCCACCGTAAAGTGGTGAAAAATCCCGTCGGTTATTGCTTTTCGCCACGATTCCAGGCAATTTTAACGTAACTGTAAAAAGTTTGACTTTTATCTTCGACCCATTGCAGCATTTTATGAAATCCGTTGAAAATTAAAGTGTCAACTGAAGAAAATCGTTGTTTGCTGTCAGCTTGGACGAGGAGTAATTTTTTCCCATTGTTATCACCATTCTTGCTTGTTATGAAAAAATAGTGGCACGTTGGGGTTGACCGAGGTTAACGAGGAATGGAAATAACAGAGTTCGTGGGAGAGGTCAATTTAGCGTTTGCCGTAGCCGGGCACCACGCTCGTATTGTTCTGGTTGGCTGACGTTAAACCTTTCACGCTGAGGATATACAAGTGCAAGGCAGGTTTTAATAGTCTAGAGCTTATTAATTCTTGAAATTTCATGCTCCATGGTGCTTTATAATCGGATCTTGGTGTCTTTTATTCTTTATAAATTCAGGCTCACGAAGATTACATTCTATAATGCTCAAAAAATATGTTCATAATTGCTGTTGCAACTGCATCATAAATGATTCCATATACCTTCCACAATTGAACGAATTTCTATCAGGCGCTTCCGTTCTTATTTTCGCAAATCAATCAATACACCAGTAAAATAATTTAATCTTTGTAATCATCGTCACCAGTCGTATAATAAAGCTTGGTTAACTCTTAACCCTTCATTCTTACATTTTCCAAGTAACCTCTCTGTATTTCTTCTTTCCTATATTCCTCTTGGTTTGCACTAAGTACTTGTCCCTTGATCTTCTTTGCGGGAATTTTCTTTCGTGAATGTTTCTTATTAACTCACACCGTTTCTTAACCTGCGCAGCATCCACTCTGTTCTTCTCTGTCCTATGTTATTTCTCCTTAGCTCTTTTTTGCCTTCAATTTTAGTGCTCCCGCTTTCCGCTCTTTGAATCCAATCCTAAGTTATAAAGGATTCTATTCTGACCTGCTTTATCACCGGTCCACACGTCTGATCCGCAGAAGGCCCTGAGTTAATTTCATTCGCATCGCTGATCGCCATTATTGTGGTGAGCCCTTGGGTTAATATTTCCAATCCGGTGTCAGTGTTTAGATACTTAAGGTATGCAAGCGTGGAGCCATCGTGGCTACGCAACCGTTCGATGCAGACCGTCCCAATTGATCCGTTTCTGCGGATCCATTCGTTTCGGTAAACTTCTGCGTGAATATTTGACGATCGACCCTTTCGGAGGCCGTGCCGTTTGGATGGAGTTAAAAAGATGAAAAAAAGAAACCGAGGTCATTTCCCATAACTCCCTCCCGAAGGCGAGGTGAAACGGATAGGCGAAGGATGAGAGTTGAAAGCTTTAGAGAGAGAGCAGGTTTGGAGTGTGCCGGGAGAAAGGAGTGTTGAAGGAGTGTGCTCGGAGTATCTGTATGCGTCTCGGCTTAAGCATTGGTGCGAGGTGGTCAATGAGAGAGGGAGGAGGTAGGGCACGTTAATCAATAGCTGAAGGATCGGCAGGCGGCGGCGGAGGCTTGGTCGGAAAGTGTGTGAAGGGCCGCCCCGCGAAGGCTTGAAGGACTAGGGGTGTGGGGGGGGGGGGGAGGCGAGTGAAGGAAGAGGATAATGAAAGGGACTCGGGTTAGGATTTGTAAGGGTGCAGGCGCGTGTGTGTACAGAGGGGGCGGAGGAAGAAGGAGGAGGGTCGTGGGTGGGTGTTGGTCATATTGACGGACACTGGAGTTGGGGCACGGCGAGATTCCCGGGAGTTTCAATGGGAGGGAGAAGTTGTCAAACAGTTGTGTGACTGAAGGAAAGTAAATGGTCGAACCTTGCGACGTACCTCTATCCTCCCGTAAAGTTTACGATCAAGCTTTCAGTACCGCGGCGTCGTCGCCATCAGCCTGCCGCATGCAGCGAACGGGCACTCGCGGAAAAAAGCTTCCCGTCGAGAATGCTCGCGAATCTGCGACCAAATTTATCACGCGAATAACGATCGTGGAAATGTCTTTTAAAGATGAAACTGCCGAGCCCTACGCCATAGGTGGTGGTCTGGTCTAGCTCTGGAGGTAAGATTCGATTACGAGCCGATGCCGAGGATTGCATGGTGTTTGGATTCCGCCCATGTATGCATGTCATATTTGTTTATTAGGGTAACATACCAGCTCGCTGACCGTTGCCTGTCTGTTGGAATGTACTCGTCGGCCAATATTGGCCGAAAGATGCCATGAATACCCCAAGCAAGCGCGAGCAGCATTATGACTCCGGCGTGAAATATCCTATTTTATGCTCTTCGTCTCACTGAGTATTTTACTCTTTATAATTGAAATAAATTCAAAGTCAATAGCTTTATTAAGTATTACGGTGCTTCTCGAAATAAGGTGTGGTGTAAAAAAGTATTTTCATTTATTTGTCTCTCCCCCGTAGGGATTTAGATACCTAACGATTCAAAAATGCGTTTGACGCTCCCACGTTGATTATTAAATTACGGCTTAAAAAAGAAAATTATTTCCAAATTGTTTGCGCTAATTATTAGCTTCACAATAGTCTTATTTTCATAGAAAGAGCGATTCTCAAGCTCTGTCGATTTTGTCACCGCCTTGCTACGCATTTTCTTAGATTTCACCCCCGTCGCTTGAACCTTTCTGCGTTAGGAAATAGTAAATAGAGTGCGGTATAGTTGCGAATACCGCTCGCGGGCGGCGTTAGGCGCACGAGAAGAGCAAGTGCTAACAGTCGCCCAAGTAGCGCTATTCGCAACTATATCATACGAGTTGAACACGCTCCTTTTTATCATAAGGGCGTGGAGATAATAAATATGTACATAAATAATTGCCTATTTGCAAATGTTGCTCATTTAATAAGATAAGCCGCAAAACGACGGGGAGAAATTTCCCGCCTACTGCCGTTGCTCATGTTGCCAAGGAAAATGCTCTGGTTGTCATCTGAGAAAAATTGATAATTTTTCGTTGAAAATGTAATTTTCAAGGGGAGACGAAGTGTGTTGCAAAATCGATTGTATTTATTGAATACTTAATTTTACTGCCATCCGATAGTGAACATGTAAACCCTGTATCTTGTTTTCAAGTAATTTTAAAAAGCAGAGAAAGAAGGCTCTGCGTCAATTCCAATGTTTTCATAATGGGGGTAATATAGGGGCCCTTGCGCCCCTGAGGTCTTTGCTCCAATGGATTCCTCGTATTCTTGATACCTAAAATACCGAATCTCAGGAGAATAGGTTGGGTATTTTCGAGGAAATGCCAATATACAGAGGTCAACAAAATAGGATTGAGCACATTTTTTGTCGTTAGCCTGCGGTAATGAAATAAACGTACACACTGCAAAATTGACCATTTAGCATAAGGAAAACCCCCACGCTACATGAGATTTTCCCAACTCGTCGGGTATAAAATAATTATTACTCACCATACATCACTCATCTTTTTTCGCGAACCCCAAAGGATATGTGCCATTCAGGTTAGGAATTATGCATCCTTTTGTCCAGGTTTATAGAATAATTCTCCTGTATTTATGGTGTAGAAACCGTGTTCTTGATTGAATCCGATCAGTGAAATTATTTGTAGACTACTGTAAGCATTATTCTCGTAATATCCCTCAGGTCCGCCGGAACATCCTTGCAGTATGATTTTCTCCTCGATGCTCTTCTCGATGGCGCATCGTAATTTTGTTGTTGCTTAGAATGAGGTGACTATGAAGTTCTATGGAATTGATTCAATAACGCACCTCTGCTCTCATGCAGAAAATTAAGATCAGGATGGAACCGAGCCGCTGAGAATGTAAAAGTGGCATGTGAAAGTGAAAATAGCGGAAGGTAGATTAGGCAGGGCAGCCGTAAAGATTGGGTAAAGAGATAAGGATATAAAAATTCCGAGTGGAAAAAGAGCTGATGGGAGAGGCTAATCGTAAAAGCGATTTGAGAAATAAAACTTAAAAGATTTAGTTTGAGATACAATGAAACGAATGTGAAATAGGTGGGTGAAAATTAGTGTGAGGAATAATGGTTGCTCTAACACCTTGGAGTGAGAGATAAAACAAGTACATATTTGAACAATTTACTTAAACGCATGCTAGAAGGCAAAATAAATATGTGAATATTGCTCAATTGAGTGGCAACCACTGGCATATCTCATCATCAAAACATTCCCGCTCATTATCCTGGTAATCACTTTTGAGTTGCGGTGATTGAATGTTGGGGCTCCTGGCCCTCGCCTTCCCAAATTTGTCATATGAATTACTAGATTATTCACATTTTATATTTAATCGATTTGGCGCTATTTTGATTAAATAAGGAGTGAAAACTTCGTTCATTTTTTCTGCTACCTCCTCGGAGATGAATTTTAAGGACATTGTTATGGGAATCAACCTATACGTCTGACGCGGACAATTTGATACGCGATTGCGTACGTAGAAGTGTAGTTTGGAGAAAACTGCTGCTTCAGAAAATGAACTACGTATTGTATTGGGCAAAAATATGAAGAGGGAGGTGAGAGAGAAAACTAGTATTTGAACAATATACTTAAACGCATGCTAGAAGGAAAAATAAATATGTGAATATTGCTCAATCGAGTGGCAACCACTTAGATATCTCATCCTCAAAACATTCCAGTTCATTATCCTGGTAATCACTATTGAGTTGCGGTGATTGCACGTTGGAACCTCTGGCCAAATTCGGCTAATGAATTACTAGTTCATTCGCGTTTTATATTTAATCACTTTGACGCTGGTTTGATTTAATAACGAGTGAAAACTTGGCTTAATTTTTCTGCTATTTCTTCGGAGATGAATTTTAAGGATAATACTATGGGAATCAACCGATACGACTCACGCGGACAATTTGATACGCGATAGCGTAATTATAAAGGCAGTATGTAGTGTAGTTTAGAGGTAACTGCTGCTTTAGAAAATGAAGTACATATTGAATTGGGCATAAATAAGAAGAGGGGGCTGAAAAAAATGAGGGAAGGTTTGCCTTAGCTCGGATTATGGGAGAGGGAAGGTTTATGGGGGTGTTGGGCCCGCTCGCTCGTTGGGCGTTAAAGAAGAAGGGCGATTTCGCTCGGCGGCAGCGGGGAGGAGTTGTGTGCCCTATCGCCGCGGAGTAAAAGCCCCTCCTTGTTCAAACGGCCGCCTTCTCCCTTCCCCCCTCTCAGCTGCTTTAGTGGCGGTGTGGTTAAGGGGCGGGAGGTGAAGAGAGGAAGGGGGGGTCGCGCCGTGCGGTAGAATTCCATGCGGCTCGATTAAAGAGCTAGAAGTGGGAGTGGGTGGTTTTTGGAAACACCTGGGGTCCCCCCTCTCTCTCTTTCTCTCTCCCTCCCGCGTCCTGCACTAAGTCAAATCCGTCGTTGGTACGGAGAGGAGGGGATTTTCAAAATTTTACGAGTTTTGAGTTCGTTAAAAAATGGTTTGCCGTTTACGCTCCGAGATCTTCGTACCAGCGCTCGTATTACGGGCGTGCTTTTACACGCGCTTTTGTCTTTGTTGCTCCGTAGGTATCCCGTCGGTCGATGTGAAACTTGTGCATAGGGCCTCGCTATTTATTTATTCGGCCTTAGATTGGCCGCTAGCTCTTGTGCTGGAGTGTGATCTGCCATTTACAGCTCTTTGAGCGTGAATATCCAGTAGCGGTATAGTACGTTTCTATGTATATATATATTTCTTCCACATATCCGTATCCTGTAGCAAATACATTTTTTTGCTTTCGTTATTAATGGCAATTACTTCCTTGTTTATTTTCGTTCCAATTGCAGATTTATTGAGTTGTATTCTTATCTCCGGTGCCGTTTTTCTAGTGTGTATGAAATTGATGAAGAGCTTATTCCAAGATTTTTTTATGTTCATGGAAGAGTTTATATTTATTTAACCCATTATAAATTGCTTTCTATTGGTCTCGCTGTAGTGTATAGAATACTCGCTATGCTACATTTCTCTCGTATTCGGTCTGGAAACTTCGAGCATCTAATTTTGTAAATTTGCTGTGATAGTTTTTTTTAATCTCATCAACGCTAAGTCACAGGCAGGAGTCATCTAGGTTAATTAATGAGTGTGGTTGAAGAAATATATGGATGGTACTTTTATACTTAGTTGAGCAGTACTATTACACCCATTAATGTCACTGACGTGTACGTAGAGCAAAGAAGCTGGATTCACTTAGTGTAAGATTGTTCTAAAATGCATGGTTTGTCTGAATGCTTTCTCCTGGAGTTAAAATCATACAAAGTTAACTTTTATTTACTTGCTCCATGCGGTGTGAAGCTGCTAAACTACCTATGTAGACATTCGCAATTAGCTTGGAAGTAAGAAAAAAAACTCCTCTTCCAGTATATTAATTGACAATCAGGAGCAGCCATTACATCTGTAATGTATAGTGATTTCATTCTTGTAAAGATTCTACTTTTATCCATTTCCAGACAGTGTTTTATTCTAACAGAGCCCTTTTGCACTTTTCAAAACCATCGTGCCGCCGTGGATTTCAGCGTCCCGGCGAAGGCAATGACTAAAGGCTCTTTGTGAATTAATGTGCGTTACCCGCTGTGCTTATCAGGGCCGAATGTGATCATTAATTTTGTGTTTCAAGTAGCTGTCTGGACCGGAAAGGTTTTTCTTTTGCGTCGCTATGAAATTCCAATCAATATTCGTAGGTTTTTTTATCGACCTGCATATCCAGTTATTGGAAAAGTCTTGAAATATGCGTCTTTTAATAATTGAATTACCTGGAGCACAACCCAAGTAATAGATTCTATCGAATTTTCTATTTATAAAATCGGAAATCTGACATTAATTTGATAGAAAAATATGTTGTGAGAGAAATTGTAGGTTGTATTGAATTATTCATTGTTACCGATGTGCACGAAGTTGTATCGTTATAAAGCACTTACCCAAATTGTTTTTTCTTTTTTAATGATAATTCTTTATTTTATTTAATTCTACTACTGGAAACTAATTGGGGCAGTATGTCGATTTTTTCATAGGAAGTTCTTTGTTTGTTGCTTCGCATGAAAGTGTCGTCTTGACAAAGTTTTTATGGCATATCTTTGGTGATATTTTTCAAATTAATTTGGCTAGAATTCTTAGCAACTTGTTGCTCGGAATGTTAATCAGGCATTGTGTAAGACATTTTAGACGTCGGAGTGACTCCATTGCTGTAGAGTTCTGACCTACGACGATTGTGCCAGTATTTGTGGAAGTTGATTTAGCTGATAGTTACAGTAAAGTGAACGTCTACCCCCATCGTAATGCCTCTGACTATGTTTACGCTTGCAACCTGGTACATGTGGGTAAAAATCAAGTGGGTAAGCGGTTCCTTTGTTTTTACGTGAGACATCCACGTGGATAATCGTAACTATGAGTTCAACGGTCAAATGCTATTCCTGAATACTTTCTTGATTTTTTCCGTCATTATAGTGAATTAATGCCGTGCGTCTGTTTTGCTTCCTTATTCAAGAAAGCTTAAATTTCGCCATAGATACCTTCCAAACTCTCATTTCTTGACTGGTAATGCCTCTGAAAATGTTTTATTTTCCTATATTACGGTGTGAAAGTGAACAATTGTTTACCGCTGCCTCCTTTCTTCGAGGCATGGCCGTTCTATGCATCATCATTTTTTATCAATGATCTTTCCGTGTTGGATAAAAGCTCCGGAAAATTTTTCTCCCCGATATGCACCAAGGGGTCGCTTTATCCCCTTTCCTCCTTAAGGGTCCGTTGTACGTGGCATTTTAGAATTGCTTGCGAGATTTTATCTTCCATTATCGGAGAAAGGGTGGAGGGTTTGGGAGAGAGAGGAGTTTTAAATGGAAAGTTGGCGAAGTTGGCCGTTCTCTCCCGCCCATTCTTTTCCGGCGATATTTTCAAAATTCCAACTCTGCAGGGAGTGGGCTTCGGATGAGGCGGTTTTTGTCGTCTATTTTGTGATCCATTGCGGCATAAGATATAGTGATTTTTTCACGGAAATGGATCAGTCGTATTCAGGAGCTAGTCCGATCCGTTAGAGCATGTGGTCGTTTTTCTGTGCCAATCAGGTTGAAAAGGACGTTGCTCAAATATGGCAGGACTTATTTCTCAGTGCACGTTTGGGGGCTTTGTCTTAAGGGTTGGTTGCTGGGGAGAGAGGTTGCCGTTAGTTAACTTGTTGTGCCGTGAATTCTTATGTTTGGAGATAATTATGTTCCCATTTGAGATTTAACCGAGAAATTGTTTGGATATGGCTCGATTCCGCCCCACTGACGAAAATGTCCCGTTGTCAAATCCTATGGGTCATTCCTCCTTAATTCAACTTCAAAATTACCCTTTGGATTTCCAATTTCAGACAGAAACTGGTGTATGAGTAGCAAATTTCGTTAATCAAAATGCCCGATAACCCTTTTTGAGAAAATAAAATTGTGATTATACCTACCACTAAAAAATTTGCACGTATCATAGTAATGAAATTCTCCGGAAAAATTTTCCGGAATAGCATGTTTGAAACGTGGAAATTGTAAGAATGAAGTTTCGGCCTATTCAGAAATTTAATGTTTGAAAAACATTCCAGAGCAAATTTCGAACTCAAAAATTTAAAAAATATGGGAAATTGACGAAAATCTATTTTTAATTAATGTAACTGTCTTTGAATAAAACTTGCGTGGAATATGAGTCTAAAAAAGTTCGCAAAAATTTGAACAATTTTAATGATGCATGAAATATTTTCCCTGAAAACAGTTTTTGGTTAATTTGTTTGAGGTGATATTCTACCCATGAACCAACTTTGCGTAAAATGGGAGGCCCTTAAGAGCCTCTTTGAATCTTACATCTTTCTCTTAATTTTTTCCACTTATTAATATCAACCTCTATGTATAAGTAGGTATTGGTCTCGGAACAATAAAATTAAACGGAGGTGATTACTGTTACCATGCAATCATGCGAAGCAAGTTAAACATTTTGCTATTTAGGGAGCAGAGTCACTATCCGTGGACAGCATAAGATCAAATAATTGGTGCGTACGCTAATTATCACTCACGCGGACTTAGGGAACAGCTTAGAAACATGAATGAAGGCTCGTCGAAACATGAATGAAGACAAGTCGAATGTTGTCTATAGCTCTTAAGCAGCAACGGGAAAAGTATCGAAGAGATTCGTTCGTTAATCGTTCTGTATATTTATACTTTTATTTTTACTTTTTTGGATAGGGTTTTCGTAATTGAAAGCAATTATTTCTACTGGTGTCTTTAGGTAAACGGTGGGATATCTTTTGGAATAACAGCAACGCCGTCGTTGGCTATACATCAAGATCATTGACGCTCTAGGTACTCCATTCGCTAAATTAATGGCGACAATTAAATATGTTGGAAAATGGTAAACATGTCGAATGTTGAACATCTGAAGTTGAACATCTTTACAGGTCATGGTAGCATCAGTTGTTTGCGGATGACCTTGGCGGATAAGCTAAAAAGGAATGAACAGCTCAAGCAATGGAAAATATATTTTTTTAGAATGTATCTCTCACAATTATGACCTGACGCCAGGATGGAAGACTTAGGTTCAGGGAACAATGAACGAATAATGGAGGTTACTTGGGTCAGGATGTCGTAGTTCCATTAATGTATCTCATAAATAAAAAATTCTTATGGGAAAGTTGACCATAGTAATTTTTTTATCCAGATTTTTCGTCCGATAACATTAGTATTCAGCCTAGCTTAGAACAAAATGTCTACAGTCTTGCGAGTGCTGCTTTGTCAGTTGAGGGTTGTGAAACATTTACAGGATAAAGATAGTGTTTTGGATTGCCCACTTGACCTCGTAAATAGTTGTAATTGGGTAATAAAATTGTTTTACGTCGGCAGTGTTGATGTTAGTCGATAGCGTTGAGCGCAAATCCACGTTGATAAGTGGAAGACAGACTCTTGTCCCAGGCTTCAATCCGACCACATATTTCTCTAGCATTAATACTCAAATAATTTGACGGTTTTGTCTGAAGTGCTGAGTAAATTTTCCTGAGAGCTAGTTAACTGTTCAGGGTTCCCAAACGTACACAAAAGCCTTCCTAATTTGAGTGGAGTTATCTGGAAGTGGGCACTAAGCAAACATCGTAGTGAGGCTTCTCAAGATTACCGCTTTCTTGTGAGGCTGGGACGGGAAAGTTCCTTCATGCGTCTAACTTTGGATCGTAATTGGGGATGCAAAACATTTATTAACCGAAAGTTGTCCATGTTTTTCCTTTTGGCGATGTCGCACAAGTCTTCAAACTAATGCTAGAGGTCAAAAGTGTTCGACACCTTCTTTTGTTGTTTTTCCAAACTTCGTCTTTATACGACTGTATGAAGGCATTGGGGTTTATCCTATACCTGTAAGCTGAGGAGGAATAAATTATTCTGTTGGTTAAAGTCAATTTCACCTTCTCGGTCTCTCTAGTTGTGGAGAGTGCTTCTTCAGTTCATTAGAGCACTAAGTTGTGTATCTTCGTTCTTCAGGCTGGGCTTGTTTTTACTGCTGTGAAAGTTTTGTTTATGACGGAGAATACAGGCTTGTCCTCATTAAAAAGTTTCGTTTGGAAGTTTCTTCCGGGATTCGCTCTAGGTAGTGAGGCCCATGCAAACATATATCGGATAGATTTTCTTGAGTTGGCATTGTGATCCTTTCCCTTCGCTTAAGTATTTTATACCCTCGTGTTGTTTCACAAGGTTTGTAGATGAGGTTGAGAGAAGTGGATGAATTTTAGTTGATATTCATTTCGTGTTAACGTGCATTACTTCAGCATTACATTAATTTTTGGATACTTGAATGAAGTCTTTTGTACAGATGTAATTCCTATTATTCTTTCCCGATTTTTACTTTGCTTTGGAATGAACTTTTGGACACCTCTTTCTAAGGAGAGTATTATATTCATCCTGCAATGGGTATCCTCCGTGAAACTTGACGAGTATTTTGCAGGTACTCATTTTTAATTTATTCTCTGCGCTTTAGCTTTGTAGAGGCAAATAAAAATGACATAGTATCACCCCTTTGTCTCACTGGAGGCTCCAGGACTGCCAGTAAAACAAAGCTTTTTTAGTTTAGCGCTTCATTTCTTTATATATTCATGCTGAAATCAATGCAATCAGAATTCCAAAATCAAGAAAACCTGTCCTCTACTCAAGGCTTGAAACCGCACTAGTTTTTAACGGCTTTCAGTTACTAAAGTTGAGCTGTCCGCAAGCTGTTGAAATAACCAGCTGCACTTATAAGACTGTAATTCTACAAAGATAACTATATGCTAGTGTTTTTGGAGCAAAAGCTGAGTGGCAGCAGAAAATTAAATTATTGTGAAATGGACGTGCAAGCTCCTGTTAAGAGAAATTCGGTAAAGCTTGGTGTAACTGCCCACGTGGACATCTTACCGTACATTGGCGTCACCGCTGCCATGAAAGAAATCTGAATCACTTCGACCGAAATACGAAATTAACCGAAATGCCCCGTTTTAATGGTATTATTTAGGTCTAAATTACAAATTTATCTCTGAGCTAGCAGACGGTGCCCATCTGTGAGTGTCAGATGGAAGAGAGTAAAAGTAAAACAACTACTTTGCATTGAAAGAAACATCCCATTGTAAAATTCAGATGCTTATACTGTGTAGCCGTCATTATTCACACGTGAAAAGATTGGGGAGAAAACCTCCACTAAAATATCGCTGTGATTATGATATTGTGATCATTAACAAGAGCCTTATGTGCCTCTGGTATGAGTTCTCTTTCGAAGCAAGTGATGCGTTTTCAGGTATATGTACATTTCTGCGGGTGAAATACTGAAAAATAAACAATTTTGGAGCCTAAAACTCATTTTTTAGGAAAAAACGAAGTCGGTACAAAAATCTAATGCAAGAGTTCAAAACTTAACTGTCAGTCATCGATTACATAAGCCCGAGCCTATGTCAATGAGTGCATGTAATTTAAAAAAGCAAATCGTAAACCTATGTACTGAATCGTATGCTTTTCAAATGGAAGTATAAGGTAGTTTAATAGTAGTGGAAATGAAGGTAGTCGGTCTCAATAATCCTCTTTATAGTTTAGTTCATGTTTACGTTCTTTTCGTCCTCAGGGGTGAAGATGGACCCCGACATGGCGGGCGTGGTGGGGGCGATGGGCCCGCCGTCGACGACCCCGCCGGCCCTGACTCCGAGCACGCTGCCCTCCTCCTCACCGCACGGCATCGGCTCCTTCCCGGCACCCGACAGCCAGGCGACTACGATGACCGTGTCGGAGGCCGTGGAGCTGCTCTCGGCGGCCGCCGAGCGACAGATGTCCGGCTCCGGGGGCAAGCCGTCTCCGATGCTCCCGCCGCCCTCCTCCACGCGATCCTTCCTCGTCCGGTGGCTCACGGGCATCACCGAGATATCCGCCAAGAGCGATGGGGTGAGTACAATATCTTAGTCCTTTACATTCCTCTAACGCTTCAATGTCTCTTTCCACTCCCGTGCCCCTCCCATTTCCCCCTCCACAGGTATGTCGGCGCGCACAGGCGGACCTGTTGGTGTGGAAGCCATGGTGTTGTTTTGTTCGACGGATCAATCTCCTCTGTAATCCCCTTGTTTACGGTACGGGTCTTCTGGTCCATTTTTCAAGATCTGTGTCTGGGGATTGTGATTGAAGTTATCGGGAGGGAATTAGGAAGTGGTGCAGTTTCGCTTACTTATTTGCGTCTCCTTAGTATTTCTGACTTTTGATGGACATATTGCTGACGGTGAGCAGAAAGTTTTCAGTTTTTTCTTCGTTGTTCATCAGTAGCGGCACACGCGAGCTTCCTTTCCAGGTGAATATTCGCGGGCTCTGAAGAATGTATGCACACTTTTATATTTTTTACGTAGTATATTGTTGTTTACTGTGTATGGCTACTACTAAGAAAGTGTGAATGTTTACGGTTGTCTCCATAGTTCTAAGGAGACTAATACTGTTTGTACAATTATTATGTACAAATGGTCCTTTTCCCGCTGGAGAAGTTCCACATCCTCCTACAGCGGTGATGTTAAGTGTTTGGTCGATCAGTCGAAGGAAATTCATCCCAGGCGCCGCTGCCAGCGAGGATATACCTTAAAAGGATGTGAAGCGTGTTCTACGTGCTCCAGTGTATTTCCGCTCCCTTTGGAGCTACATGTTTTTGTTTTCTCCTGCGCCGCTTCCTTGAGCTTGAGAAAAGGGAATTCACGTTGTTTGCCTGCAGCCCTCTGCGTTGACAGGCATGCATGCACCATTCTCAAGAATGTGCGCTCGTTTTTTGCTCAAATGGTTTAAAGCTTGGCATTCCTGGAAGATTTCTTGTTTTAACAGTTCTCTCTGACATTTAAACAGCCTCTTATAGCTCTCTGCTCATCTGGAGTGACGTCAAGTTGGACGCCACGCTCACCAAAATTCGAGGCGCACATTTTTTCTCATTATTAAGGTCTAACACAAGTAGTTTTTTTATTGCGTGAACACTGTATTCATAATTCCCTCCTTAAGATCACCCTGGCCTTGAAAATAGCATTTTTCATCCGGTGCCAGGTCGACTCGAAACTCGAGGAGTGAGAAGTCGGCGTAAGGACTGAAAAATGTGTTTCGGGGGAGCGGGAATATGCCTCCTTATTTCTTCTATTCCTCCTTCCCAACCCCCAACTCTCCCGACATAATGGCGGAGAAGGCGCCGTGCTATTATCCACGGTCTTGTCGCGTTCACTGCACAAAGGTTAAAGTGGTGCCCCCGCGGAAAGAGGCCTGTTCCTGCCTTTGATGCTCCTCTCTCAGTACGTGTCTCTTCACGAAAAAAACATCCCAAGTGGAGAACTTCATCTCCTACTCTTCGTGTCACTTAAAAGTTTTACTGCAGCGGTTGTTCGTTTTGTTCATTTCATATCCAATCTTCTTTTTATTTCTTGTATTGATATTTTACTCGGAAGACTCTGATTCCTATTCCTTGCTAGCATCCACTTTGAGAAACGGTATTCTCATTCCCGTTAGTGAGGGTGTCTAACTTTTAAAGCCAGAAACAACTTCTTCTATTCGTCAACTCCTTTTTTTAGCCAAATAATCTCCTTTTAAAGAATAATTCTCATAGATGATGGGATTTATTATAAGTTTAATTCCTCATGAAGGTTGTATTATTAATTATTTCTATTTCCCTCCACTTCTTCAATTATGTAGCCTTCAACCTTTGTTTTAGTGGTCTATTTCGCCCATCGAACATTGGAAAAAAATAAAATTATGAAGTGCAATACCTATAAACATATTTTCAACCAGATTGATGACTCCACGTGAAGTAGTCGCGAAAGATGCTTTGATTCTGATGTCACCAGGAGCGTGTTTTACTGTCTCCTTATAAATATTTTAATTATTAGATTTTCTATCGTTCTTAACTGGAAAAAAATGGGGATATGGCCTCAATGGTCTCGAGTTTTAATGGCATACTTTGATGAGAGGTTTTAATACATCTTGACGAAATATGATCCTTGTGGCCAAAAACGATATCGCCTAATGATGGCTATCTACTGTTCATCAATAAGAATGTGTCTTATGTTTCGTCCTATTTGATATAGCAACTTTATAATGTATGTCGAAGCGTCACAACATAAATCGTTATGTTAATCCATAGGTATCGTAAGTGTCCACAAGATATTTTCTCTACTGAGTGCAAATAAAGCCACAATATTTTTCGGATGAAAAACTGTACGAGTTTAGCCCCGTTCGTCACCAATTCAGTTACCGATTTATCTTGTTTACATGAGTGGAGATGCGTAGAGAATGAATGAGGTTGAATTCGTGGCTGCTGCCTACTTTCTGTTCTTTTCCGTGCGCAGCGAATAATTTTGAATCGGTAATCACGGGGGGCTTTCCGTTTTAATGCAGAGTGCGAACCTGTGTTTATCCCCAAAAGCGTGAACGCGACCGGGCGCGTCGTTTGGAAAATTTTGATTTTTGCCCCTCTGTCCAACCCACTCTACCCGCCTCCCCTCCCTCCCTCTCACCCAACCTCCTTCGTTTTCGCAACATGGGAGAGGGCTTATCTTTTATTTTCCTTCTTACAGCGGGGATTACCCCTTATCCGGTAAGTGCTGCTAATCCCCATATTTGCATGTGGAATCAAATCCCCCCCGCTGATTATCACCTAGCCGACGAACGTTCTTTCCTCCCCCCCCCACCCTCAGCTCGTACTCCTTCCTACCGCCCCCCTAATTAATCCCTTGCTCACCCAGAACAGCGTCTCCGCTGAGGGAAAAAAAGAGCCCCTCAAAAGCGGCCCTTTCGCAACCTATGTAGCCTCTCCAATCTGTCGCTCTACATCCCTCCTAGAGCTTCAACGATCCGCTATCTCTCCCCGCGTCCGTTTTCCCTCCCTCCCGTGTCCAAGAGGACGATTCGCTCGCCCTGCGGTCCTATGAGAGGGCACGGGCTGTATGGTGGGAGGGACACGGGGTAAAGGAAAGAAGAGTATTTTCGGACGAAACCTTCGCTACGAAAGGGAAGCGAAAGGTCGAGTAGCGTTGCCCCTGGCCTCTCCTTCCACCGCTTGCTCCACTTCTCCCGCCTCCGGTCCCTTAAAAAAAAAAAGAAACCCTCCCACGCGCTCATCCCCTGTGCCGGATTCATGACTTATCGCGTCCGTCGGTTGCTTAGCAAAATAAGGGAGGAGACCTTCGCGGAGGAGGAGGGCTTTCTGTTGGGTTTGCTTTCTTTTTTTTATTCTTTCCACTCGACTCTTGCGTCGTCTGACGATGCGGCTGCTGGCGTGCCCGCGTGTGTTTGGCGTGGAAGAGGAGGTGGTGGAGGAGTCCTCGCGAAGGGTGACCTCTTCCTACCCCCTTCTTCAACCTTCTCCCCGGCAGATATGGCATTCCCTCTCCATTCCCCCGACCGAAACTCCCGCACGTACACCCTTGATGTCTCCTTCGCAGTGTGTGTGTGTCCCTCCACCCAGGCCTTACCCCCTTTCCGCCCCCCCCTCTCTCACCCACCACCCGGCGCCTTCCCAACTCTCCGGAGCGCCACTTGGGGAAGACTGTGCAAGTGCCTTCTCCTCCGCGGCGGCTCCCCCTCCTTACCCCTCTGCGTTGCGTCTTTCTGACCTTCCACTACACCTCGTGCTTTCCTCCTCCCTCCTTTCCCCTTCCTCCTTTTACCTTTTCCTCCCCTGCAACTCCTCAATCCACCTTCCTCCCGCCCTCCCTTCCTCTTCATCCCACCTCTCTGTTTTGCCGCGTCGCATTTAATTTCTCATTTGCCCCCCTCTCCCTCCAAGGGGGATTAGGGGGGTAAGAACGGAGTGAGTCGGCGAGCTGTCGAAGTGGGCGCGCGCGTTGGGTCTGGAGACGGGCGAGAGAGCGGACCACGAGGGAGATCGGAGCCTGACGCCCCCCGTGAGTTCCTTCCCTTCCCAACTAAAACGCCCCCGACTTGTCATGAGAGACAGTTGGAGTAAAGGGTTGGTTTTTTTCGTTTTCTCATTCCCATTTTCCACCACCACCCCGTCTCCACATCCCTCTAAACTGACTGTGCCCTCTCGAATTATTTGGCCGTTTTTTTCCTTTATTCATATTTTATTCTCCGGGGTCTCTGGGTTATATCCATTTTCTCCTGAAATTTTTCAACCACTCCGTCTCGTTCCCGGGAGGCGCCTCGATTCCTTTTTTCCTCTCTTTCATTCTCTCCCTCGATTTAAAAAGAAAAATAATAAAGGTACGTTTAAGATGACGCCCTCGGGGCACGGTTTAACCTCCGGTCCAATCAGCTGCGATGTTTTGTCCCTCAAACCCCTCCCACCCATTTGCCCTCTCCCTCTCACTCTCTACCCCCCTCCTGGGGGCGAGAACCCTTGCCCCCGAAACCACCCCCTCGGGGCGTACCCTCCCCTGCATCCCCGTGATCCCCTACACCCCCGGGTGGGGCACGGTATAGAGGGGGGAGGGGTAGGGAGAGAGGAAGGGTTGCTTTGCCGTGTCACGTGGTTTTGTGAGGCCCCGTTGTTTTTGTCGTCCTGTCGACGTGACGATCGACGCACCTTTATGCTCTGCCGTGCGGTTTCGGCGTTTTGATCGCCCGTGCCTCGTGTTCCCCGTGTGGCTGCGCCTCACCTAAGGGGCGGAGGGGGGCCTTTTCTCGTGCCCCTGCACCCCGAGTACTCCCTCCTTGCCGTGACTGCCTTTCGATTACCGCGCTCTGCAAAGCCCACCAACCCACGCCCTCGTTCCAGGAGCGGTTTCGACGCGAGTGTTGTGACGAGATAACAGTTGACTTCGCGACGGCTGCTTTCGTCGGCTCGGCGGTGAGGCAGCGTGTGTGCATTATTTAAAAAAAAGAAGAGAACTCCCCTCTTTTTTAAGCCATTTCTGGTCCACGTTTACGCAATGACGGAGTGAAAGGTGTTGAGAGTGTGAACGCGTGTGTCTTGTGTAAGCGAGAGGTGAATCGATCGCAAATCAATATTTCGGTGTCGTCTCGTTGATTGCCGTCTCGTGAGGCATGTGTCGATATCGCCGAGTGGCAGTCGATGGCGGTGTGGGTGTTTTTTGGTCCGTGTATGCATTGGTTTCGGGACCGAGTGGAGGTGGAGGAGGAGGATGTGTATCCGCAGTGTGAAGTTATATCGTTTATGGGATTATCTTGTTTCAGTGAATGTAGGATTCGTTTTTCAAGCGGAATCCGTGGAGGAAACATTGAATCTGCATTAGGAGAGTGTGGCGTATAACATCTGTTATTGGGAAATTCCTGAATCGGAGCGGTGCCGGGAAATGGCGAGTCTCCTGTTCTTAATGCCCTCACATTGAAGTGACTTGGAATTACTTTAGCGCTTGCTGCGCCGCGCGCCGGGCGGTGATCGGCGTGTTTTACCTATTCACCTGCCGGGCGAGGTTCTATATGTTTTCACCGTCCAAATTGCGGGTAAATATGCCATACAGTACTAACTTCGTGATGGGAGTTATTTTGTATTGATTGAAAGCATATCAGGCTAACCACATCACTTATTCCGTTTAGGGGGAAATGGAGGAATTACTTATTTTGTCTTTTTTCTCTGCACATTTCTCATTATTTACTTTCTATAGTTCATACCATTCTTTGGTATATTACGAAAAATTACGTGATACAAGTTTTCGTTGCATTATTTCCTTGCAGAAGCAAGAAATTTGGGCTTGAATTGGATAATATTAGCTAAGACTTAATTTGTTTCATGCCAATTTCGCGTTTTTTAACTCCCATTTTTCCTGTGACCTCGAGTCTACGTTTTATTTTTTTAAGATGCTGTTTATTTCCTGAGGCTCGAAAATCGTACTCGCAATTATTCGATGTTATTTTGCGGACACTATCTTTAATATCCAAGGTTATTTCTTTTTTATTAAAAAGATGAATTTGCATTGGAAATTGAGTGATATTGATTGAATTCTTTGGGGAATGGAGACAGTTGCTTGTGTTTCTTGATATTTTTTGTTTATACTTTATGCTTGAACTATTTTGTCGTCTCAGTGAGTCCTGTTCCATTTGAACACAATAATCGAGGGCACATTAGTATTCTTCAAAAGCCTTTCTAATACTTTTTATTTTGCTTTCGTTCCGCGTGTTATATATGTATATTCTCGAATGAAAATCCTGGTAGAGGTAACTTTTTAATCCAAGCATTGACAAAAATATAAATAATATAATATATAAATATTGTGAATAGTTGAATACTCCTCTGATCTATTTATTTGTTCTCAGTTACATCTTTATTTCATCAGATGAAAATGATCAGCTTAGCTTTCACAGTAGCCTATGGACTAAGCTTTAAAAAGTATACTTTAAATCAAGAATTTTGTGGCTCAATATTTTTTGTTTCGTAATTTTTTACAAAAGATCATTGCGCCGAGCAGGTAAAAGAAATGCTACAATAACGTCACCGAACAATATTTTGAACATATTCGTAGTCTGCTTTAAGCGAATCTCTAACTGTAATCTTCTAATATCCGCGGGGGGGTGTGTATTTTCTCCAGCTATGCCATGGATAATGACTGAAATGTAAATTTCTCATTTAAAACGCCTTATAACTCATTTTTCATATTCTCTCGGCGTAGGCTAAAGCGGTTGAGTGAGCTTAGCTGGTAAGCAGACGATGAGATAGCGGCCTGAGAGATATCAGTGATAGTTTGCGTCAGACTATTATCCTGGATCGAAAGTGCCTCTCACGGTGTAATAAATGTGTTGACGCCTTTCAAAGGAACTGTGACGTAATGCGGTCGTTAGAGTGTTCGAATACTGACTGGGATTTCCCAGATCTTTATACCGGCGGATATTTTGGAAATACCGCCCATCGCTCATTGTGTTCGGCGTGTAGGTCGTTGCAATGGTTTCGGATAAACCTGAGATACTAGGAATATATATTCGTATATATTTGTGGTAGAAGGTCAGTTATTTTCTCTTGTGCTTGCTGCGAAGTTCTGGTTATCATTATATCTCCGTCTGTGGTTTTTAAGGTAGCTTGAGATATCATTTCACAAAAAACTCAGTGATAATGTCCTCATCATAACGGGAAAAATCTCATCTGACATGACCAAAATGTCTACCGCCATAATTTTCAGGTTATTTTTCCAAAAAGTGAGAATCCGTTTTTCATAAGATATGGTATTGTTAAACGCTCGTGAGAGTCATTTATTTTAAAAATGTTATAGAGTTCTGAAAAACAGCCGCCGAGAGAAATTGAACAGTATATAGTTGCTATGTTTTCTCTATTTTTACAAATATACTTGTTATTCACCAATTTGATTTTCATCAAATGCTGAAAAAGACAGAAATTTCGAAGATATTTTCAGCGCGAAAATAATTCAGGTTTAACCATCTTAAACTCAAGTACGTTAAGTTTTTGTGTCATCAAAATTTCTATATTTAATTTATGCTTCTTAACATATCTTGAATTATAAATTGAAATTCGGAAGTGTTGTCTATTATGGCTACGAAAAAAATCATCCTCAAATTATCTCAAGGGGTTATCCAATGAGGCTACTCACAAATTTCTGCCTAGTACCTTTCGATCCATTGCTGAGCTCTGCTCCACGGGCTCGGGTACATCTCAGAACTGTATTAAACCCTTTTTTTGTTCTTTTCTATTAGATTCAAGCAGGACATGCTTGTGAGCAATGCGTCGCTCTCGGACTCGTGGTATGCCCTTATGCGTGATTTACTATCATAGGAGGGCTGAAATCGAGGCGAACTCAATAGCCTCATCCACCGAATTTCCTTACGGGTCGAGGATCGTGGATGCTCATTCGAAGATCGCGTCAGGACGTCTGTTTCATCCTTTGGGAGAGAGAAGAGAGAGGAAAATTCACACCCCTTCCCGGTCGTTAATTAGAGCTTTTCATTGCCACCTTTCGCACGCTCACTCTCTCCCCGTAGTTCCCTCTCCCGACAGACTCCCTTAATTTTTAAGTGTTCCATTTTCAGCGCTCTTGAGCCACCCGTCACCTCTCCCTCCCACCCACAGCTCCACCCTCCCACTCCCCTCCCGCGCCTTCCGAAACCATTCTCACATTCTGAGCACGGAGACGACCAACCGACCCTCGGCGGAATGTTTCCTCATTGTATTCCCCAGCCCATCTCGTGTGCACTTGCCGTCCACACTGAGTATCTCTTCGTGGGCTGATCTATAAAAGAACTATCTTTCTATCAATCGAACTTTATATCAATTGATCATAAGTTTAAATGAATTGGTTATAAGCAAATGCACTCTATAATGGGTTTGTGAAAAACATAATTGAAAAAAATAGAGGGAAAAGGCCCCAGTGGAAGACCCAAGAATAAGATCATGGACCAAATTAAGAGGAAAGTACATAGTAAGGGATACCAGGAGGTTAGGGAACTAGCATTTGATAGGGGAGGATGGAGGACTGCAGTCAACCAATCTTAGGATTGAACGACCAATGACGATAATACATTTTGTTTTTCGGCAATATAATACTGTACCATTTTAAGCAGTGTGATTACTTGTCAGTTATTAAATATATATGCTGATGTTATTGATAGCTTGTTCTCGTGGTCAGGTAAGATAAGGTAAGACACGGAAATATCTTTAGGAAAAACATTTCACGTCAGCAGTTGCGAACCATAGCTCTATCCCTATCGTAGATGTTGTGAAATACATTTCTCAGTGTAATAAGACCGTGGGAAATCTGGCGCAGTGTGAGGTGGATAGCATTGAAATTATTTATTTTTTTTTAATCTTTGTTTTGAATTTTGTACTATGAGTCAGCATTTTTATCGTTGTGTTATTTTCGTGTTCCTCTATTATTCACCCTTTTCACTTCCCAGTTTAATGGGCTCATGTTATATTCTCCACTACCAAAAGAAATGGATAATACATGGTAGATTTAGGCTTTTTCACATTGTCAGGTTTATAAATTTTCGCTCCAAAATTTTCTCGGAATTGATATCACTTCCGTACAGAATAAATTGTGAAAATGTATTTCCTGTATTAGGATATTATTTTCCTGATTAAAACCAAACCTTGTAATCACGCGCCTCACAAGCCTGCTTTGATAGTGGGAAGATTCTATTTTGGCATTGGAAATTGGCTCAGAGATTGCGAATACTTATTGAAGCAGTGTTGATATAACTGAGCGGGAATTCGTTGGGCTGGATAGTGGTACAGTGAACTCGTCTGTTGTAAAAATGGAACACCTCCTTTTTGAGCTTTTCTTCTTTTTTACTCTGCCAGTAAAAATATCCTTTTCCACTTATCCTTTTCCTCTCTCACCATTTCCTCCATTTGTCATCATTCCCCGATGCACTTCCCCTTCCTCCCACTCCGTCAGTCCTACCCGGCTATTTCTCTGTGCCCGTGTTGGGTCAGTACAACGATAAGAGCGAACAGCTGTCCCGGACACGTTTTAGCCCTTCAGATGCTAGTGCATTTAAGTAATATCTCGTGGAAAAAAACGCAATTTTACCGCTTTATGCTTTTATTTACTTATCTTTTCTCTCAGTCGAAAATGGGGCCACTGAGGGACTTCACATTTCCGCAATAAACTGAGTGTAACGCTCCAGAAAATGGGAAGATTCTCGTCATTCACTAAAATGCTGTTCTTAAGAGTAATGGACCAGATGTTTTTTTTCAATCTCTTTTAATCCAAATTCAGAATTCACTATGAGTTACCCAGTTTCAGAAGTGGCACTGTTACATTTCTAGTAGTTGTAAATTGTATTTTTAGAAATTTTAGATTTGTTCTAGGAATTTTTAAATTTAAAACGGAAGTATGAATAAGTTTATCAGGATATTGTTGATTAGTCAATTTTACTGAACTGCGCTGAGGAAGACCCATAAAAGGTGCCTGGAGGGAATGAGTTTTCACCGTGCATTCACTGCTTTACGTGTTACGAATATTTTAAGCATTATATCGTAGGCAGCGTATGCGTATGCCCATATTTTCAGATCGTGACTCGAGTTATGAGAACTTTGGAAGTAAATTAGGCATGCTAGGGGTGTTGTTTTTAGTTGTAAATATGCGAAAAAAATATTATGAAGCAGGTGAAATAAATAAGCTTTGTGCTGAACTACAAATGTATCCGTTCGTATTGGAATTCATTCATTGGTCGTTCATCCTGTATTTGTTGACTGCAGCTGTCCGTCCTTGCCTGTCTGATGCGTTCCCCACTTCCTGGTAGCTCTTCCTATGTATACTTTCCTTTTCGTATAGTCAATCATTGCAATCTCAAACTGTTTGCGGAAAGAGAAATTTTGAACTTGTTATTTTGGCCATCTGTTTCAGTAATTTGTCTTAATGATCACATAGATAACAGGCTTTAGAAGTAACTTGTTTTTGATATTCCCAGGAAAAGCATCGCCTTCAGATATAGTTGGTGTTGTCGGCCGTTACGTGGTGAAAACGATTCATGTTAAAGCAATGAATAAACTTGATTTTTCCACAATTTTATTTTCTTTCCACTACCTAGGTTTCGACACTCAGGTCATCATCAGGTGACTACAGAAAATTTTTATCACAGTGAGTATGTGTACACATACATGAGGAAGGAGCGGATTAGGGTTTTTGGGGGGGGGAATTCCTGCCCCACCAACCTTCCTTCCCCACCCCTTTACCCCCCCCCCCCCCAAAAAACCCTAATCCGCTCCTTCCTCATGTATGTGTATACATACTCACTGTGTTAAACATTTTTTGTAGTCACCTGATGATGACCTGAGTGTCGAAACCTAGGTAGTGGAAAGAAAATAAAATTGTGGAAAAATCAAGTTTATTCATTGTTTTAACAAATCGCCTTCAGACTCATTTCCTTGATGGTCTGAATTTTATCTTATTTTCTGAAGCTTATTTCCATCGTTAGTTTTTCGAGCAAGATTGTGGATCAAATTTAGCGTTAAGAATTTTTACATCTCTTGTTGATATTTGCTGCCAGGATATTATAGTAACCTGCCTCCCAAAGATATCTTTGGTCTTCTCTAATGGAGACGCTAACAGGGATAAGTGGTGAAGTCTTCTAAATTAAAAATATCTTCGCACTGTACCATTAACCTCTGAATTAATTCCATTTGTCGGTTAGCTTGACCAGTCATATCCCAAACGCGTTTTCTTATTATTTTAAGTTTTGCATTCCTTAGTCTCGGTTTTTAAGTCCCGCTCCTTTATTTTTCATTTTCGAGCACCTTGTATTTTAATAGTTTTTAAAACATTTTTTTCTCCCGCGCCGCAGCCTATCCCCCCATCTCTTCCTCCTCCACCTCCAATTCTCTCCTCCACTCGCTCCCTCCTCCAAGAACTTAAGTTTCCCAGAACCCCGCTGCCCTCTCAGCGCGGCTCTCCCCTAAGTGGCATCGCTAAAGTGCCCTGAAAAGGGTTCGTAAAGGGCCTCCTAGGTGGGGGTGCAGGGTTTGCTGGGGGAGTCTCCGAGGGAGGTCTCACACCCCTTTTCCGTCGCACGCTCGCCCACCCGCGGAAGTCCCTCTGGGAAGGGAGCGGGTTGCGGGGGAGGTGTAAGGCGTTGGTCTTGCGAGCGAGGAGAGGGGGAGATGTGGGCGGCGGATGATGGGATGTGAATGTGTGTGTCGGGAGGTTGGGTGGAGTAGGAGAGGAGCTAGTTGAGTTATGGTGGAGACTGCTCGAGTCTGATGGAGTCTTTTCTCGCGCGAAAAGAATCAAATGGGGCCGGCGGGGAGTCGCTCCATAAGAGCAGAGCGCACACGTGATCGATAAAAATAATAATAATAAAAATCGGAAGTCATTTTTTTATATGCCCTACCAGCCCTGGCCCTCTCACAGTTGGAAATGGAGGGATGGGGGTTGTGTTTCTGGGCGGTTAAAATGGGGTCCCAATCCATCGTGAGGCATTTGTCGATTGCTTGGCCATCATTACTTTTTTTGTACGACGGGAAGAAATTGCCTTGCGGGTGTCAAGTAACGGTTCTCTATTTTTTTCGGACCTTGCCATATCTGCCTTCTCTTACTGAAGTGCTGCTGGTGATTTATTGGAATTATTTTTTTGAGAAGTTCCGGAGACTTAGTTCCTGTTGGTTATTGGGCATTGGAGCAGTACCTTTCAGCGTAAGAGGCCTGTAGGAATGCCAATGACGGCCTCTTTTAGGAGGAAATGGTATGAGACACTACAGGAACTGTTGCATGAAAAATCTAGCTGTTAGATATCGGATAAAGTTCCGTTCATTGAGTCCATTTTCTTTGTATTTTATTCGCTATTCGCATTTTCTTTTTATTTTATTCGCTTTGTATTTTCCATATTGTATTGCCATTATTGTTGTTAATGAATTCTCTTCGTAATTATCCGCCATAAAGTCTTGTAGATACGTTTTAAATGCTTATTTTACAGTAGGCAGTTAGTTTAAGATTCCAAACTGGATCTAAGTGTGAATTATTGACCTTATTTTGTGCCAAATGTTTATTAGTGAATGAAATAGTCACGGACGTAAATTAAGGTCAAATTTGGATCGACGCTTTACGAAAACGAATTTTGTTTGCATATTATATTGCGCCAATTCTAAGCCTCTGTAATGATGGAGATGTTTTGAGTTATGATATATCGGGTCAAATAGTTTAAAAAATTTGATTTGTTACTTGAGATGTAATCGGATGAAAAAAACATGAAATAGATTGTTGAGTTGTTTCTGTTTTCCTAGCTTGATGTTCTGGTCTGCGTCGATGCTCTTGCTTTGTAATAATAGCTTATGATTATGGTCGTTCCGTGAAATTCTTTGATGAGTGTTCGGCATGATTTTTATGCCTTTCAGATTTTTTTGTGGATGTATCGGCTGCCTTAAGTGTAGAAGCTCTTACTCTGTCTAGTTAATCTATTTTTAAAGTGCAGTATTTTTTTTTACTCTTCTTCCGAGGTAAACTCCCTCTCGCGCAGTCTTATCTCAAAGTGCAGCATGGCGAGTCGTTTTTTTTATTTCACAAAATAAGCCATTTACGGGGCTTATTCTTTGTGAACTCATGAAATCAAGGAAGAAACTCTCTTACCCGCATAAATTCGCTGCCGCTGTTTGCTTTGGGCGCTTAGGAGAATCACATTTTAAACTGGAAAAGATTTTTAAGCAGCTAACCACATTTCCCTGCTTAAGAAAAAACTTCATTCACCCTCTCTCTAAAATGCATTTTAATTTGCATGACCTATTTTAAAGCATTAGAGCCAAATTATTTCCTAAACTTGGATGTTTAGCATATTCATGCATGATCATTTGCTCCGATTGCTGTGATTTACTCAGGTTGAAAGAATTTTGATGGCCTTGAACGATATTATGCTGTGTAAATTGTTTAAAATTCATCGAATAAAATTTTTCTTATATTAAAAAAAATAAAATTACCAGAAGCATAACCGATAGTTCAAGAAAAGTTCTTATTTCCTTGCAACACTTTTTGTCTTTTCATTTGGCAAAAATTGTCCCCCGTAAGTCGTATCTGTCGAGTCATTACCACTTTTCTTTTCTCCAATCCTTGGTTTTTGATATCTCCGTGCTCGTCATAATTTTTTTTCATAATGATCAGCCATGGAGAATTTTTTCGTTTCTCCTGAAGGGAGATAGCTAGCAAAGAAGTTATAACAATGTAATGTCTCGCATTCTCGGTAAAAAAAAGTGAACATCGTCGCAGCTTTAATGCGGCCCAAACTTTCCAAGGTTACTGTGAAAAGATGTCACGCTATCCCTCGTGATAACAGGCGATGCTCTCTACATTCACCTTGTTCCTATTCATTCTTTGTTTCGCGCATTCCGTGGATTAGATTATTTGCCGTGGCCTGGATACACTCGGAGCGCATTGAATGGGGGCGGGAGGCGATAGGCATTTGTAACGCGACGCGCCGAGGTGCCCCCAGTGCCTCGGGCAGCGGTCTCGGGAGAAATAGGAGGCAAACATTGTCCCCGGCACGCCGCGCCTCACCTCCTCACCCCCTCGTGTCCTTCTCTAGCCCCCACCCCATTGTAACGAGCCACTCCACCTCACCCGTAGGGAGCCGTAATTTTTAATCGATCGCAATACGCGGCCGCCAAAGCACGCGTTCGAAGGTTGCAGTCATCCACGCACGCTCCTCGAGTAAACGCGTTCCCTTGCACGCTCCGTCCCCTTTAAAGGCGCGCGTCCCGAGTAGCCCGAAGCGAAAACCTGAGGGACACACTCTCCCGAAACGCATTTTCTCGGTCCCCTTGTCCAACTGCGTGCTGCGCTCCGATAATTCCGTTCCCTCATTTTTATTCCCTTTTCCTGAGAGCCATTCCGAACACGAGGCTCCCCGTGAATTTAAGTAGCGCATCTGCGTTCTGCTCTCTACCCCGCGAGTCGCTGGCGTGTGAGTGGCAGTTAGCTTTGGGCCTATGAATATGGGTTTATGGATAAAATGGTGTTTAATATATCTCCGGTGTGTTATTTTCTCCATTCGCTCTTTCAGTTACGGTTAAATAGAGATAATACTCCCCATTACATATTTGTTTATTTTTATTCTTTTCTTAGTGCTCAACCATGCCCAAGTCCTGGGTCTCGGAAGTAAACCTCTTTCTATGAATTAATTGGCTTAAAGATAATTTCTTCTTTGAAGATTTAGCTACTTCAATCCTAGTTTATTCTGTGGCCTTTGCCTGGTCGCAAAACCTTGCCTTGTGCCCATCATTTTTTCTCTGGTAATCTATAATCAACTGCGGTTGTATCAATCTTGTCGCGGAAAATCTTTAATTCGGGTAAATAAGGACTTTTTCTTCTTCGAAAAAGTTGGTTCTTTGGTCTTATCTCATTAGGAATTAATAATTAGAAGTAAATGAAATTAGAAATAAATAATTGAAAATTTTATTACTATTTGGTTATTTGTGAAATGCTATTGGCTTAATCATGAGCATCGGTCAAACAGGTCACAGGCATTTCTATTCGGTTGAATGTATAAATAGACGAGTTTACTCATCGGTGTTGTGGTAGATCAACCGGGAAGAGAATATATTGTCTTTTAGATGAAAGTAGATTGTGTTAAGAGAAATGAATCAATGCAAGAACTCGAATATTTTAAGGTACCATGAATTGCTTCAAGACTTAATCTGTTATTCTTAGAAAGCGTCGTATTAAATCAATTGCTTCTTAATCGGAAATATGGTGGAAATAAAATGACTCAATTATTCCATCTCTATCGAGGGTAGCGCTTATTTTGGTCTCCGAAATTTGTATCACATTCATCTGCATTGCGGACTCGGCTCTTACCTTGCCTAGAAGTTTTTATTTTGGTGCTGAAATTTAGTATTCCATCTGTGGTAATGAAATAAAGCCGGAATGCGAATCCCGGAGGGAATTTGCATAATTGAGAGAGAACTAAAATCTGGACCAGATGTACGGAGCGGTTGGTCATTATTTGGTATCCGTATTCAGTGCAAACTGAACAAAGCAATGTAAAAGACTCAAATTCATTTATTGGTCAGTTCATACTAATGGTAAAATTATTTTATCGTGTATTTAGGGTTGACCGCGTGCACTCTCATGGCGGAAAACAAAAAAAAACAAATTACATATCCCAACGCAGCGTGACAATGACCGTGTAATTTATTGATTTTTCAGGCTAATTGATTTTACTGGCGATATAGTTTCCCCGCTCGTCTCTATTCTTCTCGTTTGATTCTTTTACTATTGACTTTTGTGTCTTCTGGGAGGTTTTCGTCGTCGCAATTCTGCTTTTGGTATTCCTTGCCTCTTTCGAGTCGGTTTCAGACGTTCTTTCGTCCGACATCAATCTTTCTTTTGAAGACTGGTTTCCCCGAGAAGTTGAAAGTGGAGCCCCAACCCTCTCTCCGCATGTGTTTTTGCATCTTCCATCATTCTCGTCTCCTTTTAGGGATGCGCGTCGTCTTCGTGCCATTCTCTGATTCTCTTCGATCCCCCCGTACCCCCCTCCCACCCCCCGGGTCGCCGTAATCGTCGCTCGCTCCTGTACAGGAATCGGCGGGCCGAGTCCTCGCCGGCGGGCGAAACCCAGAAGCGGGGAAGCGGATAGATGTATCCATTTCACTTCCGAGTTGTAAAGCGCAGCGGTTCTCGATGGGTCGTGCGTGTGTTGAAAGCGCGCCCAGTTTTTCGATCGCAATCGAATGTGGGTGGGTCGCGGGGAAGAGTTATTTGTGGAGGAAAGGGGATGGTTGGGCTGGGGGGATCGTAGTTTGAGTAGATGGATGAGGAGAGGGTGGCTGTAAACGATGCAGAGCGATCATGCGATGCATCGAAGGAGAAATGTGAAATTTAGCGATTAATTGAAGTCACCACGCATTGCGTAAGCTCTTAACGGTGATAACATGTCTCATAACGGTGTAGATGTATGGCAGTTTTTTTGGACGCGGGAATAGCATTGTCAAAGTTGCTGTAAAATCCGTAGGGTGAACGCATTATTCCATTGATATGATGTTTATAAACTTGGAGTTCTAACCCGCTAGATAAAGATTAGTAGGAAAATTCTTCTTCGCCATTTAATAGGTTTGCATGGCTTTGCAATTGTGTGTCATGCTTTTCTTATTCTTCTGCGCTTTATGTCGTAGGTTGTAGCCTGTGACGGTACCCAAGTCTTGCAAGGTATTTCTCTACGCCTACTATACTATCGGCTTAAAATGTATTATTTTATAATTCGATGCAAGGTTTGAAAAGTATCAAACTAATGGTCGTGTAGATCGTGTCATTAGGGAGCTCCCTAGGACTGCACCGCGTGTGAGTAAATGTTTGATCATCTGTGTATCAGTGTTTGAGCTCTTACCCAGTTTCCTTACGGATCTAGTAAGCTGTTCATTTCGCAATATAGTTACGTATTTGCTGTGCGTTTTTTTATTACTCTCCGGCTAAGGGAAACGTTCTTCAAAACAGATCGGTGGCGAAGTTGAATTGGCATAAGTGTGGCTTTAAGAATAAGAAGACGTCGGTAATCTCATCTAAAAAGATTGATAGTGTAAAGTTTTTATTACTTTGTTGCAAGAATCTTTATTTTTTAAGCTTGCAACATGAACGGATTACACAATATTTTCAAATAATTCGCCCGTGATTGTTGATTACCTACAGAATGTCAGGTACCAGGAAATTATCGTTCGTTTCGCCCACGAGTAATGTTCCGTTCACCGTTGTTCGTGTGCGCTGGTGTGTTCCGATCTGCGGTAACTTCAACGCGTTGAAAGGGAATGCTTTCTTGTTCCGCGAAAGCATTCATCCGCCGAACAGGATTTGTTTTGATGTGTCTTGAATGTTCTTGAATCTGATTTTTTAAATGTAGCTGACACTTTCAACCCGGAATATTTCTAGTGCAATGAATAATATACAACCCGAAATATTTCTAGTGTCTCCAAACTGAATGTTTCCCATGATCCAATGTAAGATATATAAAGAACTGACTAGAGAGTTTTGTAAATTATGATGGCGTGACAGCCGAAATCGGTCGCTAGTGTTCAATAAATTTTGGAAGTCACAAATTTTTATCTTGTTTATTACATACTTGTACCTTAATACGAGTTGCGTATCGCGATGTTGTCCGTTTATGACGAGATGTCGATAGAATCGCCAACAGTTATCTGACTTTCGTTCTGCCTGCTGCGGGCCGAGTTTCTCATCGGATGCACGGATGGCAACGCTCGCAGCTGGAGGAGGTGGACGGATGCGATGCTGGAGGAGGGTGTCACTCGGAACGGTCGCTCTCCTCGAGTGGAGCGGGAGAAGTAAGAAGCTAGAGTCCCTCGTTCTTTATTTGAACCCCCGGGACGGGTGTCCCGAGAGGTGTCGACGTGGAGTCAGAATGCGTGGGCGGAGCTCTGCGTTGGAAGGGGAGAGTGGCGTGGTGGAGAGAGGAAAAGGGAGTGAGAATGACTGAGGGCTTGTGGAGGGAGGGAGTGTTAAGTAGAAAACCGGAGGAGTGATGAGTAGGAATGTGAAGGGGGGAAGGTTCTGCGATGATCATTCTTACTTTAATATCACATTGTGATATAAGTCCTGCATTGCAAATGACAAGATTAATCGCATTGCATCGCATTAGACTAACAGAATCCCTTACTACCGCGTCCCTTTAGGTGATTTCCATTCGGTAGTAAAAGTAGTAGTGTAACGTTCTTCGACAGCTTAGATCATTTCGGACATATTGTCTATCACTTACAGATCGGGGCAGCGGAAATGAGTGGAGTTGAAGGATCACGTCTACTAATTCGCACCGAGCCCCACGGTGCTTACATTCGGTAAGAGATCGCGAATCGGTGTTTTCACCATGGCCAGATTTTCCTTTCCTTTCGATTAAGTCCTCTGCCCTCTTAGCAGCACAATTTTCTTTCTATTCGTTTCCGACCTTGCGCACTGGCCTTCGGTTAAAATCGGAAGTATTGTTGATGCGCGCTGGAAACACTAAAATCTATAGTTCGTGGCTGGAGGGCCATTCGATGTAAAATGATCTTATGATAAAATGATAGTTGCATGGCCGTATTTAATAAAATACACGATAAACCTTAGGCAGCAATGAATAAATGTAAAAGGGAAAGAAATTTAAACGAAATGTTTTCCGCCATGAGTAAAAAAGTAAGTTTTCAGTATCTTTCCTGTATCATAATTTGGTCTTTGGTTACTTAAGATAGAGCAATGAAGAGCAATCTCAAAAATATGTATGATCAATCTTGAAAAAATGGCTAACGCGAGAAAACGAGGAGGAAAAAAAATTTCCAAGTAATTGCATTCCACTGCCAATGAATTAAGGCATGTGCACTTAAGATATGCATTTTATTAAAATTGGGCTTGAAACCAATTAATTTATTTGGATCATTTTACATATATAACCTTGTGTTCTTCCGAAAAGAGAACCTCGATATAGTCATTCACGATTGCCGTTACTGTGTCATTTCATAGTATTGTCGCTGAAAATGGATCATGTCGTTTTCAATTACTTTGATGTAAAATATTTCTCTTTTTAAGGGTGTATTAAGTGCCTTTTGCGAGGAAGTAACTTTCATTAGAAAACCGCTTAAAAGTATTGCTACGAATATCGATTTTCACCACATTGAATTGCACAAGCACATATTGAATGAAATCGTAGAGCCCGGATGATCAATATCGAGACGCGATATCTCCGGTGTATCGCAGATTGCCGTCGTTGCATCGCTAGGGCGTATCGTGGGAGGGAGGGAGCTTGTCTACATTTTGCGGATGTAGCGAGGGCGGTAATGGCCAAGGGTGAGAGGAAAGGTTTGCTCCCTTCCTCTCTCTCTCTCTCTCTCTCTCTCCAAGTCCCTGGCTCTCGTGTGCGGGGGCGACAATGAGAGGAGTTTGAGGGGTCGAGAAGGAAGGGACTGACGGGGAGGGGTAGATGGGAGAGTGATGAGGGGTGGTTGTGTGGAGGTGGGCGTTTTTGAGAGGGTGCAACGTGAGGGAGAGAAGGAAGGATAAGTGTGTAAAGTGGCGGTGGATGGGGAGACTGAAGGTGCGTTTGGGGCGATTGAGAAGGAAAGTGCATGTGGGTGGAAGAGGTGCGACAAGGAATATTGTTGGATGCACTGCAGTGCCATGTTAAGAGGTCTCGAACAACGGAAGTCGCTCTGGGGTCACCTGAACCCCGGAAAATGTGCAAGACCACGGAAGGATTCGAAAATAGTTAGCAATATTCTGGGAAAATTTGGGCACGATATTCGTGGCATGTTTCTCATGTATAGCCAGTTTTTGCAAGTGAGATCATTTCACTGTACACTCTGTGAGGTATGACAGTGTCTGGCGAGGGGAAGATAGGTGGCAGTAAATGTGAGCGGGGGAATGTTGAGTGATCTCTGGAACAACGGGCCCAGTATGATCATCGGGAGTTAGGAAATTATTCAAATAAAGGGAAAGAGAGTAAAAATGCATCGTTTTTGCATTGGCTTTCGGCGAGAGCCATCGCTATCTCGTGGAAAGGCTGACTTAGGAAGTCAATTTGCCGGCAATACGCCATTAATTCCACAAACGCGATTAACTTTAGCAATAGGGAGTACTTATAACTTAAATATATTGTTAGGTACTCTGTGATTATCATCATAACTGGAGCTTATATATCTTCTTTTAATATCATCCATTAAATACTCCCGATTCCGGCTGCCCTCGTAAGTTGTTGGATTTAAGTTTAGCCTTCTACCTCTGTATTAAGGCGGCTTGACGAATTTCACCGCACTCTGCCTGAATGATATTCACATATTCGTGTCACAGCTTGCTGAAAGAAATGCATTGTGCCTCCTCGGTAGATACGCAGAATGGAGCTTCTTCGCCTAAAGATTGAAGGTCGTCGTATATTACATGAATCAGCGTTTAGACTGTAGAAGTTACCTTACGGCATTCCTCTGTATCTCTTCTCATTTAGGCTGCTCCGTAGTGTTCCCATCGCTCGAATTTTATAGTTTTTCCCTTGAAGCTGCAAGTTTCCGCCCAAACTTGCTTTCAATGGAATGTATGCGAGAAAAATTAAATTTTGGTCTGAATGACGAGGAAGAGCGAGGGCCATTCATTAACCTGGAGCCCTCGCAGATTCGAGTCGCCTTTGAGGCGCGCCATGTGGACCCCTTTTTTTTGGCTTGCGCTTTCATTGGGTGGCATGAATACGAAGAGAAAATTTTATTACCGCCGTTGAGACGTCTTTTCCTGTTTCACCACCGTTTTCATATATGTACAATAGTAAATGAACTAATTCATGTTTAAAAGAGTGAATGCTATTGTTAGAAAAAGCATCCTCGCATTTTACGAATAATATGGGCTATTAATCTCTCTCTCTCTCTCTCAAAGGTCTCTCAAGTTTCGTAATGGATGTTTTATTCGTGAGCTTTTGTGTAGAATTTGGTACTTATTGCTTTAACCCCCCATCCACCTGTCTACCCGTTCCTCCTCCTCATTTTCTACTATCGCGACCTTTTGGGTAGAGCGGCCACTCATTGACCGAAAGATCCCACGTCCTTGTATAAACGGTGTCTCCGGCTTGCTCCTAATAAACTTAGGGCGCTGGTTTTTATTGGGCAAGATTCCTGTAACTCAACGAAAGAAAGGCCTTGAATTCTATTGTAACTTGCGCGTAACCCCGTTGACGACAGGGGACGGTGTGTGGTTGAGCATCCTATAAGCATCTCCCTCTCCTTTCATGCTTACCTTTAGGATACATACTCTCGTGCTGTGATCAGGGAATTAGGCGAGAGAGAGAGAGAGAGAGGAACGGTATATGGTAGCTTACCCAAGGAGCTGCAAGACGTGGGAGGCTGCAGGACTCGTCGACGGACCAGAGGTCTAGGGAGCGACACACGGGATTGATAGAGAGAATTCGCAGCACGTGTCTGGACTAATACCTATAATGTACCGTTCGTATTTCTCTCTCTCACTCAATTTCCTGCTCACAACACTTGTTTCGTGTTTTCATTCACTGATTAATTAATTGTATTTTAAACATCTTTCGTTTTATGCATTATCTCTCTTTGTTTTATGATATTCGCTTAAGTTGTCGCTCACCGCCTCGGAGATATTAATTAATTCGTTAAGGATCGGAGAAAATGTCTTCAACTGAATGTTAACGGGGGATAAATTCATCATCAAATGAGACAGGTATTCCTTGGAACAAACAATACACATCTTAAAGCTAAAAGTTTCTTTCCTCTCATATGAACGTATCCCAGTATGTAACAAGCATGACTTGGCACTGTCGACTGTCGTATTTTTCGTGAATCCAACATTTCTGTGAGTCAGTTCTACGATGGACACAACTTTTTCTTCACACTTCTCCCTGCGTAGTTAAGTCCTCGTGAGACTTCCTGCGTGGAGGCAATCCTTTCTCCTCTCCCTCTCTCTTCCCTCGCGCTTTTACTTTTGTCACTCGCGCACGGATTCGGCGGAATCGTGTCGTGGGCGAGCTGGAAGAAGATGTGTTCCCCGCGCAGCAGCCGGAGCCGCCTTAATGGGTGGTGCCGCGGCGTGGACGAGTGCGAGCCCTGATTACGTCGTCGCGACTTCCCCGGCGCCCGAGTTACAAGCGCCCGGCGAAGTTGCCTCTCGGGGTCCCCGCCCCCGTTTCGGCTCTCCTTTCTCAGATAGAAGTGCGGACCCAGTTTCTGACATTTATCGTGGGCGGTGGGAAGAAACGGGAATAGGGGCATAAAATGAGGGGATAATGCGGCCGTCGGGAAGTAGCGAGGGAGAAGTGGGAGGAAGTGGGCGGAAAAGGAGCCAGGCCCACCTATGTATTCGTACATTCACATATACCGTATGCATATATACATTATATACATAAGTCTCAGAAAAATGTTGCGCAGTTTGAGCGGACGTCGTCGCCGTAGGGAGGGCCTGTGGTAATGGGGGAAAATGAATTTTAATGGAGGGGACACTCGGAAACGAATTAAATTCTATGAAATGTCGACTCTAAAAACATCATTAAAGGAGTCTCGTGTGTACATCTCGTGCTTGGCACTGTGTGGGATTTGTTTTTAAATTTTAAGTAGTTTCTTTAGCAATTTTTCCCTAGAAATTAAAGTGCCAGTTAAGTCGCTTTAAAACTTAATTTCCTTCCAGCTATGAAATGATAATGTGGGGATGGGGGGGGAGGATAAGAAGTCGACGGGCAAGGGTAAGAAGAGAGGGGGTTGGCTCCAAATGGCGAGGACAGGCAGTAGTGTGGCCGTATGGACGGAATGAGGGAATGAAGAGAAGATAGGGAATGTGTGTATGGTGGAGGAGTGAAAAGAGAAAGGGGAAAGGAGAAAGTTAAACCAAGAGGGAGTTGGGATGAGGAGTAGTAGGAAGGAGGAATATGAGGAGTGTAGGCTGGGGAGGGAGTTCGAGGAACAATTAGGGATATAATTGAGAAGGAGTGGCGGAAGGAAAATGACGATTGTTTACGATTGACGAGGGTGTGTGGTGGGGTTGGAGAGGAGAAGATTGGGGGAGGTGTACAAAGGGCGTGGCGTGGAGCAGGTCAGAGAGAGAGAGAGAGAAAGGAAGAGGAGGAAATGGGTGAGGAGTGCGCGGGGCATTGATTAAGATGGCGAAGACGACAAATGTGTAGGCGGGAGGGAAAAAGGGACTGTGCTGAGAGGAGTGAGCGAGCTGCGGAGGGACGCCTGCCTGCCTGCCTGCTCTAATAGGAAGGCACGAGTCGGGCGGCGGTGGCGGTAAAAGCGTTGAAGCTCACGAGTCAGTAGTGCCGTTTGCCTCTCTGTTCTGCCCCTTTCGAATAACTTGGCTAATCGAATGAAAGGGAGGTCGGTGAGAGAGCGAACAGCGGAGAGAGAGAGAGGGAGAGAAGGCCGTAAATTACGGGGTGGCGGCGGAGTTATGAACGAAGGAAGCGCATAAAGTCACTTAAATTCATAAAGTTTGGATTATTGAAGCTGTACTTGTTGCCATTTGTGAGGCAAATGGAAGGTCGTTATTTGAGTGTGCGTAAACTCTGGATCCCTCTGCTAGTATGAGGTTGGCATAGTTAAGAGAATTTGCGCCGCTAGATATTGCGCCGCAGTATTTTTGACATTTCACTTTCTTCCTCCCTTCTTTGGTGGAATTTGGTGGAATCAAACTCTCAGTGACTTGCCCTCCCGTTTCTCCTTTTTTTTGAAGGGTGTTTTGACTCCCAATTCGGAAGAGAATCGTAAATCATAGACTCATTTATTTATGATGTAGATGTATTTGAATCACTGGGGCGCATGTCACAGTCCATTGTAGTTGAAAGGGAAAACAATCATTTTAATTGCCAATTTCGTGCAGTAACTCCACTCAGAGCTCGAATACTTCTTGCCTAAAGATAGTTGTACAGTAATTTTATCTATTATTTCACGTTGTAGGTTAGTTATGTTCAACTCTACGGTCAATAGCACTCAAGGAAAAGTTTATCCAGCCGTTGTATTTACAGTTGGTAGTTACAGGTATTTCCACATGTCGCTCTCTGACATAACCTGTTCCTTGGCATAAAATCCGTACCAAGGCCACTCCTCATCCTTGCGTGAGGCGTCCCCAATCCTGATGGTTGACCACGAGAGCGGACTAACCGGCTAAATCTTATACTTTGGAACCAATCGTAAAAAACGATGTAATTTGAGGTTAAGACTTCGATATTGCCATGATTCCAGTTAGACGTTGCCTTAATGTAGTATGTCGATGTTCTGCATTAGCATTAGCATTGTCAATATTCTTGAAGCAGTTGGAGGACATGACTGTTCTGAAATCTTAGAAGTGAAATTTTATCTCATGTGGAAATATTTTAATGCAACAAACCTGAGATAATCTATCTGCATTCAAAATCTTTTCTTGCGCTGGGATAGTTGTGGCCATTTTTGATCTTTTAATTACTACGAATGCTTATTGAAATGGATTAAAACCGGTAAATTTTCATATTTGTTACTTTCTTGTCCTAAGTTTAATGCCAAGCAGGATGAGGTCGAATATCAATAATTTCTCGTGTGAGGAGTGAACTTCGGCGAGTTCCTTTGTGTTCCTGTGCGATTCAATCACACGGATGAACTCCATCAACCCCGGGCTCTTGCATTAAGTCCTTCCTCTGCTCCTCAGTTCCTTTTCCCTCCGCCGACGACAACCCCTCTGCCTACCGTAATGCAATCCCTGGTCCTCTCACCTACCCCCGCATCCCCCTTCTTCCCCCTTCCCCCCTGAGGGAATGCAGGTCGCGACCCCCGCAGTTTGGAGAAACACCGCTGCTAATGGCTTGTCTGCAAGTTCCGAATACCCCTAATGTTCAAATGAACAATCGCGCCTTGCTCTCGGCCCCCCTCGGGGGAGGTTCGGGGTTGGAGGGGCGGAGAAAGAGGAGGCTGGCGGTTGAAGGAAGAGAACGAATTTGAGGTCGGGGATTTTGAGGATGGTGGGGTGTGTATGATGTTGGGATGGGGTGTGGGAGGAAGGTGGAGACGCGGGGTTGACTTGTTCGTTGGGCAAGGCGCGCGCGAGCGGGAGCAAGGTGAAAGGAAGTTCTTGTGGAGGTGTTGTGCGTGTGGGGAGAGAGGGTGGTTTAAATGCTCATTCTCCGCGGGGGAGGTTGGGAGGGAGAGGGCCGCGAGCCGCTGACGTGCCTTGGAGGAGTGAGTTTGCGGCTCCCGCTCGGGAGCGGGGGATTCCGATTGGGGTGGGATTAATTAGATGCCTCGGTGATTGGATTGCCTCTCACTGGGTCGGATTTGTGGTTCGCGGTCTGTTTCTATGAAAGGAGGCGGCTTGCAGTGCCTCTTAATTGGAAGACATTGTCGCGTCAGAGAGTCGAGTGCCGGGTCATTTGAATTCCATCCATGTTCTGTCGAGGCGTACTTTCTGTCGGCCTATATATCGTGTTGATGTGTTGCTGCTGAATTTGTGATTTCGGATCCTTGTCTTAATCTTTAATTCCATTCGAAGAGGTGTTTGTGTACAGCTGCGGAGGACGTATCAATTTATGCTTACCTAAGTACGGAAAGTTCCTTTAACTTACCTGTTTGAAACTAATATGTACCTGAATTCTTCATCTCAAATTTATATTCGGTCGTTTTTATTAAGTTTTCAAGTTGGTCAATGTGCCAGTTGTTTTCAATCAAAAGTCTGAAATTTTATTCCTTAAAAAAGCTTGGAATATGACCCGGCCAGCCGTGTGAAATAACCTTGTAATAATTCGCAAATGAAAAAGTAACTTGGTTTCTTTCCGCATATTTATTTTCCTAGTACTTACCAGGTATTTCTTCCTGGTTTTTAAATTACATTCATTTAAATTGCATTCATTTAAATTACTATGTTTATTTAATTACAGGAAAATATATATGTGGAAGGAAACCAAGTTACTTTTTCATTTGTGAAAATCAACTTTCACATAGTTGAGCCTCGAACCATGGAACTTGTTATCATTCTTCATTTATAAAAAAACGCTGTGAACATTTCACTACTTATGAATATTTTTCGTTTACTGAACACGTTCTAAATAACTCACGTTGTCGATTTAAATTTCTCCGTAAAAGTGTTACGTAATGCGATTCATGATTGCAAATTGTACGACCCCCTCCCTACACCCGTAGGATGGGAATTACTATCAGAACGCAGGTTAAAATTTAGATTAAACCTTTTAAGTAAATTCAAATCGATTTGTTCACAGATGACGTTAGATATATATTAAGAACCCCTGCGTATTATGCTAGGTTTGATCAGATTAACAAGATTAGAGAGATAGATTGTCGTACCGATAGATTTAAAATGTCATTTTTCCCGCGTACCATAAGAGAGAACAATAGGCCACGTAGCAAAGGGATAGGTAGGTGAAATATAATTAGAGTAGCCTGTAGTGCATGGTGCATGTAATAACAACCAATAATCCCTTTCTTATATGTTGATACTAACCATCTAGCTGCATGCAACCCTGTTCTCTAGCATGTCTCCCTTAAATATCCTACTTGCATGGCAATAGTGCATGTTTGGTGATATTCACCCCTGCCACACACCCTCGTGGTGGCTCGCAGGGTATTACGTTGATATAGATGTAGTCATAGTGCCTGCAGAGAGAAATTCTTCTGGGACCAATTGATACTCCTACTTATAAATTATATCATCATTCTCGTCATATTTCCGTAGTCCTAGGGTAAATACTGATTCTCCATTTGACATTTCGTTGCATTCCTATTGTACCGGATCCCTTTTTTTTGCCCCGTCACCGCATCGGCTCTGTTAAAATTAACTCAATATTTCGCTAGATCCCCCGGTTTACAGATCGTGTCATACTGCGACACTAAATGTTAGTATTTTTTTCTGTGTTAACCTTTTTGTCATCGTCCTTTAAAATGTGCGACTGGTGTTGAGTAAATTAATTTTTTTATTTATAACCTGCTTTACTTTTTTTAAACGTAGCGAGTGCCATCTCCATTGTGATTTTTGTCATCACAAAAATTGCTTTGTTCAGGAACGTGAGCGAGAAATTAGGAAACAAAAACGAGGGCTTTAAAATGGAGAACCGTGGCAAATGGAGGAGAACGCATTTTTGCACCGGGTTTGCAGACAATGCTGTGAAAAAGGGTTTTCGTTCAATTTCAGAGGACGAGTACGTCATATTTATTCTGCATCTCAGCAAAAAAAGGTCGGTGGACATGGTGGGGAATAACTCTCCCAAACGCATCTGCTCTCGTTTTTCATTAAGAAGGTCCAGAACGAATTTGTTCGCATTTTTATATTCTGGTGTATGTAATTTTGAGTGCGATTCTGTGCTGGTGTGCGAATGTAATTTAAAACTCGTGTGGATGCATATAAGAATGTAACTTGCGCGATATAGCGCGTTGGTGCGGTTTTCATAACAGAATTCTTTTACTTATCAGTTCTGCGGTGTGTCTCTTTTATTTTGCCGTTTCTATCAGCTCTATTACGGTATTAAAATGATATCACCCATGTCACCATGAAATTCGCGTGATCTGAAAATTTGGAGAAGTCTTAGACTAATGTGTGGCTTGCGAGTACATAGCGGATCGCTACGTAATCCCTTATCAGCTGAGTTTCACTTTGTTCTCTCCTAGCAGTTGGAAAATAAACGTGCGGATTTTTCTAATATTTTGTTGATTTCGCGAATAAAATCATCTGTACATGACCCTATACTCATTTTATTTTCGAGATGTGGTCTCATCAGGGCGAAATAGCATCTCTTTCACTTTTTTATCCGAGGACCTTCCCACTATCCGTATAGTGTCCCAATACATTAAGTGCATCGCCACCAATGTTTTGTACCCTTTGTCCACCCCTAACCACCGCCCTTTGTAGCCCTAATTTTACGCTTTCTCACGCCTTTATATTCTCTCTACCCACTTATTACATGTGACGTTGGAATGATTTCTTTCGCCTGAAGTGTACTGCACTGCCATTACGATAGTAAATTTCGACCCCGGACTCATTAGACCTCGAGTTTTTTTTTTAATCCTTGTTGCGATCCGATGAGACTTGTGTGTTGACATGTGACAATTTCTCTGTAGATTTTTGAATCATTCACTCACAGTGTATTTTTATCGCTAACTTAATGTTTACTGTCGTTTGAGTAATTAGAGAATAGCCGTAGGCTGATCACACTTCCGTGTTTTTTGCGTTGGTTATCAACCATTTCAGCACTAATGCCGTCGATTACTGCTTTTTGTTTACGATTAGGTTGAATGTCATTATCTAATTCACTACTTTTTTCTTTAATTTATTTTATGTTACATAAATATTGGTATTCTTTAGGAATCTTGTCGAATTCTTCCTTGAACTCCCGTAATGTAAGAATTCTTCTGTTTAAAGTGTATTCATCATCAGATGATATCAATCAGAAGATTTGATAACCGCTACTCTTCACTTTATCCTTATTCCTGCTATTCGCTTAATTATCTTATAACTCCTAATTTTAACTACCTTTTACTTGCTGGATTATTTCGTTCTTTTTATTCCTCGGTGACTCTTCCCGTTCATTTTTCATGACTTAGGTTAAGTACTTAGCCCGTCATTTATGTGTGATACTTATCCTTTTTCTCAACTCTCGCAATCCTGTGTGCACGTGAATGAATATCCTGCCATACTTTCTTTTTGTGCTCCGCCAAGAGTCGGCACCCGTCAATCATTATACCTTAAAATTATTTTCGCATTTTTTTACGTGTTAGGTCCATCCCTCTCGTCATAGTCGCATTAAAAACCCTCTTGTGTGTTTCTGTATGCATGAGCGTGAAAATCCAGCGAGGTGCTTGACACTCACTCGTTGATGTTCCACATTCAGGGCATGAGCTTTGTTTTCGCAACACAGATTTTTGCCTTTCTTTCCCCTCGACTCAACAAAGACATTAATAAAAACGGCTTGCTGCGCGCCGCGACCGACTCCTTGCCCTCCCCCCCCCCCTTCCACACCTGCTGCGCCCTCTCACGCCTTCCGTATTCCCCCTTGAAGGGAGCGACTGTCGTCCCCTCTCCTTAAAAGTTCTCCTCGCCTACGCTAGGCCTACCATCCGCATATTCTCCTCGTTTCCCGCACATTTAGATCTGTCTGATGTTCTAATTTCAGTATCGCATTGCGACATCTTTTACCGGCTGGACGTGTGTTGCATATCGCATGATATGGATCGTGTTCTTATAAATTATGGTGCTTGATAGAATGTAACGGGTGACATCGTACCGCATTTGTGTTGCATATGTTATCATTCAGGTGTAGGGAATCGTTATTTTGTAGATCTCGTGCCCTGTTTTAATACTTAAATGCCCATTTTCTGCTCTTATGACCAGTTGCAGGAACGACACTCATGTATTCTATGAAGTTATGGCAACCATTCAATAAGCGTTGCAGAAACATTTGATAAATATATTGGATTCATAACTTATGACATGGAGTTTTGAGTTCCATAAGTAGCCAAGATAACGGATACGCAATGAACCGCTTGGAGACTTAATTACTTGATAAAAGAGTTGTTTTGAGACAAATGACGTTTGTTTGTTCTTACTGACTAATAACTAGGTTAGCTAGCAATTATTCTTACTCGGAACTTTCATAAATTTTATCCGGCGGTAGAGGATTAGATCGAATATTCGAAGCGATTAACAATTTGTGAATAAGTGATGTAACTAGTAGATGCGTTCCTGCAACCCGAATGTTTTACGAGGTCGATAACTTCATGGATATCATAACTATTGATTCCATTACTGAATGTCCTTGCAACGGGCCATTAGTGAGCTAATGCTATGAATGGTTCAAAATCTATTTATTGAGCTTATAAGGGCTTTTTATTGTGGCTTAAGAATTACATGTCGTTTTACTTCGGCTGATTTTATTACCCTTACACTTCATCGAATAAAGTCGCTACGTATATCATGAGTCTACTCCTCGCATACTATCTCAAACTGTATTATTTATTTACTTCCTATGCCCCATAACAATCTGAAGCCCATTAAATACTAAATCGCTGGTAAGAAATATCGCTGGGAAATTATTGACAAGTTACTTAGCTCTATATCGCTGCTCGATGTCTGGTGAATCTCATAAGGCGGGTTTACACGTGGAACTCACTTCCATGGCAGTAGTGGTCGATAGTGGTGGTAATCGACCGCGGTTGCTACTTGCAAGGAAAACAGACTGGTTCTTTTTTGCCTGCGAGTAGCATATCGAGTCTAAGATAAAACCTCATCGCATCCGGTAGAATATTGGTCACGTGACAGCGAACGGATATTTAAAATTATGCAACGAATAACTTAGTAGGATGAGGACTCGTTGCTGCGCATGTAAATATTTATTTGTACTTGAAAATATTTCAAACGCCAAAGAACCCCTAATGTAAGCTTTGTGACTTATCTCTTATTTGATACTTCTTGTAATTGTCATAATGTTCGTACTTGTACGATACGATGTAATAATGCGCAATTTATGTAATTTATACAAATTTATTAAATCCACGAATGCCTTTGGGACTCAAACAGTGATATACGAGCGCCATTATCGTCAAATTTAGGTGATTTTTGTTATTAACATATTCATTCTTTATTTCCGTCATCCATTTGTTTGAAAAAGCCGGAAGTTATGTGTACGCTGCAACGCAAATTACGAAGACTTAACGTCGCGAGTTAATTGACTGCGAATGATAGGCGGAGACGAGAGATAGTAATAACAACCTTGGCCAGTTTGATTAACTTCAAGCAGTAACATTCATATAACAAACAAGTATTAAAATTGGAAACAAGCCCGTAGGCTAAATACCGCAAACTTGATATGTAGAAGACGATCACAAGTCACCACTCCAGCAGGTCCCTTCTCGTCCGCGGTCAATTTCAAAAGAGGCCGGCCCAGCGTAGAGACGACGCGGCTGGCGATTGAGGGGAGTCAGCTGACCAGCATAAGAGTCGGGGGAGTAGGGAAATCCTTGTCGGGTCGTTTATTGGTGGAGGAAATGGTGCTAGCGTTGAATCGGTCGGAATGGAATGCACTACTATTACTTTCAGTATAAAAGTCAGCTGATGGTTCCGTCGCGGACAGCGAACGCGAGACAGCGAATCGCCAGGCCAAATGCACGAGGGATAGTCGCGATCGGCGTTTGCTACTATTTTTGGCGTTCGCAAGTTTTTTGGTGATGAGTGGTTCTTCCGGCAGAGTGGTTTTTGCAAAGTGGAAGGGGGGAAGTTTTGGCACAACGCAGAACGATGCCCTGCAAGTGGCGATACGAATCGAGATATCATTATACTCGCTATTTCCATAGAAGTCAACTTCCACGTCTAAACCCGCCTTTACATCGTAATATGGATGTCACTATCCGTATTCCTCTCCTCTTCTCCGCTTTCCCGTGATCCCAGCTCTCGCCGTCCGTCCCTCCGCTTTTTCTCCTCCCCCTTGCCGCCCTCCACCCATTTCCTCCGCCTCCACTCCTCCTGCACCCCACACCACTCACCAGTTGCCGCACACCGCTCTGCCTCCGTTTGCAGCACCTCTGGTGGATGCAAATGAAAAGGAAGCTGACGAAAAATTTTAATCCATGCATCCATTAGGCGTCCATATCTGAATTGTAAAATTGCCAGTCGCCTCCGCTCAAAGAGAATCTTTGAAGCCCGCAAAAAAAATTGGTCCCGGGTATGGAATCTAGTTGGCTTCTGTTAATTTTTACTGGTTCTTCACCGTTTGGAGTAGCAAATGTTCGATTTAAAACTCGCCTCTGTTCGTGCGGCTTGTTACCTGAAGTGGGCTAAATACTGATTCGTATTCACTCGTTCCGGGATAAGTTTTGTGTTGGTGGAGAAAAAAATTACCTTTAAAGTTTCTCCAATCAATTCAGTTTTGAGTGTCTGACCTGAGATATAAACGTAATGCGCGGATATAGGGGTTCTTGTGATCTTAGTTAGGTGTATAATAAGAAGGCACTGCATATGTAATTAAGTTTCCTACTTGGAACATCCCTAGCCGTGAGGGTGGTTTGTTAACTTTTGCGCCTAATTTGTGCTAATTTAAGCAAAAGTATTCCCTCGTGTATCATTAAATAGGTATGCTAATTCACCGGCCTCTCACTCGTGACTGAGGCTTCCTTTAATGTCTGCTGTTGCAGCACGACTGCGGAATTTTTACGTGCTTGTGATTGTTTGGCTCGGCTGATTCTCTACTCCCTCTTGTACATTGGTCGCTAGGCACTGTTATGCAGAAAGTGTATTCAGAAATAGATTATGTTAATTTCCTCAGTGCTTACTTACCCAGTTGGAGTTTTCTCCATTGCTTTCATCAGCTGGCATAGTTCATTTGTTTAACCTCGAGCGAGTATCTCATCTGATAGTGTTTAATGAAGTGTGCTAAGTGAATCAATGGTAGCTTGCTTCAGTTTGTGAGGTAATAACAAGTAGAAATGCCGCTAGGAAGGCCTCATTTGATTTCCTGAACATGATCAAATAGTTACTATGGACGTTTTATTTACATTAATGGGAATGACTCGGGCTCATTAACTTGCCCCAATTTATTTCAATCTCGTGTTTTGTGACTTATGTTGCTACACGTGTTTCATGCGTTTACACCTTTTTTCCCTATTTCTTTGGTTATAATAAGATGCTAAGTAGCCTTCTCGTGTTCCCTTTGCAATGAAAATGAGTGTGCTGTATTCAGCCGTGCACATTATTTGTAATTCTGTTATACCATAGCTATTTTACTTTGCTACGCTTGCAAAGCTAAGTTGAGTGTCATTTTAGACCGCGGTAGTCATTCTGTACTTCAGTGTTCTACTTGATCCCATTTATGCAGTAATGATGGATACCTACCCCATGTCGTAGTTCTAATGGTGGTTAAGGTCTTTTAGTATTCATTAATTCTGTTCGAATGTACGAAAATATATGCGCTGTGAAATTAGCCTTACTTAATTTGTGAAAATTTTAAGGAATCTGAGTCAACGATGGTATCTGTGTGCCCTTAGCTGAAATCAGTGCACCACTCAAAATCTGGATTGATCAATGTTCTAGATCCAAAATCTAGATTGATCTCAGTGGAAGCGATCTCAGTCAGTTGCAACTTACTATAAGTGGAAGTATTCCATTCTAAGGGATTAAGGAGGAGCATGCAGTTTCAATTATTTGTTATTTTCTACAATATTTGTTAAGTTGTTAAGATTTATATTTCCCGCTGATGAAGGTGCTTTTCCTCGATAGAATGGTCGCCATAATGCCTTTTGCAGAAAGCAGTTATTAGTTCGAGAGACATATAGATTGCTGCTTCGTCCTTTCCTTGAATACTTCGCCATCGATTTTCCCCATAAACATTGCTCTATTAATATCAACTTAAGTAATTTCTGTTGACCAAATAACTCTCTTGTTCTCTCTCTTTTTTTTCAAGCGATTACTGATGTGGCCCTCGAACAGTGACGGGTAAATGAAGAGTGAAAAAAGCACCATTCTTAAAATACTAATTGTACATTCTTATTTCATTTAAATATCAAATTAAAAACAAAACGTTTCTTGTTGTTCTTCACCACCTTCTTATTGGACGATTCGTTCTTGTGTTAAATGTTGGTGTTTTCAGCCATTGATTATTTTCTAAATAAAATCGAAAAGTCGTCCTTTCTTGATGAAAATCACTTCTGCTGAACTGCTGTCGCTACTTCCGAGTTTAGGAGCCATTCGGTCGTAATGAAGTGGTTACTTAAAAGAGGCAAACTGTCAAAAATAGTTCTCTATTCATGTTTATGTTCCACAGCATCAGTCCTGGAACTACATCATTAATTCTTTGTTGTGGGTGATGATATAAATGAGAGCAAACAAGTGACCCCGTATCAGTATTTCATCAACTCGATCTCTTTCTAATAGATGTCGATGACAGGGTGTAGGTTCTTCCGACCGCTTTCCTCGCTCACAGACCCCTCCTGCCCGTCTTCTTCCCGTACCCCGGGCCGTCGCGTCCTTATCTCTGGCTGGTAGCCGCATGGTCCCCCGCTCCCACAGCCCCGATCCCTTCCACCCGCCCCTCGCATTCCCATCCCCTTGACCGCCTCTTTCCACGCCGGCCCACGGCCGTCTGCGCCCCCTTCCCCTGCACCCCCCACCCCCTCTGAACCGCCTGCCAGACTCCATTTCGCCGCTGATAACTCCGCGGGCCTCTCTCACATCTTCATTCCCTCCCCCCAATCTCCTCCCTACCACTTGCAGTCCATATCAACTCCCCCCTCGTGAATTCTCAAACCTTTTCCATCTGCCCATCCCTGGGACGGCCTTCTTTTCACTCACGTCCCACGCGATTAGCGCCAGCGTATCGTGTGAATTTCATCACGCCTGTACTGCTGCTTGATCAATTATCGATCCCGAGTGTATAAACGAGCCGACTTTTCGATTAGCTGATCTGACGATGAGAGAGAGACGGTGGGCTTTTTGGGAAATTTCCTAGTCCCGCGCGCTGAAATTGGGAGGGGCTTTGCCCACGTGTGTCGCCCATCGTCCATGGTACTTGCTAAATTATCTGCGTTGCTTTAGTTATCCTGCTGGACTACGTTATTTAGCGCTCGTAGGTACGTGAAATCACGGTGCTCAGCGGAAAAGCTGTATGTCATGCAATTTTGAGTTAGAGCGAGTCCTTGCTGTTCTTTTAGATTTCACGACAAAATTATGTCCGTTCAAACGGTCATTGTCCCTTCCTCTGTTGTCATTTGTTGGTGGTCCGTGTGATATGTCATGTGTTCCGAATAAATCGTGGTCGGAGTCGGAGTCCAGCGCCTGGTCATACATGTTCCGTTTTAGGATAGTGGAATATTGTTATGATTTAGATGTTGATACGTCGTGGTGGAACATTTCAAAGCCGTAGTTATGTTTATTTTTTATTTTTGAAGCAGTTATATTTTTTCCATTTTCTTTATAGTGCTGTTAAGAGCGTAAATTGACAAGTATTAAGTAAACCGTATCCGGTGAGATGTGGTGGAAGAGTTTATTCACTAACGAAGAACAATGGATTAAGTACTGACCGCTTTATTTTATAGTAGCGACATGTGTTTCGATGTATTTCATATTCTTCAGTATGTACAAATGTTGCACATTATTAAGGCCAGGTAATACGCCGAAACACTTATCGTTAATGCAAAATAAAGTGGACAGTACTATTTTTATTGACGTTTGCAGATTGGTTAGCCTCGTAAGCATTTTTTACGTTCTGTATTTTGGAGTGCCACTTGTTTTATTAGTAGCCAAACCTATATTTTGCATTGAACAATTAGGTTAGTTCTACTAGCTTCGTGTCCCTTTAGAGATAACTTAAACGCCTTTAATGAATTCCGTCCTATCGGGACATGCTTTGATTGCTTGCTCTCGAGGCATATGTATGTGCTTACATCGTCATTTATTATGATGGCCTTACTTGGAGGTTCTCATGTTGAGTTCCTGAAGGACCCGGGGAAGTGCTTGAGTTTGTAAGTATAGCAATCCTGATTCCGTCTTATTCCGGCGCAAAACCCTAGGGAGCACATTGGACGGGTCTTCACGTCTCCCTCGTCTTCGTCAAGCATCGCTCAAAGTTATGGAGGTGTGTCGGTCGAGTCGTTCTTTGCTCTCCCATCCTCCTCTTGCGCGTCGCTTGTCTCTCTCTGCCAGTCCCCGCTCCGCACCGAAAACTCCTAAAAAAGTGTGGAAAACTTCGCGTTTTGTAAGAGAAGCTACGTGCGAACAGAAATTGTGACCTAACGCCACGAAACGTAACGACCCAAACCGGTTATACATTCTGAATAAATTTTAGGAAGTCATTTTTATTGGTCGTTCAATCCTTGAATTGGTTTCCTGTAGCCCTCCGCCTTTACCTATCTATTGCTAGCTCCCTTAATTCGTGGTAGTTCATCTTAATAGATGCACATTCTTCTTAATTTATCCTATGTATTTATCCCTTAGCCTTGCTCTCGGGAATATTCCCCCTATTTTTCCTTCAATTGTATTCTTCACGAACACATAGTCCCTCAGGGTGTGCCCAATCCACCAGGCTCTTCTTTCCTGTATCGAGTTCCCTAGCGTCCTTTTCTCATTTTCTCTTTTGAATACATTTTCATTTCAGGTCGAAGTTACAAAGTTCGATTAATCATAATGACGTTCTCCCACCAAGTTAAGGCATTATTCGCTGCACTAGAAAAAGACTGATAGCACTAGTTTCTTGGTAACCCGGATCGTATTATTTGGCCTCCAATCTATATGTGTATGGCGGATAAATCGAACAAATAAAAGAGATTCAGTTTAAGAATGTTTGCTCGACTACCATTCACGACTACGACTTCCTCTCTTATTTTGCTTTTTGTATTAATTGTGGATATTTTGACAGGAGCCAAACAATTCAAAGAGCGTGAAAGGGATTTGACCCTAAAATTCATTTTTTTGGGAGGAAAATGTCAAGAACAACTCCCCGAGGTCGTGGAACTGTTATTTTGAACTGTCGATGAATCTAATATGTATTTTGAAGAATGATTACGATTCCTTAATGGACATTGATTGAATTATCTCCATTCGACTGTAGAAATTAGACCTCTGCACAATACCCTGCTTGTCACCGCGAGGGATGTGGCTATCCCTCCTAATCGTTGGATTTTAAAGCTGAACCACATGCTGTGTTATAATGCATTATTTTTTAAAAGAGGAATCTAATTAATTCATTCAATTTTTAGCGTGATGAGCTTCCAGAATGTGACGTCTGTAACAGTCAGCTGTGTACCTATAGTGACAGCGTTTTCTTGGCTGGTGCCGTATTCCTCCTTGCGGGTAGGTCGCAGGGTCGCGCGAAGATGTAAATGTACGTTCTGTCTTCCCCCGTCCCCATTGCATCCGGCCGTCCAATCTTATCCAGATTCTAATACCTCTTCCTCGCTCCCGCGTCGCTGCCCAAACTTCTCGCCTGCCTCGGAGCCTTCGCCGCTCTTCCTCTCGACTCTAGTCGGGCGACTTTAACGAGACGGGACGCCCTCCTTATATTCGCAGCTCCACACTACTCCCCCGAGCACTCCTCTTCAGCGAGTCAGGTCCCCTAACAATGACCGACGTCCCCCACCCCCCTCGACTACCCCTGCCGCCTCCGCCGACTCTGATGCCTTCCTACCCACAAGAAGCTCCCTCACCCCCATTCTAAACGTGGCTCCACGTAAAAAAGTTGACTTCTATGTATAGATACCTATCTCAACGTTTATCACGATTTCCGACTTATCCGTGAGCACAAAAATGACGGGATTTATAAATGAGGATGTGAATTTGGAAAATTGCATAATTGCAGTGGAAAATTAATCATTCAATCACACTACTCTCTTCTTGTCTCACAGTCACTCATAGAAAACATATATTAAAAATATAATAAAAAATTCCGGGAAGTGTCACTAGTAGCGATATGAGGACCCCAGAGGTCAAGGGGTCTAAGTAACAAAACCATTGTTTAGAGAAAACTTAATTCAAAGTTGAAAATGTTTGGTACAACCCACTAAGTAATTAAGAGGCATTAACCTAGAAAGCAGCACCTGTCAAGAAAATCACTTGGATCACTTTACCACCTAAAAGATTAATATTTTCACATCCCATTCCTGTACCTAACTTATTTTTTTCAAAAATATCACTTAGATCCCTTGACTTCTGGGGTCCACATATACAATAAAATCCACGAGGTTTGGCGGTAACATATATAAAACATAAAAGAACAACTCACTCATGAAATTTTTTATACTTTCGACCACATTCGTGGTCTTCTTCATCGGTAGATGTATGCCCGACTGCCGAGGCAAAACTGCTCTGGGAGTAACTTCTAACAGTAAACCTGCCGCCTTAAAGAAACCACCCTCACCCCTGTTTGTCACCCTGGCAACTATTTATGGAGTTCTCTCTTCCTCTCACATTCTTTTTATCGCTCAACTTTTATCTTTTGTCTCCACAGTCGGGAGAAATGTACGCCCCAACCCTTCCCGTTTCCCTTTTCTTCTCCTCAACCGCTTAGCGATGTCTCACGGAAGAAATCTCGTCTTCTCCTGAGTTCAATTCCAGACGAGCACGAGGTGTCTCCTATCCCCGTCTCTCTCTACCAACAGTGTAATCAATTCGTTTGGTAATCCTTTTTTAGGAAGATAATAATGCGGTTGAAAACTTGAGCGTCCCTTGAGTATGCTCGTGATTGAAAACACTTGGGGATAGCTGTCAAGGGGTTCTGGGACACAATTCTGTTGCATTTCGCTGTGGTTGAGCCCGGGTTTTTCTTTTCCATGAAAAGTCTGCTGATGTTGGAGTCAACCGTACGTATGTTCTGAAGTAAGAGAAATATGTCGTTTTTATGTATATACTTGGCTTCCTTAATAGTGTATTCATCTAAAAAATGCGGTATATCTAAGTTTAAGTAATTGGTTTCTTCGGCTCGGACTTTCTTTAGATATATCGTTTAGCATTGCACTGTAGTTTCTGATTATGAGCCTAGACTCAAATTATTAAAACTTTCGCGGTCCATGTATGTCAAGCACTATTGGTTTTTGGGCAACCCGCGTCAGGAAGTTATTATAATTTCTAATAACTTCTTGATGCAGGTTACACAAAAAGCAATAGTGCTTAATATGGGCGTAGACTGATGAGAATATTTTTTCGTATCCTTAGCTTCCCTCCCTAAAGTAGTTTCCAAGTAAAGTGAGTCCGTCATTTTTGTTCTAAAGTTAGGAAATAACGTGCTAAATTGATAGGAAGGCAAACTTAAGTGTCTGGAATATATTAGGGTTGGAGCGAAAATTGCTGGAAGAAATTTGGGGATGGAGGAAAACTGGCTGGAGGGAGTATTCAAACTGAAATGGATGTTTGAGGCCGAGATGGAAGGGTAAGTGTCAGGGAAGTTAAGCGGTAGAAGAATGAATTTTGGTCGGCAATATGGGAGATGGATGGCATACTTCTCCGAAGATGGAAATGATGTTGTGTCACAGTTCTCTGCGGTGTAAATTTTTATGCTTAATGAGAAGTAGAACGTATGATACTTTTGATGAAGGGAAAAAAATAAGGTTGGAACTTAAATTACATTAGGTTTGATCATTGTCCTATTCTTGCTTGTAAATATTCCCTGTCATTGGCGTAATCGAGGAATTAAAGGGTCGATGCAATGGCAACATGGTTCAGCGTACAAATTACACTGCAATGTGAGACATTAGTTTTCCGTGCTTTAAAACGCCTCCGCTTGGTCCAGGATGGAAATACGTGTAAACTTGGCATCGACTTCTGTCATAATAGGTCTTCTGTATCTCATAGTTAGCTAGTTCTTGAATTGTGCTCCAGTAAACGTTGATCATATGAAATTGCGTTCTTGATTACTTCTTCAGAAAATGTGAAGTAGCAAATTATTGGGTGTCTAATTCTTTCTAGTGTATTTTATAATTTCTTTTTTATTTTATGTCTTTTTGCAATTTTTCTATTGTTAAGCTTCCTTTCTTGATATCCTCATATTAGCTTAATTTATATATGAGAGAACGTGTATGGTAATGACTGACTTTTTTATTACAACTTGTATTAGTGCCAAAGAATAGAATATAATTTTTTGGCTTTTCGAGCTTAACAATAACATACATGATATGCTAGGCTGAGTGAATATTAGGGAATTCCTAGTTTCTGTATTTAAATTTAATTTCTTCACAACGTGTGTATTATAATACTTTGCGATAACTTGTTGAAACGAAGCTTTCTTCGTGGGCTGAAAATAATGTCCCTCTAAGTATCATTGAATGGCTCTACTCAGTCCTCGCATTTGTACAACATAGAAACAATTATAATTTGGACGTTCGAATTACATTTACTGGTTGGAAGTTTAAAAGCTTTTTGTGGAAAAGGACATTCAGCCGTTATCGCCTCTCGCAATGGTTCCCCTAATTTCGTCTTCAGCAACTTTTCGGGTGGGTAGCTCTTATTTTTCATGTGCAATTGAAAGAAAAACTGCATTCATATGCTTCGTGGAGCGGCAGAGATTTTTTTTTCGCTGAGTAGGAGATACTTTTTTTTCATTTCAACTATGTCAACGGATCTCATCACTCTTTTCTCTTTTTCTCTCCGTCTCCATGCCAGGCAAAAAATGTTATTTTCTTCTCGTGACTGCGCTGCCACCACTCAGAGCTATGTCGTGTCCCTCCTCCCGTCTATCTCTCTCCAAATTCTCCTTTTCCCTTCCTATTCATTCGCCCGCTTACTCTTGAGCATTGCGAAATAGCAGAATCCAGAAGTGCGCTCTTTCCCTCCCTCACGCTTAGAATCGTGTCCTTTGTATTTTCTTCGGTTCCTCGTCCTAGTAATTATCCCCCACCACTTATTTCCCTCCTCCCTCCTCCTTCCTCCCCCGCCCACTCTCTCACTCCATCTGCTTTCCCTCCGATGCACTATGCGATGGTTTTCTATTTTTTTATCCTCCCGAAGCATATTTGATCGATATCGAAAAATTCCGATGTCGCCGTGGATGGCGCGATCCCGGGTCCGCCGTACCACCCGCCTCCCTGGGGAAATAGCATCTTGATCCTCATCCGCGGCTCTGGTGCTGCGAGAGGTGGCAGGGAGGGGGCGAGGAATGCGCGAGGGACGGTGGTGCTTAGGGATGTGCGCCTGTTTGCGAGGGTTCGGTCTCAGTTGTCGCTGAAGCTGCCGGGAAAGGACGTGGTTGTGTACTCTCCCGTGGTCGGAGTTCGTTCCTAGGTTTCTACGATTGGCGCTTTCAATTTGTGACCGTCTCTCTGCCGGGGAAATACTCCCTGAAATTAACTCATCATTATGCCTAAAAACAGATCATTGACGAGGTTTCTATTTTGAATAACTCCAATTTTGTGTTTGGATTGGTATAAGAAATCTGAATGACGGTTAATTAATTTTTGGAAAAAAATTAAAATTAGTTTACGTTAGGAATAGAGGGAAGATAAGGTTTATAATTCCTATAATTTACTTTAATCGGCGGGGAAAACTCTGCTCCTGGAAATTGGACGGCCAAAGATCCGAAATAGTTTTATCAAGAGTCGACATGGAAAAAATTATCGTTTGTCTTAAATTAATGTTACGCTATGTTTCCCAATGTTTTACTTATATTTTATTTCGTAGTATTTAAAATCTGTAATCTCATGAAGTTTACTAATGCTTTGCAGCCCATCAAGCGTGCTAGCCTTCTTTTATCTTACGTCTAGTACCTATTTTTAGTTAAATGATATTGAAGATCAATATCTCTAAAAAGGTGAGTTAGTTCCATGTTGTCACGAATTATAGACGTCTTTACGACCTCCATTTCAGATTTTATCTGCGAATGAACTCAATGGAGCTCTAGTTTTTTTTCTTGATTGCAAGAAGTGAGAAGGCTCATCGAGTGAAAATATCCATGCACATGCCGCGAGTCTGAAATAACTATTTTCCACCTAGTGATCTCAATGTGAATGGTACATCGGACCTTTTTATTTCGATTGGTATACCCCTTGTATTCAAGCGCAAATGTCAGCTCCCCATTGTATCATTCTCAATTTTCATGTGCGATTGAACTCAGTCGAGCACAAGTTTATCATCTCGATCCCGATTATTGAAGAGGATGTCTCGAATTATTGAAGATGCACGAAGGCGAAGGCAATCACTTGCGGGTTAAGTGGCGAGATATCGGAGATCAATAACAGCAGCAGTTTCATGCCATGCTGCTTGATTTTCTCGGGAAACGGATTTCCTTGATAACTCTCCTTGATGGAAATCAGCTCTAGTGTTTTTGTGAATGAAAATTGATATTCCTTGGTTAAGTAAGTTGAAGGAAATCATAGTTTTCTTTTCATTTCTGATACTTATATTAATCTCATATCACCGATTACGGACGAACTTTGTGTTCGTCATTCCTTTCAATCGTTTTTATAGCTTGATAGCTAAATGCACCCATGACAACTCTTCGATCTTTTTGTCCCCGTGTCTTCTTTACGAGCCTCTCTTGTTGAGGCACCTTCTGAGACCGCTCGTTGTGAGGGTTTCTGGACGCCGTGTGCATCGACCGTAATCTTCATTACCCATTTGTGAAACGTATCAATCGCTTTTCTATTGAAATTATCATTCCTATTCCATACTTCTAAAAGGTAATGTTTTGATGACGCAAATATGGGAGCTTGGAATTTGCGCCTCCATTGGTCTTCATAAGCCTTTGCCTTATTTCTCGCGAGGATGTGCGCTCTTTGAAGCCGTCGCTTGGAAATGAAACTTGCTGATGAGTAGAAATACTCCGCCTCAGTAATGCAAATAATGTGTGGCAAAAATTGTGAACTACTATTAAACTGCGGAAAACTTAATACTCGGCCAGATCTTGTGTTCTGTTCTGCCTTTAGTTATGGCCTGGAGGGAACTTTTTCCTCGTTCTTTCGAAACTTCTTGCACTGCCCTTCCTTTGATTAAACATTCGTGGGTCGGGAAGCAGTCCGTCTTGGCCCATTTCCTTTCCCCAAGGATTTTAATACAAGTTTTGAAAGTTCAGAGGGAATCCTCCGCCATTGGAAGTTGCATCCATCGAGGGCGTGTTGGGAGGGGGGGGCGGGGAAACGCCCTTTTTCAACGCTTTCCCTGGAGAATTTGCCTTGGAACATTATTTAAATGAGGGATTAGTAATAGAGAAGAGTTAAAACACAATGAGGCGTAATACTTGACGAAAAATATTACCCTAAGGTTATTTTGGAGCCTGAAGTATTCGATCATTTAAGTTGCTAGGGACCTAAACAATGTTTCTTTGGTCCCATGAACTATAAAACGATTTCATTACGTCCTATGACTTTGTCTCAGCATCAGAAACTACATTGTCTGTTGTATCTTTTGAATAATAGCTAATTTACTCTTTTAATTAAAACTTTAGGCATGAAACGTGTTTAATATACGTTTAGGCACCCTGATTTTTCTCGGAGACTCATCGTAAAAGTCATCTTTGAGCTCATTTTTTTGTCGTAAATACCGAAATATTACCCACCCAAGACATAATATAAACTTTAAAAATATTGCTTTTGTCTGCAGGTAGCGTTTTTGATGATTAATGTCATCCACAAGGTACAGTTTTGCTCAATAATCCTCATTTCATTTACTCGTTCAAACTGCCAGGACGTGCCGTAAAACCTGTCGGGAACTTAGCGACGGTGGTGGGATCCAATGGAGTGCATAATATAGCCGGGGAATGGCTGTATCTCTTTTGATTTTACATAATTCACGGAGTTCGTATATTTTTGCTTATGACACAGTATCCGAATCTATTTTTTCCATTATCTTTTTGCCAAGCCCGAATGATTTTCATTAGTGAACTTGTATAATGAAAATAGCTGGGAAATAATATGATTCACAGCTCATTTTGTTTTTCTTGCAGGTCGATAGAGAGACTGAATACTCATTGAAATCTAATGAAACGGACATTCCAAACCCGCGTATTAACCTGTAGGTAAAGGATTGAATCATTGAATATGCTAGTCGATAGTCTAACCGCTTCCCATTATTAATTGTGAGCTCGTTTCATTTTGGAGGTCTAATTTTATCTCCCATCTGAAGAGGGGTATTCATACATTGAGCGTCCTATTTTAACAATCAGATTTTAATTTCCGCTCATGATTACTACAGTTTGTATAACTTTAGGGGCACATCGTGCCCATTCCGTTAATTAAATCTATAACGTCACTATTATTAGCAAATTGCAAGAGAAGCCACTCAAATCCCGCTACCGAAGAGTTCGTTCTTGTTGATCATTATTTTTTGGTCCTCGGGGACGTCGCAAAAATAAGTTGGCCAACGAATGGTAATGGCGTTTCTTTGTTTCGACTTGGGATTTGGTCGGGATCCCTACTGGCTTGCGTGGCGCTTACTAAAGGAGATCGACCAGGGAATCCCCAAGGCTGAGTCGCAAGAGCATTAGCATCCCCCGGAATTGGTCGCTATCCCTTGAGAACCAATTCTCCTTTATTGAAAATGAGTTCTCATAATCAAGGACAATATCCTTCGATCCACCAGTCTCGTTTTTATTCGTCATTTTAAATTTAATATCAATTTATTTACAATAATTCCCATAGCTCTGGCTCAAATTACGTGCTGCTGGGTGTACTCCTAGGATGTACCTCTATTAGAGTGAATTTTTAGATAGTAGTGAAGATAAATTTATTTAAGGAGCTGAGGAATACGAATAAAGTTCTGAAATTAGTTATTGAAGCGGACGAAGAGCGGACTTCATAAGTTCTGTGAACAAAATTTTCCGTTTGCTAACTGCTGGGAAATAGTCTTTTCTCTGTTATTTTCGCGCCACTTCTGCTTCTATTTCTCTCTTATCTCATACGGAAATTGATTCATGCATGCGTATTAATTTTATCTCAAAAATGGTTTAATGATTAAGAAGAGATATCATTTACCTTGAGGGTTTTAGTTGCTAGATATTCGCAGGTCTAGGTCTGCTCTATTATCTGGATTCAAGGAAGAGAGCCTTGTTAACGGTGAAGTTATGTCCTCTCCAGCCAACTCTTTAAGTCTTGGGTTCCATTCCCTCCCTGATATTTTTTCACCATTCAGGGTTTACTAGTGTGTGTTCCTCTAAATCTATAGTATATTTTATTGGTCCTGATAGGTTTTAATGTGACCAATTAATATATTATGAATCTAGTATTTTATTTTACGGCTATAAAATAGATGATAAAATACACTTTCGACAATGAGACATGGAATAAATGGAAAAGCAGAAAAGTAAACAATTTATGGACTTACGACTACTCGAATTTTAGAAACTATGAAGTGGCCCAGCACGTGATATTTCTGCTTGAATTCGCTGAAAGAATAACTGCAATTCTATCGTAAATTGCTCCCCTGATTTTATCTTCTTATTCCAGATTCGTCAGGTGTTACACACTGGTCACTAGCGGTGTCCATTTTTAATTAACCTCTGGCTTTTTTAATGAGATCAAATAATGTGAGCTTTAAATTTTCATTAAGACCAATTTGGTGTGGTGACGTCGTCCCGGAAATGGGTATCGACCAAGGATCCCCCTTCGCTGGAATGAAGTTCTTCAAAAACCTATTAACTGGAAGCCAATTTGGCAAAGTCTGGGACTGGCTACTAATACCTGAACCTATCATTTAAGTTAAACACATCGATAATGAACTCATCGGGTGTTTCAGTGAGGAGCTTTTCCGGTCGCATAGTTTTCTGGTTAATTGTTCTCTTCTAGCTAATTGATCGCCGGTCATGTGGATTTTTTCCTAATGGCATTTACTAATTTTCCACTTTATCAATCATTAGTGGCATTGTGTTAATAATTTTGAACTTTGGGATAGTTTTTTTTCGAAAAAAGTCACTGGCATATCCTGTCAGTTAGTTTTCACGAGTATCACCCGGTGACACCATTTATGAGCATAATTTAGCCCATAGTGAAACATTTAATGAAATTATTTACTAGTTATTATTTCCAGGAATTTCCAATCGGTTATAATTACCGATCCACTAGTAGCTAGATTTGCGTTTGACTCAGTGAATTATTTTTCACATTTTCTTTTCCCGTCGTGGAGTTGAGTCCTGTGGCACGGGTTTTTGATAAAGATATCAATAGTTTCCATTACGTCCTATATAAGTTATTTTCCAAAAAGTATGAAGGTGCATTGTTTTTTTCGCAGATATATAGTTGGTGAAACGTCTCGTGTTGAATACATTTCTGTAGAAAAGTAAATTGTGTCTTACAATAATGTTGATGTATTGTAGTCATTTTCACTTCTACCAAATGTTAGCCTCTTTGTTTGTGTTCCTATATTTGTGGGATAACTTATGATTTAGTTAGTTTCTCAGTCCTAATCTTTAATATTTTTGCAGATACATCGCGGAATTACTTGGCAATACTAGAGGTGGAGAAACTTTGATTGGTTTCGTGTGGAAAAGATCACGTATGGTAATTGTTACATGGCCTAGACAATGAAGTTAGCCACATCTCTGGATCATTGGGTTTAATAAGTTCCGGCGAATATCGTTTGATAAGTCAGTAATTTTCCATCCCTGGGAATATTACGTTAATCGATAATGTTTAAAGCTAAACTAAAAGAATAATTGTTTTTTAGCTTTTCATATCTCATGGCTGGTAGAATATTTTTTTTGCTGTGAAAGTACGTTATATGCTTGCTGCAAATTGGACAAGCCCTTTCCTAGATTGTGGATGAATTTCAGCCGGAGATGACGCAAACCCTCAGTGCTGGCGAAATGCATATATGCCTCCTTGCCACTTCATTTCTTGCTCTCTTTAAACAGAGATTTCACTTAGTGGTCGTGAGAACGAATCCCGCGTAAAATCCAGCTCCAAGTTTCAGTTCTGCCGTCTTGGCTCGCGTTTTTTTTAAACATTTTTTGTGAAATCCCCGCCTTGTGGTGCCTCGGCATTTCGTTTAACTCGGCGAGGCACATTTTGTGGCCGCCCTCGTCGTGCCAGGATCGATCCACGGCAATGAGAAAGGATGCCTTCCTTCTTCTTCTCTCTGCCACTCCATTTCCCCTTCTCGTCCACCCTTCTCCTCCCCCGCCGCTACCACCACCCCCTGCCACTACTCTCGTCAGCAATTTATTATAAAAGATGTCTCGGGAACTCCACCCATTCTTGGCCAGCGCGTATCTGAAAAAAATCCCACAAGTTTATCCCATCCCCGTTCATTTACACATTTTGGTCGTTGTGATGTGCTTTGTTCTGTGCGATGAGTATCGTTGTTCGCCTGAATGAACATCTGAGACGATAATGAATGTTAACATGGTATCTAAATAGAGGTTTGGTTGTAGAAGTTAACATAATCCAAAACTTGCAATTGTCGTGGTAGTTGTATCTGTCATTGCTAGTTTCCTAATTATTCTACTCATTTATGCAAGGCGCTTTTTTTCCAATACCAAAGGTTATTCGAGAATATGACACCGGAATAATGCTAGTAACGTCAATGTTATACCTAGCTGTTTGAACGTGGAGAATTTCATTTGACGCCGATATGATTTTTATTATCCTTATTGTTTTTTCGTTTTATCGAGATTCTCGTCTTAGTGGATGGATTTCTAGTGAATCTTCTAGAACTTCACGTCAATCAGCCTGAAATTAAATAATCCACATGATATTGAAAAATCGATACAATCGAAGTTGTAATACTCTCCAGTATTACCTTGCAGTTCCTGTGACTTATTTTCTCTATTATACGGGAGTCACCAAAATGAATATTGTAAGCTGCCTTCGTTCCAAAACGAGCGACTGTGATATCCATTCTACGGAAGTACTACGATACTGAGGAAATATCCTTAGGGCTTGGTCGTATCCTTATACCTCTGCTAATGTATTTTTGGAAATAAATTCTCCAATATCGAGAATTTGTATTTTTCCATCGTGATTGACTTTGCGAGGCAGAATTTGGACTTTGTTTTGCGTACTGTGACGGATTATCCTCATTTTTAAATTACTGAGCGTCAATTATTATAGTTTGGTTTACCTGTGATGAGGCTGAAATCCAGTTCTTGGTCTATGACCTTAGGTTTTAACTGGAGTGCCTAAAGCTGCTGCAATTTTTGTACCTCTATGACTAGAGTTGAGATAATATTTTGAATCTACTAGGAGTGTAGAGGTCATGGTTTGTTCCAAAGAGCCTTTAATTGGTTGAGAATACACTCTTAAGTGACTTACAATTGGAATTCTTTGTGTCCAATTCGAATTGACATAGATTCGTTGTTACGCTATGTCACCAGCTATTGTCGCCCTTTCCGATTCCCATCTGAAAAAATTCCCCCAGTATCTCAGCCGTCTGTTCCTGAAAAGTGTCATGCCACTTTGGTTCATGGTAACGTCAAGCGCCAATATGTAACTCATGTAATATACTTTCCATTGTATGTTTCCTGGGTGTCAAAAATGTTCCACCTTTGTTACCCCGTCCGGTCCTTTGCCGTGAGCCTCTTGTGCAATCAATTTTACCGAGTGAATTCAGTAATGTGTAACCAAAATAACAGTAATCTGAAACCTTTACCGAGCAAGTTGTAAAGTTCTCGGAGAAATTGTTAGAGGTTGACGAAAAATAGATAAGTACTCGATCTCAATGCCGAACAAATCATCATTTGTGCTAGAAACATCCATTTCTATAGGTGTATTTAGTCCTGTGCAAAAAACTCACCGATAAAAACTTGGAACAATCTCTTTGCTCAAATTCTTCTCTCGTTTCATTTAGGCATAATACTCTTCTTCAATATCCGCAATAATTTGCGCTATGCATTTCTTTTTGGTCTTCATGTTAACCCCTCCCACTCATGTTCCCACTCAAAAGTGTTTTCCGGAGACAGTTGTGCCTCAGAGCGTGCCCAAAGTGAGAGTGTTTTATTCTTCTCAGCGATTCCATGTAACATCTTTTCTCCCTTGGTCTTTGGATAGACTCTTCGTTGGCGATTCACTCGGACGCATGGCTGACATTATCATCCATCATTCGATCGAATCTGCATAACACCGCATGTCTGTCGTCTCTAGTAATCTCTGTTCTGATTCTTGCTTCGTAAAAGAGTCACAACCGAAGTTTAATTTTAACTTAAGCTTTTCTGAAGTGTTCCTGTGTTGCAAGAATGACTTCTTAGCTGTCGGTTGGTTTGTTCGCTAATACTGTACCATTTTTACCTTGGCTACCCAGCTGTCTTCATCTTTCTTGTTTCATCCTTCCCTAGCCTGACTGCAAAATTCTTGTTCCGGTTTTTTCCTCTCCAAGTTGATATTGATACCACAAAATTGTTCTTTAACCAAAGGTGTTTTCTCTCAATTTTATAGGTAACTTTTTGAATGAATATTTCCAGTTGGGCAACTAAGAGTGAAATTAAGCAGGGCCAATGTTGCTCATTCGGACGGCTCTTATAGGAATTATTTATGATAAATTTCATCGGCTTACTTATTCCACTGGAGTGTCGCACCTTCCGGTCGTAGGAGTATCCCAGAGTTACTTCAGGGGCTACCCCTCCGCGGGTCCGTTTAAAGCATCATCGCGGCTGTCTTTTCTTCGCCGAAGGCATAGAGCCTCTTCTGCCTACGGCACAGCGGCCAGGAAGAATATTCCCAAACATTTATCCAGTCGAGCGCCTCCGCGGCATTCCCGTCGACTGCCGCACCCGACTACATGGTGTGGCGCGGGGATGCGGGAGGATGAGTGGGTGCGGCGCGGCGGCTGTGGCGCGGGGGTTTCCCTCATGCGGGAGTGAGCCGCCCTGAATGTACCCACGCCGCGGAGGAATCCTTGGCTCTCCCTCAAGATCCTCCTCTCGCGGGAATAAAAGGCAGAGGTCGTGCGGCTTCATCTCCTTCTTCATCCCCCGTGGGGCAAGGTGGGGGATGGGCGCCCGTAAGGGTGGAAAGAAGGAAACCCCCACCCCCTACCTGATGCCACCTTTCAAGACGCCCGCGCTCCCGTGTGTGGTGTTTTAGGAGTCTCTCCCCACCCACCCCACTGCTCTTAAAACCTCAGAATGCACCCACCTCGCCTCCACACAGCCACGAGCGCGCATCCAGACCTCCATCCTCCTTATTTTTCGGCTCGCCTGCCCGTCAGCGCGGCTTTTCTATTAAAGGGAATAAGAAGGAGAAGAGATGTGCCGGAATTTCCAATTCTGACAGGCGCGCGTCCCTATGCCGGGCTGAAGGAGGAAGGCGGGGTCTAGCATGTGGGTGTGTGTGAAAACTTCCACTTTGTGTAATCCCTCCACTCTCACGGCCTTGCTTTCCTTTTTCTTCATTTTTCTTCTCATTCTTTTTTCCTTCCCTTTTGTTCTTCTCCTCCTCCAATCCATCCGCACACTCTCTCCCTCCTCTCGGAGACATTGGAAATAACTCCGCGCCCTCTTGCCTTTATAGCGTCTTTCATCCATGCAACCCACCTTCCCCTCGAACCCACCCACCCTTCACCGACCCCAAGCACCCTTCATATCTCTACTCTCTCACTCACTCAATTCTTGCCCTCCCCCACCTTTAAGCTGTCATGATTGATAAACTCTCGCCTCAATTTTTCCTTCGAGCCTTATTGTCACGTCGATTGCCAAGATTGATGGTCTTAACTTGATGATGTTGTAAGGACGGAGGTATTTTTTTGCTTATTCCATAACGTCGGGCCGCATATTTTTGAGTTCTCTATTGTGCATTCGCTTTTTCGCTGGAGTATTATTTCCTGTTTTAGACGGCGTCCGCTTTCTGTTAAAGCATAGGATTCTTTTTTTCGAATGCGCTTCCCGTACACATTTTTGAAATCCATTCACGTGTGAAATCCATCACGCTGTTTTTTTAAATATTGTGTTGCTTGGCGTATTTATTCCATAATGTCGAGTAGAGAAACTCCTTAACAAAGCGTCATAAATATTTGAGCTAAAATATATTCTTGTCTATGGTAATCCTCCAAATTACCAGAGTAGAAAATAGATCCGTGCTTCATCTTTGCTCTCTTCAGTAAACGTTGAGACGCCTAAATGTTAATCAAATCCTCCCATGTCACGAAATGCGCCTGGAGTATTTTTTAATATGTCTCCCAAAGAGCTGTAAGATGCGGTGTACCTATTTCCTTATTCGGCCTCATCTTGTTACCGTTCCTAGAACTTGGGTATATTTTTATTGAAGGAGCGTTTCGTCATTAACGAAATATTATCGGTTACTTCCTTCATAATTTTCTCAAATTTCTCTAGCTATGATTATACAAGAAGGTCGTAATGGAAACTGGCGTGGTCTTTACGTGACATCAATATTGCCGTTTGGCAATGTCTCGTAACGGCTGGTGAAAAGTACGTGAAAAGTTTCATAAAATAAGCATGTCTATTGAAAACTAATTGTTATCAGTTTTCTAGGTGCAAATACTATTCTAGAGATGTATGTTGATTGATAAAGAAAAATATAGGAGTTAAATTGGCATTTTGGATCAAATGTGATCGCCCTTGATTAAATCCTATTTTAAAATCCCCATTAAGAGTTCTGTAATTATCTTCGTTCAAATTAATTATTTCTGATTGCGTTCAAATTAATAATTTCTAATGAGCATGTGGCGCTGCGCAGATGACGGTCGACTTTGAGGCATTTGTTGTCTTCGTGAGGATATATTTAAATGTTATAGATAACGTGGGAAGTATGCGAAGCATCAAGTAGCTGAGCAAATTTTCGACTGTGGTCCATTAAAGAATTTGCAATTACGTGGGAGAAATTCCCCCAGGGTTAGAGCGGAATGTTCTTTCTGAATTTCATGGGGGAAAAGAGCAGCTTTCTGGGGGCAGAAGCCCTTGTGTTTTGCCTGTCTCGCGCAGCTTCGATCAATATTTTTGCAAAGAAAATGGCATCCGCGGTGGATAGGGTGGGGTTATTTCTTTGCAAGTCAACCACAAAGGCCTGGAGTTCCATGAATGAATTTGCTGTTTTTCACAATTCCTCGAAATTTCGGTGAACTACATTCAAGCATTAGAAGCCGCCCATCCATTGTGCCGCCAATCATGGTGGGCGTGTCTTCTCGATGTTGAAGTACGACTCCGAAGTATGTGGAATTTAGGATCTTTCATGAACGCTGTTTTTTCTATGCTTTTCACTTTCTCCTTGGTGATATTCATCGTAATCATCAGTGGTAATCAGTCCAAGAGTGGTTTGCTGGAATTCTACCCTCCGATCATATTTAAGCCATCCTCTTTAATTCGTCATGTCCTATTTCGATACTTTTTTAATAATATTTCTTCGTATATTCTATCATTGGTCATCCTCAGTAGTTCATTCCATTCATGCCTTTTAATTTCATTCTGGTGACTTTTCCATTCATAATATACTCAAGAAGTTAGTCTTTTTTTTCTCTCCGTATTTTCGTATAAAATCCTTTCAATACCCGTCTCGAACCAATTTTTATGAAGGTACTCTACTCATGACATCGTCCTTTATTATTTGGCCTTCTGTTTGTTCTTCAACTTTTACCTAGCATAGAAAACCCTTCACCACTGTTTCCATGCTTCTTATGTATGCTGCTGTTTTTTGTCACAGCCAATATGCCTTGTGATGACCGTCTCTGTACCTACGTTTTAGTCAACTGCTTACTTATCTCTAATTCTGTTGCCAGCTTCATCCACTTCAAAATCCATCGCGGGGCAATCGAATGTCTATAATGATATTGTCTTGGAAACATTTAATAACCTCTCGTCATCATTTTTCATTATTAGATAATATTTAAGATAAAGATTTTACGATTTTAACGAGTATTATGTGGTAGTAATGCTGGGAAACTTGTCCTGCTAGAGCCCGAGAGACTGGGTGTTCCGCAAGGAATTATTTTGCACATAATGCGATCACGTCATTGGCGCTCCACCATAATCTTTGGTGGAATATGAAAGAAGATACTTATGCTGTAAGTCGTGGATAGATTGGTTCATGCGTCGTCAACGTAGGACGTGCACTGCTTGAAAACCGTATCTCAGAAGAGAAGAAGTTGACGGTTTTAAATTGAGACTAAAATTGAGACTTTTTAGCCGTTCTATTATTATTCAAGATAAAAAGATGTGTTGAAAATATTTTAGCTGTAATGTATTTTATTAAAGCTCTCGGTTAAAGCTTTCAGTGCTGTGAAAGGCCGCACAGAATCCGTAGCGTATGCCAAGCCCGGTGATATATTTGGGTGTCCATAGCAAAGTTGTGTTTTTCGTGGATACTAAAACTCTTCGATAAATCATTGGCGATACTTTGAGGAACTTTCCTGTTCTGTATGTATAACCCGCAGGACTCGTAGCTATTTTTCCTATTCCCTCCATGTCCTACCAGTTTGGGTGTAAATAGTCAGAAATACTTGGGACTATCTCATCGGTTTGTGCTTGGTAAAGTAGCTGTGGGGCTTTTAATAAACTTTTCTTCCTTAACAAATGAATAATTTGTATTTTGGGTACGAGCCTTACTTTAAGGAAAATATAATTATTCTTTATGTCAAGTCTTTGTGAAGTTATATACCGGCCCATGGGATGTGTGATGCATTGTTGTTGACACACTTGCGCGATAAACCCAAGAGCCATTTTTGGTTCTGTGGCACTCGAAAAAGAAAAGAGAAATTCTTGAACTATAGATCCTATGAAATTCTTATGAGCGAAAACTACTTTGAGCGAATATCCTGAAGAGTGCTAAGTGTCGTATATCTAATTCCCTCAAATTTCTTCCATCTTTCGTTCGCCCCGCTCAACATTCGGGAAACAGCGTTTGTAAAGCCTTTTCTCGAAATATTTCTGATTAAATTAACTATAATAACTCTTGATCGTTAAAAAATCTAATGTTATCATATCTTTAATATTTAAATTTAAATCTGGAAAACGATTCGGTGTAAAGACAAGAGTGAGGTACGTACCGTAAAATAAATTCGTTGGAACGTAAAATAAAACCGTAAAAAGGTAGAAAAATTTTTGCAATGAACTGTTTTGCTTAAAATCAACTGTTTTGCTTAGAATGCGAAATTATCAAATGTATTACGTATGTTTAAAAATATAGTTGATACCACATTCAGTTGTCGTTCAATCTTAAGTTTGCTTAAATTCAGTTGTCCATCTATTTCTCCTTTGGTCTTCCTCTTGGGATTTAAGTCTCTATTTTTCATTCAATAACTATCCGAAATTTGATTGAGGTTTTAAAAACTTACACCTAGTATGCGTTTTAAGGGTAGTTAGAATTTCCAATTCCATCCGAAGCTCCGTTGCTCCACCACACCCTCACCCCCTCCATGAAGTGGTCACAAACTCGCTAGAGCGACAAGGGATCTTCACCCGAGTTGTCTGCCCTTCACGTTCTCCAGTTGACATCTCTGTCCCTCTCCCTTTTCCTCTTCTGCCTCTCAACTCCTCCTCCTCCTCCCCCCCCCCCCATCCGCCGCCCACCCACGGCCTCCTCCGCCCTTCCGGCCTGCTACGCTCCAAGCCAACTATTCCTCCTCCTCCTCCTCCTCCTCCTGTACGCCCTCGTCATCCATGCGTCAGCGGATATGTGCGAAGCCACTGCACGCGCAATGCGTGAAGTCATTCGGCGGCGGTGTTGCCTCGCTCCCGGATAGATAGACTGCGGACCCCCAGGAGGTGATCGTGGTGTTACCATGTTGAGAGAATGACTATCCTATTTGAAAGTAACCATTTTTACTAACTTATGAACCTAGCCGTATCATTGATTCGTGCGCTAATTTGTGATATCCGATTCTGCCTATTGATGTTTGTAAAAACGTAACAGATTTCGACTCAGCGTATCTATCAGATCGATAATTTCAATGTATATATAGTATTAAGGGCCAAAATTTTACGCAATTTTTTTTTGCATTTCCGACGATTGTCCCTGGGATCCCAATAGGCTGCTAAGCCTGTCAACAGGATTTCCAGGGACCGGGCCAACAGAACTTGACATTCATCCATGCCCTGGGTGGTGAAATCCACCCAGGCGGGACTCGAACCCGCGACTCCAGGAATAGCAGCCGAGGACTTCACCCCTCCGCCAACAGGGGCCGGCTGTTTGAATGATGTTTGAACTTTCTGATTTTACTACCGCCGCACAAATACTTATTGTTTGACCGCGTTTGGGATAGTTTTGGTATTCCACCAACTTGAATAAACATTGTTGGACAATAATTGCCGACTCTCTCTCGTGTCTTAAAGTTTTGCATTCCTTTTTTTATTACGTTCGTGTGTTACATACGTTTTGATTCATGCAGTTCCTTTTTCGTAAGTGTCTTAGAGCATTTTTCATCATTTTAAGTTGATATCAATACGGGAATTTGAGTTAGCAATTTTTTTCATTAAACTGGGAGTGCCAATAATAAATTCATTCAAATCAGTGGTACTTTTGTGTTTCTTACTTGGAAGTCGAAAAATTAGCCGCTTCCTTAATTTTAACGTCGTGCCGGGTTTTCCTCGTGCAGAAACACTTCAGACATGCCTGATAGTGACAGCCCGGAAAAATTTATCTCCTTCTTTTCTTCGAGTTTGCTTTTTAAGAGAAATTTTTAGCAACTTTCAAATCGAAACTAGAAAGAAGAGAGCCTCAGCTGGATCGTTGTCGCCGTAAGTTGTATCATGTTTTCCCCGTTTTCCTAACCAATTGTAATTTGAATCGAACGTAAGCAGCAAACAGAGATTTTTAATTTCATTATAGTCAGAGCTTTATAATCATTTTCCTATCCAATTATGGTAATGAAGAAATGAAGCACACAAGAGCTATCAGTCGGAAACACTTCCGGCTATTATTTTCCGAGTTATGCCAGTCACGCTTTTGGTGTTTTTGCATGCAGGAATCATTATCCCATCCCTAATTTGGTATGGTTGATGGAAATTCAACTTCTCAATTTCATATCTTTATTTGCCTGGATTATAGTTTTGCTAAGTTTAGTAATGAAAAATATTATGATGCTTCTATTATGTCATGTCAGGTGTTCATATAAATTTTCGTCAATAGAATGTTCATGTTGAGAAACCAAGTAATACGAATTGGAGATCGATTCTATCTTACATGAATAGATCACTTGCAGGTTATTTTTCAAAGCTGTGTTATGTTAGCTTATTATCATTTGTGATTTTACTTTTCTCTATTTGAATTGACTCATAGACTGCTACATTCTATACATCTCTAGTTACCTATGGGTTACATTCCCCATTTGACGATTGGCCGTGGGTTTGCCTGAATGTGAAGTAATTAATGATCACCTTTTTCGCTCTCATCATGGTTGACGTTGCGCGGACTATTCGTCGTATTCTATGCCTCAGTGCATGTGGAATAATCAGGAAAGTGAAAATCAATGGCTATTGAACTAGTTTTTATGGTACTTTGGTATGTTAATCAATGGTATTTTCTCCATCGATGTTTATCGATCAACGATGGCATATTCTCATGCGTTAAAACCGTATGCAAACAGGCTTTCGCAGGTAAGCTTTGGCGTTTCTTTTGTGCGGCGGGCAACTGCTCGCTCGACCCCTGCTGGCGTGGAATTGGACTTAAGAGTGGCCTCTCTCTGTCCTATTCCGCTCGTCGTGCGGCGATCGATGGCGCACTATGGGCGAGTTGTCAATGGCAGCAATTGAACCCCTTGCCGGCGACAGCCACTGAACGTGATCTGTTTTCATAATCCCCCAATTAACATATTTCCACTGTCGGGGACACATTCTGTGGAGGCGAAAAGGCTGCCAGTGGATTTGACCCAGGTAGCGAGATTGACTCGCCCCTGGCACCGCCAGTAAGCACGGTCCTCCTGGTTTTGGCAGTCCCCGAGAGCCATGGGAGAAATTGGACACTTTCCTCCATTTTTTCTTGCCGCAGGGTTAGATCCAAAGTGCACTAACAATTTGCTGTCGTTTTCACCGGACCGATAATGTTCTCTCGTTGGAAAACTCTTAATAATAACCTTTTATCATATAGATATACACCTCAGCACAAAGTCTGGCGTAGTACATACTGTGTGCTGTGCTGCATAATACCTCCTCTGGTGCATACATGGACGGTTTTCGAGAGGAATTTCGGATCGTCATGCACCCCACAAGAATGTCCAAACCCTGGAAACAGTAAAAATATATGAAATATTAAATTAAGTGTTTTCACTGTTCGAAACTCTCCTCTATTTATTTACTACATTAGCATTGAGATATCGCTCATTTTAAGTAATTTTTAATACTTTATGTTTAAACTTACCATATGAATCCATTTCCATAAATGCTACTCACTCGCACTTGACGGAAAAAAGGAGGATTGCTTGTGCTGAAATGACTATGTCGGCTGCTTTCTCCAGAATTTGAATAAGGCTTTAGGTGAGCAGCGGATTCATGTCTCACCGCACTACTCTGATATTTGGAGGATTTGAGGAGGGTTGTGGTCAGAATGAAACTGTTTCTCGGGCATTGGAGAAATTTTATTGCAATCCTAACCAAATATGATCCCTTCTTGCTCCTAAATAATAGCGGTTAAAGCTGAGCAGTGATATATAAGGATACTCCTTAAGGTTAGAAATAAAGGGGAAAACGTGGTGTACAAATTTCAACCCAGTGTGCTTTACTTGTTATGTTACAACATTGTAACCAAGTGCATAATTACTACCATTATAATTTAGCAGAATTCATGGTCACTTCCTCAAAGTTTGTCATCAGATGATTTTGCATCTATAGCCTCGGTATTTTTGTTGTTACGTTGATGCATTTATTAGTAGAAATTTCCACGCTCAAAGAGTAAAAGTATAAGTATACGGTGGGAATATACGAGCGGGTGTGGATTTTTTTGGCATTCTTTAATATCTAAGCCTTATACGGGCTGATTTTGAGTTAAAAATTACTGTTACACTCCGTTATATTGATAATTAACCCGGGAGAGGGCGCGCGGTGAAATGTAACGTTAGAAGGCGCGCGGGGTGTCATCGACACCCCAAAGCAAGTAATTTTTTATCTTTTTCCTTGAAAAAATATGGTCATTTTGTCTCCTTTTTTAAATGAATCTCTCTTATTACCTTCACGCTATGTATTTATTTTTACATTATTACTAATAACCTGAGGTCGGGAGAAAAGTATTCAACAGAAGTCTTTTCTGCAGCTTATTTGGCACTCGTAAAAATAACTGATGTTAATCATCAACTCATTAATGATAAACTCATGAGTTGATCATTAATGATCAACTCATGTTTTCTAAGACAAGGAGTTTCTTATTAAACCTTCTAAATATGATGTTCTACATGCTAAATAAGAAAAAAACACGATCAGCACTTACAATTTCTATATGTTGAAGTCAAAAAAAGGGGCCGAATTTCTCAATTGAAATTATGAATTAAAACTTGATTATTTACAAATATTACTGGAAAATGTTTAATTGAGTTGAAGTATATTGAAACAGCAGCAGTAGAAAGTGATATTTCTTACCATTATGGACGCAGTATTGATGCAGGAAAACAGCTCTGGGGCAGTCGTATGATTCCTAAGAGGAACGTGGAAGGGCGCGTGGGGTGTAGGTAACACCCCAGACCACTTTGACTCGTTTCGATTTCGAAGCAAAATGATATGTATATGGAATACTGACATAAATTCGTCAGAATGTAAGAGATTTGAAGGTATGAAAACTTGCAACATTGTAGATACATCGATGGACACACAATGTATCAAAGAAAAACCTTGGGGTGTCAATTACACACCGCGCGCCCTCTCTCGGGTTGTGTCGCTACTTGTTTAAATTAGTGCACTATCGGATAGCTTGCCAAGCAATGATGTGCGCTAATGTCGTTATCCGTCGTTTGCCAGTATCAGAAGTATATAAACTGAATGCGTTTATGGTCTGTCGAGCGCCAAGCATGAATTTTATGGGCTTTTAGGATAAAGTCGCCATTTTTATTAGACAGAAGCGATGCAGATCATAACGTTTTAATAGGCCGCTCATCCGCCTTTGCATGCATTCAATTCAGGTGGTCCGGGACGCAATGCGGATTTGAATGGCTCCCAGGTTGGAAAAATCATAAAGGCGCCACCTGCACTAAGCGCTTTGAAATCGCATCGTAATTAAATCCCTATCTAATCGCATTTCGCTAGTTGTGAATCATAATGTGCAGCTTTAGATGATTTTCATTTGGAAAATCGGAATACCTTTCTGGCATCCTATTTGCCCATTTTATCGTAATTTTAATCGCATATCGTAGTCTTCAGTTGTTAAAAATAAGTTTCAATATACCTCCGTGTTTATTTAATCATCCCATATACCCTGGTGTGTATTTAGGGCATACTAATTTCGCTAAATTCGATAAGTTTTCTTTGTAGCATTGGTTAAGTTCCTTGATTAAGAGTGTTTCTGTCAAAGGGAAGTGATTGTTTTTATTTGGTAAGTCATGTGATATGTTTAAAACAGTCTGTTGACTATCGTGTTCTCTCTTGGTGATACTTCAAAAAACTCTTACGATGAATAATCCTGAAATTTTTTTGGGAATATGTACTTTTCAGTAAAAAGTATTGCAGTTGAAGCTCCTATCTTTTCCCAGAATGTTCGTTCATGATCAAGCTCTGAGGCAACGACCGGAGGGCATGAAGGCGATGTTCCATGTTAGAAATTGCTTTTTTTAAACTTGGCCCTAAGTTTTGAGTATGGCGTGATTTGGAAAAAAATGCGTACCTTCATTACAAAAAATGGATCGATTCACTCGAGGATACCTTTATATCACGCTATAACCATTGTGTGAAATTCACAGTGGAAAAATCATTCGCCTGGACTGAGAATCGAACCCAGATTCCTCGATTTCTCGTCCACTGCTCTAACCAATTAAGCTACCCATGCGTCCTCTTTCACTGTGAATCTCATTGTTAGAGCACGAGGTTTGAGCACTCGGCGCGAAATCGAGGGATCTGGGTTCGATTCCCAGTCCAGGTGAATGATGTTTCCACTGTGGATTTCGCACAATTGTGTGATCACTAGCGGGTGACTCCGTTGAAGTAACCGCGCGTCTAGTTCCTTGGTTCTTTGAAAATATCACACTATAATTTATTAAAATTCTACCTATCACGATAGATACCGAAGCCAGTTTAAATATCTAATTTCATCTCGAAAGTTTTGTGCGTGGGACATCTCCTATTCAGTTTTTGGTCGAGGGCATTTTCTCAACTCTCTCGCCGTCCTCGGCAGAGCACGCATCCCGCGTATGAGAGTAAAAGAGTAATCTTGAGCGGCTAGTACTCGGCGGTGTCCAGTCGAGTGTGTGGGTTTTTTTCCCTGAGATCCCCCCTCCTCTTCGTCCCAAAGATGCGCTTCCGCGCGATATATTTTTCATTCCGGGCGCCACCCAAGTGTCCGCGCTGATAAGGGAAGAAGCAGCAGTTCGTTTCATCTCCGCAGGATTGAAGACCAGCTGGGTGACGGTCAACCATGTGGATGAATCTCGTTTCCCCCCGTCCACTTCCCCCGCCACCCACCGTCCTCTGTGTCCGTTGTGGGATTTTTTTTACATTTTCCCGTATTCCCTCCGCTAAACAGTGGCTCCGTGCCAGGGAGGCGCGGAGTTCTATTCCGGGAGAGAATTCGGGATGAGAATTGCTCGTTTTTTTATTTTTCACCGGGCCACCCTTGAGCGTTGTTGCGGTTTCGTCTTCGAAGAGCCAAAAGTCAACATTTTGAAATTCATGGGTGAGCGACATAATGTTCGTTATGGAGCTTCTCTTGCCGAGTTTCCTAGCTCTTCAATTTGTTTTTAAGCCCGTCACTTTATTTTCGCACAGTTGTTAGTGACCATGAAGAGCAAGTGGTGCGATTAAGTTCAAAACACCATTTCTCCTGCTGTATTTTTGTTCTGAAGACTTCATCATGGATTGAGGTATGTGGACTACCGGTTCAATTCTGCGTGAAAACGCTATTTGCATTAAATATTTTTGTGTTAAGAATAAGCAATAAGATGTATAGTATTGTTACGATAGGCTCAGTGAGCTTGAAAAATAAGAGAGCGGTTGGGGTCATGTTATGTGCGAATATGATCATGGAATTTCCCTCGACCAGTGCTTCGGTATCTATTTCAGTGTTGTAAAAGGAAAAACAGACTGCGTACCATTTTTCCATATTCATTCATTGTGAGTTTAGAATCTTTTATTTTCCGCACCCAATTACTTGTGCACGTAATTATTAACGTAGTTTTCAATTTATTCCTAATCAGTATAGTTATGGCTCTCATTTTGTCTTTCCTCATATCTTTTCGTTCCTTAGGGGGCGTCCATTAATTACGTGAGGCGATTTTGGCGATTTTTCGACCCCCCCCCCCTCTACCCCCATGGTGAGATGTCGTGAGATTTGGCTCGACCCTCTCCCCCTAATCTCACGTGAGATTTCAAAAGCGTATTTTCAGTGTAAATACGTTAATCTCTGCTTGATTGTGTTGGATTTATTAAAAGAACTAAATTTGCTTAATTATTTTTATTTTAGACTAGTATTTAAGACTACTAAGAACGTAGTCTAGAATCACGGTGAGAAAATCGAACAATAAAATACTTAAATAGGAACTACTTAAATTCGTAAAATAATACTCATTCGAATACAGTCCACGGGGACTCATGTGTGGTCTCAAGAGTGACTACTGGAACCAACATGTCCATGTGATTTTCAGTAAAATCTTCTGCTCCTTCAACCTCGCTCTGATTAAGCCACTCTAAACAGTTGTCGCTTGCACGCGTTTGTCGCGCGTTTTGCTGGTCGGTGGCGGTTAAACAATCGAGGGGCTACTGTGCTACTTTGTGGCGTTCGCATAACCGCGATATATATTATTGTGTAGGATTTAGTCATATTTTAGTGGAGAAACATGTTTTACTTAACTTAACCCAGTTTTCTGGCAATTTTTCATTGTTTCTTGCGGAAAAAATATTACGTGATATTTACCGAGACCCCCCCCCCTCGCCCCTACGTGAGATTGGGTGAGATTTGGCTCGACCCCCTCCCCCCCAAAACGCCTCACGTAATTAATGGACGCCCCCTTATTTAAACCTATGAGGTAATACTTAAATAGCTAAAATCGACCTTGTTTCCTTGTGATCCTGTGTACTGTAACTTATTTGTTTCGTTCAAATTCTCCTGCCAATTTCTGAATGGTACTTACGTCATGTTTTAAAAATATATATTCGTAGCGTTCAAATTATATTTGTAAATAAAGGGGGCATTGCAAAAGAAATTCAATAGCAGTTCGAGGAATTTCCTGTGTCGGCATTGCGCGTTAATTGATAATTGAATCACTGGCACGCTGCCCCGTAGTCGTATTCCTTGTCGTTAATATGACTCTGAGACGCTTACGTTCATTTCTGTTATCCATACCAACCTTTTTGCCTTGGCGATTTTTCGATCCACCCTCCCCCCATTTTAGTGTAAATACGTTAATCTGTGCTTGATTGCGTTGGATCGAAATCGAGAATTGAGCTTGTAGATAACATCGAGTCGGCCAAAACCGGCGATGAAAATACGTATAAATTGACTTGAATCGAAATCGGGAATCGAATCACGGACCTATAGCTGACCGTTACATTTCCTCTGGCTTTGAACAAAAATTTGACCGTATTATTCAGAGAAAAGCGAGACGAGCTCCCATGGAGAGGTCGCTTTTATATTGCGAGGTGTAACAATTTCAGTCACTCGTACAGGATTCTTTAATTCTCAATAATAAATGTACATATCCGCACCATCTCCTCCAATGATACTCAAGTCGATTGAATCCCCCTGGAAACCCTTGGAATTCCAGCCCCAGTTGAGCTAGGGGACCTGCTGATGGAGGAAATTGGCCACTGACTGCGCGCTACCCCTGATTTATTACTTATCATTTCCCTGGCGATGGCATAATCTTCGTCGGACCGTTTGGCGCTTTATGGCGGCGATTAAATAAAATTACAAATGCTTTCCCCTGACGGCGGAGAAATCGAACGAAGAGGTCCCTTTTCCTCTGACTGAGAGACACATTCGACGAGTTACGGGGGGCGAATTCGATGTGAAACGTCTTATTAATAGGTGGGAATTGGGGCCTACCTATGGCTGGTGGAGATTGGGAACAAAATTGAGCTTGTAGATATTATCGATTCGGCCAAAACCGGCGATGAAAATACGTATAAATTGACTTGAATCGAAATCGGGAATCGAATCACGGACCTATAGCTGACCATTACAGCATCCTCGCGTCCCCATTCATTTTTCACTTTTGGAGGAATTTAAGGGAATAAAGGTTCAGAGCAGATTATAGGCAAAGACCCGTGGTTCGCATCCTGGTCCAAGTGGATTTTTTCCTGAGGAAAGTTCAATTTTGTTAGTTAAACGATTTAGAGAGAATAATAGGTAAATATATCTCTACGTAGTTAATGATAGTATACGTGTTGTTATAGGATTTTACCTCGCTGAAAGTGGTGTCTTTGAAGTCCAAAATCCCCTCGCTGAAAGTGGTGTCTTTGAAGTCCAAAATCCCTTATGAGTATGGTCCTTGATCGACCGTTAGCGCTAAACATCTAATCCTCCTAAACCCCTCTAAAATTGCCCTGGAAATTGTGTTTACTTAAAGTTTCTAAAATCCTCTAAGTATGTAGTTCACCCGAGCTGGGCATTAGCCATTCGAAAAGGAAAATTTGATAGGGTAAAATTGACGGCTATCCTGGATTTGATTAGGTCGTTATAGGGAATGAGATGCCAGCCAAGTATGTGTGTAAAATCACGGACCGCCGTCAGCGTAAAAGTATCGTAGTTCGACGTATAATCGTGCGAGGAGTTTGAGTATGGGTTTATTTGAAAGCGTTTCGATGGTTCTTGAAGAGAAAACCACCAAAAAAAACTTAATTTCCGAATGCTAAAACGTTTGAAAGATAAAACTTGTAAAATGGTAAAAGTCTTCGACGTTTCAAGTAAATGTCTGAATTTATTAAAAGTGTAAGGACGAAATCTACCGGAAGTAAAGATCACCGAATTCTTTATCTAATAAGTCTTTGACTCACCTCGATTAACATAACCGACCCGAGGAAGACGTTCCACAAAATAAACACCTACGTTAGTGTCGCAGACACTACTTGTTAGGTTTTCTTTACGATACTTTTGTCTGCGATCGTTCATACTTTGGTTTAGTGAGGAGGAAGTTTTTCTTTCCCTTATCCCAGGGCCTTGGGTGAACTCTTTGGCATAGGTGAAGTTTTGTATTGTGGTCGACGGGCAATATGGGCATTTTAAATGGGCATGCATGCGGCTCGGAGAAATGTATCCCCTCCCCCCCACTCCCAACCCCACCAACATGCCCCCAAAGGGCCTCCTCTCCCTGGCGGTGTTCCGTTCGTCCTTGCCCCTGCCGCCCGAAAGAATGCCATAAATTCGCCCCTCTGGGTTCTTTCCCCTCACTTTTTAATGCATTAACTAATATCCCCTCGCGTGTCGTTTTTCCGTCATATTACCAAAGTTTCCGACCCTTTAATTTTTCCTGAGTGAATTGCTAGGTTGCCCGTGATGTGTGAGATTATGATTGGTGTGTCAGTTTTTGGTCATTTAATTAGGTTTTTTCCCGCAGGTGCATATTTCCGTCATCTCGAGTCATTTGCGGGTGATATTTACGAAATTATGATTTAAATGATGCTTCCGTAATGATGTAATGGCATTCACAACTGATCAAATTACGGACACCAACTGGAGCGTGTGTTCGTTCATGATGTGAAGGGCTCCATCGTGCGTGCCAGCGAGTTTACAGGAGATTTTTAATCAATGAAGGTCCTTGTGCGTGCTGCCAAAATAAACTCACCCTCCCATTTATTCCTGTTCACATCATTCCGCGTGTGGTGGACCACCCTACGCTATGTTCTTATTAATATCATGCCTTAACATCTCATTTTATGCTTGGGAAATTTCCCAAGAAAATAGCCTCGTGCTCGGTGGTTCGAAATCCGTTTGGGTTGATCCTTCATTTATCTCGGGCAATTTTCCAACTCATCATTTGCCATTGATTATGGAAGAAGATAATATTCTACTTTAACCCTTTCAGTACCAGAGGTACATTTATGTACCTCTTGATTTTTTTCCTGTGTTCCCAAGCCCTTCTTTTGTAAATGGAATAAAAATCCATAGATACTTTCCTGGCACATATTTCTAGCTGTCTAGTTAAATGTATCCTCAAAAGAGTGCGCTGGGCGCAATAATTTCCATTTTATATTCCGAAGCTACTGTGAAAAGTTAGGCCGACCAGCAACCCGTTTTTAAAAAATTTGCCTTCGACTTAGTATTTTAAAATGTGTTCTCCTTTTCACATATCGTTTATTACGCATTAATATTTATTATGAATAACAAATACATACATTACTGTCATTTACATAACATTAAATAAATTTTTGTCCATTATTTTAAAAAAATGTGTAAAAGTGTATGTGAGAATAGAAATTGATTTCCTTGAATACTGTCGGTGTTATAAGACGTAAGTAGTTACGTGAAACAAATTTCAGCGAAATATCTTGAGAATAAAATAGGGTGGGACCGAAATGGTTAAGTTTGATTCTAGCTTGATCGGGATGGGATTAGAATCGTCCCATAGCCAACGAGAAGGACATGATGTTATTCAGTAACAGTCGTGATAAGTATTAATGAATTAACAGCGCAACATCTTTTCGCTGGACTGTAATAACTCCTCAAACTAGCATTTGGAATCATTTTCCGAATTTCCAGTGGCCATAACGCTCTCTCATGGACGATCTATGGGAGGTAATGGAGAAGTATAAAAATGAACGAGGTAGGTCTGGATCGTTTGTTGGCCCGACGTTCTCGATTTTCTGGATCGCCTTCAATTCCCTTTACTGCCGACATCTGGTTTCGAGGTGGGCGCCTGAAGTGCCCGCTTGAATCATTATTTAAACTTATCCGAGGGAGTCCTGCGGTTTTTGTCCGAAAGCGAAAATTGTTTGGAGGCCTCTGTGTCGGAATCCGCGCGGTAGACAAGAGTGGGCGCTTACATCATCGTCCTTAATATCCCACTTGACTCTTCAGGCCCTCTTGCTCCCTCTCTCGCTCTTGGCTTATTTTCCCTCCTCCTCCGTGGATTTCTCCAGCAATAACAATCCCGCCCGTCGCCCTTTTACGCCCCTCTCCCTTCCCCTACTCCCGACTTCCCAATCCTCAGCCCACACACCACACTCTAACCCCTTTCGCCGGCTACTGTTACCCCCTCCACGCGGAGGAATTGCCCGTGCCATCCTTCCTCTTAGGACTGGGCCATGTTCAAATGGCAATATCATATGAGGATGCAAATTTTTAATAGTAAAAAACACGATAAATCGATGCAATACCTTTCGAGAGAAAATTAATAGGTTCACGGAATGTTATGATTGTTTCGAATTCTACTAAGTAAAAGGCTGATTATCCTGAAGGTAATGATAAATGGAATAGTACAAGGTTGAAAGAGGGGCCAGGGGTGATGAGGAGGAATTCGACATAAATTTGAATCTCCAGTTGTATAATAGAGTTACTGGGACCAAGGTTTTGATGTGCTACATGATCATTAGGCGATGATGGTCAAAGAGAAATTCAGGACGCCATAAATCTACTTCACCTTTGGGAAAATGCAATTCCTGTTGACATTAGCATAAGTTTAAATGAACGCTAAACGCAGCGACTAAAGGAGAAACGTGACGAAGTAAAGAGGGACATTGAAAAGAGAATCAGTTTGTCCAGACTATCAGCTTGTCCAGACGTTGCGAAAACTGTTGGTAATAGCCAACGGAGAGGTTTAAAGTTAGAGAATGTAAAGCAAGCGTCGACCATTTACTACCCTTGAATATTTCCATGCGTTATAGTCGTGCTCTGCCCCCGCGCGAGTGCCAATAAGTTCTGCAATTTCAATGATAACCTTTCCTTTCAATGGGAAAGAATAGAAGGGTGCAGAGAACGAATCATCGGATTGAGGAACTAATGATTATGATTCAGGTAGCCCATCAACACTGCAATGCAGTGCGTTGTGCATCTCCGGAAGGTCACTTGTCAATATATCGCTCAGTCTCATCTTCGATGAAGTTCTTCCGAAGTAAGCCGCCGCGGACCCAGCCCACATGGGTGGGGACACACGCGTGAAGGCGCACGCTTGCCTCCCAACTTGGCAACCTCGTCTTCCCTTTGGATCTGAATGGGATGGGGAGCGAAAGAGTTGGGGAGTGAGGGAGGGGGTGTGTCCCCTCCCACTCCTCCCTCTCCACTCCAACATGTGTCTGCGTATGGCTTCCCCTCCCCTCTCTCCATCCCCCCCACCCATCCTCCCAATCCTTCTCTCTCTCAGTCAGCGAGCCTCTTGTGTGTGTGTGTCTCGCCATGCGGGTGCCTTCGAGTGGTGCGTGACTTAGTGACACTAAATAAGTGTGAGCGGGTCTATCCGTGCGTGCTCCGGTAGGAAAGCCCTCTCCTCTTTCCCGTGTGTGCTATTCCCGACGCCTCTTCTACGTCCCGACACCCCCTTACACTCTCCCCATCTTTCTCTGTCTGTTGTCACCCTTCTTACTCGCTCCACTCGCCCCTCCCCCCTTAATTCCGCCCCCCCCCGCCCCCGTCGTCAAAATCGGAAGGTGTTGTTTCCTGTTTTGTGTGTAAGCCGTGTTGAGTCCGAACGCGTGTCCGGTTTTATCTCCAGAAAGCGGTAAGGAAGTGTGTGTCGTTCTGAAGTTTGTGCTTGTGTGTTGTGTTTCGTCGTGGTGGTTGTGGTTTTGTGCCCCAATCGAGTGTGATTTAAAGTCTCCTTCCCCACATTCGTGTCCCCAATAAGACGTGTCCCCTCTTTGTGTACCCTGTCCCGAAGCGACCCGCGAGAGAGATTTAATGTCTCCATCCCGTTTGGTCCCGCAGTCGGGAGTCGCCGCTACTACGCCGCTCTCCTCTCCCGCACCCGGAGCTACCCGATGTGGGACGGTGACACGTTCCGGCGGCGGCTACCGCGGATTGTCCCCGGAGGGCGTCCTTCTCGAGGGCACGCTTTTGAGGCTCCGCATCGCGTCCGTGTTTGGAGGGACTCTCCCGGTCGTCCGCCTCCCTTGACTCCCTCCAAGCCGTCCTCTCTCGGCGTTGATTTTTGGGTCAGGGGTCGAAATGGTGTGTACATCGTGCATCGTTTGAATCTATGATCCATGCTCGTGTCAATCATGTGTGATGTCCATCCTGTCCGCGGTTCTTCTCCATTCGGCAGCGTTATTGGTGTCGTTTTGTGTCGCCCTCGTTTGGATTCACCAAAGGATTTCGTTTCGCTCCAGTTTGGATTACTTGTTTCGTTTGTGTCGGTTTGTCGACCTTTATGTGCGCCTCCGAGCCGACTCCTTTGTGAATGTGCAGTGTTGGTGATGATGCCATAATAAAGCGAGGATGACGTCGACGCCGCGATAAAGTTTCCCCGTGTGCCGTCGAGCATTTTGGAGAAGGTGATCTGTCCCGGGGATAAAATTACTCTCTCTAACCCGGTATCGACATCGTTTGAAATGTTCATTCGTTTTCTATGTGTTCTGATGAATAATTCCGTAGTTTTCCGTGAAAGATAAACTTGCTAGCTGAGGCCTGTAGTACGAAGACTGTGGTTAAAATATTTGAAGATGGCCTCGGTACCCAGAACTGTGAAACACGTTCCTGGCAACCCCAAAGTCACGGTTTCGAATCCCGTGCCGGAAATGGTTGTCAGGGTTATTATCTTAGACAAGTAGTTGCGAAATACCAATAACAGTTGGAGCGGACGTCCCTAACCTAATTTTGTTGCCATAGCAAAGATTTGTCGATGTTTGACTTAACATACCTTGCCCTAACCATTAATATTATTCCATATTCGTACGTTTTCATTTGATCCTGAAAGTTCCACCAAGCCTTAAGATACGGTCGTGCTTCCGTCTAGTCCAAGCGAAAAAAAGTGACCATTGGTTGAAAAACCTATCATTATCAAATGTATTACAAGGTAAACGACTCGAGTTAGTATTTTTCGTGTGTGAAATTTATACTGTGCTTTAGTTTTGTTCTGTAAATGTAATAATCCTCCATCATGTATTGCTATGGCTCCTGCAGATATATGACCACTTGATATTTAATCACAGACCATCATTGGGAACCTCTCTTTTATATAATTTATACTCTTAATTCACATTTATGAACGAGAATATTCTGGTCCATTTCGACCTGTGTTCGTTATCTTTGATATGGCTCTTGGAATTTGTCCCTTTTTTTATGAAGAGCCGCCCGATTGCCCATGAGGTCAATGTGACGTAGACATCCTTCAATCTTTCCATCGGCCGTCGAGAAAAAAGGAAGGCAGCATCTAGAGATGCCAGTGAGCGAGCGAGTGCTGGTATAGCCATTGATCATTCTCAATTTGATGCTGACATCATTGAATAAAGCAGAGTTAAAGGAATGAGACGTTTTTATTAAGCTTCTAAAGTACCTCCTCAATGTTCAGCTGCGTAAACCGAGTGTAACCAAATGAGCAGTAATGTTATGAGCGTTCTTCTGTAGCGTGTGTAATTTTTTTGTTTTTAAAACGTTGGCGACTGTGTTAACCGCCACAAAAACTGCCGGTGTCCTTGTCAATTCCAGCTTTGCGTTAGTATATTCGATGAAACGAGACGTACTAAGTGGGCCAGTGATTTCGCTAATGTGGCAGAAAATAGCCTCCCCTTCGGCGTTTCGTCAGTGGTTGTGTGGGCGCCTTGTATTATTTAATGGCACCCAGGGCGATGTGAAACAACTGGCCCGACTTTAATGCGGTTATTGGAATGTCATCGATTGTAATCTAAGATGTAATATCATCGAATTAATCTTTGCAATAATAATTAATGCGCATCGTTCATTTGGTAAAGCTATGCAACGCGAATTTCATACCAAGAATTAGGCCTCTCATTTTTCTGTTGCTGAAAGAGAAAGAAGTTTATTATTCTACAATCTTGATTAGAGTGAAGGAAAACAGTGACCAGATGCTTACAATCTTGTTTCATTCTTGGCTCTTCCTCGTAAATTGAGGTTCTTTTCCCTTGTTTACATATTCTGAGAAATCCGCGTTACTGTCCGTCTGTAATGTTGAATATACGTATGGGAATAAAAACTGATTCTCTTAATTCACTCAACTTTAACAGGGTTTCCTTATTGAGGTTCGTTCATTAATTTTGTTGTTCATACATGTTTTGATTTCATAAGTTCGACTTCAACATCAGTCATGATTCCGAAGAGTAAATTGCTGCAGCCTTCCACTCCAATCTCTTCCCTGCTAGATGTTCGTAGCTCTCTGCATTAATTTCTCTTGTAATTTTCCTGATGTAACCCATCCTTGGTGAAATTAATTGTTTTTTTCCATTAATCTCTCCAAGAGTAGTATTTTTGCAAGGCGTTTGTATATTAGAATGTGTCCAATCTGTTTGCGTCATCTACTCAGCTGATATTTTTCGAAAATTTCTTTTCTGTCCAACTCTTTGTTATACTCGTCGTCGGCCCCCCTCCCTCAATGATTCACTACTTCCTCATTGATGATTCACTTCAGCCATTTGATATAATCAGTCATTCGTCGATAGCACTACCTTTCCTTTGCTTCCAATCTTCTTAAATCTGTAGCTATAATTACGGAGGATTCAATGAGTAATGAAAAAGCATCCTCAAAATGTAAGTCACATGTGATTTTCTTCTCTAGTCGGTTAGGTACGGTGTGCAGTGAGCTATGGTCATTATGCATCTTTTTATCTTGTACTTACAAATAGCATGAGTCATCTGGTGTACTAATATACTTCATTGTGTTCTGTATACATTTTCATAGTCCTGGATATTATGATTTCCACATTTTCTGTGACAGATGTATTTTTCTTAGAAACTGAAGTATTTAGCTGATGGTATGGTTGTCATCAGTAAGAATATGCGGTCCGGTATTCGATTCATTCCGTTGGGAAATGTGGCTCAGTTGTAGGTACGTCTCAGACATCGCACTGAAGGGAAATCTTGTCTTAGGTAAACAGGATTGTGTTAGAACAATGTGACCAATTTTCAATCATGTAACTTCCACATCTTCGCTCCGATTATCCCCTATTTTCTCTTCTTTCAATAACCTTTTAATATTCTACTTTCACTCGTATTGCGGGATTGATTCGATAACGTTTGCGGAGAACTCCAGAATTAGCACATTGGTCTCTTGTCCTCTAGTGGCGTTTTTGTATGTTGCTGAGCACAGCCGAAAAGTACATCTCTGCTGCGGCGGAATAACCTCTCATGTTTTTTTCTCCTTCTACTACCACTCCGTCTCACTCCATCACCACTCGTCTCATGCGCTCGCTCTCATGTTTTTCCATTCTTGTGGGTCTTCCCGTTCTTCATACCCGCCGTTTTACTGCTTGCGGCCTCCCTCCCACACTAACCCCACTATTCCCCCTTCCTCCCCATCCAAGCCCCCCCCCCCCCAACCCTTCGGTCGTTTCATTCGCCGCCATCCTTCCCGTGACCCCTTCTGAATTGCCGGCAGCTGCTTTCGGGGAGGTCATCCCTGTCTCCCCTCACTCCCACGTATTTTTACGACTTGCATCATCAGTCACTCGTTCTTTTCCTTTTCCGTTCCCGTTTCCTTCGTATCTCTAACCTCGCGTATGGAACGCATTGTGTTGCAGTCCTTGGCTTTACATCCGGTCCCCGAAGCACAGCTGACTTGGACCTATTTTACCGATGGAGTCACCTCCCGAAGTTCATTTTCAGCGCAACCATTATCATATTTCTCTCTCTCTCTCTGGTGAAAGGACGCATATAATGCTGGAATTGTTGCGACATTGGTGAAACCCAAAGTTTTCGAATTACTTGGATATGTTTCGACTGTTCATGATATGTAATCCATTTTAAACTAAATGCGCCATTTTATAGGAAAATATTATGAACCCCCACGACTTTCATCTGGGCTTACTTATTTTAGCGCCTTTCGTTTGTAAACACCGGCTCAAGCAGTTGCTCGTAATTTATTATTTGAGATTAATTTTTATCCCGAAGTTCGGGTAGTCATTATTTTAATAATTCTTTGTAAGCATTCTTTGACTAGGCTCAAATGTTTTTATAATTTCGATTTTCTTCCCATCGACATTGTGCTCTTAATCATAGGGCAATATTTGCAAATGGAAAATGTCGTATTCGAAAATAAGAATCCTCCCAAATCTCTAATATGATCTCATTATTCTTGAAATTAACGCAATAGCTTGGTTGTAGTACCAACCACTGAAGTACTTAATTTTACTTTACCAAATTAGTTGTTTGTCATTACCCGTATGCTTTACAGTGGTTGTTACTTGCGTGCTGGTATTTCTAAAAAATATATGAAACTGCAGTCGATTATTTTCTACACCGCAGAATTTAACGGAATTGCGTAACTGCTTCGTCGCCATTTTCTACCTTCCAAAATTCTCTACAAATATTCTGTAATTCTCTCATGTCCCATCTTTCTCTTAAATTCGCAAAATTGTGGAAGATTGATTCCTAATGGAACAAGGAGCCATAAACACTTATTTTAGTGATTCGATTTTAAGTAGAAGACTTCCAGGTTTGAGGGCTTCCAGATTTTCTTGGTGTCTAAACCTTTTTTTACGACTTTGCGGAGGACCTTCAGTATTGTAAGCGAAGTGTTCTATTTGTATATCCGCTTCTGATGACGACCTGTTGATTCTGAGGTTTTTAGTGATCGGAAAAATTTGGCGGTCAAGTGGGTGGAATTCTCCCGTCATTTTTTTTCTCCGCCCGAGTGCACGTTAGTATGCGCCGTGGCGACCGTGCCAAATGGACGCGTTGCCGCCAAGGAATAACTCTGGCCGCGGACCAAAGGCGCTTCCAAGTCTCAAGGCCGGCTCCTTCCCGAGACGGAAATAAAATCGGCCCCCGTATGGACCCCGTATGCGGTTATTCAAAATCTTCCATTTACGGGTTTAATAATTTTGCCGCGATGCAGTCATGATTGAGTGGGATTCAAATTTGAAATTAAGTGCTTTCAGAGGAAGACCCGTGGTGCAATTGTAAATGAGCCTGTGGAGTGAGATGCTCTGGTGAAGACATTGGTTACGTCATGTTTATTGCGTAAGCGTTCATTATTGTAAAATGATGCAATCGTTAGTGCATTTTAGCCCCTTATTGTGTTCTGTATACATTTTCATAGTCCTGGATATTATGATTTCCACATTTTCTGTGACAGATGTATTTTTCTTAGAAACAAGTATTTAGCTGATGGTATGGTTGTCATCATCAAGAATATGCGGTCCGGTATTCGATTCATTCCGTTAGGAAATGTGGCTCAGTTGTAGGTACGTCTCAGACATCGCACTGAAGGGAAATCTTGTCTTAGGTAAACAGGTTGTGTGCCATAATCGGTTTTTGATAATTTCGGAGGTTGTGTGCCATAATCGGTTTTTGATAATTTTGGCCCTGTCGTGGAGAGGGTAATAAATTCAGTAGAGGTGTTTTTTTGCTACTTGATATCTGATATCCCCGCGAGGAGAGTTTGTATCCTTGTTTCTTTGGATATTGGTATTTTGCACGGTTTATAGAGAGCTGTAGTCATAATTATTTAGTCATAAGGATGTATGACTTAAAGCGCTAAGTAACCTTATGCATACTGCTTGCAGGGATCGCTTTAGAATTACATGTATAACTATTGTTTGTTACCACATAAGTGTCAGCAGGAAGTTTTCCCACCTCGTAATTGTATGCAAATTAATGTTCCTCCTACGCTTTTACTTAGCTTGTGGCTTATTTATTTTTAAAGGCCCTCTTTTCGATGTCGTTCACTTGTTGGAGTTTGTGTTTTGATGCATTCAGGAGTTTCATCTTTGCATATGGTAATATGCTCATGAGGAGAAAAGCGTAGGACGGAATATTCCCACTTTCCCTTCACAAGGATAGAATGAAGATTTCTATCCGGGAAACCCGCTAATCTTATTCCTACAAATTTTTCAGGTTATTGTTTTAGAGGTTCTGTAAAGTGGGCAGTAATTTCATGTTAGCATCGGGGTAATCAAGCGGATGAGATTGCTTTTGATTGCTCTTATAATTTTTCGGAAGTGATTAATTTCTCCTTCTCAAAAAGGAACTTCGCCATGTAGTTATATGACTCAGCGGATGTTTATTTTTTGCAATTGGTTCCGGAACACGCCAATCACAATTCCCTTCCGATTGTTGCTCGGGGCTGACTAAGAAAAACACTCAACTCCCTTCCGCGGAAAAATTGGAACGAACGGCCTTTTCCATTCATCTTATTGCCGCTGTGATCACAAAAAGTGGGACAGATTCCACCCAATCTCCCCTGTCCACGTCCCTCCCACCCCCACTGCCATCGAGCTGAGCTAGTCGCAGGGGAAACGGATGGGGGTCCGATTATTTATATGTTTGGCCTCTCCGTACATTTCCTTTCACGCAACGGCGTCAGTTTATTTCTCGCGCGTCACTTTTTGCTCCTCGTTCAATTTCATGTCCTTCATTGACTGGCCTCGGATTTTTCGCGAACATGTTTCGGGAATACGGTAGTATCCTTGTATTGGACGGGTAGAACAAGTGCAACAAAGGCGCCTCACACGGGATCGCTTTGGGAAAAATCGACGAACAAAAATTCGCAAATACCGAAGTATACGGAGAGTGACCAAATTCGAACGTTTCAGTTGTGATATTTAGGCTGGATGTCAAAGTTAGTGAAGAAAATTATGTATTTTTTTAAAGGTTTCATGCCCTTTGATACCATCAATTGCATTTTCTGTAGACTTACTGTGTTTGTCAATGCAATTATTTCTCATTAGAGAGTAGAGCAAACGCGCGATAGTTGTGCATTGCCGTTACTTTCTTTTAATTTTTTTATATTTTTACTCACAACCTCGAAAACAGCACAACAAAGGCCTTTAAATCGGGTGTTTTAACATTAACAATGGACGAACACACACACCCATGTCTATGGCAGATAATATTCCACCCAGGCGGGGCTCGCACCCGCGACCCTCGGGTAAGCAGGCGAGGACTTCACCCCACCGCCACCGGGGCCGACATCGGCCTGGGCCGTTTCCCACGGATCTTCGCGAAAGCCATTAATGATTAATTTCAACTGGAAATCCAAGTATAAGATTTAATCACAACCAGGTTTCTACGCTTAGGTTGATCGAATCTCATTCGCTCCGCCTTGCTCATTTGCCCATTTCTTTCTCACTGCTAATGAGCCCGCGTGAGCGCTGTTAGAGGTTAAAAGTCCTTTCAATGAATCGTTGTGGATGAAATTTTTCTTTTGGACTCCTGAACGATCTATTAAACTGTCGATGGAATCCAGTAATGGTTATGATGTAAAGTTATCTTTATCGAAATTTACGAAGATAAAGATCAATATGTTGAAATGTCTTCGTTACGTTAATAGCTTTAAATTCTAGTTGTGATAGAAAACTATGGACTACTGAGTTAACGTTTTGTATTAGTGAGAAATTTGAAGATGGGGTGTAACCAGAGTTTTTGAAAGCGGGTTGAAAGAGGAATTAATTGTGCATTCCGTTTCTCGAGCAAAATATACCCCAGGCGTTCCATTTTATCTCGCTGGCGAAGTACTACCGCTCATTACTCTTGTAGAAATAACACTAGCAGTGAAAGATTAAAAACATTGACTTTATCGCTTTGACACACAGTTTCAACCTGTATTTCCTATATGTCCTGTAATGCTTCCATTCAATCCTCATTTGTCCTCTTGGATAAGTGTTTTTTTCCATACTCTTTCCTGAAGACATTATTGCTTTCAAATTTAATGACTTAATTTGGAGGGTACAAAATATCGGTAGATATATAGAATATAAAAAAGCAGATAAACGTCGTACAGATTTAAATTATTTTTTGGAAAAATGTATCGTATAATATGTTTTGTATATTATTATTTTTACTGTAGAAGTATTGGATTGTAATGTTTGTCCGTGTTGTCCGTTTTTCCGTTTAGAATTGTCCGTGAGAATTCACTATCTACTTCTGGTATCGTCCTCGGTAATGATTTTGGTGTTCATCCTGAAACTTTTCTGCGTTATAGTGAGGATGATGTTCGCTGATTATTACAGAAACTTATTTAATGCCAAATTTTCTAGTGTCCATCTGGAGCTCTGGAGCATTGTTCACTTTCTCGGTTCCCTCTGATTACAATCAAGCACCTTATTTTACTGTTTTTGGCTCATATTCACCCCTTAAAAGGTTGCCCTAGTCCAACAGAATGGTTGGAATTGTAGACAGTGGGGACAAAAAGGGGGATTCTCGACAAATAGTATCCCTGGCTTGGTTGAAATGTCTGCGATATGGTGACATTTTTTATAGGTGTACTTCATGAAAGTCGCTTAAGCCCAATTGAAAGCCCAAAATGGGGGCTCGTGCAAACAATGCGTGCGCGGTGGTCAAACAGCGCGCAGCGTTTGGCTTCCTCGATCCCGTGAATTATTTCTCCGCTCTCCCTGTCATTATCTATTCTGGGACTAATGAGCACCGCGCGATAACGTCGGATGTCACGAAATAATGGAATTATCGGGTTGTTAAGCCTTCTCGGGTCATCAGTGTTGGAGCTTCGTGGCATATGTAGGTCCGTGTATCTCTCCACCGACGTTTACGCTCCTCGTTTATGACCCTTATAAAAATATATTTTCCGTAATACTAATTTTTACATGTAAAATTATCGTGTTTCGTATTTTTTCGACCTACTAGGGTTCAGATTATATGTTTCAATTATTTTAACATTTTATCTCAGACTTTCAGTTCTTAAGTCCTTTGCTAAATCGCCGACGCAAAGATATTTTTGATAACAGCTTCAGGCGACTGTTGAATTTGCATCTTGGGAATGAAGCATTTAGGGCTAGGGTTATAAGCTTTCATGTTTTTTTCTTTGACTTTAATTAATTTAATTACACCTCGAATTAGCCATCGTATTTCTCTTCCTGTATCACCCACAAGCGCTATGTGCGAAGATTTCTCTGACGAAAAATCACCGGCTTTGACTGGGACTCGAACCCAGAATTTAAGCTACTCGAAGGAAATCGTTATTCTTCCGATATTGGTGGATATCGGAGGGCTTTATGTTTAATTTTTAGTCATGCGGACATTTTTCATGAAATTTGAGTTGATTCAGTAATTTTAAATATCGGATTTTGACGTAATTGTGCTGTTTGGGCTTTGTGAATCTTATCACGTGATAATGGGTACATTTGGTATGCCTAGCGTCATTTTTATATTTCTGTTTTATTCATGTTCATATGTTTTCTATCGGCAATATGCCTAATTATAAGGATTTTATAGGGCGAATAATTTTTTTATTATTTCGACTCAAGCGTACATTGAAAATATCCTGGTATCAATTCACCGGCACACGTTTCCTTAATGTTTGCGTGGGTCGATAATCTGAGCGCATTGAGTTGAATAGGAGTGTCATCCCTCTTTCCATGAAAAAGGCCGAACGAATCTGCGATCGTATGTTTACCGTGGAAACCTATTTTGATGAACGGTGATCCGCCGATTCAAAGGGTGCGACTACTCCTTTGCGGAGTAAAAGCCCCGTATTTTTCCCGGGAGGGATTTTTGCTGTTTTCCTCCTCCTAGTTCCTCGTGGCGCTTCCCGGCTGGGCGTTGACGCTGCTCTCATATCCTTTGAGACCCTTTTCCTCCCCCCGCCCGTCCCCCCTACCCACCTGGGCCCCAACCACCCACCCGTTCGCTCATCCGCCCACTGCATCGTGAATGGGCTTATCTTCTTTTGTGTCCGCCCACCGTCTCTATCTTGTCCCAATCCTTTCCCCTGGATTTCTTCTCCACCAAAACGTATATATCGAAGCCGGGTAGCGGATATCCCCGTCGCGTGGTCTCACGTCTATTTTTATATCACCATCCTCCGTTGTACGTACGTACGTGAATGCTCGCATTCCTTCCATTGCCTTGCCCTCCTCTATTCTTCTCGCACGCGTCTGAAATTGTCGCCAATATTGTTACCGATTCGCTTTTTTTATTCTCTGGACCACCTTTTGTGGACCACGCCCGCAAAGAGAGTGTCTATCGTTCTTGTGCTTCCTCTGAACGGTGGAAATGGATAGGCGTATCTCGGGGGTGTTCAACTGCGAAGACAGCTTGTCACTAAGGGTTTCTTTTCGTGAAAATGTTGTTTACTAGCTTCCAAAATCCCCTTCGGCTTTCATATCCATATTCCATAGCGGTAAGGATGGCCGAACTCCGCGCCATTTTGGTTTGTAGTCGTCGCTCATAAAATGCTCACGCGTAAAATGTGATATGCCTTAGAATGACTTCATTCTATGCTCGTCCAATATCCATTTAGTTCCTCTGCATTCCCATTTTCTCTTTTAAATGGCTGTTGATCTGAATCCCACTGACTTAATCCTTTGAAGAGGACCGTAGGGAAATGCATAAGTGTACTCCATAAGAATTCTGATGCAGCGGTCGTTATCTTGGTTACTTGTGCTTAGTAGCAGGAGATTTTGTACTATAAGTTTGATGTTAACATTGCAGTTTAAACGGGTTGATTTGTATTTTCAAGGCGTTTTTAAAGGACTTCTTCGTCCTCTTTTACCATAGAAAAATGAATTTCTCTCTTCTCACCATTAATTTTGCAGTTGCTTGATGTAAACTACAATGCATTGTTATGTGTGTATAAATAGTGACCAGTGATGTCTCAAACTCTCACAGTTAACCCGAGGTGCTGACTTAATTGAAGTTATACTGCTTATAGTTTGCAGCCCTACAAGTAGAATGTTTCGTTAAGTGTGAAAAATTATTAAATAATTATGCACTTGCTTGTGGCCGGTGAGATTGCTGTTTGAATTGGAGAAATAGTCGTCACCAAATGTACTCATCGATAGAGGGTTTGAAGCCTTCAGAATACGAATACGCATCTCCTTTAATGTGATAAATTATGATTTTTGTGGTTCTTTGTGTATATTTATATCCGTTATTTATTGATCCATAACTTAATAAAGGAGAGCATTTTATGCAATTTATCTGGACTTTATATTTGTAACGCATTTGGGAACTCGGATGTTAACGTCCTAGTTCATACGAATATATTTCTCTTGTCCTAAACCAGAGATTAATTTTACATTCACTTTCTGACATTAATCACGCAACATTTTCATTTTACCATCGTTATAGAAAATGGTTATCAGATTCATTCGAACTCCTTAGTTTTAATGTTCGCGGCTATTGAATTTGAAGGCACATTCTCTATTTAACCAGAAAAATCCTTCCTGCCAAATGTTAAATGGCACTTATTTATTTGAGTCTCTATCCCCAGAGTGTTCATTCTTCTCCAAATCCAATTTCAACCCTCCTCTGCGATTCTTGGCCGTCGCCATTCAATGGAAGTTATATTAACCTGATATTTTGTAATTTTTATTTTTTAAGGTTTGCTCTATTTTTTTCAATTTACAACTTTATGATCAACTTGAGCCCACCTCGTGTGTCCAAAAGTAAAATTTTCGCAATTAATGTGACAAATATATGTTTTCATTTTCACATTAGTGTGTGGCAGAATCAATTCCTGGAAAAGTTATATGAAATGGACTGTGGTTTGAATGAAGAGGACTGTGGTTTGATGATAGTTGGGCAGATTACACAGCACAGTTCTATGTGGATCAAATGCTACGGCTTCGAAATAATTCTCGTTGACTGCACATCCTGCTTAATTAATGACTAAATTCGGACCGACTTTTATGCCAGGCGTCAGTGTCAATGTCATCACGACTCCCCAACTAGGCCATGCTTCCGTTCGCCTCTCGCGGCCGCCGCGTCGAAAACTCTTCCTTTCGAGTGGGAGCGGCTGAGCGTAAGGTGCGGCCTTCTTTAAAACCGCGCGCGTCTCGAATATAGAATTCCAGCTCGGGGAAACGAAATTTTCCCGAGTTTCCTCTCTCTCTCTCCAGTTCTTCCCTCCTTCCGCCTCCCTTCCCCTACCATTTTGCGCCCCGAACGCCGTCATTTTTTTTCTGCGACGCGAAATTGGACGAAACTGGAGAAAAAAGTCGGAGGCGTATCCCGTAAAGGGATCAGAGTAACTCGACGAGTGCGATTGATATAGCCACGCCCCCCCCCCCCAAACCATCGCCCCCTCATCCATCAAACCTGAACGCACTGCTCCCTTCCCCTCTCTGCTCTCTCCCTCTATCCCTACGTGGATTTTATTCGCCTCCACCAACCCACCCATCCCCTCTTTCAAGCGCGGCAGTCGTATTTATGCCGTTGCCAAGCTCCCTCCCCCGCAGCCTCCCACGACTCCCTCCCCCATCATCCCCTCTCCTCGCGGTTCGCCCGTGGAATCAGTCATCTCCCCCCCTCATCCTCCCTTCTTTCCCGTCTCTTTATCCGGGTTTAATTGAGGTCCCTTTTTTGCCCTCCGGTGACCTCGTGAACCTCTCAGTCTGCGTCCGTCCTCAGCGCTAGTGTGGAGTATGGCATGAAAAAAATGCCAACGCAAATAGAACTCTGCTGTATCGCTACATTATCCCAGCTGAAATAATTGTGGCACTACCGACATTGCTGGGAAAAAATTTACACATGAGGAACATTTCTATTATCGACGATAGAGTTTACATTCTCTAAGAGAGAGGATTATTTTCGGAATGTGGAAACAACTATTTCACGTCGGACTTCTTATCCGTACTTTCGGAAAAATTATTTGATTTATCGTTACTTTTTAGACATAATTATGACGAAATGGTGCCGATAATATATTTTGAATACTTGTCAACTTTATCTTTACCTCAATCGTAAACAATATAAATATATGACCCAGACTACTCAATGGAAGATAGTGACAATTATTGCTTTAGATGACGGAGAATGGACAAATAATTAACAAATTCTTGTTGCTATAGAAATTAACTGGATTTTAGAGCTAAAATATGATATCAGCATGAAGGTTTGCTAAGACTTTTGCTTACAACATTCATATGTGCCTCAATTAAATGGTTATCGTCATGAGAAGTAGTCAATATTTATTTGCTACTGTGATTAAATGTGTGAAAATAACACCTGTGATACGTGACAAAATGTTCGGTTACTTGTGCTCATTGAAAACATGTAACACTTTTTACAGTTACAAATTTGAGCCGCACGCAACTATTCGCCGAGGTCTGTAAATGCTTGAGTAGTGCACGACATTCTTGCTCTCATCCGAGCCGTCATTCCTTGACAAATCAAATTGATCGCACTCTTAAATAAAGATAAATGGCTCTGTATTATCAATCATCTCCCCCCCCCCCCTTAGTCCGTAGATTCATGAGGAGATCTGCGTGGCGACTCGTATATTTTTTTGGACAAGGGCTTCGTTCTCCGTCCCCTCGCGTACGCTACGCGATCAGGTCTGAGCGTACAGATTTTCGAAGAGCTCTCCTATCGCATCCGATAAACTTTATGCGGTTCGCACATTCATCTCTTCATATCGTACGACTCCCCCGATGACTTCTCCGTACCGACGCATTCTTCATGTATGGTTCAGCGTAGCATTTCTGTTATATGCTGTGCACTTTCTCCATTGGCAGTGTTAATGCTACTGCGTGGGAAAACTGAATATGTAGTCTTAGTTAAATATGCCCTTAAATAAAATTAGCATTGATATAGAAATATCCATGTAGAGTTGATGGACTTTCGGAGTACGCTTTTGCATTGTTACGCAGAATATGCTCACCTTGAACGCACGTGGACAAGATTTACAACACAGCACCTTGTTTATGAAAGTTAATTTAGGGAATATAATTTGAAGATCGGAAGTCTCCTAGGTATTCAGTTGGCTCACTGCTTAGTACTACGTTTTTTTTCCAGTTGACAGTGGAACCATCGTCCCCACGCAGTTAAGGGTTTTTACACTGGAATATAGTCTCCGTAAAATCCCAGAGTGTCAGCTACTTGTGCGACTTCCTCTATCTGGGTTAAAAGCGTTGATAATTTGTGTGAGACTTATGACACGCTTGAATGAAGTTAAATGATGTAACTGGTCCCAAGTCCAGTCGTATTGAAATACCTTACCCTTAAATTTTCCGTCGACTAATCGTTTCGCAAGGCTTCCTAAAGTCATTATCTGGGAATTATAGCTATCGGTTAATTAAGACGTCCTCGAAGTGCTTTCGGATTAATAATGTTCCTTGTCCAATGCAGTATTGCATAAAAGCCGACATTCGGCTATATTATCACTCACAGTAATATTATAAGCTCTTACTTGCAGCTCGTGGTTGGAACAGGGAAAGAGAGGCGAAATGATGGTGACGACCGTATTAGACAGGAGGATAATGGGTACACGAGAAAGAATGTATGAGGCTAGGTTTTTTTAAGTGAGATAGAGTGCCGCATGTATTCCGTGTTGAAGAATGAAGTAGCGTGTTGAGAAAGGAACCTTCAGCTTTAAAAAATTAGTTTGGGTATTCCTTCTACCATCTGAACCTACCTCTACCGGTATATAGACCTGAATAATAACTTACCGCACAATGTTTCGGAGTTAAGTTCGAGCGCCTTAAAATGGTTAAGTATTGTAGTAAACCACGGGCTGTTTTTGCTGTCCAAAATAATATTCATCAGGAACATTATCCAATAACGTGTGATATTTAGACTTAAAAATTTCATTGAGTTTTGTCCTTTTTTCTTCATCCGGCCATTAACATAGTTCTAAAACTTATGTCGTCATTATTTGTTTCATTTTCGTCAAACAAATTATCCCGTTTAAGAGATTGGTCGGTTTATAACTTTTTTCAGATTGTACATTTTCTGAGATCATTCAGGTAGACTCTGTATTCTGGTAATGTCGTGGCTATTCCTTGTATCCTCAAAATTTGACGTTCAGGGAAGTTTCGAGGTATTATTCCAGTTTTCTTTAAATCCCCTCGGGCTTTGATGTCCATGTGGTTTCCACTGCTCTAATGGACGTTACTCCGCGATTGTTAGATGCGAATCATTAAATGAATACCTCCTTTTCGTATTCATTGCTAAAAAATTATGCTTTCACTGACAATATGCCTTATAATATAAATTATACAAAATTAAGGAATATTAAGGTACTTACTCCAGTTAAAGTGGCTCTTTGCTGAAAAATTCCCATTGAATTAGCAGATTCCTAATTCAGTTACTGCAGTAACTTACAATTTACTTTTAACTAACAACAAATGAAATGTGATGGTCTTGTTCTGAATTTTCATAAATAGGTATTTAACAAAAATGATGTAGAGGCATACTATTTGTCCTCATGTTTCACCCATTCTCGAATTTAACACAGGATTTCAGGTTCAGTTTGTGAAAGAAATAGTCGGGAAATTTTGTTGTTTTTATGAAACAGATTTTTTCTATGAAATTCCTGACTATGTAACTCTTATTAATGAGATGTAAGTCATTTTTTGGAGGTATCGTGTTATGTCATAAAGCGCTTTACTCTTTACCCAAAAGCTGGAGTCGAAAAGAACGTTAGTGGGTAAGCGCTCTCCTCCTCCTCCTCCCTGTACAGTGTACAGTGCCCAAAGAAGGCAATCGAGTGCTCATTCCAGCTGGGGTAATGCGTTTTTGAAAGGTACACGGAAGCATGTCAGTTGCCTCTAATTGATCTTCATGCTCCGCAGCTTCGGCGAGCATTAGTCTCCGGAGATTTTTTCCCCCCAGCTATGATTGATTTTTCAAAGCGAGGGGAATTTATCAGTCATCAACGCTCGTTTCCCACCGTTATTATGCGGAGTCGCGGATGCCATTCTTCTTTCTAGTCGCGTTGCATCACATTCCTGGGCCGTCGTCCATTATTTGAAGAGCCGATAGTATTTCTGCTCAAAAACTCATCGTCTCTGTTTGTGTGGATTTGTCTGTTTGGCTGCGTTTACAATATCCACTGGATATCTCTTTAAAATAACATTTTCCTAGAGTTTGTGTGCCAATTGTGATAAAATTTATGGCCTCGATGCCGGATAATGCGGTTGAGTGCTTGGAAACAGCAATCCATTAAATGGTTAAAAATCTCTTTGACTCTTACGGTTGATGGTCCACTTAATGGAATAATTAAGTAATTTATGGCGAATTTTTTCAACATTAAATCCTATTAATGTGATTTATTGAGAGAAGTCGTGATATGTGCTTTAGCGGTTTAATCATTTTGGAAAAAAAATCGTAATGGCCTAAATAATTCAGTACGTCGTATGTGGCGGAATTTTAGCTCGCTTTGTGACATGTGGTAGAAAATATGTAATGCAAGTTTTATTCTTTTGATATTTAATCGTGCACTGGTCTTTAATAAACCTGTGAAATATTGAAACTTGCCTGATCCTACGGGTGCTGTCCATTACACCCTCCATATTCGATAAATCAAAGTGAATAAAGTTTAATTAAGAGTCGTTTAATCGAAAAACTTCCTTTTTAGAATTATTTAGGGCAGTTTCACGCGAAGTAAACGTAATTATGGCATATCGTGATGCTAAATATAAACGTCTTTATTTACTTTTTATTTTAGAGTCATCGCTCTGGGTGAAATTAAATGTTTGGATATCTTTTAAACCAAAATTATGGTTGTACCAGAGATGAAGCGGAAATCATGGGTTATCCACTAACCTTTTTTTTTACCGTTGAAAATTCCCAGATCTCATTTCATCTCGGAAGTAAAAAGCATCTACTAGTAATTAAAACGATGTGTGGATAATATTTTATGTCTCCGTTTTCGCTCATTGAAAACTGTCCTCAAGCCGCAGGGATTTGTTCGAAGTTAGCGAGTTCCTTTGACGCCGGTGTCGAATGCGGACCGAAATGAAATATAATTCTTAAGATTTGGAAGCATGCAATAACGCTCCTTGGGGAAAATCGGAGCTCAAGTACTAAATCTCAAGTAGAAATGCCCAGTTAACCATCTAATTTGGGTTTGTTACTTTATGAAATAAAATTTGTATTATGGCAATATTATCACCGTAATTTGTCCGTACCAATCTCTTTTTGCGGCTTAGTTTTATAGGAACATATTTTCCGAATTCTCAATAAATACGCTACCACAGAATAAATCTCTCCAGCAATCTCGATATAAAGTGAGTTGTGAAATGAAACTCTAAATGTCAAAAGGAATAGCTTCGTTATTTCAGGTGCGAGACAGATGTGATTAATGTTTTGCTCCATCAGTGGACTTCGTTAGAAAACTGTCGGAATGCTGTTGAAATGGAATTTTGCTTAGAAGCAAGCGTCAGTTTAGATACTATTTTTTCATAATCAACATGTTCGTGATTAGTATATATTATAATTAGATTTGGAAATTAACCGCCTAAAGGTAGAAATAATAATAGAAGTTTGTTATTACTCTGATGGTACATAAACTATATTCAAATAAGCGAATCAAATTTATTATCCATGAGGTTTCGTATGTTTTATACATATTTATTACTTCTTGATTCTCCTGTGCAACCTCCAACCTTATGCTATATATCTAGAAACCTTAATACTAGAAATAGTCGCTAAGTAGAGGTATCTCCAGTCCAAACAAATGAGGAATCACGGTTTCATTTAATTTTACGTGACAATCCCGTGCATTGTAGGATTAATATCTTAAGATCTTTGAGCAAATTTGTATTTTATTATGCGCCGACTGCAATATTTCCTGAATCGCTAGAAGGAAAAGGTTTACCCATCTACTCTGTTACCATTATTTGTGACTTCTCTTTGCTCATTTTTAAAGTGTTGTATGTATATCAGATATGGGAAATATGACACTCCAATCAGCAAACCTGCCAACTCCCAGGGGAAAGTCGAAGAGACTTAAGTAAAACACATGTTCTTGTCCCCTCCGAACTCACTCCGTATTGACTCCCCTTCCTCTTAAGGACATTCGTCCTCATGGGTATCTATGTTTATTGCCTAATGATTCTCTTCCTCCCAGCCGCTTCCCCAGTGGCAAATATGTGTTCATGTTTGAAACATTGCGAAGTTGGTGAGGTGCGTGTGGACTTTCTTTCTACCCTCTCGGAATTCCCCCTCTCATTCCGCTCGTTCTTTTCTCACTTCCTCCCCCGAACACCCCGACGAACCCTCTCCCTCGTATGATTTATCCCCGAATTATGCGCATTTAACGTTCATGGGATGCTGATCCTTCCGTACTCCCGCACACGCTTCGAACCCAAAACGGTGGGTATCCAACCGACCCGATTCCTCTCATAAATTTAATCACCATCATCTTCTCTTGGTGCGAGAGGTCGGGCGGACTCCTTAAGCCCCCATCATCCCCTCGTGCTGAACTACTTTTAATGCCCATGCCTCTCCCGTCTCCTCCTTCTTCCCCAATGGCCATCCACTGTTCTAAAGCCTCTCACCCTCTCTATTTAGCATTCAAGGCGCGAAATCGCAACCCCCCTCCCCCTCTTCACTCTCCCCTTCCCGTCGTCGTAAGGGCCATCCTGCATTGCGAGGAAGGCGTTCAAAATGGAAGGGTTGTTCTTTTAAAGCTCCCTTCTACTCTTCTCATCCCCACCACTTCTTTTGCCAACCCCAAATTCCCCGCCATCTCCCCCTCTCCGCTTCCGCACCCAGTTTTTTCTCTCCACCCTTCCCACACCTATCTCGCCCCGGCATGCGACCGCAACAATTCCGAACCCCCCTCCCTTTTCTCCGCCGCCATTCGCACCCCAGTTAACACCGCAGCTGACCCTACCCTCCTCTTCACATCACAGTACCCTTCCTCATGCCGGCACACACCTTTTCCCGCTCTCACTCCTTCCCCTCTCAAACCCTCGCTAATCCCTAAACTCTCCGATAAAACGGATTAATTATCCCAGCCCCGTCGTGCCCCGCCCTAGGAACGATCCTTCCTCTCCGCGCCTCGAATTCGCCCCTCGTTCGCGCACCATTCGCATTCTCCTTCCCCGCGCGAATGCTGCGATTGCGCACGCTTTGAACTTTTTAACGAGTATGAGATAGGCGTGCCGAGGAGGGATTCGGAATGGTCAGGTTATTCCGGTGCCCGGGTTATTCTTCAAAGTTTAGCACGGAAGGGATTGATGGGGTGGATCCGGGGGGTGGGGGGTTGGAAGGGAATCGGTGGGTGTTTTGTCAAGGGGTAAGTTTACGACTCTTCTACCCCCTGTCGGGGCGACGCCTCATTCCGCCCACCCTCCCCAACCACATCGGTCCGTATGCCACGCAGAGCGACGGAAGCAGGTGCCGAAGAGGACGGCATGGAGTGGTAGGGAGTTTCAGTTTTAGAGTGCCTTGCTGGCCTTAATCCGTTTTATTTTTTTAAAGGCAGCTGCCACGTTTGTTATTTTTCATTGATTTTAATCGTGCCCCACCCTGACTACTTGACTCTCGTGACGAATGGGTTGGAAAATTATGCGGCACTTAGCAGTCGGAGGGAGTGATTCTCGCGAATGGCGGAAGTTTTATCGGTGACAAAGTGTTTTCCCCGTTTCCCTAAATCTTCCTTTAACCACCAGCGTTTCACACAAACCTAACAGTTCACCGTTTACGCTCTCTTGCCAATTACTCTAACAGAGTGGAATATTTACTACCGATTTGAATTGGTGATTTTATGCTGTTTTTACCTTTTGTGATTGAATCAAAACCTTTTGTCTCAGATCTGTGACCCTTTAAGACAGAGAGTTAAATTTAAGTTATTTGAACTGTTCGTGATTTTGGTAATTAATTAAGTCTTCTGACCCAATTCCTTGTAATAAAAAAGGCTTTAATGGAATTTGTTTTTAATCATCGTTTTTCTGAGGCGGGAAGTTGGCAACTGGTACTTTTTGAACGCATTAATCAACTGGCGAACGCTTCGTATCCGTAAGAGATTAGTTAATGAGGCAGTGATTAATTTCTTGAGCCGTATTTGTGCCAAATAGAAACGCCAGTTTGAGAACCAAGAATCATTCCATTAGCTAATTTTCATAATGATTGAAGGCAATTCACATTCTCGAGAAGCGAAGGAACGTATTTTTACTCTAAAAATAGTGTGCAACACGTTTCTTGCTCTCATCCAGTGGAGTGGGAAAGTTTTTTTATTGCCTCTTGAGTAAAGATAGGATTGTCTTTCGAAGTGTAGTGCTCACTCGTAATTCCGAGGCTTTGTTGTTTGCCTTAAGTAGGACGCCAATATTCCCTGTGAGGCAGGTGTTGCTCCGATTGAGTTGTTCCTGCGAAGAAAAATAAAGGCGCCCGTTCCCTCTGTTCCTTATAATGCAAGCTTTTCCGCTTGCGCAGTTTTTATTCCTTTCTTGGAGTTTCTTCGGAAGAAACGGTATTTTAAGATTAAAGTCTTAAAGAGGTACAAATAAGACAAAATAAAAACAAAACAGGACAACAAAATAAAAACAGATGGAGGTATTTTATGAGAAGAACATATGAGGTTTAAAATTTTCTTCGATCATAAAGTATGGTTTTTACAAGTCGTAATTTTTTGTCTCACTTTAGGAAATGAGTATTTTTTTAATTGCCGTTTTAGTCGTCTGCATGGAAGCTTCTACCGGTTTAAAGTTGGATATCTGCTTCCTAATTGTTTGGTAAAACTAAAAATGAGTTCTTCAGTAGTATTTGTGATTTAACTTTAACCTTGATTAAGGTTTGGAGTGGTTTTCTCACTGATTGTGGTTTCCTCACTGACTGTGATTGTTGTTCATGTATTCCTCTAAATATATCCTTATTGAATAGGCTGTAAAGTACGTCTCGAAGTTTAATCCTCCCATACGTCTTAATCTATGATCGTTGCGCGAGTCGTTGAGCAAACAATTGAGCGTCGAAATTGATCTCGCCTTTCTCTCCCGAGGAAAATGGGATTGCAGAGCCATCGATCTTCTCCCCTCACGAGTGCAGTTCTCATCTCTAGGAGCATTAGCGGGGTTACTAAGCGCAGATGTCACTCCAGGGATGAACACATCCCCCTCGGGCTTAATCTTTCTCCTTGTTGGCCGGAGTGTCAGCCCTCAACCCTCGCCCCGTGAACCCGCCCCTATATAGCCTCTCTCCACCCTAACTCACTCTCATCCCCCAAGCCCCTGGCTCTCAGCCAATGCTCTCTCGCCCCATCCCACTACCTCCCCGCCTCACCAGTCGCCTCGCCTTCCTTCCTCCGCCGTGTGGTTGTGTGCACCTCCGTCTTCTCCGATGGCTTCCTCATTCCTCTCCGCTACTCACTCCAAGCCGTCGTGTTTCCCACCCCGTTCCTTCAACTCCCTCGCTTTTCATCCATTTCCCCTTAAAAGTCTCTTCATCTCAATCCTCGATCCCCCCTCTCTCTATTTTTTCCTTTTTTGAAACGGATTTGGGAGAACTTCGCGTGTTCAACTGTCGCCGGTGTGGCTGACTGTGCCTCGCGGGCACCCGCTCGTCTTTTTATTTGTGTTTCTTTGGTCGAGTCTGGGAACTAAAGAGTCATCAGCTTCGCGAGTATAATGCCTGCACTCTTTGCTGTATTGAAAAGGAAAATAGTCGTGGGTTAAAGCGGTGTGAATCCCAGTGGGCGGCGTAAATTTATTGCTGCGCCTCGACTATGTCGTGTTTGTACCGAGCGCGATGCGGTCTGTACTTCGCACGGTTTTGTATCCCCGGTAAATTCTCGATGTGGTTGCGTTTTGACCCTCGGTTGCCTGTCATCGAGGGAACCGTGTCTTTTTTTTAAGGCGTGGCTCAGTAACCAATATTTAATCAGGGAATGCGCGGTCCGTTCATCCTGGTGCGGTGCAGAAAGAGGCTGTAAATCAGTCGATTGGAGCGCAAGTGTTCCCTTGGTAACGTTGTGTAATCCTTTCTTTTCATGCCGGGAGTGCTAGGGTTTGTTGACCTCCTTTTGGTCCCGAACGATCTTGTGTTTCGGAATCCTCTCCTTGGAGATATATCACGCCACGATTCATTACTCCTTTTCTCAAATTTTCACGTTATCCTTTATTGGTCTTATCCGGGTTTGAATGTATTTCCGTTCCCTGTTTGTGCTGTTGTTTGTAGGAGATAAATAGGGCTGTCGCCGTGAGAGACAACTGCTTATTGTTCTTGTCCTAGCGGCTCTGGGCAGCATCTACTTGCTTCTCCGTGTGAAAATACGGCTCCTTTAGCTTCTTAGGTAGTAGCGCCTAAGCTATTAGAAAATCCCTTGCAGATAGGCGATCCGGTGATGCATTATCTCTTGAGATTTTTCTCAAGTTTCATCTTCATTTCCATCTTCCTCATTCTTCCTCCCTTCTCTTCTTAATAATCTCCCGTTATCTCCTCATTGCAATCCGTCGCTCTTTCTCCTGCCCCACTTCTCCCTCCCCTCAAACTCGGAACGCAATGCACATGTGCGAAGGCCCATTACCCCGCCTGTTGAGTTTCCACTCAATTTAATGGATTGCAATGAAAGAAGTTGCTTTTATACCCCCTCCGTCTCCGCACGCACTGCGAAGTGGTTTTAAGGTGGGTTCTGTCCCGCGTGTAATCTGATGTGTCGGCTCTCGCTGAGGTTTATCTGTTCCCTTGGTTAGTGAGCTCGTTTCTAGAGTCAAGGGCCTCTCCTGCGCCGTAGAATGATGAAAGAAGAGTTTACAGCTCCGTATCTGCGCGTTTTATATACATTCAGGACGCTGGTGTCAGCAATGAAATTTTTTCATTATCTTTATTTAGTCTGCATAAAAAGCTCATAAACGCTAAAAAAAGTAGGTTTAAATTACGGAGAAAATATATTGTCTGTTTGAAAAAACCCGTTCTTATTTATTTCGGTTGGTTTTTTTGTTTTGCTGTTATTTTATCTATGAACATTTTCTGTATGCATTCACCATCGTTCCAAGGAATACTTTTATCAGTCGAATGTCGCTAGCATTCGAGAAAGTTACCGACGTAAGAGATGTTTGCTATTGAATATGATTCCTTTTCTAGTGTAATAAACGGTGTTTGCCTTTTGGCAGTTTTTATTTAGTGCAATCTTAGTATTTATAAAACTGGATATTAATTTTAACCAATTTTTGAAAGCTTGATCGAGCTATTTTCATGACTAAAATGTCTGTCACATATCAAATCTTATAATTCATGATTCACGTCTCATTTCATGCATCTCCACACTCCTTGCTACATTTGCGACTCTTCTTCAAATTGGGTTGTCTTTATGTGACCATGATAATAATGAATGAATATTAATTGTTTTCAAGATTTTCTCTCCCTTAATTTACGAAAATAAATTCGTGTCCGTTTTGTTTATTGCAATTCAAACCCAATGACCTTTTATCGTTCGGGTTTCACTTAGGACGGCAATAGTATTGAAATGGATACGCGGAACTGATTCCAATACTTTCAAGTGAAGGACTGTAGTGGTCTCAATCGATTAGCTGGTTAGTTATTTGGAAAGGGGGTTCAACTGGGGTCATTTGCGCCTTTAGGTCTAGTTGGAGGGCTGGGTCGATATGTGTAATGTAAGAAGGGCAGTGTGAAACCCGGCGTTGAAATTGGCGTGCTCTTTAGCAAAGGCGCCTAGAGGTGTAGAGTTTGTCTCAACCGACGGCTAGAGTACTGTATTTGAAATGCGCTCTGTGAGGCCTTCAAGCAGGACTCCGCTGTGGAGTCACCGAAACTTAGGGGTTTTGAACCCGAGCTCTTCTGGAAGGGGAGACTTATGAAGTATGAGAGCCACCACACTAACCCGATTCCCGAAACGCTTGCGTCTGTCACATCGCGAGGGGTATGGGAAGCTAATTATTCGACCTCCTCGAGGATTTTTGTGGCGAATAGCGGAGAGAAGACGGGACGTGCGTTCCGATAGGCAATGGTGGTTGGTTGTCTCTCGTGTGCCAGGAACATACAGGGCACGGAGAGCGATTGCATGTTGCCGATAACGCCCCTTCGCCCGCCCGCTTACCGTTGCACCCCATCTCCAACTCCTCCCGGCCTGTATGAACGCCCCCCGTGCCTTATGTGCATGAAAGATGCCGGTCTTCGGATTCCGCAAATACCCCCCCCCCTCCGAAATAGTCTGCCCTTCTCCTTCCAATAGAGTAGCCTCCTGCGTCCCGGGCGCATCCTGTAAAGTGTGTTCACCTCTCTCACTCCCCGTCTCTCGTGCGAGAGGAAAGGCGTCGGCGTTCATCGATGCGCTCCGAGAAGAGTCCGATAAATCGATGCCATTGGCCATCAGTTAATCAGGTTTCGTCGCGATTTTTTTATCGGGGTCCCCAGTTCCTAAGTTTCGTGGAAAACCGATGGGAAGCATGATGGACCGATATCTTTCCTTTTTCATGGGCAGCGTCAGAGGTGAATGGAAGTTAGAGCTTAGTCGCTCACGGTTTGGGATGTGGGGGACATCGTTGAGGAGAGGGGAGAATTTAATGTCACAGATTTATCTTTTGGGTCAACCTTAGTCCTCTAGTTTTGGCTAAATTGGACGATTACGGCGGCGATTTCGACCCGTCTGAAGAAATTAATTTCTCGCTCGCTATCCATTCCGATTATTTCCTCTATTGATGTTACTCTAGGAGTTCCTATTCTCTGAGCAGTTCGATTGAGTGACGAATGCAATAAAACTGTATAGTTACCTTTTATGAAAATCTAATCTCCAGTAATACAGCAATTACTCTGCCTTATATTACGGTGTTGAATGTATACCTGAAATCTTTCACTTTGTTACTATTAGGGTGGTATAAATTTCCGATCTTAGTTTTTTGAATGATCTCTTATAACTTAGGTTAGTAAAGGAATCGCATGTCGCTGGCTTAACAATTTTCACTTTTTATCGCTGATCATTTGTGAGAAAAAAACATCGATTTTTGCGAGAGATATTATGGCATTAAATGCTCATGACTAATATCACAAAGCAATTAAAGTTAGTGCACTTGGCGCCACCGTTCATGAGTTCATGTATTTTCAACATTTATCAAAAGGAAAAAACTCAGTGTGGTGTTTTAAGTTTTGATATAACATCTTGGAGGTTTTAACAGCTTCGTCATAATTATGTTCTCTAGTGAAAATACTTATTTCTATTGCGGCAGTTTCTTCATATCCCTTCTATTAGCTACTTAAGAGGCTCAAAATCTTTTTCGTATTGACCCAAGAGTATGCAAATGGGTCGGACCTTCAATTCAGTAAATAAGGCGCGTCGAAAATAACTCATTGTCATCAAAAGTAAAATAAATCCCGTATGAAAATGGTCAAAGATTAATGGATATTCGCGTAATCCTCGGTCTCCGGTACCTCGCCGATGCCTTATGACTTAGGCAACGTATTTATTTCATTAATATAGAGCACCGGCATAGTTAGTTTGGAGGATCATGCAGCCGTCTGCTAATCCGACGATATCCCACCAGAATCCCACCTCGGACATGAGAGTTGTGATAACTCAGTTAGCCCGGCCGTTTTGAGCCCTGGTGACGAGCCAAAAGTGGCTTATCGCAATCCAACAGGCCACAAGAGGTGTCTGCAACACAAGGAAATAGATTGGAGTTTTTTCGTAGGGCTGGAAAAGTCAATACATTTATAGCTTTGCTCCTCGTTGGACCATCTCCTTTCCCATTAAGTGATGTGCAGTCGTTACTGATCCTTTGCGGCTCTTCTTTCTTTGTGTTGGATTGACGCCTTTAGTATTTCACTATCACTTGGGCCCTACAAAACCAACTTCATCGTCTTCTCTTGTCCAACTATGATGGAGGACGCAATTTAAGCTTTACTTAATACTTCTTTCGCATTCTTTTTAAAGACTCGATATTCAAAGATGTTTGATATTTATCTGACTGGAATAGTATAGATTGATGAAATGACTAGAATAAAAAACTTAGGGAAGAACTAGGTACCACTCACAAGCAGTGCTTTCCTCAAAACTTAAATATGCTACAGCTCGATGTTCTCTTGCATTTGCAGTTTAGTTTCAAGGAAATTATTAAGCCTGGTCTTATCATCTGGCCAGTTTGGTGAATGTTTTGAGCCCTTGCTGTATTGAAGTCGTATTGGGTTCGCGCTTTTGTGGGGGATACCTGTGATGTGGTGTCCGCTTTCTCTGCTTTCGTTCCCGTCTCAAAGTAAGCCAAATCCGCGGTCATTGCGTGTGGGAGGACCTTTGCAATGACATAATCCTCATCCTCTTCGTCCGGCTTATCTTGCTAGCCTCCGGCGATCAATTATCAGCCAAAGAATGCGAAAATCTACCTTGAATAAGCAATGGCAATCGCGATTAAGAGTTGAAATAGCAATGATTTTAAAGAGGATGTATCTACAAGATCATTGAAATCACGGAAATTAGGAAGAAAATTGTATTAATTTAAAGACTGCATGCAATTTCCAAAGACTTTCGTTCGAATGGGAACTCTTGGCTCTTCGAAAACTTGGTGAATATTGTAAACAAGTGCACTTTAACTTCCTGGGAAATAAAATCAAATTAATTTGAAAAAATCTGTATTTACGGAAACATGGGAAAATATGTAAAAAATACAATGAATATGGTTGTCTAGGGTCAATGCACTTTTTTACCTGAAAAAGTATAAAGTATTGGGGCGGAGTGAAAATCGTGCAAATATAAAACCATGTCTCAAACGTCATGATTTACGGTGCAAAAACGATAACTAATTCATTGCATTCCATACGGCTATTTACGACTACAGGAAAACGGACGATCACAGTGATCACAGGCTACAACATCTTTGAATGAAATAGTAAGCATTGGGTTGAGGCAGAAGACAGACATAAACGACATTGTCAGAGAGTCAAGAGAGTGGAGAATATACTGGAGAGCGGAAATCTATAGAGTGGCGGAAGACAGACTCCCCCGCATCAAATGAGATAACATCCCCCTAGGCATATGACACCTATAAATACCACTTCAAAGATGGAAAGACAGCTCCAGTTATTTGATTACAGGCTGTTTGTCTGTTTCAAGAAGTAGAATGATGTTTAAGCAGAATTTATCGTGAGTCATGTGGAATCATTTCAGTGAATTAAGAGAAATTCAATCATTTCATGGAATTGTTTGTTGTTGTGTTTTGACAGATAACTACATAAAGATAATGGCATCCCTGGTTTTGTTGTTGCTTTGGTTTAAATTTATTATTTTCTTCCGTGCACATCTGAATGTGATTTTGGTGTTGCAAAGCAGTCGCCAAGTCAACGCGCATTTCATCATTTTAGTGGTACGCGCAAGAGTTCGGAAAATAATTGCTGATAAAATCCAGAGCCACTGAATTTCTTCTGCGAAAATTTTGTTTGCTCGAAGTAAAACCCTAAAATCATATGCACGGGAAATTTAAGTATTACTGTATTAATCAGTGTATGGAATAGTGTTCTGATATAATGCGCACGAGGTGATTTGGGGTGCTGTATTGGACAGGGGCTCGCGCTCGCCTTGGAATAGTAACGAGGCCTTATGTCTCTGTCTCTCTCCCTCCTTCGTTCGCGGCCAGTTGGTTGAATCGGCTCGTGATTCACTGCTCTCGGCGGCAGATGTTTCCCTCTGCATCCTCTCCCCATACATCTCTCTCGCGACAGCCACCCCTTCATTTATGCATCTTCACCCCGGATGTGCCCCCGTCATCTGACCCTCACCCCCCCTCATCATCTACGTGTGTGTCCTCTCCAAGGTCCACCCTACGTGCTTCGCGGTTATTTTCTTTGCGCACGGTTTCAAAAACGAAAGCCCCCCACCCACCTCGGCTCATTTTTATTTCAGCCACCCGCCACGCCGCCCTATCCCGGGAGCGGAGTCCAGCCGACCGCCGCTAATGAGCTTGGCTCGCGCGTGGGGAGCAGTAGTGGACCCGTGGGAGGTAGTTTCACTCAAAAGTTCAGCGGCTTAATGCAGAAGCGTACGGAAGCTGGATTCTTATGATGTCGTAGACTTTTCACCTCACCTCGAGTCCTGTCTCTCTGAGGTCCGGAGGAAAATGGGTTCGGGCTTTTTTTTAGGATTTTTTTCTGGTCGTCGTTGACCGTCAAAGGGGTTGACGCCGACCCCTTGTGGCTCAGCCCATAAAGAACGACCACCCCTCCACATCCGACGTGGCTGTGTATTTTTTTCTCTATTGAGCGATAAGTTCTCAAAAGAATTACGTTAAGGTTCCCCAAAGGGCAGATGTACCGTCATTCTTTCTCCACAAATTGACGTTCGGTTAAGGACACTGTCAGTTTTAGTAGAGTGGCATTTTTGAGAAGTATATCATTGAACCGAACCAAAAATCAAATTTTCTAGTGTAAATGTGGTTAGGTTTTATATTGGTCATTTGACATGTTCCTTTGTGAACTGCTACTCGTACTAGCCGTGTCTCTAAAATAAATTCTGAGTGGGAATCAAGGGTTGATTTCAACTTAGACACAGGCTTAAGAGTTTAGACTAGGACTATTTTTTCCCTTTAATATCCCTTAAGTATAATTTTTAATGAGCGACTTTTCATGACAAAATTCGTGCCACGGTGACAGGAAAAACTTACTCTTAGCTTAAAATTACCGCTGTCCAAAAACATTCCGATTTTCCCAATGGAGGCTCGATAAAGAGTATGCAGATTCAAGTGGCTGAAGAGTGTGTTCAAATAATACTCTGTTTCGTGATTCATTCGTGACTAGACATTAAAAAAACTACCGATGAATAGCATCGTCTCTTGAAACATTTTAATTTTTACTCACGTACGAAATGTCTAATTATTCCATGTTCTTTATGTTTGATTGCTGTTTATATAATTTCCGTGTAGAAGAAATATAATGCATTTAACTTTCACGTTCTCTTCGTGTAATAATCTGAATAAAATTTGCCACACCGCGTATTTTTATTTATCAAGACGAAAACGTCGCAATTTGCTGGAAGAAAGGGTCGTCGTCTTGCACCCAAGCCACCTAAAGATAACGCATTTTCGTTGAAAACAAAATCGTGTTTTCTCTTTTAAAATGAAATATCTTGTGAGATCACTCGGTTTTTTCTAATAATAGTGTGTTAATGTGACATTTAAATGAGAGTACTTAATTCTAGATGTGTGATGCGAGCTTCCGACAGATGGCGTTGATTGCGCCCTTTTCCCACCCAATTGTGAGATGTTCAGGGCGATCACTTTTTCGCACTCCAACGAAACTTCGTGTTCGTCATCTTTCCGTATCCCTCAAATACCGTTGTTACATTTTGCTCATCGGAGTCGAATGCTACTTTATTTTCCAATCCACTCCTGATTTTGAAAACTATTCTTACCCTCATATTGGTTGTGGGCCAAGCATTATAAACGCTCCCATCTCAAACAAAATGACGCTGTAAGCATTGTTTCCCCATTTCATTCTATTCTTTTTATGTACCTTAGACATGTTACTTCTGACGGCCCCAAGTTCCAGCTGCGAGTAAAGGAAGCTTTGATGTTAAAATGTGCGCGTTAGGAGTTTGAGGCGTAGGTTCTCTGTGGAATATCGTTGATTATCTTCACTCTGCTCGTGGTACAATGGCGGGAGGTCCACCTCGAGTTTAGTCCCTCGCCCCGATCCAGTGCCATCACACATCCGCACCCACGCACTTCCTCTCTCGCCGCGTTCAAGGGTCCTCTTCCTTCAACCCTTTGCCTCACCTCTCCCCCTCATACTACCCTCCTCTTTCTCTCTCCTCCCCGTTCATCCCTCTCCTAGTTAAGGGGGTGAGTGGGATCGTCGCAGCAGGTGCCGTGTGGGAATATTGGTGGAGTGAGGAGTATTAAAAGAGTGATAATGCTCCGAAATGAACGGACGATTTCAATTACGAGAAGTTATCCTCGGGTGCATTCTGAAATTCAGAAGTACGAAATTTTCTTTGACATAGTTAATAGAATTTTTTTACTCACCATTGATACTGAGCCTAACATGTCAGTTTACAGCGGAAGAAAAACTTAATAGAGCCTCTGTAAATGGGAACAATCTAAAATAAACCTCCCCGAAAAAATGCTCTCTTGTAAATAAGAGGATACTGTTTAGGATCTGAAATATGTGACTAAATTTTAATGCCGATGTAGATGCTTTTAAAGTTCGTCTTTATTAGGTTATTTGTAAGAGTAGAAAAGTTGTTGCTGAAAATTTTAAGAAAAATGCCAATGCTAGCAATAATATTTATTTTACTTTCTGATATCTGAAAAATTAGTTTTGTTTTTAATTACGTGCCTGTTATAGTCCTTTATCGAGTATTTGTAATATATGGAAGTATTGAACAGTAAAATATGCCGTAAATAAAACCATTTGAGAATCGTTATATTGTGTGTGGAAATAATAATAACTGCGGCTGGCATTCAGGTGTCTTACCCAATGCATGTTATTCATCTTAGTGGTCTAATATTCGACCAGGCCATGTGTTTAGGTTTTCCTTAATGGCTTATCAAGTTCTTATCTCAGTATTTTACCTCACGCGAGGAACGCTTAGGTTTAACGCTGTCATTATTTCAGAACTGTTTTGGAATTAACTTTTTGCTTTTGCTTATTTTACTTTGCTTTGTTGTAAGCTTTAAATTATCGCAGTAATTTTATATCAGTCTCTTATAATTATACATACGAGCTTCCTGCCCTTTAGCATTCGGCATTCGCCTGCTGTTGTTTGGAGACTAACTGACATATTGACCAAACTGAACACCCACGCATTTGGCAAGAAGTCAGGCTGCGTGCTAAACACATTTGGGCCTCGAAATACTCCGGTTCGCCTAAGCGCTCGACGTTGAAAGCAATGGGTTTTTGTGTCGAGCCACGTCTCTTAATGTATGCGATTGAAGAGGCGTGGTGGTGGTTTGGATGTCGAGAAAGGGTTTCGTGGCGTGTTCTTCAGTTTTTTTTTCACTCCATCGCGGCTCCAAAACAGTTGAACGCCGAGAGATCGAAACGTCTGGGTTGGGCCAGACGCCGCCCTCTGTCGCCCCCTCCGCCACCTCGTCCTCCCCCCCGTCCTTCCCCCCGCTACCCTTCCCGCCACCACGCCTCCCCTCTACCCCCCTCCCCTTACACCCCGCCCACCCGTACCCCTCCCCCGTCTTTCCAACCATTCTCCCACTTGCCAACCGTCCGTTGCCTTCCTCTTCTACGCCTTCCACCCTTTGTGCCCCACCCTGTGCCACCCACCCTTGCTCTCGTAATCACTTCCTTCACGTTTTTTTCGTTCCCGCCTCTTCCCTTTCGTCACCTCTCTCCGCTCCTTCTCTTTCCCTTTCCTCATCACCTTCCTCCTCCTCCCCGCTGTTTATTGTCCCTACTCTCTTTTATACTGCTTTCATTTTTTATTCCGCTTTCTACGATTGTCTAGCTTACGTGGACCACTTACCACGTACTTACTTACTATAGGGCTTGTTACATGCTGGTTTGAGATCTGAAAGCGACGGTAAAAACATCTGCGAAATTCATCATTGGTCGTGCAAAAAATGAGAGAAGCGGAATAAATTCACTCCTGTGTTGGCAATGTGTTATTTGCTTTTGGTCCCTCTAATTAATTTTCCGATTCAGTTTTTCATATTTTGCGGAAATTGAATGCATGTAGATATTAACATTTTTACCGGTGGAATCAATGTTTAGATACCAAGATGTGTCTTTATCGTATGCGGAAATATTCTTCCTACCAATTTAGAAAATCGTTGACGAAGCTCAATAATTAAATTTGCAGTAGACCCTGAGCTTTAATGCTCACTTTAAAATTCGACGGTCAATATTTATGAGCGTAGATTTACGTTCGGAAAGAAATAGCCGCGTATCCCAATCCGTTTCCCTCCTTTAGTTTACGGGTTTTTTCACATCGTGTTATGCGTGTATTTCGGAAACATTTTTTGGAAAGAATTGGCGTATGTTTCTCGTTGTGAGGGCAAAATGCTGTACCTTATCATGCGCAGCTGAAGTGAAAAATTGGAAAACATACGGCCTCAAGTTTCCTTCTGAGAAACAGCCGAGTAAAATCAAAGGCGGGAGTGGAGGAAAAGAATGGGAGCCGTTTCCAAATAATTGTGTTATCCATCCGCTTGTGGAAGAATATCCCTATCTCCGACTTTCTCGCTTTCTTCAAGTTTCGAATTGTCTCTCCCCACAGGTACCCTTCTTTCTAACTTTTTCCGTCCTTTTTCTGGTTCCCAATTTCTAGTGAAATCGGTGAGATAAAACAACAAGGTTGGATTTTGGCACCAAGGGTTTGCGTCAATTTTCTACATTTGCACGAGTATGCAATTTTTGTTCATAACCAGCATCATCTTCTTGTTTATTTTTCTCTCATTGTCAGTTTATGCTTATCCTCTACTCATTAATTATATCTCGTAATAATCTCTTTTCGCCCATTTTTGTTCTCTTCCCATTTTCGGTGTATTAAGTATTTTATTTTTGTTATTAGTGTGCGTACACCAGGTTTTGTTAAAATAAATTGAGGGTATTAAAATTGGCATGCCGGGCATAATAAGTTACAGCACACATTATCAATTTCCTTTCTTTTCATTGTGAAATCAATTTAAAGTTCTTTGATGAATATACACTATTATATTAATATCAATTAGTTTAAATAAAGAAAGTAAAGTTCGTAGGTAACAAAGGAAGAAAACATATTAGGCCTAGCGTTAGATCTTTCAGGCCTAAAGGTGATGTCTACTTAAATTTCATTGGCCAAGCTGCGCGGCCCAATTGTTAAAAAAAATACCTCCGCCTGAATACGCCTTCAGGATGAGAATGGAATCGTTGTAAGTGAAACGCGACTTGATATGGAACTTCATATATATTGAACTAAAGATAGTTAAATGTTTTCCAAACGCCCTTTAAACTCCGTGCGTTGATTTGGCGGTCTTCGGGCACTTTATCTTTCAAGGATTACGCTAAATGACTATTGAGTGCATATTGAAGTTACTCTATGTAACAGGCACATTCTATAGGAAAATTGCGCGTGCAAATTTAATACCTTAAGGCCACAAATTCGTCATTATTGTCGGAATTGCAAATATCCTTTGGGGTATTTTTGAACCGTTCGAAATAATGCCGGACATATAATTAAGAAGTCACATCTTTTAATGACGAACGATTAGAGATTTTGTCGTTTTTCAACTACTCCGATGGATAACTTAAGCGTCTGATACTGATTGTAGCGACACCAATTGGGATATTCAACTTCCCGATCGGGATAACATCCTAGTGATATAATCCCGTTCGGAATAACTATGTCAGATTCTTTGCAAATGGTGTAAGTGCTCTTAATTCTCGAAACTTTCGTCATTGTATCACGTGACTCCTTTGTTACGAGTCGAATTATGTCGAGTGGTTCCAACACAGACCCCCACTGGACTTTTTGTTGGTAGTAGATTATCAATTTTGTTTCCGTACAAACCGAGTACCGGCTGATATAATTCATCATCCGGGAGGGGTTTTGGATGTTAGATTCAATATCCGTTGAAGGTTGAAAAATGATTTTTTATTCTTGTCGAATAAAATTTTCAATATTCTTAATAGAACTGATAGCTTGAGATCAAATGGAGGTTGTCCTACCAAAAAAAATTATTTTTAGTGATTCAATCCATTTCTGTGTCAACTTTGACTTAACTAGTTTTAAAAAAACTAAATTCTGCTTTAATTCTGTTTCATTCTGAGTTTTCATTCCCTCGAGCATTTTAAGATTTCACTCATTTGATTTACTTTCGTTCTTGGTATGTTTTTGTTCTCGCGAGTGCTTCCCGAAATCATTCTCTCAGATTTTTGAACTGTCACTGCAAACATAATTATTGGCCTGTAAAAAGTAAGATGTCTTTACCACTGCCTTTAAATAGTTTTAGAAAATCACGTATAGGTGTCTTGTGATTTTTTCCCACGTGGTAAAAGTGTTTAAAAGTGTTAAAAGAAAAATTTATGCACCCTTCACCGAAACGTATGGATTTGTCGTCTTTATGGTCACCGCACTACGACTAGCTGCGGCACGTGAGAAAGGAAAATAAAGAAGCAAACTCTTTTCTTTCCCTCCAATTTAAAGGTCTAATTTATGTAATTGGCTGGAGATTCAATTCCCGGTTGCGGTGTGTTCTTTATTTTCCTTCTCTTCCGCGTGCACCTCATACCTCAGGGAAGAGGCTTCCTTAGGGAGTGTTCTCTCATTTGAGTGGGCCCCGGGTGAGCATTCGGTCGCCCCGTCCGAAGAGGAGGTGCACCCGCGTGCACCGCCGATCCCTCACGTCGTCTGTGGTTGGATTTGATCCTCTTCCTTTTTGCTGTCACCTCCTTCTTTGTTTCCTTTCAGTACTCATTTATTCCCCCCTCTCTCCTCTTCCTCCTCCGTCGTATCTCCGCTATTATTTTCCTTGCTCTTCTCTTACATTTTCTGCCTTCATTTTTCCCTCCTCATTCCTCGTTTCTCTTGCGACAGAGGTGTGTCTATAATTTTACGCCTCTTTACTTTCGGAAATAAAATCACAAAACATGTTCAAAGTAAGGCGACTGAATCATTGGGTATGCAAAAATGAATGGTAAATTTGCCAAGTTTCAGTTTACTGTTCCTCTCTGTCATTTAAATATTTGTTATTATTATTTTCTATTTGTTTTTACTTTTTTATTGCCTTTTATGTGCTAAAAGGGAGGTTTCCGTATGAAAAAATATAATTTTCAATTATTTAGTCCGTTGCTATGCCATCTTTCTTAGACAATACTGCATCTTTGTTTCCACTTTCGATCAACCGCCTTGTTCAGGAATATTTACGTTTTATTTTTAAGTATAGTGAATAGTTGAAAATTTAGGCAACTAAGTATATCAATGCTAACACAATATCATGGAAGATGAATAAATTAGTTTACATTAGTATAATTTTATTCCTCTTAATAGCTAACCTTGGATTCGACTTGAATATTTTCCTTGCTAAACATGTGTTAATATTTTCTTTCGAACCTATTCCTCCTTGTTCAGACTGAGGCCATTTATTTCGTTTGGAACTATCGCTCGGTGGTCAGTCTAAACTTAATTTTTAACTATACGTTAAATACCGGATTGCTTCTTTGACCATTTTCTTTGGCGAATTTTCCCACCACCTCCCCCAATGCTTTTTTTATCCCGCCTGACTTACCTGGAGTTAAGTATTTTTATGATGATGAGTGATAGTGTCGTAACCAATGACGTGCCTAGAAAATTAGGATTTTAAAATTATAACTGATTTTTTTTTGTTATGTTCATATCCCTCTTTGATTGCCAAGCCTCACTGCCAAGTATAAACCGTTGTGTTCTGCAATGGTAATGTAGTCTAATTATTTCCTCCCAAAATTGATGATTTTTGTCTTCACTCATATTTTCCTGTCCTCCCTTCTTTCTTCCTTTCTCACTCCCCCTCGTCCCTCACTCTGCATTTCCCCCGTTCCCGTTTCCTGAGCTGTTCAGCGACGCGCCCCCTCCGTAATGGTGTCTCCCGGTTCTCACTCTCCCCCGCCCGACCCACCCCCTTCTCTCACGCCTCAATAAGCTTCTCCTACTCCTCCACTCCCGCCGGCCATTCTTCTCTCACGACGGCGTTGGAGGGCTCGTGGCGATCCTTTAGTCGGAGAGGGGAGTTGGGTTAACTACAGGGCGCCCGGCGCTTATTTTTTTCTCCGTGCAGTTTATGGTCTTTGCTTTCGTTTCGCATTCGCATCGTAATTCCTCCGCTCCTTCCCCTATGCCCTCCCTCCCATCCGCTATTCCTCTTTGTCCAACCCCTTCGCGGCCATGGCCCCCCGCAGGTCTCGTCGCTGCCTCGCATTTTACGGGACTCATTTAGGTCCCTAACCGTATAATTATCGCGTTCCCCCCTCCCCCACCCAATCCTCCAATTGTCACTTTCTCGGCTCGTCGTAAGGCGGCTAAGTTTTTCGGGTATTTAAATCGCTTCGAGTCCTCCTCGAGGGTTAAATGCATTGCTTGTCAGCTCTTTATAATTGTCAGGTGCGCATTAACGGTTTATGAGACTCCTCCCTACTACAAGTATTCATAGCATTGAAAATTATCTTGCTCTTGGCCTCGAGGAACCTTGGTTTTTTGCTTTCACCGGGGTGAAAAAAAAGATTCCTTAAGTTTCCAAGGAACACTCGTTGATTGTAACTCTAGCTTTAGCTTTGCTTTCCGTGTTGGTGTCTAACGGTGCTGCATACTGATGCTGTCCAATAGTGAGTATCAAATACATTTTTGATGAATGCAGTAGAGCGCTATTTGGCCGGCGCTAATAAACTTTATTTCCGTTGATTTAATCCTTTACTTCAGGTTATTTTGAAGAAAGCCCTTTCTATATGTTCCCCTTGCAATAAAGTATATAAAAAGAATTTCACGTACTTGCAAATGATTGTGCCGTCTGGATTTTTTTTCCTAAACGGTCGAAAGTGAATTCTTGTTTCCGTTTCCGAACTAGACAAATTCTTATTGTAAGTTTCTAGATCTTGAAGAGGATCTAAGTGCACCGCTGTTTAGTGTGATGTAGTAGAAGTGTCGAAAATCGTAATTGCAAGTTTTTCGTCGAAAGTGTGTCGTGGTGGTATGCAGTTTTTCAGAGGGGGAATTAAATATTTTGGTGTGATATATTCCGTTTGTAACTTGTAATTACTGTGAATATCATATTTCCGTTTGAAGTTCTTTACTGAGCGGTGTTGTGAAATTTAAAGGTCGCGAAATAAAATTTGCCATTAGGTTTGTTTTTTAAAAGTATGAATTGCATTAGTAATAACCATCCCTACTTGACTTTCACTGGCATTCATTGCATTTTTCTCCCTGAGTAAATTAAGAACCCAATAATTCCCGGTGAGCAATTATTATCGTGCTTATTTTTTCACCGACTATTTGATTTAAGGCTCTGAATCCAGAAGTGAGAATGAATAATGCCCTGGCATTTTTATTAGTGGAACATAGCGTCCATTCATATTTTCGCCGACGTGTTTACAATTTTCCCTTTAGTTTTTCAGCGAAATTTCGCCCATGCATAATAGTGTACGTGGAGGCGACAGGAATCACCCGGCATTCACGCGGGATGGAAGTTGAAATTAAACGACGTCCTTTGAACTGTATTTGCTGCGAGCAAGTTCAGTCATTCCAGAGGTAGCGGAGCGTATCGTTTATCTCACTGCTTCCAGATTTTTCGAAGTAATACCGCGTCTGTTTTTTTCCTCTGCAATCCCAGAAAACTTCCTGTGCCGCAAGCCTTTTTTATCCAGTGTATTTTTATTTTCTCACTGCCTAAAATGTTTGAACGCTCTAGACTTACAAGTGCTTATTTGCCCAAAATGGAAAGCATTGCTGTTATGACCGTACCCGCGCGAGATATTTGCATGAATTGATATGTTCAGGAATGGCTCTTGCTGTTTTTGTTCGCCCTGGCGGTCTGGTCATCATAGAAACGTCGTTCGAGTGTTGATCTCGCAGAAATTCCTTTTTGACCCGTAAAATTTTCAAATTAAATCCTTTATGATTATTCATTGTGAAAAGTATCTAGACTCTGTTGTTCTATTTGGTTGTATGAAATTCTGTTTATTCTTTATAATTTGGCTGGGTCACAAGAAGGCGTTGTGGGCCTGACTGCATCAAATTTTTTCGCCTTAAGGAGATTGGAGCGATTTTTGTGTACTGATATGTGTGAACTTTGTATACCTGTGCTCTAGTAATATGTATAGATTCGTATGCTGCGTCAAAAACACTTCTTTTCCTATGGTTTTTCTTTGAGTTTCTTATTCCGCGCCGTAACCCATGTCATAACAATGCTGTAATTTAGATGAATTTTTTTTAAATATAAATTTTGCATCAGTTATATTACTAGATGAATTATGAAATCCTTCGTATAAGCTTGTTTTCGTGAGTCAAGTGTGGCCCAAGAATTCTTTTTGATTTATTTGAAAAGCTTTTAAAATGCTAAATCAGTGACTCAAGATTACTACTCCAGCCACCTTTAAGGAATCATGGAAATGGAATGTAACAACCTTAAGATATTCAGCCTGATCCGGAGCAGTTACTTAGCCACGGTGGTGTGGAAGTGAGGAATCCTCTAAGGTTCCTAGCACCTGCTCAGTCTGGTGAATATTGTCAGCTCGCTAAAGCGTCAAGATAGCTTCAATGGAGAGATTTACATGCTCTGTGAATGTATTTGGCGTATCCTAAGCTCTGCTTCCCACTCCACACTCTCTCTTTCGTCGCTCTCCCATAGTGCTTGCTTAAGGTTTTATTCTCATTCCGATCGACGCTACGTTCACGCTTCCTGTACACTTCCTTTTCTCCGGGGAAGGGGCTGGGAGTTCCGAAAAGCGATTGCAACTATTTCATCAAAACTTTTTGTATGTTATTCGAAAACTACCATAATCTTTTTGATGATGAAGTTGAGGCCGGGAGTAACCATAATTAAACTTTCCGACGTTTCGTTTATGTTAATGAAATTCATATGGTATAATCTCAAAAATACGACGTAAAACAAGTATCTGTGTGATTTTCTCTATTTATGATTGTTCCTTTAGACATGAGCTTGCCGATTGTTGCGATATCGAACTTTTCAGTCTGTGAGATTTATATACCCTAGCTCTTGTGGAATATCCTAATAAAACCACTCAAGGTACGGGAATTGTGGTGGGAAAGCCGTTTCAAAATGGCACTCGACCGCGGAGCATGTGACTGCTATTAAGGAGGAAAGAAAGGTTCTATGCTTTCACTCCCACGTATTATTGTGGCGTGAATATGATGACGGCATCGTCGAAATATCAGTCTGCTGCAGTATTTAAGCCTTGTATGCCAGGTAGGCTCATTTTAGCTCATACGCCTGAAGTCACCTCAGCTCGTTTACACTGCCCAATTTGTTAAATTATGTGGTGTAAAAAAGTTATTTTTCGTTTTTTACGTCTTTATGTAACATCTATTACTAAATGATAATGAGGCTTTGCCACTTTCTCTTTTGTAAATAATTTTGCTTAAAAATTGGTAAAATCAAATGGGAGTTTTTAGAATGAAACTATATTGATGGTATATGATTTTCTTGATTATTACTTTAAGGGACGATTGTGTGTATAACATGGCTTTGTTTGTGTGTTGTGTTTTTGCTACTTGCACTGATGATGTTAACTAAAAGTGATGACACATCGGTTACAATCTAATGGTTTGTTTCATTTAGCCAAAAGTCATCAGTTAGATGTATTAAAGTGTTACTGGTCCGAGTATTGAACTGTAAATGGTCAGAACAATGAAAATACTATTCAACTGCGACGACCTGTCACGATGTAAACGCTGGTCCCCGCTCAGCTCGCCCTCGGGGCTGTCCAGTCATCTAAATGACTGGACATCTGCAAACCACCTTGAAAATGTGTGACAGGGGGTGAGTAATTACAAACATGTACTGTAGTGTACCCTAAGCCAGTTAACAAAACTGCATCTGTCTGAAATTCCATAGAGGAAAAAGCCATTCTCCTTGGGTGTAACTCGAACACGGATCCCTTTCTTTCGCTTCTAGTGCTTTAGTCGGTTATGCTACCGAAGTACTCTCCTCTCCTGTAGATGTTTGTGTCGGTCAAGACGAATCTTTTTTCCTCTGTTAAACTGTCTTACTGCTCTTCTGCGCACTCTTCTGCGCACTTGCGTGGAATCGGTTAACGTAATACCGTGGCTGGTCCGGTATTCTAAGAATTGGTCGAAACTATGACTGTTAGTGCATTATCGAAAACCTGCTTGCCAGGAGGGGAAATTGCACCATCGGCCTCTATACTTAAGGCATGCTACCAATGTTACAGAAACTATTGTTGTTGATGCATTTTTGCAGATTCACAAACGCGCAGAGATAAAAGAGTTATGCAGGCTTCATTGGAAATATGCTCGCCATTGTGGTACCATCTCCCGGCATTATGCCATGCGGGCGGTCAATATATGGGAACGCGGACGCTGCGCCATTGCTTGGAATAAAAACACGGATGACCCTCACTCCTCTCGCCTCCCCCACTCACCCCCTCCCCCCCAATCGCAATTGCGTGACCAATCTCGCCGTTCGTCCGAATTTATTCGGTCCCGCATCGCCTGTCCACCTCTCACCGCGGTATTTTTAATTCGCGCGCGCTGTTTTACGTGGCCGCCTCACCTCTTCGCCCACCATCGATCCCCTCCCTCTCGCACTGTGGAACGGAAATGACGGAGAGTTTGAGCAGACGAGACATGGGATGGGACGGGTGTTCCGAGCGCCAGAGGACACACGGGGGCGGGGGATGCTCTTTCGGGAGATACCACGAGAGGGCAGGTCCCCTTTATTTTCGGGCTGATTGTCACGCTGGTATGTGGTTTTTTGCGGCTGCTCCCGCCCTGGATGAAACTAGACGGGCGCTCGAACCCCGCACGGTTTAAAGTTCTTTTTGAACGTCGATTCCGATCGTCCGAGCCGTGTTAAGCTTGAGCGATTTCAGGAATTATTCATGGAAAACGCGTGATGCTGAAAGTGGGTAAAGGAGCGTTTGGTTGTGTGCTATTATTTAACATGTGCGGTAGCGTTGTAGTTAACCACCTGTTTTTCGGTGGGTATGGTATGCTCGGCTCTCGTTTGAAGGTGCGTAATCATTTCACATGGTATTCGACCGGGAATAGAATAATCTGAGAGGTTTAAATGAAATGCTGCGCATAATTGCATCTCTTTTTGGAACATCCGCCGCCTTTTTTTACGGTGTGAATTTCGGCGATGTTTTCAAAGGGTATTTACAAAGCCAGAGCATCCCTCATGGGCGGCTCTAAATTTTTTGTAATTAATTCGTTTTCCGCATTTGATTTTTAATGTTGGCTAAAAATGGTACATTTTTATTCGGGACCATTATTTGTATTGCCATTTCTGTTACGAATTTATTAAGCGATATCTAGTCATCGTTGCTGGTATTATTTTATCTTTTTGACAGCTAAAGTTATTTCCCAGTGTGAGAATGTTACTTCCATTTGTGGGCAGTCTGTTTGAAATGTGGCGATAAAATGTCGGTGGTTATCCCTGATCTCATATGGTGAGGCATCTCCTTCGACAACTAATCTTTTCGCCCAGATTCGCCTTAGCCGTTCGGGCTAACTCCGTAATTATATAGTATCCATCATCCCATTGTATTATATAGTAAAATGTATTTCGGTTTAGGTTGGTCGTACTGTTAATTTAGGGACTCAAAAACAGTGACTCTGCTGATGATTAAAAACAATCCAGTCAACTGGTTCTAGAACCAGGAAAAAAATTAGTAAGTCCGTCCATGCATGAACTGCACAATGTTCGTGCTGTACTCCACGTTAGCTCTCAACAAATCGCCCTCGAGAGATGGAAATCCTGTATCACCGTTGATTTTTCTTTTCTTTTGTCTCCCCATAGTAAATAATATCTTGTATTATTATATCATGTAAACACTTTTATGGGCACGATTCACGGGAACAGAATAATTCAGTGAAGGAATTGAATTCAGCCGCTCGTCCAGATCAAGTTACCCTCGTTTCACTGGTGTGGGGGAAACTTGCGGTAATCCGGAAAGTGGATTTTTAATCCTTTCCGCGAGGAGTAATTTTTTGACGTGAATATTTAATTTAACTTTTGCGGGCCATCGAGATGGAGGCGGAGTGGGGGGGGAGTCGATTTTCTGCGGCGCTCGCCGCCGCGACCGACAAAGGTGAAGGGAAGGGGGAGGATATGAAATTCGAGGAGGAGATGGAGGAGCGGGGGGAGATGAGGGAAGCGAGTGCCACTGGGGGTGAAGTTTGGAGGAGAGACAAGGGAGTGGCGCGGCCCGAGGCGAGTTAGAGGGCCGTTATTGTAGTGCGCGCACGAGATGCGATACACGCTACTGCGCGGGCGGGCGGTGGGAACCTCGTCCTCTCCCATTTGGGGGATTGAGGAGGAAAAGCGCAGAAAATGAGTCTGCGTTGCTCTCTTACGCGAGTGTATGATATTAATTGACGGGATGGGGGTGTGGAAAGTGAAAGGCGGTTAGGGTGTAGAGAGGGAGAGAGTTGGAGGCCGCATGCTTTGATAGATCACACTGGTTGGGGCTGAGACGACCCTTGCGTGCATAGATAAAAGAATTGATGGATCCACAGGGTATAGGATATTGAAGCCATTAAAATTCTCGATTTTCCTTATTCAATGACTCAGTTGTGCAGGTAACTCCCCGAAAACTTGAGTGTAAGCAGCATCATTTTCACGGTGCCGTAATTATTTATCTAATTTACTTTGCTACACCTGTCTGCGCAGATAAAAGAATTGGACTATACGGCACGGTAGCACAGGGGAATACTGAAGCCACTGAAATGCTCAATTTGCTGTATTGAGTTAGATTGCTAAGTTGTGTAGATAACCCGTCGAAAATTTTGCATTGCCACGGTACCGTCATAATGTATCTAATTAACTTTTATGAATAAAAAAATACTGTGGCTATTCTTTAAAAATACAATATGGAAATTTGCCCAAAAAGCCGAACATGGCTCATAAAATTCCCGGACAAATTTAGCGATAGCCATATTAGATGAATTGCAAAACTGGCTTCACTGTCGTGCGTCAGGGCGCCATTTACTCGTCGTTGTCTCCGGCATGACTTCATGGAATTTACTAAGTATTTTGAATTTGAAGAGTAACTTCGTAATTCCACATAATCTTATTTCACATACGACTAAGGTTAAGACGAAGCGCGCTATGATGGGCTCAATGCCATTAATTAATGCCCAGGTCCTGGTGATGACGTGCTACGTCGAAACCCTGGTCGGGCATGAAATAAATTTCTATGGAATTAACATGTTGTTCTTTTCCTTCTAAATGACATCCATTCTCTTCTTTAATGTGCGCTCTCGTGTTTGTTCGTAGCTTTCCCGGACTATGTCTTAGGCCATTCGAGGACTGGTTGAATTACATCTGTATTAATTTCATTGCTTTATCCCCAAACCGAGAAAATTCTAGTGAGGAAAAGCCGTTCGCATTGACCGAGCTCGAACCTGGATATCAGTATCCTGAATTAATGAGATCGCAAAGTGTTTTGTCCACTTAAGCTTCCGGGGCGCCCCTCTCTTCTGTGAATCTTTGTGGATGCTTCAGTAGCATAACTGAAGAAAGTAATCGGCGCGATATCGAGGGTTACGGATTCGAGTTCTGATCAAGGCGGTTGATTTTTTCTGTTTGCAGTTTTCGCACTTCTGCGTATTTTCGGAAAATTTCTTTGAATATCGTGCCCTCAAAATTCCTCTTAGGGCCGCATTTCCGGGATCACTTGCTCGAAGAAAGTTAACCTGTGGCATGTTGAGCTAATGTTTAAAGTTTGAACGGCTTGCGCATCCGAATACTACTTTAAGCCCCATTGGAGTCCTCACTACGGCCATGACTGAGTAAAAACTCCTAAACCCGGACTTAACTCGAAATTAGTGACTACGGCCCGCTAATGTTTCTGCCTCCGGAGAGAGGATGAGACTGAAGCCGAGGGCGGGGCGGGGAATTGGGGAGGGGGGTCGGGTGGATTCAGTAGGCGGATGCCGCGTGCTGCATCCCTTGCATAGCTGTGCAGCCTCTCGTCGTCCCGCCTCGTCAGTGCTTGGCTCCGTAATGCACTGTGCATACACGGGCTCGAGCAGCAATGTGCTGTTACTGTTGTTTATATCCGTGGGAAGTGGCGTAGCATATTACGTTTACGTTTGCCGAGACCCAGTGCTCTGCATTGAAGCGTAGATCGTATCGATGTCATAACCAGTTGCTTCTCAGGGAAATTGAAATGGTGCTGTTTTCTCTCTGACGCTTAAGTTTTATGGAAGCTGCCGGTAGCAATTTGCATACCTTCATGAGCACCTTGAAATTGTCTTTCTCTGGAGGATAATTCAGTCGTCCATCCACCTGTAGGTATTTGGATCAAAGGATAGTCAACATCCCTTCGTGTAGATACCAGTTCTTACCTATCTCAAATATTTTACACTTATTTTGGAGAAATTATACCTCATGTTAACGATGGTGGAACAATGCCGTGAATGTGTTCATAGTTAGCTGGATTTTAAAAGCTCTCTTTGGTGCAGTTGTGACTTGTCGAAATATGTTATTGCCGTTAGGGAAAATGATTACCTTTGTTTGGTATTAACCTATCCATCGTTTTGCCATTTCATAAAACCGCTGACGCATTGTTAAGCGAAGGCATTTTACCCCAACTTTTGGTGGCAGTTTGAAGGATTAGATTTAATTTTTTCTGTTTCACCATGTATTTCATAAATGGAGAAGCTTTGTTTAATTATGCTCTCATTAATTTTATTGGAGGGTTCGAAAATGAGCCGCGTAAATTGTGGAAAGTAAAACGATGAAAAGCTTTGTGATCAGGCCGATCCGATGAAAAAGTTGCCCGAATTTTAGTTCCTCGGGGGATATGAAACTGCCTGGCTATATGCCGTATTGATTATTGATTGTATCTGGCGAGACGCCGAGGAAATTTTGAATATTCATATAAGCGATATTGTTTCATACTTTTCAGGCCATGTGTATTCTACAGACCTGCGACACAAAATTTCGGCATCGTGTTTAACACACGCTATATGTGTAGAGTTATTTGGACAAACCAGTCTCTCTCCTTTATATGTATGCGTGAACAAGATCATTTATACTTCCACCGCCAATTTCATGCAGGAATGACGATACTTTTATTGCAAAAAAGTGATAGACTGTACTGCCGCTGGAGTGAGAAATTTTAATTATATTTTTGCCGCAGAAGTCTATTGAATAGTCGTTGATCGATATTCATTTAGAATGTTATGTTGCCGAGTAATGTTTTGTTCTTGTCGCTTTTCACGTTATATCGTGGTACAAGTTAGGTGCTTTATACTGTTCTGCATTAATGATTTCTTCTTTGCCCATTGACCTTTGCTCTCTTACTCTTTCGTTGTGTCGTGTGAACTGATTCTCATTTTTGTCTATGAAATTAAATGGGCTATCGTGAATTATTCTTGCTCTGAATACCCGAGCTACCACCAAAACAATGCAGGTATGTAAAAAAACACCGATCGAAATATATTAAAGCAATCGTTGCTTCTCTTGTGCTGGAATGAAACTTAAAATTAAGTGGGAGTATGAGCCGTAGGATGACATTACTTCCTCATCATCTGAAAATCCTCTCCGAAACGTTTTGGTGGAGATTTATATGCCTTGAGCAATCCCCTTCGGTCTTGACGGCATTGGTTTCTGCTGGTTGACACCTTTGAGCATCATCATCTGAGATACAAGATATCGAGGTACAGATTAACGAATAACGCTTGAACATCTACATGCGATTGTCCCTTGTAAGAAAAAACCGCAATAGTGCCACTTTTCCTTCCCACTCACGTTACACTCTTCCTTCGATTTCCATGTATTACAGCGGCAGAGAAAGTTTAGCGATCCTAGCCGAATTGGACCCGAGAGAGAACCCAGACCTTCAGGATCATGGACCACCATCGGGGAATCGTTAACGGGGTTGCGAGGCACATATAAAGACATACGTGATCGGATGGTGGAGAGGGGCTGAGGAACGTATTTGCAGCCGTTCGGTCCGGCGTCAGTGTACATACATACCTGAAGGGTGACTCGACCCGTAGAAAGGATTGCGGGCGACCCCACAGTTCGGACTTCCTTTTTTTTGGGGTGGGGGAGGAGGAAGGGGTTGAGGCTTGGGTGGCGGATTTGGACGTGGTGCGCAATGCCGTTGACGGAGAAGGGCGGCTCTGGCACCGCGGAGTGTTGGCGCTCTGAGGGTGGGGGTTTCGCGAGGGTTGACTGCGCCAGGGTGAAGCGAGCCATGTAGATTAAAGAGGGCCGACACATGGGGAATCGAAGGAAGACATATGGCTCCCGAAAGTGGATTTATGCGCCATTTTTTATGTATTCCTCCCCCCCTCCACGTCTCCCCCCTTTAGCTCCCCGTGTGCTGTTTGTATTAATGAACCGGCGTCATCTTTATCCCGCCGAATGAAGCCATTTTTTTTCGTTTCATCCCAGTTCTCTCCCAGTTCTTTTTTGTAAGCGTTGTGATTCGGCGTCGTTTCGATCAAAAATCGAAGCGTAGCAAGTGTATTTGAGCCTTTTGTGATGTTCCATTTTGAATTTCATATTTCAAGTGCGCTTTAATGTATTTCGGCATGGTCCTCATTAAAGTGATCCAATATTTATGACATGTTTCTCATATGTATCAGCAGCAGCTTCGATTACGTATTCTCCGTTTTGGAGCATGTGTGACGCTAATTAATGCCATCATTATTTTTCATCCTCATTGTTTTACGCCAAATTCATTCCCTTTGGCCATTCCACTCATGATATTGGTGGTTACGTTTTTACTGATTTAACCCCGCTTTTCTACTGAGTTTGAACTGTTGTCCATCATACTCAAACACTTGAGTAATATTCTAGTCGAAACCTTGATAAGTTATAGTCAGCTTATCCAACGTCTATCCTCTTCAAAAAAGGCTGTCTTTCAACTGGAATTTTTTGATGGTCTGGTTTCCACTTGTTTTTTTCCATCCGATGGCCGGAAATTGGTCAAGTGTCGCTATCCCAGTTGTTCTAAGTGATTTCCTCTGTAAGAGATTGCAGAATTTGTTGCTTTACTACGAGTTTTCCTAACATTTTTCTTTTATTCAGACTAACATTTGATCTAACGCACAATTTTTAATGAAAATACGGTTGATTCATTTTAACGATGATATCCTCTGGGCTGACCCAATAGAATTATTGATCTACATCTACATACTACCCTGCGAGCCGCCGCATGGGCGTGAGGCAGGGGGTGTTAGAACACAAGCCGTGTAAAGATATAAAGGATAAGATTTTGGTATGTGAAATGGTAATGTCTATAAGGGGAGTGTATTTAGTGGAGCTCTGTTTTAATTGTGGTCGCTTTATGTGTGCGGAAAGAACGAGTATTTGTACCTTTCTGTTCGGCAACGTATCTCGCTTACTTTTTCGTTGCAGTCAGACCTAGAGATTTAGGGAGTGATGGGTGACGTAAATCTAGTGTAGTAAATTGATGCATGATATGAGAACTCTTTGCAGTATTCCGCTGAGATATATTTAAATCGACTCTTTTCTATACTTTACGTCATCATTGAGCTTTGACTGTGATAAAAAAGCATCAAAAGCTCTGAAATGTAATATTTTTCGGTGGAAAACTCTAGTGTTCTTCTTTCTTTTTGTTCACTTTTCCTAAAAGTTGGTTTATAGGATTTTAATGCAAGAAATAAACAACCTTCTGTCATTGAAAACGTAATCGTGACCTAAAGGCAGTAGATGATGAGCCCTTGTAATTCTCGTCTGTCCCTCTTTATCGTGTAATGAGCCGTCTGTCTCGTTCGTCTCCTTTTCATGACTCCCCGTGCGTCTATCGCAATGAGGAGCAGATCATATACCTCGAATGGAAATTACGATGGCTCTCGAGAGCGCGTTGTTCGCCGCGAGGCTGTAATAAGGCAATCGAAGCCTACCGGGAGTGTTTACCGTGCAGTGGATCCCTTCATTTTCCCTTTGCGAGGCGCACATCGGGTTCCTTCGGCGGCGGAAGCGTTCGCGATCGCCGAACGAAGCACGCATCTCATTCCGATCCCTTCACGACTCTGCTCGCATCCTCTCATGAACTCTCTTTCTCTCTCCGTCCCGCGGGCGAGATGCACTGCGTGGAGAGGCCCTTCCCATCGAGGGATCAGCGTTTCCACGAGGAGGAGGCGGAGTCTCTTGGATGGGGTCGCGGTTGCAAGGGTTTTAGGAGAGATCCCTTTCGGGTGTAGGGTACTCGTGTATGATGGGGGCGGATAGGAAGAGTCGCTCTGTGGGTGGGAGTGGGGTGGGACATGCTCGCTTACCTGCGAGGGGGGGGGGCGAGGGATTTAGTCAGCCCAACCCCCCCCTCTCCCTCGGTTGCCTCGTGTTATGCGCGAATAGCGACGCCCATCGTCGAGGAATTGCAATTAGTAGTCTCTCTCGCCGCCTGGCGTCTACGGCGCCCTCGCTCGGTCGGCTTCTTCTTTTTCCATCGCTCGGAATGAGTGGGGGAGGGGAGTCGTGAGCGCGTGTATAGCGCCCGGAAAGGGTGAGCTATATGGCATGGGGCGGATAGCACCCTCTCTGTGTGGGAATGGGGCCTCGCTTGAGCGATCCTTTTGGGATTTGGACTCGGGGGTGGAACAAGGAGAGGCTGTGCAGCGGGCGGCGGTCGGAGAGCGAGAGACGGGAAGTGTGGGCGGAGGCGGATGAATAGCATTTAAACATTACGCCGCGGAAACGAGCATTGCTCAGACTAGCTCACGCTTTATGACCATCAGACTCTTTGACCTTGCGCACTCATATTAGTTTCCTTGAACTTCGCCCTTGGCAGTACTGCACCTATGAATGCTAACTCGGTTATACTGCCTTTATCCTTCTGGTTGGTTTCTCATTTTTGCTTCCTAGTGGTACTAATTGTTTTAGGTGTTGATGTAGTGTGTAGTTTTTCACTTAAAACATAACTAATCTATGGGGAAGAAAAATTCTCTCATCGTGGGACTCGTTATCCAGCATTTTTTCGCTTCTTCTCTCAGACTATGCTGTAGATTAGTGAAAATTCATGTCCCTTTATTGAAAAATATGTTACCAATTCAGAGAATACAGAGTTAAAGAAGTTATCATTAAATGAATTATGTTCTTATGGATAAATAAGTTTGAAAAAGTTGATATTTCGTTCCTTGTTACCGTAGTATGCCATTTAAATACTTATAATATCCATATGATTCTTTTTCATGACTTCTTGTACTAATATTATATTTTTCTTTTTTGTCTGGAGTTTAGGTTTCGAGCTAATTTTCAGAACAAAATAGATATTCTGATAATTTTTAATTTAGCAACAGAGTTGTTCCTGCTCAACTCAAAACTAGTAAGTATGGGTCTCTGAAAAGACCCTCGACCCCATTTGTCCTCCTACTTTCCATGTAACGTTAACATCCACGCTATTATGTCGCACAGTTATGCACTACCGAGGAATCTTCTATCTCTTCTGCCTTCGATAAGCAAATGGAAGCTGGTATTTCAGCCCATCGTGGTAATTCGAATTCCATTGCCGTATTTCTGGGACACGAGTAAAAAAAAAGCCGTATGTTTTGAGCTTTGGCAACCCGGAATCAGGCGGAGCGAAGAGGCCGTGTGTCACCAGGGGGCGTCGTGTGGGTCCCCTATGTGACGGATGAGCGTGAGCCAGTGCGTGCTGCGGGCCCCCTGGCGGTGGTGGTGGGGGGCGTAGGGAGAGGGGAAATGTTTACTCTGTGGAGGTGGGGTTGTCGGGGTTTGCTTATGGAGGTTGGTTTGGGGGAGGGGAGATGGGGTCAGGAGGTACGCATCACGCCCTCCGAAGGGTGTCACACAGTTTCGATCGCATCCTGCGCTCTTTGGGGGAAAGGCATCACTTTGCCCTACCTCCTCCTCCTCCCCCCTTGGGCTCTCCCCACCACTTTCCTTCTGGTGCCCGCCGAGTATATAGAGTACGCACACAAATGCGCTCCTGAATTCTCGCGCTTCTCGTAACCATGTCCCACGGAGTCCCACGATGGAGTTACGAATCCTTGGGAACGAAATATCGAAAAAAAGAACGCTTGAGCTGTTGGAACGGAGTGGCAGATTATCTGCCAGCCGATGTTACTCCCGTCCTAATTATTGCCGCGTCGTCGTTGCAACATGACACCCTGGTGCGAGAGACGATGATTGACTCGTATGTCGCTTGATCTAAGAGATTTCTGGCACTGCGTCAAAACAAGATAACAGATGCGATTTCATGGACAATTTTAGCTCAATTTTTATCAACTGGCCATCGAATGAAATATTTTTCCAATAAATGAAGGAGCGTTCGATTACGCTATCAAATAGTGATTCAATTTCTCAAAAAATATATAAAAGCATGATCTGATTGATATTTTCTCCATTTGGGCACTTTCAGCGAAGTTTTTCATCCGTGGAGGCGTCTGCATAGACGTTTTCCTTTTAATTGATGTAACAGGACTTTCGTTTATTCTAACCTTAAAAGCCCAATTTAGCCTGAATTACATAGCATTTAAGCTGTGAACTTGTACTACGTTTATTTGACATTTGACGATGACCAGAAAGATGTAGAAATCGATGCATAATAGCAAAGTTGTTGCATGGCTTTCTTTACATTGGAGGGATTGGTCAGAATCTTATTTGGGTCGCCATAAGGAAGATTGTAGTGATAATATTAAGTCATTGAAATTGGGAGAAATTAATTAATTTCATACCGCAGTTATATCTCGAAGTATACTATATTTACGTTTCCCTTTTATTGTTATGGATGCAAATAGCGCTATGAGCCAATGTTGTATATGCTCCATAGTTTCAATTTGTTGTCACCAAATTCAGCTACAGCTCCTCAATCAGTAATCCAACGGAACAATTCGTGAGTGAGTCAATGCATATCACTCAATACCCATCATGCTCGCATCAGTATGAATTTCGGTCTCCTCTGCCGAATCATGTGACCTGGCTTTCTGTATTGTCGTTAAACGCTTAGCTTTGTTGTATGATCCAATTCAGCTTTACATAATTATGCTCCTGATTTACATTGGAATCGTGAGTTTTATTTGCGTGCTTAAGGCTCGAAATTTATCGCTCAATCCTAAAAGCATGGTATAGAAAGATAAAATTATCTCCAGCTATCGATCATTTTGATGTCCTCTCCTTAGGTCAGCATTTAATTGAGTGGCTTAATTATTGTGTAAGGTTAAGGTTAAACTAAAATCCATGGTATTTAAATGATGATGCCATTACTCCATGTTTGCGAAGGCGGATTAGAGCCTTCAACTTTTGGTCTAGCAGTGTCAAAATGCACGCACCTTATACTGCTCGGGCAGAGTGAAACAGGTCGAAATTACTCCTCCGCGATGATATCGATTGATGGAATCGAACCTGCGGACTTTCCTGTCGGTGAGGGCTTCGCTCACTGAATGCAGGGACTTGACATTTTGGGCGGGATTACAGTCAACGTTACCTGACGTGACGGAAACAGACATGACCTTTGTGAAGTTTGTTTATTGTTCTTCAAAGTAGCCAATTACGATGGCTGGACATCGTCAACGGGTGATGAGCGAACCTCTGCTATTTCTAACTTTTCCGTCGCGCCACGTCTACTTCTGCCAGTCTGAGGAGAGCTTTTGTTCAATTTTTGCAAAGGTTCATTTGCGGATTGTCCGTATTACCTCATAACTTCACAATTAAATCTAATAGCCCTCATAAAGAAGCATAAGTCAGTATTTTTGTTTTTGGATTTGTATATTTTGATTTAAATATAATTAAATAAGAGATCGGAGTACAAAAACGCTGAAAAATTGGCGCTGATACTGCCGTAAGTTATTATACATTCCTCCTTGACAGAAATGCGACAGAAAAATGAACACCACCGTCTGTTTCTATCACATTAGGTCAAGTTTATCGTAATCCAACCCTTGCTGTCTCGTTAATGAACGATTTTCCTTGTACGCGCTGTGATTTTTTTTCAGCCCACGTTAGTAGTGTCATTTACGAGGAGCGATCATTTCATTTCTAGCGCCTCTAACGCCAACCTTCGCGTCGCTTCTCAATTTAAGATATTTTTTCAGCGTTAAGCTTACTCCACTACTGCGACCAACTTTTCCCGGCTACTCTTTTATGAAACGAGTTGTTTCGACCTTAATGTTGTACTGTCGCCGTTTAATTTATCGCACGCCTTTCTTAGACCACCCTACTCCTCTTCATCTTCGAACTCGATACATAGGGAACGGGAGGCCGTCCGCCCAGGAGTTTTAATAACAAGGACACGCAGTGACGAGGCCGGCCCGTTCGCCTCGTCGGAATTTGATTTTGATATTTTTGATGGATGGATTCATCAGCGTAATGGGGCTCGTTCTGGCGCCTAAAAGCGAGAGGGCTCGAACGAGGATTTTCCGCGTGGCATTTTGTGTTGCTTCTGGTTTATTCGCCGCCATTCATCATAAAGCGATCATCTCGGGCCCCGGATGAAATTCATGCAAATCCGTACGCGGATCGGAGGGAGATAAATATCAAATTCGCATTCTATTTGCATACATTTTTTTCATTCCGCTTCCTCGCGTTGTTAGGATTCGCACTATGGCATAGTTTGAATGGTTTGTTAAATTTTCGTGCGGCTAATCAGTGGAATATTTGCTGCCGCGTCCACTTCAGCCTAACACACTGCAGTTCATTCCGATTGTTAATATTTTGGTGTATTCCCCTATATCAATTTCCCTTCAAAAGAGATGAACAGTGAAGCCATTGTGGTTGATATTCTCTTGTGCCTTTGGAACGAATGTTTTTAATCGGCCTGTCCAGTTGGCCAGTACTTGCCGTTTTGTTATATATTTTGAACCCGTATTGGATAATTATGTTGAGAATACTGCTTTATTTATTCAATTTTTCATAAAATTTTATTTTTATGTCCATGTGTATTATTTTATCGAAATTGTTGTCTTAGAAAACGTAATCCCATTCATATCAACGAAAACCATCCGCGCGTTTTTGAAATTCATGCAATTGACTTAACATAAATTATTGCGCAACAGCCTTGTGTGTTTCGAGGAGATAAGAAAAAAATCGGATAAAATGTATGCCTAGTTACTAGTTAGCCTAGTTACAGAACTTGGTTAATCGTAACGAGTACAAAATATTTGTACTGATCATGCCCGCTTTCAGGTTGATGCCATTTTGGCTTATTTTTAATCTTGACCTTTTCCCTCAATCGACAGCTTCATCAGAATGCGGGTAAAAACGTTACATCATCTCGGGTCAGCTCGTTCCGCCTCAGCGGGGCGAACTACATTTGCGTTAATGGCCGTGATCGCCAATTCTCTTTAATAATCAATTCAAGTACAAGTATGTATATATATATATACATACATATATATAATAATAATAATAATAATAATAAAGTTTAATAATAATAAAGTTTATTACTCCATACAACAAATTACATTTCAATAGCAAAATAGAGTAATTTTAGGTAGCCTTGAAGGAGAACCTGTTTAAGGCTACCATCAAATAATATTACATTATGCTTTTCCTAAAAGATACATATAGCTCGTGCAGTGATACCGTGACAATTGCTTAACAGTGTAAGTTCGTACCTTAAAAGCTACTTACTAATAGTTTACTTATAACTCATTACATCAATGATTTACAGCAATAAATGCTCTACACTCTCCTTGGTGAGAAGCCAAGAATGTACATTTTCCAAAAACTTTTTCACAGACTTAGAATTAGTACATGACAGGGGTTACATATTGTATACCTTTAGCCCTACATACAAAAAACATCTTTTAAACAACGTCAAGTTAGGTTTTGGTAATGGAATATTTTTTTTACGCAGGGCAATGTGAGAAGGTAGACACTGAAATACATCAGAGTTACCACTTCTGGTATAGAAACACCGTAGAACCTTATAAATATATAGATGCCTCAATGGAAGCAAACGTAAATGAAGAAAAAGTGGGAAGGATTTTTCAAATCTGTTCTTTTTCAAAATAACACGAATAATTCTTTTTTGTAAAAACACGGCAGGTTTCAAGGAGTTTAAATAAGCGCCACCCCAACAAAAAATGCCATAACTTAGTCTGGAATGTACTAACGCGTTATAAATTATCCTAAGGAAATTTAAAGGACATTTATTTCTGATGAAATAAAAATTTGTCAATGTATTTCGCATAATATTTGTTAGATTATCAATATGTTGTTGCCACTTTAAGGATTCGTCAATGGTTACTCCCAGGTACTTCAAACTGGAAACCCGTTCAATGGGCAAACAGCTATTGCATGAATTTATCGGACAGTTTTCTTCATGATAATATAAAACCCAATCAAACTTGTACCTGTTACATAAATTATAACATATATACTTCGTTTTAGTTACACTCATTTTCAATTTGTTGGAAGCAAACCAACGTCGCAAATTGATCAAATCTGACTGCATATCATATTTTACATCACCCCAGTTTAAACCTCCATAATTTAAGGCGACATCATCAGCAAATGCTGTCACATGACCTCTAAAATTGAAATTACATAGATCGTTTATATAAACTAGAAATAGGATTGGACCCAAGACAGAGCCTTGTGGAACTCCAGAAGTTATCATATTGTAATTACTATAAACATCACCAATTTTTACACACTGCATTCTCGATGACAGGTAACTGGTAAACCATTTTAGTGGTATTCCTCGAATACCAGCCCTCTGAAGCTTAAAGGTCAGAACCATGTGATCAATGGAATCAAAAGCCTTGCTAATGTCAATGAATAGGCTGCCAGTGCGTCGATTTGAGTTTATAGCCTTGTAAACATGGGTAAAATAATTTTCTAGAGCATCTTCAGTTCCTTTTCCACTTAAAAAACCAAACTGATTTTTGCTGAAGAAGCAGTTTTTATCGAGAAATTTAATTAATCTCGTCTTGACTAGCTTCTCTATAATTTTTGAAAATATCGATAGCAGTGAAATTGGACGATAATTTATTATACTTGATCGATCACCTTTTTTATATAAGGGCATGACCACCGCCTTTTTCAGCTCGTCAGGAAAAACACCACTGGTAAAACTTAGATTAAATATATGTGCGAGAATAGGAGCTAATTCGTTAATAACAAGTTTCAAAAGTTCACTGTTAACGTTGTCGTAACCAGGGGCTTTGCTAGCAGGAAAAGATCTTACTAATTTGGTTATTTCAGCAGAGTCGACTGGTTCTAGGTACATGGATTCGAAGCTATGTGAATAATCACAACATTCAGCGACGAATTCATCAATGCCACTGTCATTACTATTATTGTTACTATCGTAGGAGGAAACAAAATAGTCATTAAATGCCATAGCTATTTTGGACCGAGCAGATGATATACTACCGTCTATTTCCAGGCAGATTTCATGGGGACTGAGTGGTATGCGGCCGGATATTTCCTTGAATATTTTCCATTGCATCTTTGAGTTTCCATTTGCTCCTTGAAATCTGTGCAAATAGTAGTTATTGGAGGCAATCCTAAGTTCATTTTTTAATTTATTTCTACAGTTAACAAATTCCTTTGCTAAACTTACGTTTAATGGGTGGCGTCTATGTTTCTTGAACAGATAATTTTTCCTTTCAATAAGGTTTAGAAGATGACTAGTTATCCACGGCTTTAATTTTTTTCTTGTGTCGTAATTATTGACTTTAACTCTTGATGCAGATAGAACACCTATTAGTAAGTCATGAAATAACGAAAAAGCCTTTGATGCGTTTACTTCGTTTACAACTGGACTCCAATCTACTTCAGCTATTTTTGTTTTAAAATATTCATAGTCTATCTTGGTTTTGGCAGGAGTAGTCGTTATTTTTTCTTTGCATAATGGTTCTTTCACACAAATAGAACAGCGAATTAAAGAGTGATCGGTTATCGCTTCATGAAGCACTTCTACTTGTATATATATATTTACAATTAAAGAGGAAACTTACAGGGGGTAAAAAGAGTGCATTCTCTCTGTGACTGAGGAAGGGCTAACACCCGAAACGTCTCTAAGTAAGACTTTCTCTTTACTTTCGTCTTTTTACCCCCCTGTAAGTTTCCTCTTTAATTGTGTTTGTGGCCATTTGGCGAAGTTTTCCATTGTGTATATATATGTATATAAATATATATACTATATATAAACATATATATACTGTGGCATCTCAGTCTGCGGGAAACGATTGCCGTAATCGGTTTTAATGGATCGAATGGAGTTAGCGGACCGAGGTGAAAAATAAAGTTGTGATCAGGAGGCTAAGAGAGTGAGGTTGGGAATAAAAGTAACAAAAAAAATGGAAAGAAGAGAATGAATTGGCGTGCAGTCAGGAGGTTCGCATCTGATGGCGGTCAAACCGCGTGGAAAGAATTGGCTCAGATCTTCGCCCCGAGAGGGAACCTAGTAGGAAAGGGGGAGGAAGATTTTTGTTGGGGGTGCGTGGACGAAGTGAAAAAAATCCCGGACGGTCGGTCGGTCACGACGCCCTTTCCTCTGCGTATTTCTGTGTGAGTGTATATTTGTGAGTGGTCAGGCGGCGGGAGTCAGCGGTCAGGGGGTGTGGGATGGCGTGAGCGCGTCTCCGGCCTTCGGGTGGATTTTTACGCTCAGGGGGCTCAATAATTCAATTAACGCGGTGGGTGTCCTCGTCAATCTGCCGCTCCGCCTCTCTGCACCACTGCCACACCCGCCCGCCCCCCTTAAAACCCTCCTCCCCTCCCCAACCGCTCACGGTCTATCGGATACTGAAATTGCCCCATCTCGTAACCAACCCCGCTCCCTTTCCCTCACAGTACACGCTTCACGCGCCCCCTGCCATTCCCCCCCAGTGGTGGGAAAAGAGGGAGGCCTGCGCCCCCTCTCCCCTATCCTCCTAGTCCGCCCTGCCAAGGTGCGAACGCCCAGGCGACCGTTTCCGCACATTTATTCCCTCCGGCGGGGCTCTGGCTCTTTCCATGGGATTCCCCAGACGGGCTTGTTTCGAACATTCGCCAGCTCGAAAACTAATTTTGTTTTGTTTGCTGATAATTTCACCTCCATCCCTGATTTGGATATCCCTATCGGTGATCCAGCTGCTTCTTATTTGTCAAATGGTGAAAAGGTTTTTGATTTTTCTTGTTGATCTTTTGCGACGATGGCTTTTAAATTTTTGTCAAGTTTTAATACCGAGTAAGCCTTCGGAATGAGTATGATTTCCAATGTCTTGATTGTTTTGTTAAGTATCGTGTGCCGTGAATGAACAATTTCTTAAAGCTCATTAAATAATGTATAAAGTTGCAAAAAACCGCCATTTCCCTGTTTTGATGTGGAGCGATTCCACCACCTCCAGCCGAGGACAATATCGCAGTTTTTTTTACTATCTGTAATTTCATAAGAATGAAGGAGTAATTTACTAAGAGGTGGGTGGAAAATATTTTCAGAGGAACCTTAGATTTTAAAATGGCAAATCAATTTAACATGCACCAAGTCATAGCAGCTTTCTGATAATGATTGCCTAAGGAAAAACGTGTGCAAAGAATTATCTGCTCAGGAAGACCCTAGGATGTTTACATAAAAAATTGTTATTGTTTATGTATGGGGGATTCGTGTGGGAATAGTGCGATAAAGTAAAAACAGAAGAGCGTTGAGAGCTCTACTGAATCAATTCTCAAATTGATAACTGCTGATAGTCATATGTTAAATGTCTCTTATTTGTTGGATAATGTGTTGATGCATTCTTGAGTTAATTACTGAAATGTGTTAGTGGAACTTTTCTCTGAGACATTATTTGTTCTTTCTGGAAGCCCATGTATAAAAAATAACTTCCACTTGTTGTTCAGGTATTTGTTTGTAATAATTCCCGAAGGTCCCCATTTTTCTGAAGCATCTCATTGCTGATAGGGTCCAGAGCCTAAGAAAAAGACGATTACTTATGTGTTCAAAAAATCTATCTGGATAATCATTTATAATCGAAATGCGATAGTGTCAATGATATGTATTGAATTAAAGATGAATGAACAAAGTTGATAAGTTCATTTTCTGCTTCTCTATTTAACCATTCGACCTTTTGCTATCTTATAAATCTTAATCGCAACTACAACGCAACGCAAACTCCTGCAGAGTTGTTCTTTCCTATTGCAATATGATAATTAATGTGTTCTCCTTATCGTAGTATACGTCTGTTTTATTCCTTCCTACGCTACTGTTTTCTTGTATTAGTTATTAACTGAGAATATATTACGTGCGACGAAAATGTATGAGAATAATGGTCATTATTTTTAATTAGATATTGGTGGTGAATATTCTCAACGGTGTCATTGTCTTAATTACAATTTAATTCGCTTTTATTAACGCCTAATATACCATCGCGTGCTACCAGCATTACAGAAAACGGGGTTTCGTAATTAACTTGCTCTGCTGATATAATTTTTCCTTCATTCTGCAATCGAATCCTATTTTCTCTGATCTGGTAAGAGGAGCATTCATATTTTTAATATCGTGTCCTCAGAAATTTAGAATAATTACCATATAAAGTGAAGCTTCGGAATCAGAGAGCGAAAAAAGAAATCCCGCCCTCGGGATTCTCAACGCTCGCGCCCTTTCCAATCCACTTTGCGCCGGATTACTTTCTTTTTTTCTCCGCTCCATTTTCTTTTTCGAGAATTCCGATTGATTTCGGGGGTGGCGCGATCTGACGGACGGAGGTGCTAAACTCACCACACGACTCACCCCTCCTTTGCCTCCCAGCTCGGGTTATTTTTTTGATTTTTAAGTTTGCCTTCATTTTTTCTCCTCCTCCCTCTCCCTTCTCGAAGCCAATCAAATTCCCTCTGCGATTTCGGTCAAGCACGCGTTTCAAAACCGGAATCGTGTTCGACTGCGGTTTTTTTCCCGTCGTGCATTTCGACTTGAATTTGTGTTTGTGTTTTAAGTCATCGCAAACTCTTGTGGCAGATGCGCAGAAGAAGATTGAAGGTCTGAAAAGGTTTCCTGAATAAGGTCGCTGCCGATGAATTGATGGTTTAGCGTATGATAGCAGCTTTAGGTAATCGACGGGACCTATATATAGGTGGTGTTGGCGTTGCGCTTACCTCTTAACTGTATGACACATCAAAGTCTCATCACTAAGTTGCACGACGGAACGATAACTCGAGTACTCGAAAGAAAGAGTAATTGGCCTTTACATAACCTTCAGAGGTAAATATAACCTTTAGAGGTTATTTATGTAATCAAACTTGGAGTTTTACCGTTGTTTCCATAGTCTCTATGAACAATTTATATCCTTATGTATACTATTAAAAGGAACTTGAATGTAATATTTTTCCTAAACTCGATGATATGACCGTCACGCAATTCAGTATAAGTAAGTCTTCATTTTTTGGAGGTTCTGCATTAAATGACCTTCATAAGTCCTTCTTTTCCTTCAATGCCGCTATGAAAAATGTGCATCTCTATGCATGCTATTGAATAAACTTGTATGTAGTTGTAGGAGATTATGATGAATGAAAACTTGAAGTTCGAAATTATTGTCGAGATATATTTTCTCCGTATTGCCGATGTAGATTACAAACAGAACTTGGAGCAGAACTGAGCGTTCTAGGTGAAGTAACCTTCACCAACGTCGTCGAGGTACTGGCGCCCAAGTAACACTGACGAACCCAAGTCGACTGAACAGTCGGATTGACTTGTATTCACGGTAGTGTCAGTGGAGTTGATATTGATGGGTGCCAAATACAATACAAAATTGAACTCCTTGACAGTAGTAGTTGTTCCAAAATTCGATGATTTGACCGTCGCTTAATTCAGTATATCTCTGTCTAACAACACTTATTAGTACGTATTCCTGACAAAGTAAAATTCATTGTACTTTTCTACAATATTGTTAATACGACGTTTTTCATTGTTTTACTGCATCTTCAAGTACAGAATGTGTAATTTTAGTGCTGTGATGGCGGAGGCGGGGATATGGAGAGAATACCAACTTTGGGAATTGTTGAAAAAGGCATGGGTTCGTAGATTAATGGCTGTTGAGACCGAAAGTTCATTATATAGCTTGGAAATTTTATCGGAAAGAAGTGGTTAGGGATGCGGAAATAATAGTTCGTTTCAAAGATTGTTGGAGTGCCTAATCGTTTCCATTTGGTACAGAGCATCCATTTCCGTAAAACGGTGGAACGCATCGTTTTAAAAAAATATGTCGAAAAGTACTAAGTGTTTTACACTATAATGAATAGGTACATCAGAAACTTCTATAATGTGAAGCCTTTCCCAGTCAGGTTTAGCATTTATTAGGCGTTGGCACAGAAATGATTCAAATGTCACACTGTGTAACGGTTAGCACTCCATCTCGCAGGCGTCTCGACATTCGTCTTGACGATGCGCCCATCACCCCCCCCCCTTCCCAACTCCATCGTTAGATCTCCATGCGAACAGTTCCAACACCCGGCCCGACGCCCTCAGCCCATGAATAAAACACCAGGGGGGTGAGGGCGGGAGAGGAGAGATACGGTCCCCCTCCTCCCCTCCCCAACGTTCACAGTCGAGTCGGAGTGATTGCGGAGAAATGGCTCCAATCCGCGTTAATACTGCACATCTTGGCCTCCATCCTCGCACTGGGGTCCCATCTCTTCCACTCAACTCCCCCGCTGCTTACTCCTAACCTCTTCCCCCTTGCACAGTCTCGGAAGCGGTCGACGTACTTCCGAATACGCACCGCGGAGATAACATGAATGGCGGGATTACCATTTCAATGATGGGTGTTCGTGAATGCATGCGATTGTAACTCTTGAGGAACGTGCATCCCACTAGCATCACATCACGGTGAGCCGTTTGTACATGGATTCAGTAAAACGCGGCTCAATTTTAAGTAATAAGAAATACCTTTCTCTTATTAAGTCAGCTAAATTTTTTCTTAGGGTGGATATAGTTCTTCAACGTATTATTGAACCAATAGCCGCGTATCAGATAAATTCATTTTGAATGACTCTTGGCCTTCTGCTATTTTGAGCTGGCACTCTTTAGAAGGGTGGGCCGTTTGACTCGCGACGTTGAAAATATATGGAAATACTATGTTTAATAGCCTGCAAAATCATCTGCTATTGCCTATGGCGCTTGTAATCAGGATTTTTTTTTCGATGCTCGCTGATCTATAAAACCAGGTATTTGTTGCCCGCAACTGCAAATATCTCGTATACATTACTGAAGGTTCAAGTTAAAGCTTCGGATATTTGGGTGATTTCAGTCAGTCTATCATTTCCGGCTCCTGAGGTTTGCAAAAGTTTAGACTGCTGGGTAGGAGAAAACCGATTTCCACGTCGCGCCTGAAGTACATTTTTGAGAGTACGGTACAACTTCGCCGGCTTCGTTGCCGACGCTCTACTTGGAGTTTACTCTGGCATTTCATTCCTCTCACCAAACCCTTCAAACCCCTCTTACCCTTGCTCCACCCTCTTTCCCCCGAAACCTGGTCGATTGCGGATGTTCGCGAATCGTTTTCCCTCGTGAGTTCGATTCGTCTACCAAGCTCCGCACGCGTGCGGCAGTCACTCACCCCCACCACTTCCCGGTCCAACCAGCGATCTCACCTCCGCGAGTTAGTTCCTGTGGGCTGAAAAATCCGAGGGTTAACAGTTTGATTCAATGAATAGGCATAGCTTTGCTCATTCTTGAGTCTTTTCAGGCATGTGTCTCACACAAATGGGTCTGAAACAATTTTTCTGCGGCTGATAAATACACGAAAGTATCTTTTTTCATGTCGATATCAGCGAATTCAATCTAATAAAAGTCCGCTTCTAATAATAAAAAAATTCACGTGCTGTTGCTTATATGGTAACATCTATCAATGAGAAATTATATCGTTAAATGTTGTCATCTATTTCCGGGAAAATTCCGTATTCAAATACTTACGGATTCTTCTTTCGCCAGCTTGCTTTTTCTCGTAAAAAAGTGAGCTTCCGTTAGATCTGGTACTGATTTTAAGCGATAAAGGAACTCAGGTTGTTTGGAAGCATCTTTTTCATGTGATATGATTGTTGTAAATCGGATGGATTCTTATTCCTTGCTGTGATTAAAAATTTACCCATCTTGAGGGCTTGATAATGATAGTGTTTATTAATGTAAATATTATTCACTCCACGGATGTCCAACTATTAAACAATTGAGCCTTAGGAATTCTTGTATCTTTTCAGGTATGCGCCACCTTTGTTTTCAGCACTATTTTATCTTGGGTGATGAAGTGATATTGCTCATATTTAATCTCGCTGATATGGCCGTATTATGTCAAACGATCTTTTTTCGTTTCAAAATGCATTCATTCATCACGATGAGTTAAACAAAAAACTCAAGTATGAGAATTTTTGCGTTTTGCTTTCCCACGGAAGTGTTCATCTTCTCGACAATTCCGCTCGTGTGTCTCCTCAGCTTTAAATAGAACTTTTGCGTTCTTTTTTGTGAGGTTCCAATCTGAAAACGGGGTAGAAATTTCACCGTGCTCTCGTAATGCATTTCCTGAGAGGAGAAATTGCTTCGGCTCCATTGGTTTTTCTTTCGGGTCGTGTACGCTTAGACATTCACGCATTTAACTTGAAAAATCTCTGCCATTCAATCCTAAACACTCTGGTTTGCCTTCAAATCTTTTGGCAAACGATCGCTGTTTATGGCTTTTCGCTACGCGCTCGGTTTGAATGTATCGGTTTTGTGTCTCGGCTGAAGTGATCGCGTGCATTCCTCCCTCTCCCAATCGATCTCTCTTCCCCGAGTATTAAAAGTAAGGGATATCCATTTATCCAGTCCCTTCACTTTTCCCCTATTTATTCCTTTGAGGTGGTCGTTTCGAAACGGGACTTACGGATCAAAGGAATCCTCTCAAAGCGTCGACTGCCTCATTCAGAACTCATACTGCGCCGGGACGTTACGCCGAGTTGAATTTTAAAGAGAGATATCTCCCATAGACGATATCCGAAGAACTTGTTTATTTTTTATCATCTAAGAATGAAATTTACGTGTAACTCTGATTTGATGGTGCTGAAGTTAGCGCGATGACTAGATATTAGTCATTGAATATATCATGTTCAAATACGATATATATGAAAACTTTTGTCAGGACCATCCTTCTCTGCCCACCGTAGCTCTCTACGTGGGTTCTCTATTTCGTGAGAGCGAGCGTCGGAATTCTGGAATTGGTGATGAAAAAAAATCAAGTTAAATTTGATTGCCTATCTTCGAATATTGTCAACGGATAGCTTCAGAATACTTAATGTTCAATTTTAGTTTGTCTTCCTTTAAAGTGCATTTCCTAAATTGCTGTTTTTGACCAATCCAATTCTCTGGGTACATAAGCCTTAAATACCTTTTGGTAATCAGGGTAAAGTTGTGAATGCTCACTCCCCACTTTCATATTTCGTTCTTCAACTGTTAAGTACTTTTATCTTAATTTATCCGCGACAGAACGATAGTATTATAGATATATAACTACACTACTAACTACATATGTGACTTTTTATCTTGCGATTTGCATTTCCGGCGATCCTCAAAGTTTCTTATCTTTTTTTAGTCTCAAATGGCTAGGTTTCTACATATCACGCCACGGTTTCGCCTTATCTTAATTATTAAAAAAAACCCTTGACATTATGCCACAGAATCTCCGTAGTGTACGAATACGGTTACATATACATGGGAATTTAAATCTTTCTTTGTTCTCCTCCGAAAACATCAACGTTATTAAAGTTAAATAATATTTCAGTAATTTACAAACCCTGTCGACCGAAGTATAGTTTTTTTTCCTCCTGGTGTAGTTTTAACATTTAAATCAACTCACCAGATAAATTGCTCCATGACCCTCGGGTTAAATTCTTCAAATAGGTCAAACTCTGATTTATGTTAATCGGGTGTCATTATAATTCCTTCGGTGTTTTCTATCAGGATTTAATCAGGATATCTATCATGTTCTCTCGGTATTTCTCAATTGATGCCCTTGAATTAAGACGGTTCTTTTCTGTCAAAATGCTTAAGGTCACTCGACGAACTTAATTCCGTGCTAATCAAGTCGATTGCCAGTCTTTTTCCCGCCGTGGGTTTGCCAAAGTTTCCCTCACCTTCACCCTTCTCCAAACCAACCCTCGACCTCCCCCATTATGTCCCTCAACGCTTTCGCTATTTCCTTCCCTCCCTCTGCCCGCCCACCCCCACACCTCCCTCCCCCTTTTCCTTCTCCCACCACTTCCTTTCTCTCAGGCCTCTTGCCTCGTTAGCGATCTCTTCGTCTCGGCCGGCTCCCTTGCCTCGTTATTCCTTTCTGCTTCCATTGGCTCTCTACTTCTCTCGTGCCACACACACCCTGTTGCCAATGCTCACTCGTTGAGGATTCGCAGTTCTTTCTTACCTCCTCCCGCCCGCCTGAGCGAGCAGAATACGTGGAATACGAAGGGGGTGGTCGGGGAAGCGCCAGAGGAAGTATGTGTTTGAGGCTCGTCTTCAATTAATTCGGCCCGCGTCTGCTAATGAACTGGCCAGGAACTCCTCCCCGCGGACTCATAACCGGAAGTAGGAGAGGAGGTTTTGCCCCCTCCCCGCTCCCTGCGCGACCAAGGGGTGGCAGTCGGGAGCGGAATTGTAGCTCCGCGTGGGCTTCGCCGTAATCACGTCCGACTAAGACTGCTCCCTTCCCCACCTTTTCCTGACAAATAGGGTGAATTCCGTGAAGTTGCCGTGTGTGTTGTGTGCCAAGGAAGCGTTAGAATCCATGTTGGTCGGCTGTGTGAGGATTTTCTCATCAATTAAGCACCGGATGTTCTCAGGATTTAATTTTTGCCCGTTTTGACCCTATCCCGACGGAGAGATATTCATGCAGCTTTTCTGGCCTTCATTGTCGTCATTAATCTTCAAATGCGTGCCGCAAAAACCTCCTCCCTCCCTCTAACCCTCGTGCTTGGAAATGTCGCGTCCCAAAATTTCCCTGCGGTGCGCAATAAAGCCTTTTGCTGCGATGTTTATGGCAACAGTTCCAAATGAATAATTTAAAATGGTCCGCCGTGTGAATGTATGGCTTTGGTTTGTCTCGGCGACCTAGTGTGCACACTTCGGGACTTCAGCAACTATGCATGCAACTTCTAATTTATTGCCTTCTTCAAAACCTCGCAATTCCTATCCCCCTTAATGGAGTTTAAAATGTGTTCTCTCACCCATTCTCGTGGCTGGTTGAAGCGAATTTTCCACTCCTAATCCCGTCCTTTACTCTCCTTGTGATTTTCGGTATTTCCTCCATTCATTTCGTTTTCCTACGTCAATTATCTCCCTCTAGTTACCTTTCTCCCCACAACCTGAACAATCTTAACTTTCTCTGGGGAAATCTTGATTAAAAGGCAAAGTCATTAGTTAAATTATGATCTTAAATAATATCTATTTTCTGTCATTAAAAAAATACACTTTGAAATGTTACTTAAGGAAAATGAGCGTAAGTTTCTTCTTGAAGTCATTAATCCTCCGCTCGTGTTCAGACTCATCAATCAGTGAGCGTTATACTCCCACTTTGCTTGATTTTTTTGGCTCTCTAGAAGTCTAGTTTACCTCGTCTACCAATCCACTTGGTTCTTAATAATTAAATTGAAGCCCTTGGATAAACAAGATTACTTGTGGTGATGTGGGAAACGCATCTCATTTGGCTGTTCATTAAACCTAAATCTCTTTTGATTCGTCGTAAAGACCTACCAGATTTCCGAGAATGAGGATTATATTCGCTTGAAGTCCATCCTTAGATTTCTATATTCGTATAATTAAGGTATCGAGTTCATTCTTGAGGTGCCTAATCATATTTTCGTTAATTAAATGAATATCGAGGCTAGGGTGAAGTCTCGGTTTCTTTACGAACACCCATATTCATCTAAGATTCTCAGCTGGCTAATCGTGAAAGGCATTCTGACTATGCAAAGATTTATTTCCCCTCCAAAATTATCTCGAGCCGCTACTTTTCTCGATCAGCTCCCCCAATCCTCACCCAATTTTACCTCAAGCAACGGCCCGCGTCCTGTATCAATTCTCACCCGTTCTCCCCTCCCTTCTCCATGATAGCAGTCGATTGTTCTGATTCGCCCTGCAGCCGTAATTAAGCTGCAAATTAATGCCCTTTGTACGATAAGGGATCGAATCTCAAAGGGTTTCGGCACTTATTAGACCCCGTTATTAAAATCGTGTCATGTCTCTTTGGACTTGCGCTGACGAGGAATAAATTTCTCTGTTATCTCTTTGAGCTCTATTTTCTGAAAAAGAGAAGTCACGGACTTGAACAGGAGTCATCTTCTTGGAGGCTCTTGGATAGCCCCTGCAAAAAAGTGTTTCGCCTGTGAAATCACTGTTCTGGATTGCACTCAGGCTGCTTAATCGGTTGAAGGCATTGGCGCAAGATCGGGGTATCTGGGTTCGAATCTCAGCCCACCCGAATGATTTTGTGTTCGCAAATTTCGTAAATGCATTTTAATAAATGAATGGAGTGTTTATTTTGTGGAGAATAGATCACCTGGTGAGCGATCATACGTCGAGGAGTGGTTCAAGAGGTTGTTTTCAGGATAGGGTCTTGAGGATGTGGAAGCACTTGCAATCTTGACCCTATCTTCTTCCCATTTTCCTCCCCGTCCCGGAACCAAGTCTCCTGCAGGAACTCGTTTGTGCCGGGACAATAAACTTTCTTGCACTCTCGTGATCGTCGGCAGATGTTCTTCCCCGGAGCTGAAAGGTTTCATCTCGCGGAAAGAAACGAAAGCTAATTAGCCCTCGGAAACGTTCCGTCTTTAGACCCTCCCCCTCTATGCCTCCTCGAAGAATCCTCTCCGTCCGCTGCCTCTGTCGAGTGGGCAGCAGCTCACTCCTACGCTCCAGCTCTTCTTTGGATTCTCGCCCCACATCTTTCACCGTTCAAGAAGGCCCGCCGTTCGTCCCCTCTCCTGCTAGCATAACGCATCCCCTCTCCGTTACTCCCTTTCAACCGCCTACCTCGCGGCCATTCCTCCGCCGGCTCTCCGCTCTGCAGAGCATAACCCAGTCATCATATATCGCCATCTCCTCCTCATTGCCGCCGATTTCCTCTCTACCCCTCCTCATCTTCTTCCCCCTCCCCTCCCTCTCAACGTCCCATGTCTCTTCAGAGTCCTCCTTGTCTCCGATATCTTCTTAACCACTTTTTTTCTTCACGGAAGCGATGAGTCAAGTGTTTTTTTTATGTTACGAGGAATCTTTTCTTCTTTGAGCCTATCCGACGCGAGCGAGCCTTTCCTCTCCTCTCCCTCCATCGTTCAAAGTCGAGCTCTCTTCATTGTGTCCCCTCATGCCTTTTCATTCCCGCTTCTGTTTTTCCTTTAAAGTTGGAGTCGCTGGCGGTTTGTGAAAAGGTCTTCTCTTTTATTCATCTTGATTCTGCTCTCTCTCTCTCTCTCTCTCTCACTCTTCGCTGACTTCGCGAACATTTTTTGCTCTCCTGGCGTTGGGTTGAATTTTCAGATTGCATTTATTTCTTGTGAAAACATTCTAGTTTCTGAGTCTTGATTGAATTCTTCCCAATTTATTTTACCACCTTCCTTCCTCTCATTAATTCTTGATACTGGTATTATGATTGTGTCTCAATAGAATATGTCAATTTGATTTGTCTATAAAGTGTCTTTTGCATGTGTAAGTATGCGTAATTCAACCTATCGAGATATATTCAGCTCCCCAAATGTGTATCAAATCCTTTTACTCCATAATTTGAATTCCATAACTATCTGACTGAAGTGCAAAATAGGATGTATGCTGCCTAATGTGAAATGGTTCTAATTTTACGGCCGTTGAATTCATCGTAACTAACTGTCGTTCCTGAGGTATTAAGTCCGTACCCTGTTATTTCAAAGTACATATGTATTTCGATATGGAGTCATATGTAGTTTATATTATATAATTATTGCAGGCCTTTGAAAATCGTAGCCGACTTGTGGTTGAAATGTGGGCATAGTCGTATAGCATGTTTTAACGACTGGTAGTGTACTTTCGTCACATTCTATGCTAAATGTTGTGTCTAATATGATTTTCCTCTAGAACATTGAATGGATGCGTCGTTAACACGTTATATCACTGTGAACGATATTCTACTCATCCCTCAAGTGAAAAGAAATCCGCTCAAGTGCTGACATCTTATAGCTTCTATTAGTGGCGAGAATCGCTCCGTGCCACCCTATTGAAAGTTTTTTCAGCGTAACGTCGGCGGATTTTCTTCAGTTTCCCTCTGCAAAGTTTTCTATTTTATTACCGGTTTCGCTACTCCTCGTTCCGATGAAAATAACCTCCGTCTCCGTGACGGCTGAGGGATTGGAACGGAAACCCTCCCGGAGAGAAAGAGGAAAAAGAGTAGGTGTGGTATTAAACCCACGGCAGAACAGAAAGACTGTACATTTCCTCAACCTACGACATTTTGATGAAACCCTTAATGACACCGGTGCAATGGTTACTCCTAATAACCGCGTCTCCATTCATTGAAAATTAACGTCACTTTCATCTTCCCCTCTTGCATTCTCGCCCACAACCCACGCGTCCGAATGAAATGAGTTTCTCTTTCCCTGGTCGTCTTCCGCCGCGCAACTGTTTCTTTTTTCTCCCCTACCATTCTTCGTGTGTGCATGTGAGTGTCTCTCGTCCTCCTCCTACACCACCCAGGCCTCTCGTTGTCTGGGAGACAGGAGACGAGACCTGCCTGCAACCCCTCTCCCTCCCCCTTCGCGCCCGCTCCCCGCTCACGGCGGAAGTTCCTCACCTTCCCGTCCGCCTGACGGCTCCCCGCTCTGATAAGTGACATCAGAGAACACTGGGAACGTCTTTTCCCAGTCCGCTCTTGACATTAACGGGCCTCAAGGCCTTTTTTTTAAATGCAGCGCGTACGCGGTGACACAAGTACGAAAAATTGTGAGCGTCTGTTCCATTCACAAAAATTTTCCTTTTTTCCACCTTTCTATGGGGGTAGCTGATTTTTTCCTCGGTCTTGATTCAAAGTTACCTTTTTTACCCGGTATTTGTAATGTGCGAATGTGGGACAGAACCGTGCGACGGAGGGGAGATGTTTCGTTGCCTATCTGTTGTAGTTATAAAATATTTGTGGATCTACTGAAATATTCTCTTCGCTGTACTTTTATAATCGCACTGAGGATACGAATCGGAATGGATGTTGTGGAGTATTTTTCCTCCCGAAGAGGCGTTGAGCCTCCGCGTACAACATTACTTAGCTATTGGAAAGCATTCATCAAATTTTCTGTGAATGTTGCTTGAAGTATTTCTAGGATTTGTAATGATTGTTCCGTCGGATGATAGGTTAAATAATTACATGAAGGGACGACGCTGCTCTGGTGAAGTAATAAATGTGCAAAGGAGCATAGGATTGGTGTGATGCTTCGCGTCAGTAAGTGCACCCATGAAATGAATTGTAGTTTTTTATCGCGGCGTGTTTATATTCATCCTGTGCTTTGTTTTCCGCGCAACTTATAGTTCTACTTCCCGATGACATCTTGTCGGTATCCACAATGCGAGTTACTCCAGTGGAAGATTAATGACTCTATCGCTCTCTTTTAATGTCAAAAGTAACTCAGTTTATTTTTTGTCTAAAAATTTGAGGTTTGGAGTTTTTTTAGCAGGTGAAATGGTATTAGAGTTTCAAACGGAAATACGGGTATTTTTGTCCACTATGGTCTTTCAAGAAGGACAAGATATTCTTGAGTCTTGTCTGGCTACGGTTATAACCATAATATTTTGGAAAAAACTTTTTCAAATGCCAAATGGCCGATATTTGTGATTTCGAAGTGTCCTCTTAAGTGAGGGCTTGACGGTGTCGAGTCGTCCCTATTCTCTGAACACGCTTTTACCATTTACGGAATAATATCTGCCTTCATCTTTTCATCCGGGTTTGTGATCTATTTTTTCGGGACATTATGTATGTATAGTCTTATCATGTCATTGTATGTGATCTATTTTTCGGAACAAAACATCTTTAGTCTTTGCCCGATAATGAACTCTTATAAGCTTGAGAAAGCGGTATTATTATATATAGAGCTATATTTTTATAGGATATATTTTTATAGCCAGATATATTTTTAATGGATAAACAGTGAGATACTGGCAAAATCAATGTAACGGATTATTTCCTTTTTATCGATATTCCCGCCTTAAAGGTTTTATAAGTCTTGGTTTATATTTTTCCGAGCAACTCAATGCATAAATATTCTCATACCATTTTCCTATATCTGCGTTAACGTTTACCCGACATGTATAGTTCACAAATTTGAATAACTGTCAGTCGGAGTAACAGAAAGCTGGATACAACCCCTTCATAAACTGCGACATTTTGCTTCCTGTTTTAACAGAAGTATCACGCTTATAAAAACCGGGTTTTTCCGGGTAAATTCATGGCTATTTATAAGCACCTATAAGCATTGTCTTGTTTTTTCACAATATCTCATGTAGTCCGAATCAATAGGTAAGTATGTTAATTCGCGGTGATTTAGAATAAAAAAATGGTATCAGCGTAGATTTCATGCCACTGTTGCATGCTGTACAATTTCGCTTTTGTAGCTTTCGCCTATGATAACTATTGTGGAAATACTCAATTACTCATTAATTTTGCTGTGCTCTTCGAACATAGGGATGAAATTACTAGGGTTCTGCAATTACTGATTAACCTATTTTGTGAAGCCGTTCTTTATCGCTCAACATCCCAAATCACAAATATATCCCAAAAGTATCTCTAGTAAAATCATTTAATTTCCAATATCCAGTGAAGTTTACATTACGATGGCATATCTATGAACAGCGATCGGGATTCCTTTGTAAGTTAACGATACCAGTCGAATTCCGATGAACAATAGAAATTAGAAGTGAAAAAGCTGTCTCTTAATGCCGTCACTCATGCCTGTATCATCCCGCTTTGTTCTAATTGGAACGTGGGTAGCATATTATTTAGCCATTATGCATATGATCTGATGCACCAATTAATTTCAATTTCGATGGAATTTCAATTAATAACTTAATAAAGTACTCATGTTTTTCCGTCTATCGTTGGGAAGGCTCGGATGATATCTGCATGCTAAATACCGAGACTATGTTGAATGATGTGATGTCGAAGTTTTTTTGTTTTCGTCGCATACAAGTTGTCATCCGATAAATGGATTTCTTGTAAAACGCTGGGAGTGGTCTGAACTTAGGAACCAGAACATGAACAATCATTAGAACCCTCATGGCTTGGGACGTGGTATTCGTAATCTTCCTGTAAATATGCCCATTCCACATTCGTGGAGCAACCTTAATTTTTTGGGACGAAACAGATGACGGGAATTCGATTACTTCTTGCTGAATGAATGAAAAAAAATGTGCTTATATGTAGATAAACAAGCAGCACATCCCGGCATGGCAGTTGTTATTTCGCGTTCAGCCTAATCTTCCTTGAAGAATGATAACAAGGTATTTTGTTGGGCATGGAATCCTTAAAAAAAATTGTTTATGGACTTTCTGTATCGTGTTTTTCTGTAATTGTAGTCGCTCGGTCATTCCATTGTCCATTTCTCCACTCTTCTCTCCCGTTTAAATTGGATTTTTCTTTGAAAGCACGCTTTTATTCAATTGCATTCCTCTTTTATCCTCTGTGTGTGGCAAGATAGTTATCAGGGACAAATAGCCGGCTATTGATCTCCAATTTCATATTAAATGCTCTTTTTCTAAATGATCTGGTCCCGGCGAATGACAAATGTGCGTCCAGAGAAAACCTCTCGTTGGTATTTTCCTGGTTTCCCTATTAGTATTAAATACGAGCCCACGCATCATTCCCTTAATTTATTCTGGCTTCTTCCCTTATATGCCTGTTCCAACCTGTTTAATTCTGTAATTTTACGAGATTATCAATCAGTTTCGACTGCAACAGTTTTGGCTCGTGTGTGACTTCTCCATTCGTTGGTTGCCAAGCATCACAGTGTGGTTTCCTCACGATTCCTGGATTTGTGGTGTAGCTGATCGTTAGCGTATCACCGTAACCCTCGAGCAATCTCCAATGCGAACGCACAAAGACAACCCATACCCCGCTGCGCAGTTTTTTCCGCGCGTGCACCCGGAGTACGCGTTGCCGCGTGGGGGAGTGTATTGAACCGCTCCCTCCATCCCTCTAGCGCGCGTGCTACGCAATCTAGTCGATGTACCCCGGAAGCCACAGTGCCGTGCGTAGCAATCGCAATTGCTATTTACCCGGTCCCTCTCTCTCATGTTCCCTACCCTGCCTACCTTTTCCTGCCGCATCGCGATTATGATGGTCTCCTCACCTTACTCTACCCAACCTCAAGTTTACCTATACCTGCCTTGTTTACCGTCCCGGTGGAATCGGATTTGTGTGGTCGTTGAGAGTACTGACTTTCCATCGAAATGGGTCGTGAAACTGGGGATGATATTGCGCCTCCCTACATCTCTTGATGCGTCTACATTGTGCCCCGAGAGCCCCAATATTGTCGTTATTTGATTATGTGAAATGTTTTTGTCTTTCAAAAGCTGTGAGTGATATGCCGCAGTTATTTTCTAGTCACCATATGAGCGAAAGTAAACTTTACATTAAAATTCAACACATTTAAATCTATCTGCCCTAGCGTATATCTCCCTTATTTCATCAGGGTGATGGAGTGTATTGATGTGCGTTGACAGAGCATTATTATCTCATCGTTGTCGAAGATAACTAGGCCTCAGTTCAATGTGCTTGATGTCTTAGCTTGCTTTCTTTGAGTTGGAGAGTGGCTAGATGGTTAAATAACTCTTGGCTCAGTATAATGAGAAAGCTTTTGACGAATATAGCGGGTCTTCTTTGAACTCTAAATTTTTTATTCTGCTCTTTCTCTGATGAATAAAAAACATGAATGAACAATGTATTTATGGAGTTTAATTAGATATTCAGATAGCTCTATCGTGGAACTCAATTTAAAATGTATTCACTGTTAGGCCGTGAGTGGTGAAACTTTCATCGAGGCGCGACTCGAAACCTGGGTGAATTGGCAGATGAGGACGTTACCCCGTTGGTACAAAGATAGGTAAAAAACCTAGTTTTATTTAAGAGTAGCCATTGGTGACTCCGGATTTCCGTCCACCTCTACTGCATCTGTAATATGCCCGTATGCAAACGCATTCACTATTTTGTAGCAAGTGACTTCAGTGGCTGATTGTCTCTCATAGTAAGTGCTACTAATGACGTGTGAGGTTGTCTTTTCACCGGTTACTGTTTTCCCCATCGCCCCACCGGTCACCAAAAGCAGCCTGGCACCACATTGCATCCGCTCTGGTCGGTCACCCGTCACCCCCGCTCCTGCCGTCTCTGCCTCATCACCCAGCGGCGCGGGAAGTGACCTCCGCGGCCATTTGTCTCAATTGGTTCCTCTGAAAGCAAACTTTGTGTCGCTGGCTGCACTCCTTCAATTTTTGTCCCTTCGCGGCCTTTGTTAGTCCGCGTAATGGTTCCCTTGCTGCTCGACAGCGAAGACGTGACTCCTGTGAAACTGCCTCTGAAGCGGAAGGAGCGCGCATAATGACAGCTATTTTTTCCATTTTCGTCTGAGATGATGGCTGGATGCAGTATTGCGACGGGGGACCTTTCAAATTCCCTTCGTCACAATTTATCGCCTGAATAATTCATGGTGTCACCGTCATCTCCACTCTTTCGTGCCGGAGTTTACGTCGCCGAGACACTGACTCATGTTGAACCCCTCTTCTCGCAATCTGATTTTTCCGGTGTAATTTGATTGATCTCTGTCGCCATTGTTAAATGATCGATGTATTCCAACGCCTTTCTTGCTCTTTCATCGCCCTCTCTGGGTCCCTCGCACTGGCCGACGGGAATCGGATTTTTTTAGTTCTTTTTCCGATGTGGATTTATATTTTATTCCGAATAACCCGATCTGTATTCCTACCTTTCCATTGTTCTGTTGGGCGTCCTTCCAAAACAATGGAAAGATTTTCGCTCCCGCATTTTATGCTTGCTACCCTTTCGCCGTGCAGGTAGCGCCGAAATTAATGCATGCTTGAGTGGAATATTTTTTTTCGCGCTGACTTCCATTCTCCAAGATAATGTTTCCTGTGTTTTCCGTTGTTATGGGGGAACCTTGCTGTTCCCATTTGCATGCCAAATTTTTTTAGCTCGAATTCTCGAAAGAATTCGTGTTAATTGGAATAGCTTCTGTATAAGGAATTCTCCGCCCTCGGTAGAACGTCCTCCTCCTGAGTTCAGATTCCATAGTAGGTTTACTACGCCCGTAGCACACTTGCTCTAAAGCTGTCTGGATAGGACAGTCTTCCCTTCAGGATCATAGGAGACAGAGAAAAAGTTTTTGTGTACATTCACTAATTTATTTTAAGTACAAGCCCTTCAGGATTCAAGGTATGTTTGAACTTAAACATTCGATTACAAAAGTGATACACTATTATCGAACTAAACTATATGTCTAAGATTTATTGTTCGCTTGTATAATTGGGGAATATCTTAGCTCTTTATCTTACTTTTCTATAGAAAATTTGTGGGTAGTTAATGAAGCGATTCATATAATGTGCATATTTTAAAAATAGACACTGTGTGTGACCCGAAAGTATGTAGAGGCACCTAGTAGGTATTTTATGACTAAAAAGTCCACGAAGCTTTAGTAAACTTGAATTCTCCTTTATTAAGGCAATTTCGTGTTGCACGGTCGAGTGTCTTCCTGCTGTATCGCGGTCATTAAGCGTTGCGCCGACTTTAGATACCCTAGAGTATAGTTTTTATTTTCAGATTAACCCGGAATGAATTTTATGGGGTAATTATTTGCATATTTTTGCCTCTTTTCCTTTGACTTATCCAAGTGTATTTTCAAGCTTTGTTTTTCTCTTTGGTACTTTCTTTTGTATCTATTTTTTTTACTTTGAGCCCTTATGTGGCCAGAATGAGGGGAAATCTATTGGAGATACTAAGATAAGAAATGAGGGGGGTAGGTAGCTTTATGCCTCGGGATTAGAGGCGAGAGGACCCAAATTGTATGCGGAGTCACCCTCCTCCTGGTGCCCGATTTTTTTCCATACCTCAGCAGTTTCCGCCATTTTATTGAAGATGAGGTTATTTTCTCCTCCTGCACGGGCGGATTCCTTCGTTTTTCTTCGCCGCTTTGCCAAAAAAAAGGCAAGGAGCCTACTCCGCCCGAACGGGAGATGAGAGTGCCTTCCTCCTTCCCTGTAATCTCTCCATTTTCCCCGCAGCTCTGACTCCTAGTGTGTGCCCTCCCGTCTCAAACCTCCACCCCCCTGTGGACTATTCCCCACGGCCCTCCCACATCCCCTGCGTTGTGCCTCCGCACTCCTTTCTTTCGCATTTGGAATATTCTTTCTTTCCTCCTCTCCGCCCCTCCCTCCTTTTCTTCTCCTTTGTGTAGCCTCTTATCTGTTTAAAGTGACCGTCGCCGTTCATGCGGGATGCCTTTAAGGCCAGTCTTTCCGCAGATGTAAGGAGTATTTAGCGCTTCGTTCTAGCCCAGGAACTCTCGTCCTCTAGCCATCCCCTTCCGTTTCGTCCACTTTCCTCGCTTTTCCTAGCTTCGACGAGATCAAAGAAGCACTTCACTTAATCCAACTTGGACGTGCGTTTTGTTCCAGTCTTTGTTATGTCTGTGACTTGGTCTTGTAGGATAATGAAACTGTATCTGGGTTATGTCGGGGAAAAACCTAGGCGTTTAAGATGGTTATTTGCTTCTGGTGTCATGGTGTATCGGTGACTTTTCTCCTTGGTTGTAAATGCAAATCTTGTGGTTGTATAATTCTGGTGAACTTCTCAATATTTTATGATTTATCTGGGTCATTTAGTGGTCGTTTATCCCTAACTTTGGTTAACTGAAGCCATCCATCCTTCCCGGTCTAATTTTTCCCTTACTCTCTGGTAGTTCTTATGTACTTCCCTAACTGGTGTTAGATGATTTTTTTGACGTTTTTCGCTGTGAAAAAACTTTGAAGTCAGTTTCTATTACTTGATGGTAACCTATATTTGATGCTCGCATAGAGGATGATAAACAGGTTATTTTATCCAAATCTTTCATTGGTTGTCACTTTATGTTTAAGAACCATAATTAATGGTGAAACCTCGTAGGAGAATGAAATGCGGGAAGTGGTAAAAATCATTGGGCTCTTTAGACTATCCTTTAGATTTCAGATTTTTCATTGTTCTTTTGGCTAGTTCTTTAGAAAACGTAATACAAGTGGGCTCTTAAACCTACGCTAGTAACTGTCTAAGTATTGTCGAGAAAATAATCCAAGTTATCCTAATCTGACCATAGGTTTAAGATTTAAAAAAATCGAATTAGCATGAAATTGAACTCATGAGGTCTCTGCTTATTCTGAATTGACTCTAGCACCTGATTAATTCTTGTTTTTAATTTATGTAGGAGAGTTATTCCTTGATTTTTAACGTGGAATTGGAGGTCATTTGCACGAAGCTCCTAGGGCTCATGAAATTTTGACCGGTGACCATGAATTATGCCTTGTGTTTTCAGAGTATTCATGTGAGTCGACAAAGTGGAATAGATCCGCCGTGTATATACCTTGCGGGAATGAAATTATTCAGGTAGCTTGGCATGAATTATGTGTATGGGGTCTCAAGGGAAGAAAGGCCATTGTTTTTGCCTTTTGGATGAATTCAGATCATTTATCAATCTTGTTTCACAAGGATTGCCCTATCTTGGAATATATACCTCACACCTTGTCTCCGTGTTCAATGTGATTACTCTTGAGTAGAGTTGGAATTGACAAGACAGTCATTGTTGTGGTTTGTAGCGCGCTCGTTCCTGTAGTTGCCCTCCTGGGTGATATTTCGGATTCAATGCGTCGTCCCTATCTTTCACATCTTGGCAGATGAGGTATGCATAATGGATGAGGACGGGGAAATTAACGTGGCAAATATCGTCGTTCGCAACTGATACCACCACTCTCAGGCGCCGAACCGGATTCAGTTTCCCCGGAGCAGTCCAACAATCGCAGCGCCCTCGACTGGAGTTCGTCGTCTGGGTTCTGCTTAAGGTTCTATCTCCGTAATTGGAGTCTCGTGCTGAAGGGCCCCGAAAATCAATTTCGGCAGCAATCCGCGATTTTACAATTGGCGGGGCATGATGTGCGGAGATCCTGGCCGTAAATCTCGCGGTCGCATGCATGCCGGTGATGGGATCAAGTTAATCTTACGAGTCCTTCACGCCGAGGAAGAAATGTGTGCGGTTTGATGGTAATTGCATATTTTTGGCATGGGTGTGTCATAGAATTACTAAATTCATCCAGGTAACCTGGCGTAAACGCGCGTAATTACTCATTCCTCGCTACCCGAAAATACCAAATGTGAAAATAAATCACCCAATGCGCGTGGCATACGAAAAATTTACCTGAGCATAAATCAAATATAAGTTTAAAATGGCTGATCTTTTAAAACTTTGTATTGAGTCGAAGGGTAATTCCGGTAAAACGTGAGTAATAGCCAGTTGCCAGAACATTTAGTTTTAGAGTTAATAGTTATGGGATGCATGAAGTAATAGCATTCATGAAAATATTCGTGTTGCAAGAACACTGCTACTTCTTTAATCACTTACCGCCGACTTTTCATTTGCTTAAAATGTTTATTCTGCTTTTCTACCGCTGGATAAAATAAATTATTTAACTTATATTTAATTGCTAATGCACGTTATTGTTAGCCGGCAAAAGTAAACAGTCTCGTCGTTCGTCTCATAAAGACCTTTTTATGAAGTAAACTAAGTTAATACTTTCAATACTACATTTTATACGTTTTATGAATTAGAGCAGACTTTATTACTGATATTTTTTAATTTTTACGGAAAGATGTCTGACGAAAAACTAGCCAGGCCATTTATTTCCTTTATAAAAGAAAAGTTTTTTTATAGGAAAATAAATATTTCTTCCAGTTTTTTGCATCAAAATACCGAACTATGTTTAAATGGATCTTTGTTGAAGTCTGCTGTTTTCCATAAAACTTTCAACATTATCAAGTTTAATGGAAAATCTTCGTTGCCTGCAGGCGCAGTTTATGAAATTAGCTACTTTACTGCTGGCATGCGTATTTTGTGTTGGTTGAATTTATGTACAGCTCGTAATTCTGCCGGAAAAATGAAAATGAGGCCGGGTTTACTGTTTTCTTGGATAGGTTAATCTATTTAGTTTCCATCACCAATGTTATGCGTATTTGCCCCCGTTTTTGCTCTTTTATTTCGGGAAATTTCTGAGTTTCAGATAGGTGAATGTTAAGTTTTTAAGGATAATAAGAACCGACCCTCAGAGCAAAGAGAATTACTCAAAAAACCATTATAAGGATGCTTCGTTGCATGTTGCTGTCTATTCATTCGTATTATCGACCAAATTTGCTCCTGCCTAGTGACAACGTGAACGCATTTTAGGTTGCTTTCGCATTTTCCCACCTCTCTCTCTTCAATACATCCCTCTCTCTTTCTCTCTCTCTCTGGGAGCTTGGGAATTTTGGCCAGGTACGCCGATCCCAGAGTGGATTCCTGAGCTCTCAAGCCCGTTGCGGGAGCGCTATTTGAGTGGTTGGGCGACGCGGGCAATCGTCGGCGCTCAGGATTTAATCTGTGGCCTCGTAGATTTTCCAAACGCCACTGCACATTGGGGAAAAAAGTTAACAGTTTTCATCGTGTCTTTTGGGATACGAATTGCACAGGGGACTGCGTGCGAGCCTGCCCCGGCGGCGGCGACGGCAGGGGGGAGCTCTTGGACCACTACTGCGGAGAGTTTAATTGCTCATCTCCCCGTGTAGTTTATCCATGCAATATGTTTGTCTGCGTTGAGCTGGTGTTTGACGTTTTATTTGATCCTATTTCAGAGTACGATGCCAATTCAGAACAGCATCTGCGGCGAATCGATTGGCAGGACTTGGAAATGGTCGTGCGATAATTTGGCCGTTTCGCAATGAAGGGATTTGATTTTATCTCCTGTCCATATCATCTATCAGTAGACTTCAATACTCTATGTTGCTGAGGCTACTATTATTGTCTTTTAACTTTAAACTAAATTCATTGATTCATGTGTTACTTAGTTAATGTTTGCGGAAATGATATCCTGCACTGACATTAGTAGAGTACAGGATTGTCATTTCAACTTGAAATATCATTTTATCGTTTTGTTTCTTAGCATCTTATGTAGCGTATTTGATTTTGTAATCTGATCATAGAATACCGAATTTGTGAACTGTTATTCGTCAAAAGTTTTCATGCTGTATTCAGGGGATAATTCAAATTTTAGGTGGTTTTGATTGGTAATATGGGTTAAATATTTGAACGGCTCATTGCTGAATAATTTAATTAAATATTGCTATATCCAATTGTTCAGGTTGGTTTGTTTAGTTTGAATGGTATGCAGTATTCTGTTTGGCACAATAAATGTCCTCAAGCTTCTTCATCGTTACCTAGTTTTCATTACCTCAACTATTTTTGAATATAGCTGTACTCTTTCTTGGATGAAAATTTACTCGTTGAATAGCGTTATATTTTCTATCAGCTTTGCTTTCCATCCAAGTATTCGGTATGGTATTTGCAATTATTTCCCCTTAGCTGTGATTGCATGTTCAGTGTCATCCATTGAATGGTAGCCGTTATTTTTGTGACCTCGTCATCACATTTGTTTTTTTTGTTGTATTTCATTTCACGTGGGAAACGCCGCGATATTTGATTGAAATTTATTCTCCTTTGTCAGAAAGCTTGACGGCTCATGTCAACGAATTCTCGGGATTCCTATTTCATCTCTCTTCTGTTCTATAAACCGTTTTTTTTTCTTTTTTATTTTGCTTTATTTCGGTTAGTAGTAATGTTCCTTGCTTAGTATTATTATGTGCTAGGTCCTTAAACGGCGAAGATCAAGATTATTCTACTCGTCTCCAAACCTTTGTACAGTAGGTCTTTACAACTACAGATTATGTTAAGGTATCCGCTTTTATATTTATTTATGATGAAAGAAATTACTTAAACGTATTTTATTGTGACAAATTCGTGCTTGTTCGAATCTTGTAATGCTTATATCTACGAGAAATGGAGTTAAATCCCGGGGATCATCCCGGTATTTTGTGTTTTTTTATTTTTTTCTTTGCACTGCTTAATTGTGTTTGGTAGATCTTTGGAGGACTTAATGACTCATGCTTTTTGAATTGCCCATTACTCTCCGATGGATGAGAAATGTATGGCATTTGTGAGAAATAATATCTGAAACCGTGAGCTGTGAGTGTACGCGTCGCCTCCAAACACTTTCAGCGGACAGCTACTAGAGGGAAAGGGCATCAGACTTTGAAATCCCTCACATCATAATCCAATTCCCAGGCAACAAGATAAGCTACTTTCTCATTTCTCTTCTCCCCCTCTCTCACCCTCCTCATATCCCCCTCCACAATCCTTTCTGGTTCACCACCCTCTCGTTCTCCGCCCTTCCGCCTTCTTTTGTTCCTCTCCTTTCTCCCGGAATATCCTCACGCTCTCCCTCTTTCGCCTTCCTTTCCTTTCCAATGCCCTCCCTCTTCGCCCGCCCTTTGCGTCTCGACTCTTCTCTCACGCTTTCATGAGCTTTGGCTGAAGAATCATTCTCTCTTTTTAAGAAGGGTCTTTGAAGGGTTGTCTTTTCCTTACGCTAGACACGAGTGTCGTCGCTCTCGAGTGTCGCGCTGAGAAGAGGATATGCCGATTCCATTCAATGACACATTTGTTTCATTACGGTGCACTTCCACGGATGCCTGTATAATCCACTAGCCGTGTTCGTTCTCGAAGAATCGTGCGGATCTGTCGTCATTTTCGTCCCTCATTTGTTTTCTTTAATGCTCGGTTCACGCTTTGGTGAGTGTCTGAGCAGATCTTGTTCACGGGATTACTTCTCATGCTCTCTCGGTGGATTATAGTACTCTACTCTGAAATCAATTCCAAGTTCACATTTGCGCTCCATTTTATTTCTGATTGTGTCATCCCGTCCAACGAAGCCAGTCAAGCAATCCACGCGACCTCCTCATGACGACGGTTGTCTGCTTGGCTCGTAGGACTTGGAGTCGCTCATAGATTCGCCCTTGTTTTCTTTTTCGGATTGGTAATACTTGATGGAGACGGCTTGCTATTTCGTGAGTTTTGCAAAAAAATTGGAATCCTTTGAAGAAGATTCCGAGTACTCATCGCTTGCAGATACTATGTTGAAATCATTCTGCCTGTTATTCATTTGGCTTGCCTTCTTTTTTATTTGCGTGCGCTATTGATTTTTTTATACCCCTTTAAGAGGGTAGATCGGGACGGAGGTGGAGTTTTGACTCCTTTGTCTCAGCCTCGCCACAAAACAATGAAATATCAATCAGTCTCTTCCTCCTCCTTCCCCTTCTCTTGTCATCATTTCAGTCCCTTTGAATTCCCTTTGTACCCTTCAATGCCTCTTCCCTTCCATATCATGCTCCCGGCGCTACTTCCCGCTTCATCTCTTCCGTGAACCTTTGTCTTCTCAAGCAGTCATTGACAACGAGCCGTGTGATTTTTCCAAGTGCTGTTACCAGGAGGCTCCGTCAATGCGACAACATATTTCCTGCTACTCCTTTGATTTATTTGGTGTTTATCCAATTTTGATTCCTTCATTTCCTGTCGTTGCTGCTACTAATCGATTGAATTATATCAATTTTAAATCCTTTTACATTTTCATTTAGGTAACGCTCATTTTTTGCAAGAATCAGGAAAATAATTGTTTATTTTCTGCTTTTCAAAGTTATAATTGTTATAAAGTTTAGGAAATACATTCCAATTTAGGGAGAAAATGGATATTCTTTCCCCTCTTTGAGCCTGAAGACTTGATATTATTCTTTATGGTTTGTCTCAAAATTTTCTCACCTTTATAAACCCTCCTTAAAAAATGCCCCGGAGGTCTCTTGAGAATGTAGGTCTCGTTCTTGTAGGATTCTTCAGAGTGATGTTATTTTCTCGTTGTTTCCTCCATCCAAAAGCAAGTAGCTGTCTTTGTAGTTTTTACTTAGTCTCAGTCAATACTGCTAGTTTGTTGAGAGCCATAAAATACTAAATGAGAAATTATATCAATTTATTGACACCAGTTACTGAAGGGAAACTTGCGCTTATGGATAAGGCATCCCCTCGAATCCTCAGTAGAACTAGATCTTCTTCAATTAAAATTAAAATGTCGGGGGTGTTCCGTTATGGCTGAACCAATGGTGTTCAATTTGAGTTCTACCAAAAGATTGTGTTTTTCACGGGACTGTGCTTTTCCCTGATATAATGTTTTATCACTTGGAGATCGCGTTTTTTCTATCTGATTAGTTTATCTCTGTCGGGAAAACAAGATATCCATTATACCTTAGAAGTAGTGCATAATTACGAAACCCCAAAAAGCGCACTTGCGAGGCGAGAAATCTTGATCACACAATTTCTTCCCCTTAACCGCTTGTTTCGTAGATAAGACTTATGATTTTTATTAATTCAATTTGGTAGTTTATCCCGATCAGTTGGTTATCATTTAGCTTAGGCTTCTACGTTTCTATGTACATTATTTTCAAGGTGATGTAATCACGACCGATCATTAAGAAAGTGATCACTTCACCTTAACCAATATCCTTTGCTTTTGTGAAATATTGTTTACTTTGCTACTGTCTAGCCAATGAATTAATCTTATGCGTGGATCTCACTGTAATTCACTGGTTGAGGAAAAGGACTGCGCAGAGGAATTTTAAGACACCGCCTTGACGTTGGAATTCAGTTAGCCGTGACGACCATTATTTTAACCGCAGGCCCTTCGTGTGCGACATTACCTTCGTCCCTCCATTCGGAGCCGTATATCCTAAAGAACTTCCCTCGCGACCTCCTTCGACCCCCTTTGGTCTGACTAATTCGCCCCTTTTGGTCCGCTCGTGCCTGGGCAGTCCTTCTCCCTTTTCGAGAGGCATTCCCTCACCTCCTACCTGCAGAATCCCCCCACCCCTCCACGCTCAAAGCGCCCGCAACGAGGGAACGCACCCTCCGGAGGACTTTCCCGAAAAGCCACCGACTCCCGACTGTGGCCGGTCAGCCCCCTACACGCCCCCTTGCCGCTCTCCGCCGTTGATTGATTTCGCCACCAGGACCTTAAATGGATCCGTCGCAGCGATTTAATCAAAACCCTTTCGAGTGAAACCACAGCCCACCTTCTCCCCTTCTTCCCCCGTCTCCTCCGCCCCCGGTTCTGTTTTCAAGGCATCCGGGGTGGCGGTGGCCTCGAGAGGGGACTCTTTGGAGGCGGAGGGGCAAAACAAAAGACTCCAGAGCCAGAATTGGGGCGGCCGCGTTTTTGGTGGGTGCGCAAGGGATGCCCTGGCTCCACTTGGGAATGGTGCCGGACCCTTTGGGGTAGGAAAAGGGCGGTCAAGTGAGGGGAAACTCGGGGTGGAGTGGAGAGAACCAAGAAAGAGTATGTTCGTTGAGGAATGGGATGGAGTGGGAGCGAAAGGGATTGTTTGAGTTGAATGGGAGTATTAAGGTGGGCAGTTCGGGATCCATTCTTCGTGGCGGCGGATTCCATGGCGTTGAAAGTTAGTTTGAGATGCTACTTCTCCTGGATCGTAATGGGAAACAGTCGTGACCGTAGGTTTTTTCTCCGGTGGGTATTGTTCGGTTGGGGTGCGTTATGTTTGGAAAACTTTTAATATCTTGCTTTTCACTCGACTTTTTCATAGGGGCTTATTAATTTCTGTGAGATTTGGTGGAGGTTTTTGTTGAGGGCTCATTCCAGACTATTTGCCACGGGATTCTATTCGGTTGGCCTGCTTCTTTTCTCGACCATCTAATTCCTCTCCTCGACTTAACCTCGGCTTCCTCCTTTGTGGCAGATCCTGGAAGGTTCGTAATTGCCTAATATTGTGTTCGACCCAGAGTCTATTCTTGGTGACGATCGTGGCAGTATCAGCAAATGTTTTGCCATGACCTTCGGCCTTTTTATTTATAAAATTGGAATCATATAATTGAATAGAATAAATGACCGAGCCCTTGGTGCGGACCCTGTTAATCTTAATACTACTTTTAGTCTTTCTTGGAAGTAGTCGTGGGTTGGCGCCAGTGTTGGTTTTTTAAGAAGTTTAATGTCCTAAGCAGTTTCTTTTCCGTGCCCCGTTTTCACTTTGTGAGCTAAATTATTTTATTTGATCTAGGTACATATATAAACGAAGTTTTCTTGGAGGTCATTTTTATTACCCTTTATTCTCTTGAGACCCGGAAACACAGGATTATTTACTGATCTCTGTGTAGTGTCTTGAGGGAGTAAATTTTTATTTCAGTTTAATTGATATAGCCAACATTTGAGTATAATTTTGTGTATTCAGTTTTTCATTAGCCTGGATTTTTAGACTTAATGAAGGTGCATTAATATTCTCGCTGATCTTATATGTGTAACAAAGACTAAATGATAACTGAGCTAAATTCATCTAGCTGCAGTACTTCATGGTTTTTACTGTGCTTTAATCTGAGTTGCAAGGTAAACTTTCCAAAAGACCCACATTATTCCGTTAAAGGAAGTTCGAAGATCATAACCGCAAATCACGTAGTTTCAGTGCACACCGGGTCGTAGAATGAATAAAAATAGAATTGGTCTGCAGTTCTCTTTTTTCCCTTCAATTTTTCCTTCCAGCACCAATGACCTGCTATTTTTCCGCATTTTTTTCTCCTTAAGCTGTCAATCGATACATTTATTTGTATAGGGAAAAGTTAGTTGCGTGAGTCCAAGGAGACATTTTTTCATCCGAAGAATGAAAGGGAAACCATTAATTCGGAATTCCGTCGTTTTTATCTGACGCTATTAAAACGTGCATTTTATTATAACAGTACCCTATCTCGGTTTTGAAACAGTCGAGATATGATTTGACAAGCCCCTCTCTAAATCCAGTGGAGTGATTGAGTCGCGTGAGGGGCCACAAGTTCTTTCGCGGGTCGCTTCGCCAATCAATCCCCTACTCTCCCCCAATTTCCCTCCCACTGCGTCCCCGCCCTCCACAGCCCCCACGTCGCCTCCCCGATCCCTTTTCCCTTCCAAACCACCCACCACGATCGAATTCTTTCCAATGATAACTTCCCCCCTATTCAGTCAACATTGCTCTTGCTTGTCTCCCAGGACTAGAGGGGAGTATTTGAATAGGATCTAGTGACGGCCGTCAAGGCGGCCCGCGCCCTCCTCTCTCCATCTCCCGTCCGAGATATGATGGAGCCGCACAGGCGGCGCTCGCCTTACGAGGAAGCCCGCAGCCGGAAGCATTACCGGGAGAAGTCGCCGGCGGCGGGGCAGGACGAGGACAGCGGCGAGTCGGACGATGAGGACGAAGAGGAGGAGGAAGAAGAGATGGTCTACCTCCTGACGATGAGGCCGTCCCCGCCACAGACGCGCCGTCGCTCCCTCCGGCAGGCCTCCGACGCCGCCCCCGCTCTGCTCCGGAGGCGGACGCCGTCCCCGGGCAGGCCGCGGCCCGCCTCGGCGCACGCCCCTCTGCCTCCGCCCGGCCCCGCGCCCGGCCCCTGTTGGCCTCAGGAGCGACTCCACAAGGCGAGGAGCCTGGAGAAGCTGTCGTCCGCGGTGGTGACGGGGCGGCCCCCGCCCGCGCCGAGGCGCTCGCACCACGCGCACCACGGCGGGGGCGTGCCTCAGCACCACGCCCCGCCGTACTCGCCCTCCCCCGCGCCCCCCTACACTCCTCCGCCGCCCCCGACGTCTGTCTACGCCCCGCCGCCGCCTCTCCCACACCGCCCCACGCCCCTCAGGGCCTTCGTGGGGATGCTCTCGCCGCCGCCCCCTTACTACGCCTCCAAAGGACTCCTCAACGGATACTCCTGTTACGAGGTCAGTAGTGGTCTCTCTGTATGTGTGTGTGTGTCTGTCGCGATACGGGAGTGAGTTTAGGTCTTCCCCAGCTCTCTTGGTTGCGTGCACTAACTCTACCCCGTCGTCGTCCTCTTGAGCCGCTCCGTGCGAGCGTGTATGCGATACAACTGCGGTCTGGTTTTCATAACTAGACGGTGCTACCTTTCGTCATCGGTCGCCTAGTGTCTCTTGCGCTTCGTATCGTGCCCAGTTTGTGGTCGTCCGGATTGTCCCAAGTTTGGTGTATCGTTCGTTTTGTATTAATCTATCCAGCCATATTTTTAACTGTGAGTAATATGCATGTGCTTCTCTGTTCAAAAGACACTATATGTCTCTTCCCTTGGTCGTAGCGTTCACTGCTCTGGGTATGACGTCATGGTAAAAAGAATCGTTTTTTCCAGCTCCAGTTAAAAAATATTTGTCTTACTCTGCTGCGATTTTTTTTATTGTGTTGGCCGCATAATGGAGATTATTTTTTCCTATCGACTACCTCTACATATATTAATACAAATGATCTCTTTATCTTTTAATTAACGCTATTCCTTAGTGTAATATTATTCCCACAGAACTGTGCTTTGTTATGATAGCTATGAGGATAGCCAGGGTATATTTTGTTTCATGTGACAGATTGTAAGTTTATATGTAGTCGTAATACCAACCCAAGATTTTACTCAGTCCTTTTTTTCAGTTTTTCATTAACTGCTTGTACGAAATTTACTCTTTTATTATGAATTCTAACTGCATGCATAAACTGGAATGAAAGTGTTTCAATCTAACATTTTATGTAACTTCTGAAGCGGAAAATATTTGGATGTACCTTGAGATGATAACTGGGATGGAGTCTCCTTTTTTTATTGCCTTATTACGTTTATTATCTCAGGAACTGAAGTATATGTACTGATCGTTTTTAAGGTTTCATTTATGGTATTGGTCATTAATTACTTGTTTACCTGAGAGATGTGATTATAGTGTCATTATTACAATTAGATCGGTTCCATTGTATAGTATCATATGGCAAGCATATTCACCAGTAGATATGTACCTTTCTAATATTAAAAAATTTACATGCAACTTGTGTTTTAGATTCAAAAATGATTTGTTTGTCGTTTTTTATAGCATTAGTCATTAAAATGATATTCCTTACTGTAATCCTAGTATTTTTTTTGTCTAGAGCTTAGTACCTCTTGTCTCATTTCCTAACAATGGCGGGGGTTCCTTGTTGTCAGGATGTCATCCGAAAGTCTCCGTCAGCCGAGCCACTGCCCCAACGCCAAGTGAAAGACTCGTCGTGTCGCGTCGGGGAAAATGGTTGTAGCGACTATCCTCGCGGTTATGCTACCCGTTTGTCTCCCTCGTCCAACGGGTTGCCAGAGTCTATGGTAGGCCTCGAAAGACAATAGTCGTCTAATGGTGTTTTTTTAGTTAGCGAAGTTGTTTGTCGTGGCATGCCTGCATGACTTTTTCCGCACCATTTTATCTGGTATTTTTCGTCGTTCTCACAATTCGCTTGGATGTCGCACTCATTATTTCTATGGCTGTGTACGTCTGAAACTGTGCGTTTACAGCGTGGTTTTCTTCATTCTATGGTTCATTCATTTTGTGTGAAGTGTTCGGTTTACAGGAGTTGTAATCGATGATGTGTTCTTGTTTTCAAAGGTATTTTCAGTCTTCGTTATCTTTCTTTGTACAGTGACTATTTTGCTCTGCTCTAGATCATCCGGAAGAAATATCCTAAATCTATGTCATGTTATGCATACATCCCAACGTTGCTGTGCTTAAGTATTTTAATGGTTTACAAATGTTGAAAGTTACGCTTCTTCGCTATCATCAATAAAATGCTTCATGTTAGACGAAGTTAGCCGCCAGTTTCAGTTCTCGGTTGGGATAGTTATGCAATAAGGAGAGAACTGAGCTCCTGCCCTCATTCTTCGTGTATACGACGGTCATTTTGCGCGTACAAAAGAAAGATGAATGTATATTCGCGAGTCTGTCATAATGGCGGCTAATTGCCTCTCAAGTGCTCGCGGAAGTTGGGAGTGTATTCGTCGGCGCGCGGGGAGAATGTTGGGGTGGAGGAAGGAGAAGCGCAGAAAGCTCTCGCAATATCCTCTCGCCCAGTTGTTTATGAGGGCGCTAAGATACAAGGCACGCCATAGTGTCGCCGTGATGATTAGCACCTGAAGCCGCTTCCAATTGTAGCTTCTAGACTATTACCTAATCAAAAGAGGATGCTCCTTTCCTTTTGTTATTTAAGAGTTGTCCGCTTCATTCATGAAGTTTTTTTTTAACTTTGATGCTGATATAAGTTAGCCATGGAGTTTTCACCCAACTCTTTATTATTATATAAGAAAAAATGTTTCTTGAAGATATTACACTGATTCTTTATGATTATTGATTCTACTTATAATAGGGTTTTTTTTGGTTGGGCGTTAATTTTATTTTAAAATCATAATCATTGTGGCGTCAAACAATCTCGTTTTTTCCCATTTTGCATACGTGTTAATCTACAGCTTCATTTGTTCTTTACCTGAATCGCCACATAGATGTTATATGTCTTAGAGGCTTCTATGATAAAATCTTTAATGACCCTTTACTGTTAGAAATTGATTGCACTTTGCGCACAGCTATGCTGTAGTTTAGAATTGCACTTCTTACACATAAAATTTTATGGTTAACGTTGGTTTATATTTTAATCGCTGACCTTACTCTTATTCTCTAATGTGTGCCGTTGACTTAATTTTATTTTTACTAAGTGTTATTAACGGTTATGGATACATATGTCTTTTTTATCTTGAAAATATCATCAGTATTAATGATTTCAGCCGCATCTGCCCTGATTAGCTTACTGTTTGCCTTCTTGTTGGAGTTTACGAAAAATGTAACGTTTTCCCAACAAAAATAAATTTTCAATTGTATTCTCTGGACATCTGAATTTTTTAAAGGATCTGGTCAAAGATTTCGTTTCTCATAACTAAGTTGATTTTCGTTAATATACGTCATTGCGCGTTGTAGCTCTTCTTCAGCGGGAAAAATAAGGATAATGATGAAATAACCCTTAAACGTTAATGGCGAATTATGTCGTAGCTATATGGAAAAAGAAGTTGTATCGGATATTATAATAGCCTCAATTGCTCCGGTTTGAAAAACAAATATATGAAGTGATGAATATAGGTGTAAGTCCGAAGCATCTAGGAATTGAAATATTGACTTAAAGAGCATATACACTCTCTATTTTAATAAGAATCAATTTAGAATTATCAATAGAAATCAACGCGCCTATTGTCTGTGACAGCAAGTAAAAATGATTTCTGAAATATTGTGGAAAAAATGTGGAAGGCTGGAAAAACTAGCGGTGCTGTGGATTAGGGTGACAATTGTAGAAACAACGGCGATAAATCAAAATAATGAGACAGAGATTATGGGAGTATATTATCAGAAAGAAAGGTATTCGACGGAAAAGTTGAAATTCTTAGATTACGACTACCACCAATGGTGAGAATTGCGGACGGGTGGAATGGATGACCCTGAACTCTGCCCCCATGGTGGGTAGTCAGAATTTCTTTATAAAAGTAGCCTTTAAACTCATTATTTCTCTAGGTAGACATCTCTTTCTCTTTTCTTGTATCTCTTTTTAATATGTATTTCTTTAGCAAGATTTTTGTAACTCACACTATTCCTCCGCACAAAGTCGAGCCTCAGTGACGTATTTTAATTTTGTAGGTGTAGGATTTTGTCATAAATTTTATTTGGTTGATTTATTTTTATTTATTTACTATTACTCTTTTAGGATTGAGGTAGTCACTAGAGTGGCGGATATGGCACCTCTTAAATTCTTTGCTTCCTACTTGGCCGCAGACTGGTGACGTAATTGAAAATTAAAATGTAATTTTAGCAGGTCAAACTTTGCAATTTTTTACCGTTCGTGGTTCTAGTCCTAATCCTCACCCTAGATTCTCTTCACTCGCTCCGTGTTTCTTGTAATGCTTTCACTGCGGCCAGGATCTAATGCGAATCCATATACCCCTTAAACGCTCCTTAGGCTTGAACAAAAAGCGAGATGACTCGAGCCCCTTACCACACGCGGTTTCTGAAAGGCGGAATAGTGGAAGGAGCTTTTTGTCTCGTTGCAAAATTCCTGGGAAGGAGTTAGTGAAGGTTAACCCTTGGCATTTTGTCCGCCGCACGACCTAACCCTGGCCTGAGAGATGGGTCGGTTGATAAGAGGTGACGCTCCTCTCGGATGGAAGAGGGAATCGGCAAGTTGGAAATTTGGGGACGTTATCGTCGATTTTCGATTTCCTTTAAGTCCTTTTTACCGACCTATCCTTCCCGTTGCCTCTTATTCACCCCATTCAAATCACTATCCTCGCTTAATCTTGCTGTATCTCTCCACCCATATCCCTTTAGGCGCTGAAGCGCAGCGGGTTGGAATTCTGAACTCCCATGGGATAAGCTTTTTCACAAAAAATGATTGATCGCTTCTGTAAGCCTTGTTATCATTTCCAGGTCGAAATGTTAGCAGAGTAAGATTTAGGATATGTTCTCATTTGCTACAGCTGTATTTAGTTTATACGGATGCCCTACTTAGTCTTCATTAGTCTTAATACGTCAATGCTCTACCAATTCCTAGCTAAATCTTAATGCTTAAATAATCAGAGGCTAAACATAAGCCATTGGTGGAGAAGCATTTCGTAAAAATTTCAGTTGAATAATTAATTGTGCTATCTTTATATTTCTTATTGAGACATATTTATACGGAATATTTCGTCAGAATTATTTCTCTTTCCTTTTGTAAGTTTCTCTACCATCGTTATAATACTACTAAGATATTCACCTACTCAAAACTTGTAGAAACTGGAACCAACGCAATTGAATCTAGAATGCATTATATCTTAAGGAACGGCATTCCTTGATATTATTGGCTAGAGGGAACGAGAATAGAAGTATAGTAGCAATGAAAGCATAGCATTCATAATTAGAGTTGATTCGCAGCTTCCATTTACTACAACAATTACGTTCGATCGCCGATATTTAGTGCGAGCACGTGAATACTCAATGATTTTGTACCTGATTTGTGGAACAGTATGCGTGGCATTCAACAAGTGGATAATATGATTCAGAACAAGTCAAGAGTTAAAGATTTGCGTAATATTCCTTCGATCGATTGCTAATATTCTATCTTCTTTTGAGATTCGTACGATCATGAGCGGTATTTCGCTCAAATGTGTGAAGAGATATCAGAAAAAACGCTCAATATTCGAAGAATCGATTTTAGGTATCAGTAGCAGAGCATCTTGTTTCATTTTCTAGATTCATTGGTCTTCATGGACTCGTTATCTTTGCCGTATATTTTAAGCTTTTGGCCATAGACGCTAGTGTGTAAATGGGCGGTCGTGTGTGACGGAATGTACCTGATCAATCGTTCGTCATTAACGTTCCACGTGGTGAATGGTGAGGACTTGCAGACTATCCATAATTACCCGACTGTGAGGAATGTTTTTTCGAATTTTCGCTCCCCGACTTTCTATTTTCCATTTGCAAAATGCCATTGAAACTCGTCGATGCTTTAAAAAAATTCACAACCCTAAATCTAAATTTCAAAGTTTTGAGCGTAGTCGCTATCGGTTACATTCACAATCCGGCAGTAAGCTTTCTGTCGGGTACGGAAGGCAAATATACCACAGTCTGGCAATTTCACTGTCAGCTGGCGTGTAATCAGGGGGAAAGGCAGACATGTCAACAATCCCACTCGAAACCCCAGTGGAAATCGCAAAAAAAGAAATACGTGGCTCTCCGTAATGACGGGCAACCGACGTTGCCGGAAAATGGCCGTGGACGTTGCTCGGGAAATGAAATCGAAGTTGCGGACGCTCTTTTCGCTGCGCACGGCTGCCGCCGGAAGGATCCCGCGATCGAAGCAAATGCCTTTATGAGGAGTTTGATATCTTGGGGTGAGTGCAGCAGAAGGAAAGGGCGGGGGAAGGCGATGTGGGGAATTCTTCATATTTCTGTTTCCGGGCAATTTTATGATCTCGTCTCTTTCCGCGTTGTGCCGGGGACTTCCCCTCGTTCCTCGTGCCTCCCTTTCCAATTCACTCGTATTTCATTGCGTCCCATACGCCCTGGGTTCTCTCTCTCGGTGATCGGACTGCAAAGGAGCTGATCTTGCTTCTTTTTTCTCGAAGAGAGGTCCGTTCCGGAATTTTTCCCTCCATTTGAAATATTCATCGAAGGAGAGATGGAATTCCGTTGGTGAATGGAGAATGATTTATTCCTGACGGACTAAGTTTTTTATCTAGTGTATCAATTCATTTCTCGCCTGAATTCTTTCCTCAATATGGCCAGATTTAGACTGAACAGGGAAACTTAAATGGTTCCGTAATTCAGATGAAGCTGACAATCGATTTATAAATTCGCTTGAATTAGAATGAAGTGAACTTCTGGGGTTAGTGTCGGTGGATTGTAAGCTTTTAAAACACCAGGAGTACTGTTGTATCAGTTTTTTAAATTTCATTTATTCCACTTTCCAGTTATTTGCGTTTAATAATCCGCGAAGTGCTTCCCTCCTGCAATAATCGACTTTTATTTCATTATCTAAGTGGCGTTATTTTTATTTTTTGTGATCAAACCTGCATATGAAATAGTATTTATTTTACTTTTTAACCCACGGTTCAAAATTGTATTATGGACTCCGTTATTATAAATTGAAGATTGTTTTTTTAATCCTGGCATTGCATTTTGGTTAATGCTTTTACTGAAGCTATGCAGATGCATGTTGTAAACTAAAAAAATCGTTGAGTAAAAGTGAATTTGTTTTGCTTTAGCCACCGTTGTAATTGAATTGAATTAAGTATCTATACGAAATTTCTACCAAAATATTACAGTAAGCTGTTGTGTTTTTCCACCTTTTATTCTGTCTCCGAACGTACATGAAACTGAAAAAAACTTGGAATAGGACAATGGACGTATTTCTAGCTTGTCACTCTGGCAAAAGATGGAACCTTAAAATCGAAACGGAGCCCTAAGTGATAAAATTTGGCCATAAATATAACCCTAATGCTGAGTTAAACCTAATATTTTACCTGTGAACGCTGCCTTAGCCACAGAGCGAAGCATTGGTGAGTTAGATGCTTCGGAGTTTTAATGAACTTCTTGTATCTTCAAACGCAGAGGGTATGATTGGATATTTGTGGAAGAGGAAGTCAAAGAGGAAAAGCGGTTAGTTTTTCGTTTGGCCTATTCTGCTAATGAAGCCAACTCCAGCTTGATTGGACGAAGTACGCCGAGCGTTGGACGGAGCGAAAGGAGGAGAGTTAGTATTGGGAGTTGCCGATGTCGGAAACCAAAGCAGGGAGCGATGGGAGATGGACGATTAATTTTGAGGGGCGGTTGACTGACTCGAACCATGGCGGAGTGGCGTTGGCCTCTGGCCCAGTATGATTTTTAATTGATTTCGCTCTCTTAATCGGAAATCAATAGCCTCTTCGTGTTCACCGTGTGCTATTCTCTGTCTTCGGAACTTCCCTTTAGTAATTAGAACCGACGAAATATTTTACCCTGGTTGCAGTCTTCGTCCTCATCCGGTTATGAGTCGTAAATTCGATCATTGAGGTTTAAAGGATTTCCCCATAAAGACGACCTGGACGCACGTACCCTAAGTCTTACATCCGTATCTCATAAAAGGAATTTGGGATGGAAAACAAATAATTTCGGTGCTTACTCGGAACTTCTCTTTGTTTTTGTTTCCTTTTTAGAAATTTTACGTAAGCTTCGTTTAATTGCCTGTACTTATTACGAAATTCGTGATGCCGCTATTATTTCATATTATTATATATTCGTATGTATATATTCGTTTATTATATATTTCATATTATTCATATTATTATAATATACATATACGAGTAAATGGGTGCTTTTTGCAAGCAGGGGGGAAGTGTTATATGATGATACTCTTTAAATGAGGAAAAAAACAATGAAAGCTCTTAAGTCTGCGTGCTGCATGCAAGCAAAGAAAAGTATAATTCTCGAAAATGAAATACGCGCCCCAAGAGGTATGGATACCAGACAGTTCTAGTACAAACTTATATTGTATGTCATCCGGTTATTAACGACTTTTCAAAATACTATAATCAGTATACCAAAACGAACGTGGAACAACTGAAAGGTCATCATAACCTCATTTGACGGCATATAAGACGCTCTTCTACGTTACATATATTTCATTTCAGTGCAGCACACTTAATAAGAGCTCACTTGAAGAATTTTACTATATAAATTAGATTGGAATCGAGATTTTTAATATACTGATTTTCAAATTCAATTTTTCTCTTCCAATCTATATGGACTGCATGTTATTTTAATGAAAACTACAATATCATGAAGCTTGGTTGGTTGAAATTGGCCATCAAAGCTACGGTAGAGGTTAGGAAAAAGTTGAAGATATTATACACAGTAGTCAGCAGTGCAAAAAATGGTATAAAGAAGACTAAATAACATGCACTTAGTGTACCTAACTCATATATGTAAAGATATCGATTGCAATAACTTGAAGCCTAATCGATTTTTTTAACTTTTACCCTAAATCGGCACATAAATCTAACCCTTCCCTGAAACTGGCTCGCCTCGCTGAGTTCCAAACCTCGAATCGACACTTGGACCGGCGACAATGGAGAAAAATATTCATAGCAGCTAAAGTGAAAAAATTTCTAAAACCCCAGATAAAGTTTAAAAATTTCAGTTTTACGGTAGGAAGGGAAAAATTGATTGCAAGAATAAGATTCTTTAAACATTGAGCCTCATATAAGTGAAAGAATCAATCTTGTAGCTCAATTATTTCATATTTTAATGAACGAAAGAAAAAAGGTCGACACTAAAATTTTTCATTTTTCCCATATAATCCCATGTAAAGCTATCGATTGAAATAAATCGAAGCCTAATCGACTTTTTTAACTTTTTCGATTTTTTCCCAACTTGACACATCATTCCAACTCTAAAGAATTCAAAAGAGATACGGTACTTTTTCACAGTTTTTTATTTCAGGTCGACCGGTTTCGTCACATAGGCGACATCATCAGGTACATAAGTTTAGAATGCTGCAGAATTTATACAAGAATTTGGAAGGGGGGAAGAGGCAGGAAAAAGGGGTGAGGGGAAGGGGGAGGAAGAGGGTATGTGAGAGGACGCGGGAACAAGCTTTTTTTTATATTATATATACATAAATATTTACATACTTAAATGTGGTGAATGTGAAACCTGTTACGTTGGCCAGACTGGACGGTCGTTCAGAGTGAGAACAGATGAACATAAAAGACATTTACGCAATGAGAACTTAAACAGATCCCATTTCGCTAAGCATCTATGGGAAAATGACCATAAGAGTGACATTGTCCCGGAGATTCTCCACCTGGAGAGAAAGGGAAGAAGGATGGACTGTTTGGAGGAGCTGGAGATAAGAAGGCAATTAAAGGAAGGAAAAATTGCTAACGAGAATATTTTTGTCAGCCATTCCCCCCTCTTGGATATTCCTCTGAGTCAAAATGCCTTATGAGGATGACGCCCCAACCCCCGCCGTGGACGCACTCATCGTCCAACCGTCCCCCCCCCCAAAAAAATGCTTGTTCCTGCGTCCTCTCACATACCTTCTTCCCCCCCCCTTCCCCTCACCCCTTTTTCCTGCCTCTTCCCCCCCTTCCAAATTCTTGTATAAAATCTGCAGCATTCTAAACTTATGTACCTGATAATGTCGCCTATGTGACGAAACCGGTCGACCTGAAATAAAAAACTGTGAAAAAGTACCATACCTCTTTTGAATTCTTTAGAATGGATTTTCACAAAGTTAAGCCTGAAACGATCGAATTTATTCCAACTCTACCCTGAAAATTTCACCCACCTAGCTCGTTTAGAAATGCCCAGGAGTTTTGATGAGTCAGTCAGTCAGTAAGTTTTGTAGCTTTATATACATGAATATATATATATAGATATAGTTCTTGCGAAGATTCCACGAACAATTATCAATATATCAGTATCTGGCAAACAATATAAAATTTCGTCACAGGGTGACACTAAACATAAAACATATAAAAAGCAAACTCACGAGTTTAAATATTTCGGTGGGTCGCCAGCACATATATATATATATATATATATATATATATATATATATATATATATATATATATATATATATATATATATATATATATATATATATAATATCATATTATATATTTTCGATGCACATTATTTGAAATGAGAACGGTATATGCTGACCTTGGGCCTTAACGTACTCTCTAAACGTGATCTTATTTCGGCTCATTCTCATATTTCATACCACGCCGTTAAGGTTAATCTTATTAATTCGTCCCTATTCCTTAGTCACATAATGCAAGTCGATTGATATAGTACCATTTTTTTTAATTAATTAAATGTGCTCATATGGTCTTTAGTAAGTCATTCTTTTCATTTGCTAGATGAGTATTATTGCCTTGTAATGAAATATTCTACCGTGGTATGTTTGCTTAAATTTTATCCCTCAGTCATATTCTCGGATATTATCCCGTATAGTCTATAAGGACCTTGAATCGTTTCGCGAAAGGGTTCTACTCACCGCGGTCGAATCTATTAACGAAACTTCCAGACCCATCTCGGACTCGGCAAAACCCTTTGGGGACCATCTCCGTGAACACCCCCAGGAGGACGGGGGGGCAGTCGCTTTTATGGACAATGAGATACGATCCCAGATCGGTGTACCTGTCCGGTCGATTATCATTTTAAAGCGAGCAGTGCGGCGGTAGATGCGGACGGCGATAATATTTCGTGTTGCGTTCACCCACGGCGTCCTAAATCACATCGCCGGCCGTTTCTCCCCCGGATTCCAATTTCCTCCTCGCTCTCTCCTCTCACTTTCTCGCCCTCTCTAGTGTGTGATAGCGCCCATCCAACGTGTTTGTGTGTGTCTATCGCACTGGCGACGCCCGTCCCCATCCCTCCTCGAACCTCCCCCCCCCCCAGCCCTTGGGGGGCAGGGGCCTTCCCATCCGCCCGCCGGATCCATTCTCACCCTCAACAAAAGCCTATCGTTAGCGACGGATAAATATCGCTGCCCCCTTTGGCCCTTCCGTTATTTTTTATTCTTCTTCTCTCGACCGGAAAAATGATTCTCCTCACTAAAGCGCTCTCGTTTTTTTTTTCATTCGTCCTCCCTGGGATTTTAATCCCGGGCTTTTGTTAATTAAGGGCAGTTAAACGGGTTGTTTTTGGCAATTACAGGATGTGTTATTTTTTTTCGGACGATATCCTCTCCCCGGTTCCCCCTTGCTTTTTCATTTAGTGTCCTCCTTTCCTTCCATATCGCCGTTTTACTGCTCCTCAAAGTGTGGGGCTGTGCGGCGGCCGCGTTGTCTCTTTGGGGATGGCGGGGGGAGGCAGGAATAGGGTTGGGGGTTGAATGTTTTCGCTTTCTTGCCGGCGGGGTGTGGCCGGGAAGAGGGAGAGAGTGGTCGGCGTGGAGGATTTCAATGCCGACTTGCCTGCTGCGGACGTCTCTGTTATCGCTGCCTCATTTCTTTTGTGCGCTTTTGTGTGTTATTCGATGCCGCTCTCTCTCTAGGATGGCTGTAGAGTGGGGTGGGGTAAGGTGGGCGGGGTCGGGAGCCGAGGGGGAGTGGAGTGGGAGGAATAGTGGGGCGTTCCCCGATGAGAATGAGGTTGTAATAGAGGGAGGGTGAAAAAACACTTTCTCCCCTATTTCTCTCTCTCACTCTCTCTCCCATCCTTTCTCCATTCGTCCGGTGGGGACAGATTTCGCTCGCCTTCGTTCCCTTTAAAATGATATCGAAATATATTTATTCAACTTTTAAACCTACTGTCGCAAAGTTAATTACGGAATCTGTTGATACTAAGCGAACATTCTGTATTAAATTTTGATATTACATCTCGATTAAAGCTTTTATTGATGCAAACCAGACGTTTACTAAAATAAACAGTGAAATTAAATGGGCGTTTTGCTTTAGTTTAACTTTTAAATGATTTTTTATTGAATATTGATTTCATACAAAATTTCAATGATCATGTTTCAATAACCTGTTGTATATTTCCACTTATTATTCAGTTTCCAACCACGCTCGAAACTGGATGGACGTATGGAGTGTAGGGAATGTTTGAGCGTTCCCTTTCTGGAATGGGGTTGGAGCGGAGGGAGCGTGAAAAAAAACTTTTGCGCCCCTATTTTTCTCCATCTCTCTCCCCCGTCCTTCCCCCATTCGTCCTGTCAGGACAGATTTCGCGCCGCCTCCGCTCCCGACCCCCTGTTATCCTCCTCCTGCCCCCTTCGCTCTTTATCATTTCTTATATATCCCGCCCGCCTCGTGCGCGAGCTGGCTGTTTTACATTTTATCGTGGTGGAGGTTTGTCATTGCGGCGGGCGGGTGTGGAAGGGAATGGGGCGAGGTGCTGATCCTCCTCCCGCCCTTTCCCCCGGATGGCGGTGCCGATCCAACCCGATGGAATTTGCATCCATATTACGCGATGGCAATGGTATGTGGATGAATTAAACCAAGATAGTATATCCTATGTTGCCAATTAGGGCATTTGCTCTAACACAGAAGTATACGCGTCTTAAGATTTGAGTTTATTATTGCCGCTATGGTTTTAGGACCTTCCCGAGGGTTTATTTTCATCTGCTCCTGAGTACTACTCCGCGATCCTCCTCATGGTAGTGTGGAGTGGAGCCGAGTCTCATCAGTTGAAGTGGACTGATGAAGTTGCTTGGCTATCAGCAATACAAAAATGGGTATTGTAGAAAGGAGTTGAAAAGAAAAAGAACAATCAGTGCGCTTTGGTAGAAATTTTCTCTTCAGTTTCATTTAAGTTCGTGAATTACACGCGGAAGTAAAGAATGCATTAATTTATCCGTCCGACTGTGTATTTTCTTCTCCGTCGCTTTTGTTCGACATCCGCGCATGTGGGTGTGGGGTTATCCGTCGTGTTCACCTGAAGGTTGTGTGTTAGATGACCATCTGGCTGGGCGTGGTGGAACAGTATTAGGAGTTTTACTGGAAATCTCTGTAGTGGTAAGAGATAATATTTCTAAGTAAATTGCCACAGACTGTTTTTATAGCACAGTGACTCATTGTGTCATTTTTAAGGTGTGATTTCTAGGATCATTCTCAACTATTAATTGAAACCATGGAAGTAAATCTGGAAATTTATTGCTGAGTTTTTCTCTTATCCCTTTGGATATTGATTATTTCTACCGAGTTAATCCAGAATGCTGTCATACGTTTTTGGTGAGTACTTGGTTCTCTCCAGTAGAAGTTTTCTTGCACAACAAGTTGGTTTTACCTTGGGATAACGCTAAAACTGGTGAGGCATCCACGAATTTACGTGGTAACCTTTTCATGACGCACGCATTTCGAGATTTTTTTTATTATTTCGACCGTTTGGCCGTTGGATCGGCGTCCCTTTTCCGGTAAAATTGAATTGTTTACCCGGGGCCGTGGGCGGGGTTAATCGTTTGTACGTGTCAGGGACGTAAAAGATTCGATGTAGTGATGTCCTTATTCTCCATTCGTCTGAGATAGCTTAGAGATGAAAGGACGACTCACGTTGAAATGCCTTTGCTTGACGTAGCGCCATATCCGAGGCTCTTGTAGACGCGTGCGTCTATGTTTGCAGGCTTTGATGTCGTATTGTGTTTTGATGAGGGGAATTCGTGATTGACATCCATCAGCTTTGAGCAAAGGATGAGGTTCCTTTGTAACTTCACGAAACGTAAGGCTCCATTCTTACACGCCACCCTCATTTCATTATTCTCTCTCTCTGTAAATACGACTGGTTGAGGCGTTACCGCGGAATGCCTCAGTGTCTGAATTTTAGAGCGAGAACGCTGGATATGTTCTAGATATTCTTAATTGAGCTAGTTATACGGTTCTTACGACCGCTCTTACTTAATATGGCGGTTTTCAGTTAATGTCTCTGATAGATAGCATGAGTGAAATTATAGTGACATCAGTAGTCGCTCGCTTATGTATATTTTAGTCCCATCATTCTGATCGTAATAAAATGGCTCACAATTAATCTGATGTGTCTGTCACACTTCCTCAGTCCTCCTTGAAGCCACATATTATCTCACCCATGTTATATATTCCACCCAAGAGATGACGCTCTTAAACGAGTTCCGCAATCGTTTAATTTGTTCAAGTTTTTTTTAAAGGCCAAGAGTGTCGCTTAGTCTGAAAGTGGGTGAAAGGGAAGAGTTCATTCAAATTATTGTCACAATCACTTGCTAAAGAGGTTGTAATGAGGAAGGTATTTAAAGCGGGGATTTTCTTCGAAAGCTGTTAAAGCAGCACCCCGTAGGTTCTACAATGTTCAGGGAAAAAAGAGGAAACACTTCCATCTGATCTGCTTTTTTCCTAGCCTATCAGCTTCAGTTGACGCTGCGATGCTTCAAAAGAGCTTACCGGACGCGCGCCATTGATAGCTTCGTATGTCATAGGAAATGACTATCTGCCATTGTTTGCCCGAGCGATGGGGGAGGAAAAACTCCGCGCGACTCGTTGGCTGCGATGAAATCCCGACTGCATCCAAACCTCGTACAACCTCATCCCCTTATCAAATTGTTCCCGATGCCAATGGCACAGGCTGTCCGCAGCTAACGGATCGGGAACTTTCATTTGTCTTTTGTTTTTAACCGGAGCCGTGCTCGCTCGTGTTGTCATCTCGCCCTACCTCCGTCGACCAATCCGTGAGCTCCTTCCTCCGCCTCCCCACCCCCACCCAACCTACTCATCTCTCGTCATCCTCCTCATTTCACTCATTTCTCCGGCCTTCATGTTCCCATCCCGCCCCCACCTTTCCAAATCATCCCGGTGTTCCCCTTTCTCGGCTCCGCCGTCCCCTCTAGTTCCGTTCCTTTGTTCAGGCATTGTGATTGTTCCCGCACGCATCCGGAGTTACTCTTGTATACTACGTACATATATACACGTCCCATTTCGCCCGCCCCGACGACATTTTTTTTCTCCAGTGTCCTCCCCCCCTCTCTCCCTCTCTCCTTTCCATCCTCTCTTCCTCATCGGCATGGTACGGAGAGCAAATTACCTTTCTCTTCCAACCGAATCTCGTATTCGTGGCCTGCCTGCTTTCTCTCTTTCTTTCTTTCTTTCCAACCCCCTCTCCTCCCGACTCGGCCTCCCCTTCCGACTCACCGTGAGACTAATCTCCTTAGACAAACACGATAACCAATTTCTTCTTTTCCTACTCCGTTTCTCCGAGTCGGAATAAAAGAGTCACATTTTTATTCCTTTTCGCGGTTTCGTGTCGATTTTTTTACTCTCCTATTCCTCGTCCCCCCCCCCTCTCCACCCAGTTTCTTTCGTGTCCTCATCTGTGAAGTAGGATGTCGGAATCTGGTGTCTCTTCCAGCGAAAGAAAAAAATCCTTCTCGTGAGTGATCTGGGATTTCGTGTAGAGGAGTATTTTGGTGCTGATAGCAGATGAAATAAAATAGGAGAGACGATATCGTCTCTTTTCTTTACTGCTTGTATTTAAGTGATAGTCATCGTCGGGAGGCTAAACATTTTTAACATCCGGAGTCAAAAATCTGTGTATTTTCGTCAATCCGTCGTAGAGCTGTGCGCTTATGTTGTTTTAGGTAAATAAAATCACTGGATCATGCCTATGCTCATCGTCGCGTAAAATTTCAGAAAATTTTAAAGTCATTGATGCAAATTAGATATTTGAATTATTTTTCAAGCATTGTAGTTGAAAGCTAATGAGAAGATGCAATTTTGTGAATAGATGGCAAAGAAAATGTAGAAAGTTTCTTTGATATGCACTTAATACTCTTTTCGCCTTTTTTTATTTTTGCATAAATATCCCATGCTTCAAGATCGCAATATCAGTGGCAATTAGCCTCGGCTATGTCGCATATCATCATTTTTCTTCTAGTAGTTACCAATCATGATGCGTTGATATCGTTCTGAAGCTCATGTGTTATTTCACGTAGTAAATAGTATTTTTTATTAAATAGGGTATGTCCCTTTATCCCAGAAGTGCCTACGTTTATGTGCGTGCATATAATGAATTACTTGCTAAAGTTCTTTCAGCATGTTGCATAAAGCCGTTTACATCTCAAGATCCCTCAATTGTTCATGACTTGGGCGGTTTGCTTCTTAATTTGAATATTCCGCGAGGTTACATGTTCACCACTTTCTCCGCCTAACTTCACTTTGGAACACATGCCCGGTAAGAAAACTTCACTCTGGCGTGTCCTCCAATATGTATGTTATTGTGAGTGATGGACCACTTATTGCTTCCAACACTCAATAGCCACTTTCCCGTTTCCAAACCCTCAGACTTCCGCAGGAGTGGCGTAATGTTATCCACTTTCCACGAAGAGCTCGCTTTATTATTTAAAAGGGTTGGATTCATTTTTGCCCCTCAAGTCCCCTCGGATACTTCCATCTTTATTCGATTACGTAGCCGAGGCGAAGGGGAAAAAATCTCCCCATCAGCGTGTCAAGGGAAGTAAAATTTCAAACGGGATTCTTATGAGTGGTCCCGGTGTCTCGCATCTCACTAAAAGATTACTCGGGCGCGGGAACGTGACGCGGGGCCTTTGGCGAGAGATCTTTCGGATCCCAAGAATTCGGAAGAGAACGCGCGTCCCTGACAACTCCAGTCTCCCGGATTGTCCGAAAAATGGAGGGGCACGCGGGCACGGACGTTGAAAAAGCGACGACATCGTGCCGAATGCTTCCCGGCCTCTTCCCTCTTCTTGTATCAGATCAGAGCGGGCGCGATGCGGATCGACGCATGCTGTCCTCTTCTATGGGTTAAATTTTTCGAATTTAATCACTTCCCTCTGAGAAGATAACGTAGCATATCCTTCTTTCTACGTTTTATGTCAGAACATCTCCAAGTATGTAAATAGTTCAAGGAAATAGAGGTAAAAGAGAGATATTTTTGAGTCCTGTCGTTAGTCGGTCGGTAGTAAATTGGGCTGTGTAGCGGATGGTGATATCGCGTTTACTTACTCGATATTTGTCTTCAGCATCCAGTTTTGTAACCAGACAGTTATGACTTTGATTTTGATGCGGTTTCCTAATAATTAATCCTTGCTTAATTGCATCAAAATCGACACTTCAATATGATGTATTAAAGCTAGTTTATAATTAAACTCTATGAAATCAAGCATTGGGTCAGGTGGCAGCCTCGAATAAACATTTACTCTATACCCAATTATAAGCCTCTTGGTAAATATTTAATGTTAAAAAATACTCGTTGATCAGTGTGACATAAGGATTGAACTGTTTCTTTTCTGTATCCGAAGGTAACATCGTGCGGTTACTGTATAGTATCTTCATTGATACACGGACCCTTTTGATAAAGGGGCAACTAATTGGAGGTTTGAGGATAAATTTCACCATAATCTTATATGTTGGAATATTTACCAGAAAATAGCGGACATTTTCTGTAGCAGTCCTGTATTCTGATTTATGAGGCAGAGGAACAATTTTAAAATGAATCCGTAAAAAGGATGTGTCCTCCATCATTCTTTTATGTGCTTTTAAACGCAATTTGGCGAGTCGAGGCTATGTGCTTTGCCGTGCAAACAATCGTAAGTTCGTAATCGTGCTAACAGTCATGTTTTTACCTTATCATCTGGAAAGGGACGATAAGGACACGACGGGACTGCTGCTATCATTTGTAATTTTAAACGTGACAACGCAAGCACATGCAGCGCATTTAGGGTGAGGAACCGTTAGAAAATGCATTTTGTGCGCCTTATCTATTGGAAAGAAATGAGAAGGACATGCGTCGCGGAGTTTCTATTTCTCCAATCCCGCTCTCTTGTTTGTTTCCGTCGTTTCCCACCAGGAATACTCCTCTTTTCTGTTTTGGCTCCCGAGGAGCAGATCGATTCGTTACAAACGTGGTTACAGCACGCGTATTGCTTTTCTTCTTTCACTGTTTTCATCCGTGCGAGATCGCCGCGGCGCCGAGCCTTTCCCTTCCTCCGTGCCCGCTCCACCCCAGCCCCGCACCCGGCCTCCCTTCCGACCCCCTCCCCTCTCCCCTCACAAAACCCTTCCCAACGTGGATCCACTCCTCTCCATCTCCGCGCACGCCGTATGTTCGATTTTCGTCTTCTTCTCTCCTCTACAGCTACAGCCTCCCCCAGCATTCCTCTTCCATCTCGGAGTGCCGAGGAAACCTCCGCTACCGGTTGGCGGTGCGGAGGACGACTCGTGTTCCGCCTTTCTCCCTCCCTCTGCCTCCTTCTCATCTCTCCCTCCACGTCTTGATTCTCATCCCACTCCACTCCCTCTCATTCCTATCCCTCCCATCCGCCGTCTCCATACCGCACGTCGCTTCTCTTCATTCTTTAGTTCCCTCGCTTCTTTCTGTGCCTTCTCCTTTCGGGCCCCGCATACCCTCTCTTCTCGTCTTTTTTTCTATCCTCGTCCTTTTTTTCTCTTTTTGGGCGCGGGAATCCGTGGAATAGCGCCCGCAAAGAGTGCGGGAGTTCCCTTGAATAACCCCGGTTTAAAACTTAGGATGTTACCTCACCATTAGACCGGATGAACTCCTGTGGTTTTACTTGGTCCATTATATGAGCTCGCAGCTTAAAGGTGTAATATCTTCCCTACCACACGGGATTTTTTCCTTTTTTTGGTTCGTTTAATCCTTTATGGTTGTTTGAAGGAACGTGTGCTTCTTGGTGCTTACGTTAAGCGGAGAAATTTCTTAACTGCTTCGATAAAAACCTGTTTCGGTTGATCTTATAATGCGGGAAAAGGAAATTGTATGTTTTATTTGAACCTTGGGGGTTATCATTTTCTTGAATTTTACCACGCCACAATATGTTTATGGTGTGATTTGCGAGTACAGGTTTAGTAATTTTTCTCTTGATTTCATGCAAATAATATAAATTGAGTGGGTGTAATTTTCATTGTGTGCAGCAGCCGCATTTCCACTATTATTTCTCATATTACTGCATTATTGTCAGCTATAATTCTTCGATGAATGCGAGTGGGCATGATTTATCTGGTTTTTCCATTCGACGTTTAATGCTTGCATAATGTTTAACAATTGCCTCGTAAATGTCGCGAGTTAGACAAAAGTAGGCTCATTGTAGCCTGTTGCGAGTTTCGAGCCCTCTTCCCATTTTTCCCTACAACCCTTGAAAGTCTTATGACCCCTTTTTCTCGGACGGGGTGTTTATGGAGGCTTGAGGTGTCGGAATAATCACCCTCGTTGCCGCGACAAAGTCGTTTTCGAGCACCGTGCGTCGTGTGCCGTGCGATATTTTCATGTCTCAAGAGTGTGTCTCGTAGAATGCCATCCACCGTTCCCCCCGAAGGTATTTTCCTCCCGACGCTAATGGTGTTAGCTGCTACTTGTGTGCTCCCTGAGAGGCATTTATGAGCATTAAAGCTACATGAGGCTTGAAGGAATCTGTGTGTTTTTATCTTTGATTCCCCTTCTCCAGCTTCGCTCGTCTTCCCATTTCTTGTCCCTCTCCCGTCTTGAACTACTGAAACCTTCTTATGCTTTCACTTTGGCACCCTTATTTCCGTCTTCACTCCCACTCGCTTATCCTTCCGTATCATTCCCTTTGACCCCTCCTTCTCCCTCACCATCCCCCCTCTCCCATTCCATCTCCCTCCTTCCGCAGAGGCCTCAGCGAAGGGAACCACCCCACTTCGTTGGTTTTTCATCCGAGCAGAAATACTCCGCTCCTTCCCACCCCTATATCTGCTTTTTCCGTGTCCACTACCACTTTTCTCCCTTATCTTTATTATTTCCACCGTGTGCATTACAACTCTGTTTCTCATTATTCCGTCTCCCCCTTTTTAATTAACTGCTTGATATGTTTGTATTCGCGGTTAACTATCCGAGCATTTTTTTCATCTCTTTCCATTCTTGGAAACTTCTTTTATGTCGGAAGCCGGAGTTTCGTCTCGAAATAATCGTGGCCGAATTTCTTCAGTAACCAGTAGCTGTGCAGTTATCATGCCCCGTAACAGTCTTACACTTCTTACGAAATGAATTTAATGCTCTCGCTTCGGTTGATTTTACCATGGCTCACTTATATTTTCATGGATAGTTACAATTTCTTTTGAAGGTGTTTTCTAGTTTGGAGCTTTAATGATGAGTTCATATGTCATATTAACACGTAAAATGCCTGGCGAAAGCGGCATTTCTTATTCACAACGTTCATCGAAGCGGAAAGCAGAACCATTAAAAACAAGAGCCTAGTCGGGATACGTAATCTCGGATAAAATATGGGCCACGTTTTTTATATTATGATGCTAAACTTCGAAATGAAGATTATCCTGATAATATAAGAGGAGTCAAAGCTTGGCTTTGCCCCCTTATTCTCTTCAGATTACATAGTAAAAATCACGCGCATAGGCCTTAAACATAAACCGATGACGAAGGTTGGGGTTGTTTTCAATGTTTTATTTCTAAGTTTCCATCCATCTTTGCGCAATATTTCATAACTTATGTGATGATTTGGTATTTTAAAAAGAACTTCTAAGGGTCAAACGTGAATGGGGAGACAGACCTACAATACAATCCCGGTTGTCATTGTGGATGCATTTCTATTTCGTTAAGATAGATGACAAAACTGCTCCGTGTAATAACTTTTAGGTCGCATTTCTTCTTCCCCTATTGCTTCCTACATCCATCACAGAGTTGATATAAATATGATGATGGTAATTGAGGTGGAATGGTGGCTGGAGAACTGGCCTCATATCTCAAGGGCTGTGGTTCTAGTGGTGGTGGTAGAGAAATTGCAATCGAATACCGATCCTTACCTGGGTGCTATGTAGAGAACTCTTGAAGGCTTGTATTCTATCTGCAGGAAGGAACCGTTTTGGACCTACTTTAGTTTTCAGTAGGCTAATACCGACACTGGGTTTATATCCACCACGATCCATTCTTAAAGGAGTACTTCCCTACACCAACCGACTCACTTAGACAAAAATGTCCTCAGTTTTCCGTGGCCTCCAGAAATAACCGGTAAAACCTACAAAAAAGTTACAATCAGGTATAGAATTGAGTATAATTTACAAAATGTTCCAAAGTGACTCTTAATTTGCTGGTTACTCTTAGGTTCGTGTGAAAGATACATAGTATGGATCTGTGTTTATCTTTTTTCCTATGATAATTAACTCTTCTTTGTTTGCGTTAAAGCATATTCCTTCTTTTATTGTTCTTTTCTTTAAGAGGTCATCGATCCAAAATTACGCTTCTCTTCCTCCCTCCTAAAGCACTGCCTTACATTTTGCTAGAAGTTTTATTTTCCACTTCCTTTGCTCTGAAAGATTGTACAATATTATTTTTGTGGACCGATTTCCTCCCTCGTTTCGTTCCAAATACGTCGAACCGCTTAACGGCGTCATCCATCCTTCAGTTCTGTGCGGGGAAAGATAGGTGTTATCGATTTAAATTTCTATGTCGATATCGAAAGACAGGTTTCGTGGTTGATCGATTTAAATATTTGCAAATTAGTCGATATACATTTTTTGAGCTCATTTTCTTCGCTTGGAGAAGTATAATATGATGCGACTATGGGAAAATACTGCGTTTTGCTAAAATGATATTCGCTGTTCGCTCCCCCATTCGGACAAAACGTTTTGGTTTATTTATCGTTGCCAAGACGGCTTGATTTTAAAGAGGGTGGATCCTTACGGCGTTTCAGCCGGTCGGCAAGAATCAATTCGGAGTGGAAATTCTACCAGATGTAATCCAGATAATATGTTTATGGCCTGTGCGCCATACATGTACGGAAGATCTCCGATGGCATAGGGAATTAATGAGCTGATACCAAACACCAAAGGTCATCGCTGGTGTTGATCTGTGCTTTCACCAATCAAATCTTAAATTCGCGTTCAGTTCGCGAACAAAGGCTTTACGGCCAAAGCCTTCGTTCTCTCTACTTGCTTTATATCTCGGTTAAAGTTTCAGTCTTCTAAGGTCTTTAAGTTTTGAGGCGTGCACCTCTTGAGCAACCAGCTCCCATGAATCTGCTTTCGAGATCGCATGGAATTGAGAAACCACCGCTGGTCCAATGATTCGCAAATTCACCTTTTTTTTTTTGGAAAATATTTTGGTTCTGGGCTGTTTTGAATTATCTTTCCTGCTTGTGAAATGCATTATTTTCCATACGTATAGCCGCAGAAGATGAAGAGAGGTTTTTAAACGAGGTTTGGCTACCTTTTTCATGATATCATGGGTGCGTATTGTAATGCTCTTGACGTTCGTGTTTTTAAGGATGAATAAGTAGAAGAAAAACTTGGCAGGTGTCTCAGCACCGTAATTATTTATTGGCAACCGGTTTCCATAGCATACTAGAAATTTGTGTTTTGTTTGGCCCTCATGGTATGTTTCCTTGGTCAGTAAGGAATTTATCTTGGATGGGACTGTAAAGCAGGACGTAGTTGGACTCACGGGATGGTAGAGAATGGCCGTTTGGCTTTGCTTCCCGCTGAAGCCATGGGATTCACTAGAGGTGAAAAAATTTTTGTCATTCATGCATTCGTTGGTCAATCGCAATGACATCATGTTATTGTAGAGGTGTATTTGTTCCGAAACTACAATATGCCATTTTCAGCCCAAAAATTTACTCCATATGTGACAGTTCATTGAGTAACCGGGCTGATTACTCGCATTAGCTTACGTCCCCGCTTTGGCCACGCCGAAGCCACCTGCTCGTCTCTATTTTGGAAGCCCTCTGTTTAGGACTTCTATCGTGACATCGTGAATAATTTCACGTTTCCAGTTATTGCAGAAACACAAATAGCCGTGAAGCTAATTTACCAATGAGAAAAATATTTTGCTCTTCCTTAGAATAGAGATCTGTTTGCGACCGGTTTCGACGCATAGTATCATATTTTGGCCAGATAATGATACTATGCATCGAGACCGGTCGCAGTGGAATCTTTATTCTGTATAATAACTAAGTTAATTTCTGTGTAGTGGCAAAATATTCAGTCCGATTCATCACAAAGAAGTTCCACTATGTTACGCCATCCACCATTGCACACATATACTCAGCCTAGAGGAATGCTAATACGGTCGATGGACTAGGCCTTCTGTAAATGGAAATTATGAAGACTGGGTGAAAATAACTCCGCTTCGATTTCATTTAAAAACTCTTTATTTGCTGATGTGGCATTGCCGTCGTCAGTTGTTAACTAATTATAATGAAAAGCTTTAGTTGATACGTGGTTGTGAAATGTGCAGGTTTTATGAAAATTTATACCCGGCTATTATTCCCCGAAGTGTCAGTCGGTGCTTAAAACAAATACGTATCTCGCTGTTGTAACGGATTGTCATCCGCCCCCTACGCGGGGCTTCACGTGGTAGAGAAATCTAATTTCCCGATGGTCGAAACGTATCCGACAAGTTATTACCGAGTAATAACTAGTCGGATGCGTTTCGACCATCGGAGGCGATTGCTAGCGCGAATTTACGTCTTTTGTTGGCTTTTTCTGTCCACGACGAAGCGTTGAAATCGATCGTCTCTGGCCCGCCATTCTTTCCTCACTCCTTTCATCCCGTTCATCTCTCCCTGACCGCCGCTTTCATCCCTCTTTCACTCCTCTTTCATCTCTTTCATCCCTCTTTCATCCTCTTGTACTTCTCTTTCCCTTTTTTCTCACCACTGGAGGTGGTCGCGTAGGCTTATATTTTGCATCGTAGACTATGGTCATTTCCACCATATTCTACCCTTGACTTAAATTCATGAGTTATATAACGTTTAAATATAATGGACTTGTGTAATGAAGGAAAAATTGCTGATAGTTGATTAGTAATTACGGTGGCTCCCCAGAATGATATTTGTCCTCATGAAAAAACATCCTATATGTTCTGTTGCTATAACTAAGAATAAAATAATTACATCTACAGATCATGTGTGTATATATTTATATGATCCGTAATAAATGTTTCGCCCAATATGGAGGCTTGGTAAAATTTTACAGAATTTTTAGCTAACGAACGGTTTCATTCACCGTTGAATGGAGCCGGTCGTTTTGAAAAATGAGTGAAATTTTACGTAGTTTTTCCCCTTTTGTGTGACGGTGAATGTCAGATATTTGTTTCTACTTATGTATAGATATTACATTTCATTTTTTTTTTGACCTTATACATTTCTAAATCTATGTCCTTACTAAAAAATGAGAATGGTCAATGAATTATTCCGTCCCAATGTGATTAAAAACACTGGGCAGGGGAAAGAGTGGACAGACTTTTCGTCTGTTCTTACACTGTATAAATAAATGTAAAGTTAAAATCAAGTTAGATATCGTAGAGTTTATCATTATCTATCGAGTTCAACTATTGTAATATTGCTTAATTACTTGCCATAGGAGAATAAGTAGTATTAATTTAAGATTGCCGATGTTTTATTTTTTTAATGCTAATATCTGGAGTTCGCCATCATGGTCGTCACCTAAAAGATAGGCTATGATTCTTGTGTTATCGATTCAATATCGTCTACATCCTACATCCTAGTACTCATTCTGCATCCTAGTACTCCATCCACTCGGTTAAAAAGTAATTGACGTTTCGAACAGCGTCGCATTCATCGTTTCGTTGTGGATTCTTGTCCATGGCGAATGAAAAAGCATGAGAAACAGCACAATGTTCAGTTCTCTAACGGGCGGTTGCGACCTCATCCCTGTGGTTGTCCTTCACTACTCTTTCATTCCTCATTCACTGCCCTTTCATCCCTCTTTCAGTTCTCTTCCTTTCTTTCTCTCCACGTTCCCTCTCTCTCTCTCCGTCCCATTGTTTAGTGCGTCTATTCCACCCCCCGGCCCTGCCCCATCCATTTGCCTCACCTTATTCCGGATTACTACTCCTCCAAGATTTCTCCCGTTCATTGTTTCTCCCCCTTCATCCGTTGTTTCCACAGCTCCCGTCTGTCTCTTTCTTTCCTCCCTCATTTCCTCCTCTTCAATCGCCTCTTTCCTTTCTTCCTTCGGCGTTTATCCCCCCCATTTCTCCTCCAACCTACCCCGCCCCAACCACCACCTTCACCTTCCAGCCGCCTTTTTCGAGTCCTTCCCCTTCAAATCCTCTTCTCTCCAAATCCCTTGAGGAATCCTCTTGCCGACCTGCTCTCCTTCTTTCCGTCTCGTACTCCGACCCTGTTTTTTACCCCTAGTTTACTGCTTCGCACTGCTACCCGCCCCCCTTGTCCTGTGGAGGGGCAGCGGTGGCCACATCTAAGGTGGGAGGCCCCTCTAAATTTCGAGGCGCTGAGTTCGCGTCCCCAAATAAAGGGAGAGAGAGAGAGAGGGAGGATTTCCCGCGATGCCTTGCGGGATGGGTGCGTTGTGAGAGCTCGGAGGAGGGGGAAACGGGGTTCTGGGACGCGCACGGGTATGGGGAAAGGGGCTCGGTGGATTATTTGCGGACTTGTTTTCGGTGAGTTTCTGGGATGTGGATGCGTTGCGTGTTCGTTTATTTTCCTCGTGTGTATGTGTGTGTACTGTGTGTGTATGTGTGTACTGTACCCTTAACCCTCACCCATACCCTGTATTTTTCCTTCTCATTACTTTCCCTTCTCTCGATCCGCCCCCTAGGACGTAACTTTTGAGGATTTAAAATGAGAGTCGCTTCGCCTTTAATTCCATCGGGTTCGTCCACCCACGCAGGGAAGGGCAGCGGTTGTGCACTGCCTTCCTCCGTCGAATTGGATTTTGCCTGCGTCGCTTCGGAAACCGAATTTTCCGCAGCAGAACTCGCGAGTGAATAAATGTGGCTCGTAAAAGCTGAACAAATGTCCTGCACTTGTAGAGACAAGTTTACACCGCACAGCAGTGGCTGATGATACTTTGAGAATTCTAAATCTACGGATGCTTTCTTTTCTCTTAATTGCGCTGCTCTTTTCCCGACAAAACCGTGCGGCCGCTTTGCATTCGTTTTAAATCCTGCGTTTTGGTGAGGGCATTCCAGAGCTGAAATTCGGAATGGAGTTAATGTATGCTTGAGAAGAAACTAGCTACGATAACCGCACCCCTAATGTTGCTTTTTCCCTGAGTTTTAGTGAAGGTGGCTAACGAGAATAATTTAAAGTTTTTAATTCTCTGTAGTAAAAAAACAATTTTTTTAAGGTTGTAGTATGAATGAATTTGTTAAATTTTTACACAATATTTGGCTTAAATTATACGTACAGGAAACCCGACAGGTTACTGAGCATTTCGACTGGGCACCTCGTTCAGTTGTCTTCCATTTCATTGTCTTTAACGTGAGCTTATGTATTATGATCAGAATTAACTTCAGCACCTTATATGAAAAGCCCCCTCAGTATCGACACAATGGAAGTCATTATACTTCTTCACAAAATCAGCGCCTCATATTATTTTTATGCTGCGAAGTGATAATATATTCGAGATAAGAGAAAACTAGATTAATCATGAAAGTAGGAAGGCTAGTACCTTGGAGGTAAATGTACATAGTGTTAGGTGGAGAATTACATTAAAGAAAGAGACGTTCAATTGTAGGAGAGAATAAATGACAGGGACCTTGTGTAAGGATATTAATAAAGGCTGGTGAGGAGTCTAATTTGGAGTGCTGCATTGTACGGTGCAGAATCCTTGACACTTAGGAAAGAGGATGTGAGTTAATTGGAGGTGTTTTGAACTGCGGGCTTGGACTAGAATGGAAAATGTTGGATGAACGGAAAGGAAGATGATCGACGTAGTGCTTTGAATTGTGAGTAAGGAGAGTAAACGGCTGGAGGGAATTGGGATAAGGCCGACTGAGTGAACGGAGCGTGTAATGAGACGCTAGATTTTACTGAATGGCGTGATGAAAGGGGATGAAGTTGGGTAAAAGGGATCAGGAAGGGAGAAAGCTGGCATCATGAATACTGTGGAAGGTGGTAGGGTGTATGACGAGCTGTAAAAAGAAACGTGGTCTGTGTATGCGGCTATAAAATATTTATATACTGAGGGAATTATATATTTTTAAGTATTTGTAGAGTTTTATGTATCTCAATATTGGTTGTAACTCTGAATGAGACACTTTTCATGATTGTACATGTAGTATTTAAGTACAGTTTACAAAATGTAATTAGAAGATAGAAGAAAATTTACCGACAAAGTTATAGATTTTCAAAAACTAATTCAAAGCCCTGAAGGTGGAAGATATTAAATCCGAAACGTCAGCAGGGAAGACACATTTTTATTTGTTGACCCACCCTCGATAAATTAACATAATTGAATTCCGAGGTCAAGATGTAGCACATAAAATGTAATATATTCACCAACGCTACCTTAACTGGTAGACAACATGCAAGTGTAACTCGCGGATCCACTGTGAGCCGACAAGGTGTCTTAGGTTTCCGGTGGCCCTGTATGTGGAAATCCTCTCTCAGCGTGAGATTCCTGAAGTGCCCGCGAGGTGACTCGTTGCTGTGAGCGAGGTCTCATTCCCGAGTCACGGGATCCTCTGCGCGATTATTAATGTTTCACGTCCGCGCCTCGCAACGCAGAAAGAGCGAGCTTTTAGGCTGAGAGGCTTTTACGGAAGAGCTAGAAGGCAGCCGCTTCGCTGTGCCTCAATATGCCCCAGACAGCATTATCTACCTCATCTGCCCCCGAGTCCTCGAACCAATGAGACCTCTCCCCGCTATCTGCAATACAATTCCCGTGTCTCTGTTCTTACGGTAAGGAATTAATTATTTAGGGAAGTATTTTACGGCTGGACCTTATATACCTTTGGCTAGTACAACCATTTTTAAATATTGCATTATCTTTCCAAAATTCCCAGGTCACGTTAAAGTTACATGTATTCTCCTTAAGGAATTGATAGCATACCCCTCTCAGATCTGTGGTGTATTGAAACTTCCAATGACAAATCATTTTCCATCTATTTGATTCATTTCAAACATTAATTTCTTCTATTTTTCACGTGGTACGTGTGTCTTCATTTTCTGTGTTGCCCTTAGTTGGGGCGAAATTCTTTTGATTCAGAGCGATATCACCGTCTTTATCTCGAATGTGAAAGAAAACCCTTTCGAGATTAGTTTTCGGAATTCCATTATTAGGAGTGTTTCCCATTTATGTAGCTCCTTCCTTCGCCCTTGTCCAGTGATATCCAAATGTAATGGCCGATGGAAATCTCTGAAGAAATATTGAAAGGTAAATGATATCCGTTAATCGTATTTGTGAGCATTTTCCAAGTGGCGCGGAGCCCATAAATATTCTTAGGCTGAATTCGGTGCTTTCGTTTTTCAATCTTTGAAAAATTCGTCCCGAACGTGTTTTTGAATCAGAGGAGAATTTGAATGGCGCCCCATGGTATAGCCCCAAAAACTTCTGCATCCATTATATATGCATCTCTCGCATTGGGAATTAAAATTTTTGCTACTATCACTCCATTTTTAGGAAATTTCCCACCTTCGTCTTGCCAGAAGAAATTCTCACTGGTAATGAAAATTCATGACAGAGTGTTTTATCACGAATTGAATATTCTGCCTATTCCATTCGGGTAATATTTGGAACGATTTTGTTTTATTCACCTTGGTGTAGTGGACACTATATGTTTTTTTTTGGTGGAGAAATTGTGTCAATTGAGTCGACGTGTTTTGTGGGGCACATCTCGCTTGTGTGAATTTTCGTGTTAATGTGCCGTCCTTGTGCTGTTAATTCTCTCGTTTTGTTTCTTTGTATGAATTTACGTACGAGGACTTAACCCAGTCGTGCCCTAGGAATATTCCTGCTCCTCTTTTGTCACTCAGAATTGAGGGCAAGTCAATTACACATTTTTTTAATATTAAAAATTTGCTAGCCTTTGCAGATGTACTGAGTTCGCGAAACCGTACATTCCTCGTTAAAAATTCTTCTTGTACGAAAATAGATGTACTACTTCCTTTTGAAAACTTTCGAAGAAAATCTTCTGGCGTCCCCCGTGATTATCGTCTCCATTATTTTTCGCGCGCATCGCATTCCGCATTGCAAACGACAACAGTTCGAGCGACCTGCCTATCGTCCCCGGCAGCGCAGTCGCCGGTTTGAGATGCCGACGAGGTCGCTTCGTAGTTCGCATGCAAAAAAGGGGTGATGCGAGTGCGTCTCTGCCCTTGGGTCACGTGCTCCTATTATGCCGCTTAGAGTTCCTCCGTCTCCTCTATGTATTATTTTTATTTATTCCTCAGTCGCCTACTTGTCCGCCCCCAACCCTTATCCCCCCACCGCCATGTTCCCTGACAGCCTCCCCCTCCCCACCACGCAGTCATTTACACTTTTTAACTTCGCGTCATCACTCTTCTCCACTTTTTATCTCTCTTTCAGCGCGACGCCCTCGGCTTCATTTCGCCCTTCGAATCCTATTCCCTCCCCCTTAACCCCCCCCCGCTTTATTTGCCTGTCTTCCTTGTTTCCCCATCTCTTCACTCGCATCCGTTCTTCCCTGCCTTCGTTTTATAGCCCCTTCCCATCCTCCACTCCTTTTAATAAACTATGGGATGCGGGCAGTTTTTCCCAAATTAAGGCTTTTTAGACGTCCTCACGTTATTTTGCTCAGTAATGACACCCGTCATTAATGCTCGGCTAAAACTCCTCCGCTGTCATTTTCATCTTTGCCTTCTCCTACCTTTTATTGATTTTCGTGACATTCGTTGGAATGATATGATAACTTGGTTCTTCCTCATATTTATTATTTTTTATGAAGCTGGCAAAGCATTTTTCTGAGGTGCTTCAATATAAACTTTTCATTTCAAAATTGGCAGTTTTTACCATACAATCTGCCTTAAGTGCTTGCTTTTCTGGGTTCAATTTCTTGCAAAGCGAAGTTATATGCTTGCTCGGTAACCCAAATCAAACGGTGTATGTTAGATAATGGTGTATATTTTTTCAGTTTACTTATTGTTCCAATAAAAAAGTTCGTGAACGTTTTTGGGCTGCCGTCCTTATGTGGATGTTTTAAAGAATCTGCGTATCAGCATGGTCGAATATAATTATTTCTTGCTGTGATTTAAAGGAGAAACAGATAGTCCATTATGCTGGTGAGTGTTACTACTGAATACTGCCTAGTGTTTTTAACTCATGTGAGTCATGTTTGTAATAGTTTTGTCCGTCGTTGTATTTTCATTAAAGTTCTTTGTTTAGGCTTTATTTAGACCTTCTTTACTGAGGCGTCAATATCTGTAGTTGTGCCCATGGGGTCGCGTAATTTGAAATGATGTGTTCTCTATAAGTATGGGAATTGCTTTGAGTAGGCTGGGCTAATGTAACTCCGATACACCTCAAATTTTCACGCTTCCTTGAGAATGCCAGCTATAACTAAGAAATTAACTCATTATCATGTCATAATTGGAGGGGAAGCAAGTTTATCGGTGATATATGACATATCTCTCTATTATTTTTATATTTGATTGAACAGAACTAATTTAGCTTGCGTGACCAGTCTGCCTTTTGTTTTACTCAAAACCTCCGGCCGTGTAGCTTGCTAAAGAATCAGACCTTATACGACCAGAAAATAAATACTCTGATGCTTAAGAGTCTAACATTGGTTTACAAGACTTACCCTGAAAGCGTTCACTTTTAACGCTTTTGGTATCACATGAGTTGCGCAGTGTTCCCACCGTGTAAGAAAAGTGGGATCCATTAACAGACTTCTGGTTGTGACATTCAGCTGGAGCAGTATTTTATTGCAGGTTTCGCTTGATTTCCGCTGAGGGTATAGTAAAGAAGACAAATTGATCTGAATTTTTAAACTGAATTTTCCGCGTATTGATTTCCGTTTCGCGTGTGATTTAAGAAAATGGGAATATTCTGCACGGCCTGAATGCTCGCGTGTGGGCCCTCTCCCCCTTGCCTCCTCTATCCTTACCTTTTTCCATAGATCCTATTTCTTCCCCTTCGTTACCCTTGTCTCCCTCTGATCGAACATTCTTCATTCCTACTGTCTATTCTCACCCTCCGGGTTATATTCCTCTCATCTTTTCGAGATTTCCTCATAAATCTCATTCCCTTCTTAGGTGCTCTTCTCTTTGAATCACGGGGCGCATTTGTTCTCTCTCCTTGACGTATTATTCTCGAGCTCATGCGCGTCGCTTTGAAAATTTCGAACCGCTCGGGTTCTGGAATATCATGCTCTCCTATAATGACGCAATTCATCTTAAGGAAGGAGTATTTTGTTCCCGTGAGGATACCTAAATTTCACATGTTGGGTCCCGAATTAAAATAAATATTTAGTCGACAAAAGGGCGGGATAAAAATGTCCCAAGTCCTGAAATTAATTTCGCCTGGGAATAAATTACCCGGTTCAAACTTACCCCCGTGAATGGTGTGGCTGGGGCGCCTCGCCCCGTCCCTACTCTCCACGGCACTCTCCCTCCCCGCCACGCCACATCTTCTCATGAAGGCCGGCAATTCTTAAAGGCGTCCCAGGGGTTCCAATTTCTCTCTAAATAAAGCCGTTTATCTGCAGTCCTCTTCCCCTCCCGCACCCCTTGCTTGCCCGCCGCTCCTCTTCATCTTTCCCTTTCGACACCCTCTTCAACACCCACTCACCGCCTCACTTCATCCCTCCCCCGCTTGCCTCCTTTCCTCCTTTCCTCCTCACCTCTCAGTTTCTTCCCCTCCGCCTCTTGATGCCTTCACTCTTCGCCTTCTTCTCTACTTTGTCGTTTTTCCCCCGAGCCTCACACTTCAGTGAAATTTTCCCTCATCCACGCATAAGGTGGCCGGAGCTATTTTTGTTTATTCAAAGATTTACGTGAAACTGCACATTGGAGTACTTATTGGTAGTGTGTATAGGAAAGGTGAAATAATTGTTTCCGTTTTGGTTTTCTGGATATGTATTCCTATATTAACTCATAGCCTTATGCCTCTTAACTTAATTTCGAAATAATTGGATTTCATATCCACAGATTTTCCTTTTTAACTCGAAGCAGTGCGTTTCATATTATTGTATTGGTCGCGAGAAAGTATCGAGGTATCATGCCGAGTAAAAATACGTATTCTCATACGACTTTCGCTTAAATTTCGACTGCCGCGGCGCAAACCCAGGTATTAAAAATGTATTAATTTAGGAAAAATTGACAAGCATAACTCTTGCGTCATTTATATTTTTACATTTATGGTTATTCCCGTCGTATAAGTAGATATGTTGGGGGAACAAATATAACCGGACACCAATTTTTAAAAATACAGAATTTATTTTTTCGAGTAGAAAACGTTAACCATCTTGGAAGTACTCTCCATTAATTATAGTGCATTGGTTCAAAAGTTTTTTTTCAATGCACAAAACACCTTTTGTACTCGTCGTTTCCGATGCTCTCCAGCGCCGCCTTCGATTCTCTTTTCACCTCCGGAATGTCTGCAAAACGTTTCCCTTTCAGCTCTATTTTCATCCGTGGGAACGAAAAGAAACCACAACGTGTGTGAGATGCGGTGAGTAGAGCGGGTGAGGAAACGGTATTATCCAGTTTTTGGCCAAAAATCACACAGAAATGGCTGTGTGCGGGATCTTTGTCATGGTGGAAGGGCCAGTCCTCATTCCGCAAAATCGGGCTGTTGTCTCTCCAACTTCACGCAAACGCCTCAAAATACTCAGGTAGAGGACTTGGATCACCGTTTGATGTTGAAGGACGTACTTTGAGTTATCTATACCAAGAGATGAGCAATGCAATAAGGGTTTTCATCAGTCCCGGACGTGGAAGACCGGCCCGGACGTTGAATGTCTTCGATCGACATGCTACCGCGTTAGAATGACGAATACCAGTAATACACTTCAGTTCTTTTCTAGGAGTGTTCTTTATAAGCTGTAGAAAACATATCTACCGCGTCCGAAGGACTTCTACTAGGCTTGTGCGATGAGTCGATTCATCGAATTCATCGACGATGATTTTAGTCATCGCGTTGCGATGAACCGCGTCGATGACAATGAATGTCATCGATCATCGACGTCGATGAATTCACCAACGTCGATGAGTCGACGAATTAACTGACGTCGATGAGTTGATAAATGAACTGACGTCAGTGAGTCGATGAATTCACGGATGTAGATGAGTCAATGAACCCATCCCCATTAGATGATAATTATTTGTGCTGCGTCGCCCGCCCGCGCCTATCCCTACCTTTCCGACGGCGATGAATGAATTCATCGACTTATCGAGGTCGGTGAGTTCATCGACTCATCGACAGCGATGAATTCATCGACTCATCGACTGTGATAAATTCATCGAGTCATCGTCGTCGATGACAATCATCGAAACCGAATCGTCGCGATGATTTTTTTTCATCGACCCTCGATGGGCAAATTCGTTCATCGCACAAGCCTGACTTCCACTGAGAAGAAAACAAAATTTCAACGCCGCACGCTGTTTTCGAAAATCAGCCATTTCGAAAAAACGAAAAGGTCGAAAAACTCGTCGTGCGAAAACTGTCACTGGGGCTCGCTACAGCAGAGTCAAGCGACGATGCTTATTATACTGACTCAGGAGCTCAGGAGGGGTTATTTAACATCCACCTAGTGGGAAAAGCCCGAACTACAAAAGCGACGTGCGGAGCGAATTCCGTCCGGTTACTTTTGGGTCCCCCCTAGTATGCTTAAGAGAAGTGTGGTTCAAAAATTAGTTTGCCTCGTACTTGAACAGTTGTTGAAGTAGGCCGTCGAAGACTCGCTCTAACCTCCTCTTGGGGCCTCTTTGAACGATGTCTGTGCTTATGCAAGTTTTAACCGTCTATCATGTGATAGTTGATGCTACTCAGCTTCAGGATTACTCGCTATTATGAAAGCTCTCCTGTATCGTGTGATACTGAACTATTATGTTTGCTAACGAACATGATATCTATCACACTCGCAGAGCTAATAATGGATGTGGTACTATTTCATCACTCGCTCCCAGAAGGATCAAGTGCCTGTCGACCGAACGACGTTGGCTTTTACAGTCGCTGTGCCATTTCCACTGTTTGAAATGAGTACCTCGTGTGCCTGCTTGAGGCTATGAGTAATCGAAGGTAGTTTGAGCGAGTTATCATTTTACCTAGAAATCAATTAATTTCGTCTCATTTTAAATAAAAATATCTCACTCTTCCAAAGCTATCGACGTATCACCCACTTCACCGCACTTCTATTCGAGATATACACCAAAATATACAGTTTTCAATGTGATATGCACTTGTAAGCCCACCATGGAGTCTGTATTAAAAATTAGGAATTTCTAACTAGAATTCCTCAGAAAAGTATATTTTAGCACATATTACCATATTTACTTCGTGCTTCCTAGAGGTGCTGGAATATGAATATGAAGTTCGAATATGTCTCCAAATGACTACGGAAAATTCTCGCTCAGACTTCCTGAATAGGCATATAATCAGCAGCCTGCTACCGGGAATTGCTTGTTTTTAAATTATAGCCCGCATTTGCTGCAATATGAATGAAAATACCGCATCCTTGCAGGTGCTAGTTGAATGATTTTGGGAAACCTTCTTGTTCGGCTCAAATTATTCTCGATACCACGCCGAAAACCAAATATCAGCTATCACGCTAGGTCTTCAGTTAGATAGACATCGAGCAATCTTTACTGAAGCGTGAGGAAACACCCAGCATTAGAACGGTAACCATTTTATGGGCTTGTATTTGGTCCATCGCGCTAGTCAACATGTTTGCACGATGCAAATTTGAAGGAACACTTGTTCGCGCACGTACTCGCTAAAGTGCATGCATAGTAGGAAGGGCACTTGTGATTCCGTTTCAAACAAAGTGTGTCTAACTAGTTGTCACTCATTCATCATTATAGTTGACCTATCTCCAATGCTGAGTTTGTTGCCAGCTCTTTTGTTCTCCTATAATGAGACATTCTACGGCTTGCCCATTAAATTAATACGACTCGTGATGTGCTCACTTGATAAATAGAATTCTGTGATTAATTTCTCTCATAAAAATCCCTCATCTCTGCTGTTAATAACGGAGCTATTTTGACTTATTTATCGATTTAGAAAAGTTACTTATTACTTTTATTTTTAGGATTAGTACCCTGCGTATTGTTTTGTTACGAACTGTTGAATACTAAAACTAAAGAAGTTGTAATGAATTGTCTCTTGGAATAAACACATGTAGTTTTCATCATACTTCATTGTTTTATGTTCGAATTTCGCTTCCTTTCATTAGAGTCAAGCTCATAATTTGTTCACTTCGGCATCTTTTTTCCCTATGCCGGCCTACTTCCTTCAAACGGAATATTTATCTAGGCCTTTGAAATAGCTTACATCATTCTATTATTACAGAATCATTTGGGGAGTTTTTGTAGAATAGGCAAATTGATAGTATATTTAAGGTTTCTTTATCCTGAATTTTCGACTCATGCCAGCGAAGATGGAAATGGACGCATTATGTCGCAAAAATTCGTATTTCGTCTCCCATTCAATTATCTTAGAAATGTTGGGACGATAGTTAAATGGTCGGTCAAAAAGTAAAGCATTCTGCATCAGAGGAAACAATGCCTTGATATTTTTTCTTTTAATTTTTCTCCTCTTCTTCGAAATAAAATCAATCTCTCCCACCATAATGCCACTCACTCATATTCACAATCGCGATGCGGCGATTGAGATGACGTGAGTGCCAATGCCTTAGTTCTACCGAGTTGTTTCATGTCTATCACAGTCAGAGATTTCTGCAGAAAGCGCTGCTTCTCAGTCATAAATCTCTCTCAAAAACTTAACCACTAAACGTATTCTAACTTCTCTGCCTTGAGAATTCGATTGTTCCATGTTGGAATTAGTGGCATTTCTTATTATTGAAACGAGAAAAATGTTTAACCAGTCCCACAAAATTTATTATGTTGTGAGAGACTTTTTGAATGTAGGTTACATCTTCAGATATTTAATGGTATATATACATTGTACCTGAAGGTGTCACATGACAAAAAGGGTATATATATATGTTTGGATGAGGAAAATTTGTCTGCATAAAATGAAGCTCTTCGTGTTTTCGTGCTTAGTCACTTTTTCTCTATTTGAACAGTACACATGATACATTCTACCGACTATTTTCTTATGTTTTTTAAAATTTATATTATGATTTCCTTACGCAGTTTCTTCTGAAAAAACTCCCTCTTGGTTTTCTTGTCTTGGCTCCTTTGTAAGTTTTCCCACGGGCTAATGCTCATTTATATTTCTATCCCCTCATGTTTTTTTCCTTAATAACTTTGACCGTACACCAATTCCTGAATGATGTGAACGTTTTCTCATCATGAAAATTTTATTAGTCGCCTTTTCTTTATTAATATTTGATGCCATTGCGGGGCATTAAATGTGAGGAAGGGAACTTGACGGTTCGGAATTGCGAACCGCTGTTCTTCCACTTCTGCCCCTCTCCCCCTCCACCTCCCTCGCTTCTCTTCCCCACTCGTCCTTCCTCTCCCATTTCACTCTCCTCCTTGGCGGTTCCCCCTTCCCCTCTCCTTCACTCCTTCCCCCTTCACTTTCTCTCCATCCCACTTCCTCCAGCCACTTCTCTTCCCTTCTCCCTATGCCTATTTGCTCCCTCGTTCGCTTTCCATTTTCTCTTGCATTAGTTACCATTCCATGCAAGCCGAGAATGAAGGCCTTCAACCTAGCGGAATAAAATAGCATTGCCAAGCAGTGGAAGGGTTCAGTTTTGATCTCAGTTGTCCTCGAAAAAAATATTTTAACCTGTATCATTTGCTTTGTTTCATACCGATCTAGTTTTATTTTGGAGAAAACTTCGACATCGACTTAAAATTTCTGTCGAAACAGCGTCCGTTCTTTTATATTGAATATTTTTTTTACCTGTTTAGGTACAGTCTATGTACTGACCTTACTGTCTCAGGTGCAGAATATACCTGGGTTTAGAGGATAAATGGGGTCCCTGTTGTCTTTCCCACTTCGCACTCAGTTGGTGCTCTTTCTTCAGTAGATAATATTCTTGCGACGACTTGTGCTCTGCGCATTTGTAGTGACGTGGATTGATTTTCCGTTATGTGGTCCAATTTACTCTCTCACTTAATGCGGGGATTTTTTATTTTTACCAAAGATTTTTTTAATGTGTGATGACTTTGTTAATCCTTTTTGCCCAGATTTTAATGAAACTTCATCAATTAATAAAGTTGATCATGTCACAAAATCCGAGAAATCAAAAAGGGTGAAGAATTGTTTCGGTAATTTAAGTGAGAAATGTCTCTGCATACAGTTCAAAGAATATGGTCTCGTTACAGAAAAGGTCGTCACCTTTCTTATGATCCAACGGCCAATGTTCGAGATATGTACTTTCCGAAAGACAGGAGCCATTTTTCATAGGATTTTTTGCGGTTGTGCGCTCCAGGAGATATAATTAAAAAGTGAGGAAATTCTGGCTCACGGATCGCGTCAAAAATATGAGTGTTGATACCCTGTTTTCTCGGTCATTTAACAATAAATATATTACTTACTAATTATATTAAACTATACTTTACTAAAATCTATATACTATATTTAAATCGCTCGTCCATTGGCTGCGCGAGTTTTAATTGTATGGCATGAAATGAAGTTTATAGTTCCATTTGTTTACGTTTGTTAAATTAGTGTGAAGTTCTGTCACATAAACAAAGTTTTTTCGTCATTAATTTACCTCTTGCTCCGGCAGCCTAATTTCACTTACAGATACTGAAATTTTAAGCTAAAATTGTAGTTTTCTATCAGTGATGATGGAAAAAGATACCGATTTTTCTACCTGAGGGTAGGTTGAGCGAAATTTTCCCTAGTGGTAATAGAGAGACCACAATCGAATTTTATTTTTTTTGTTTTAGAAGTTGTAACAGGTATGAAATGAATATATTTTATATTAATGGAGCCATAATATTGTTTAATACGACTTACTTATGTAATTAATTAACTGTGAATGCATGAGTCTTTAATTTGACTTGTGTTTCCGTGCCTTACGGGGTAAAAATAAAAATGTAAAGTATTGCAAAAATAGTTTTTTCACGATATGTAAGAATGAATACGGCGATTAATTTATTTCTGTAAAAAATGTTAAAAAACATACAAACAACTCACTTTTTAAATTTCTGACGAGATCCAGGTGTTAGAAGCTCCTCATTGATTATACAAAGTCTCTCTGGAGTGCATACCCCCACAGTTTTCCTTGCAAATGGCTGGTATATGTTGGCTAATATCTCAAAAAGTAGTGCGGTAAAGGGCTGATATTTTGGTACCTTAGGAAGGTTAAGATATTTTCCTTTAAAATGTAACCTAGTTCATGGAATTCTAGGTGAAATGGTATCTCGCTCAAAATACCTTAAATGAGAATGTTATGCCTTTAACCGCTCGAGTCTTAGGTTTGGGTCTCTGTTGAGTTGTGACGAACGCTACGCGTTTGTCGTTGATCTCTTCAGCCTCTCCCCCTCGCTTCACTTCTTTCGCGCCCTCCACCCTCCCCTCCCACTCGTCCTCACCCCATCGTGACGACGACTCATCGGCCCCGGGCACATGCTCTCTCAGTTCTGCTCGGATGAGGGCGGCGGGGGTGAGTTCCCTCCCCTCTGCTCCCCTCCCCTTTCTCCGGATCAAGTGCGGCCGTGGGGGCGGGTGGTGAATGGGTGGGGTGGCATTATCCCGGGTGCGGTGGCGAGAAGTTGGTGAGCGCGCTCTTGTGTGGAAGACAGCGGGGAGAGTGAGTTTACTGTCCTCCCACCCGACGGCCCTTCCTTTGGAAGTGGGTGCGAGTAATTCGACGTTTGACTGCCGGGGTGTGGGCGTCGGGGGAGGGAAGGTTTCCGAGGGGGCGTCCCCGGGCGACCGTGTCGGTGGGACGGGCCCTCGACCGTTGAGGGCGAATGACTTGAGTAAGGTGTTGGAAACGGAGAAGTGTTGGGATTGTTGGTTCGTCGAGGAGCATGCGGCGAGTCGCGAGGAGAAGGAAAGCGAACGAATGGGAAGATGGGATGTGCTTAAAGGACTGCGTGGAAGGGAAATGGAATCGGAGGGAAATCTGGCCTCCCCAACTCTCTTGGGGGAAGGGGTAGTTTCCGAAAAATTTAGCTTTTTCTCCCCTATTTTTGTTTCCTTGTCTGTCTCGACCTTTCGAAGCAAGGGGGTGATTACAGCTCCACTTGGTTGATGACGTTGCAGGAATCTTCTCGTAAGATTGGATGAGGCTCTAAGCTTTGAAAGCTCACCCCCTGTGTTTGGAAAAGTGGTTTCGTACGGCTTGACGAAATGTGCTCTGCTCTGAGGTCGAAAAACCTCTGATCGTGAGGAAAATTAATACATGCCCTGTCTTAATCTCCCTCATATTGTTTTCGTGCGTAATCTCTTTTTGAATAACCATTTTTAGTTATACATCAGTATCCGTAATTACATTCGAAGTAAACTGCTAAAAACACGGAGTGATATCGGAACTGCCTAAGACCAAACTTTTATCCCTCGTGATATTTTAAATGCTTATAAATGCGCTCCTTATCAGCTGTTTTTATCTGTATTTGAAGGTGAGTACCTGTATTTGACATACGAAGTGCCTTAAAGGGACTTTTCATTGTTTTATAAAGGGAATTATCTTCACAACTGATCATGAACACGGTAGTTCTGACTTGTATTGAGATGAGTGATTTCTTTTACCAAATGTATGCAGTTATCAAACTGTTTCTTTAAGGCCTTCGTCTTCTGAACGGTAAATGTACCCGCTACCAGAGAAATTCAGAGTGGAAGTGTTTTAACCGCGTCGCTCGGGAACTCAACGTGGTTAGAAGTTTCCCCAGCTCAATGAAAAGAGTCGATATAAATTTGTGCGAGACTTAAGAGGAGCGAGACCCTGGAACGGGGCGCGGTGTCGAATGCGCGGCGGAATTGGGTGGGAACATTAAACACAGCGCCGAAGAGCATGAGGAAGCATGAGATGTGTAATCTTGAAGGCAGAGTGAGGAGGTGGAGGTTGATTAGAGCCCGGGGAGAGGATGGGGGTGGGAAATAGGTGGGAGTCGGGTGCTTTTGCGGTCGACGGAGATGAGTTTGACGGCGGAGGGAAGCTTTCTCTGTGTGAGAGAGCAGACCGCTGAGTATGCGTGCCGAAGTTGGCCCAAGGAAGGAATAATTCGGGAGTGTTGGGGTTAGGAGGTGAATTCTACGGAACCGAATAAGGAACGAACAGGAAGCATATTCGAAGAAGTTGGGATAAACATTAGTGTTTCTTCCCGAAGAACGGTTTTTGACGTGAAACGTCTTACAGATATAATAAACATTACTACGGATGGAAGATTCTTATGGCGGTGCTACAAAATGCTTTGCAGTAATCGTTTTTTAAATTCTCCGAAGGTATCATAGATAGTCGAGCGATAGATGCAATGTGTAAAAGAGGAAGGTTGGAAGAGTAATATTAATGACATCTTGGGATTGATTATGACATAATGTAAGATAAAATGGCCGCCATTAATGGATACTTGTAGATAGCTACACGTGAATTTTAAATGGACCTAGTTCGTTTAGTTTAAGACTTTCAGTATTCCTCATCGAGGCCTTCACTTCTTTCTTCTATCCTTGCCACGTTCAAGTTTTACCCTTTGGTCAGACCTTGTGGATTCGTCTCTTTGGTTCTATCTACCTGCTTTTTCTGATCAATCCACGATTCCTCCGGCTGTTTGTCATCTGGTTTCCGTTACTTTAAGAAAAGGTGCTACATTTGTCCTTTGCCCCTTTTTTTGAATCCTTCCTTTTTCATTTGTTCCAACTATTTGTCTCCATCATCCACTTTCAGTGCCAGGGTTTAGTTTTTTATTTTTTATGTCTCAATTGACCAACGATCGATAAGTATTATCGTTGACTTCCCCTAGAAAAAGTAGGTACTTTTAAAATTTAGTATTTTTTTGTTTTAGAATTCAGTAGTTTTTATGGTAAACTATCATGATATAATAGTAAACTATGGTGAACTTCCCTAAACTACGACACTCAAAGTAGTTACTTATAAACTTGCTCAACAGTTACCACTAGGTGTCAGAAAAAACTAATAGTTTTCAATAGAATTTTCTTCTAACGGTTTCGTATTCTGATCAATGGAGTTATGCGTATTACTTCCTTGTCTCTACCACGTCTTGTTAGAGCTGAGGGACGCCTCTTCTAAATGAGCATCAAGGAAGCTGGTGCCGTTTATTTTCCCTTAGCCGTCGATCTTGTTGCTTCCACCCATTGCGTCTGAAACGGGCCTCGTAGTGTGATGCGCTAGTCATGCAGTTGAAACTTGCCAGGGGAAACTTTGGAATCGAACAGCCGTTATAAGGTTACAGTTTCTCTAGTAGAGCTTAGATGCTCCTCGAGATGTTCTAAGACGTGAAGTCGGGTCTGTAAAAGAAGTTTTACGAGGAAGCTAACAAGCGGCCTACGAGCTATTTATTCATTTGGAAGTTTTTGATTGTTGATTAGTAAAGATTTTAAAAGAGCTGGACTTTCGAACTGTAGAAGTTGATATTAATGTATGGAAAGCTCGGTGATGTTTTATTGGTTGCCTCGTATACTCTGTATACTGGAATACTCCTTGAATAAAAACCGTAGAATTAGTGAGAAACTACGTAAACCTATCTGTGAAGAAAACCTCAGTATTGAGATCGATCGATTATTATTTCCAAATTAGTTAGAAGAAAAAGGGAACTAGAACAGAAAGGAAAATTAAGACTCCAACTCCATTTTATTAAAAAAATTGATTGAACGTGTAATTCAGGTATCGTCTCGGGAATATTACAGGAGCAAAATATATAACCTGTTGCTTAAATGAATCTCTCTTCGCGTATTTTTCAAAGGGTTTTATTACCCTAATGTCTGTTATCAAAGGGTAAATCTCTCAAGGTATTTGCAAAAAAAGTCATAGGATTGCATTTCTCCCTTAATTCTCATCAAGCGTTTTTGCGACCGTAATACTCGGCTTTTTTCTATTGGCCGCTTATCTCTGAAAGGTTTTAATGAGTTGATGTCGAATTTTGTCAATCTCTGTGGCAGTAAGCTAGAGGACTTGCCTTTAAAATAAAACTTAGCGTGAAAAATGGCACATGGTGACTTTCTGGTGGTGTTTTGTATTTAAACCGAAGACCATTTAAATATCAATAATATGATCCGCTCCTACGCTGAGAGAAGTAGGTAATGTGTGACATAAGGGTGAGGTAATAATGATAATTTTTAGAGGTAACTGAGATAGAATAATAAGCTATCAAGATTTACCTTAAATATGTTTCGCCCTCTATTATTTTTTTTTTCGTCTGTTTAGATAAAAACTCACAACCATGTCCTGGAGGGGAAAAAGCACCCAGATTTGGACCACACCCTAAGGGTTGTCTGGCAAAGACATTATCCCATTTTATTAACGAATATTAATCCGCTGATATTATCTTGCTGAGGTAATGCGATGATTCTTCGCTCAGAGTAAGAAGTCTAGGTAATTAGTGATAAGAAGTAACGAAGCTGACGAACTACTTTTATATTATACTAGGAAGCATTAAGACGTAGCAAGCAAAGCGGTATTTGATATTGATGCTATTGTCGCTCTGCAGTGCTCTCCTTGCGTCTGATGCTCAATTGGAAGGTTTCCGCCCTGTCGCTCGCCACATGAGGAGAGCATATGGAACTCGTGTTGCGTTGACTCGAGGCAGCGGCGTTTAATGCGCGAAAGTGGCTGCGGTCTCTCGATGCCCTTATTGCGTCACATCCCGGGCGTTTCGTGTGTGACGGGTTGTTTGAGGGCATAATGGAGGGAGGAGGAGGTCAGAGTCGAAAGGGGTCAGAGTGGGAGGGTGGGTGGGAGGAAGGACGTCCGACTCTAAGAGATGATGCCCATGGGCGACTCTTGTGGGGGAGGAAGGAAGAGTGAAACGTGGGAGATTTTGGGGAATATGTTGGGGAGGAGGAGGAGATGGGTAGGGTCGTGTGGGAGGGTGGCGAGAGGGAAAGGCTGATGGAGGACGGGGCACGAGGGTTCCCATTGGGACGTGCGGGGAGATGGATGGGAGAAAGGAGTGAGATATGGGGGGGGGAGAGTGGTGGGGTGCGTGAGGATATAGTAGGGTGTGGGGGGAGGGTTTAAGGGTAAGATGGGCGGAGGTAGTATGGGTCTGTGAGGTGACGTGGGCGCTCAGGATTCCGGGACGCGGAGGAATGCCTCTCTTAATGTATTCTCACCTTTCAGTTGTGCCCTCCCGCTCCTCGCTTCACCCACCCCTTATATACAACGCAAGGGTTGTTTCGTCTTTATAAATTATTCAGACCAAGGTGAGGATGGGGACTTCGGGAGCCCCTTCCCGTTCCCATGTTCTCACTCGCAGGGCACTCCGCCCCCCAGTTTTAATGCTCGGCCATATTTTTCCTCCGGTCTTTATGAAGTCGCATCTCTCCGAAGGTTTTTTTCCTTGCCACTTTTATTTCCCCATATTGTCCATTTAGGTCCGCGTAAAGCCCCACATTTCTTTCTCAGCGCAGTATTTTCTTTTTTCATTGAAAAGTATCTTCATGTTTTATATTTTGCGCGGACAAAGATGGCTATTGGAGCACAAATATTGGTTCGGGTCGGATGGTCTCGTTTTATTAAACCAGGGATTTCATTTCGGTTTTTTCTTTCCAAAGGGCTGACGTGGGAGAATGTCCCTGCAAATTAATTAAAATGAGGTTTCGTGTCGGCATCTGTGTTTTTTTTATTTTAGCTCGTAAAGAATTTGATTTCGACCATAACAAAAACGGAATGGGACCTGATCGAGCCTTAGGAATTTGCATCGTTCATTAAAACAGTCTTATTAAAGGAGGATCACTTCCGCCTCGAAGCTCCGACTTTCCTTTGAAAGTAGTCCGCAGTATCATATTCAATTATTCCCGAATCGCCCGCCGCTCGAGATCTGATGTGCATCTTATTCCTTTTTGAGCACAAATTCTATCGTATTCAGAATGACTTTTCCTGGAAATTTAAACAAGTTAGTTCACTAAGATATTGATAATCAAACAGTTTAGTAAAAACTAAATTTTGTATTGTATTATCTCCTTAAGATTGTAAAAAATAGCATTGTTCACACGCTATTCTATTCTTTGGTTGCTTGTAAATTTGTGGAATTCTCAGCGATGTTTTTGTATTTTTTGTGTATTATTTTCATTCAATAATATTTCGTGTTTACTGCCCCCCTCTTATGAACTAATGGTCATATATATTATAATATTTAATGTTACAAATCATTAGGTGCCTTTTTGGCAGGCCAACCGCCCTATCTTTTTGTGGTTCTTTCGTTATGTTATTTAAAGAGGATAATATTTGCTTGAAAAAGTTTGAAAAAATTAATTTGAGCATGTCCTAACAGCGAGTCGAAGAAAATAGAACTGAGGGAAATCTGTGTCTTCAAGTCACACGGCATAAGCTGATCTCAATTGGAAAGACTAATCTTGTCTGTTTACGCAAAACGGAGCTTATTCCTCATTAGCCATCGAGACTATTCCATCGCATATTTTTACGATATTCCCTCATTAAGATACAGATTAACGTTATTTGTGCTGTTACAAGTGGCCAATTTTCTAATGAATTATAAGGGTTATAATATTTGAGATTTTAATACATTTTGTGTCTAATTTTTCCGTCACTGTCATTCTTTGGTAATTGTTCGCTGCCTTTGTGTTGAGGCAATTTCCTCTTTTATATGGGCATTTGTATCCGTGGTGTTGAAGACATTCAAAGAGCTTTCTTCGATTAATTTCCACAAACGGTGTTGCAGGGCAATTGAAAAAGGACGCGACTCACGTATAGAATGGATAGAACATCGCCATAAGGGGAACATAAAAGTCGTGTGTACATTGGGGAATTGGAGGCAGACAAGAGTTAGCAGCGGCATTCCACGGCCCAGTCACGTAGCAAGATGTCTCGGGAAGGGATGACAGGGTCGATAGGAATTTGAAGACCTGTTGGCTAACCGATACGGCAAAGGAAATGGACAGTTGCTCTGCGGACGTGGTTACATGTTCCTTTCTCTATTTTTGGGAAAGGTGCGTGCTTTATATACAACTCGTCAGTGCTCAACAAATATTGTCTCGAATATAATTCAGTTGACAAGACACCTAGATTGTCGTACACCTTTAAGAGTTGCATCCACTTGAAATGCCTCTGTTTTGATAAATTTTAGAAATCGTAAAACAGGACTGGTGAAAGAGCCATATTAATTTTTAACCTTCTTGTTTTTCTGCCTCTCCTGTAAAATGACGCCAGATATTGATTTTTAAATTTCAAAGACCTTTCATTTTTTGGAGCAGCGCCTGGAAAAAATGCACCAAAAGGCATAAGTTTTTGAGTTTCTCCTTTTTCTTTCTTTGACAAAGTTTGAACTGGATGATATAGTACATGTATTCAATTACGTAAATGTTGAATGTACAAAATGTCATATCCTTCTTCTGTTCATTTGAAAGCTTTATGTTGTGTTTTTTCAACTCTTCAATTTGAGTTTCTTGACACTTGCCCAATAAAATTAATTACTCTCTATAATAAACGCATATGGAATTGGTTAATTTGAGGATTGGAATTCTCCTCTGCATGGTTTTATTTCCTTTTTAATAGTCAATCCAATAAAATTGAAATCTGCTCGGCTTACTTCGGTTGAATAACGCAGCCAGTCACTACCCAAAGGTTCGACCTCTTCAGTGTTTATTCCATCCTGAGTTTTAATTGCATCTTCTTTGAGAGTGTCTCGTTCTATCGTCCTTTAAATCCTCTTACTTATAAGGATTAGTGAAAAAAGGAGGAAGTATTTAGCGAAGTGAATCAAGGGAGTTGGAAGGAAAGAGAGTGGCATTTCAGTTTGAGCTGCTACTCCTCTACTCTTGCCGCTCCTTTACAAAACTATTTAACATTTGCAGAAGATGAATCAGTAACGATCAGTCCTCATCAATTTTTGGTGCGTAAAGGTCTTGACACTTTTTCTCTTGTATTTCCTCTCTATTATATGCACATGTTGTCATGGGTATGGTGTTAGCAGGAAATTGTCAGACTTAAGTAGCCGAAGGTGCTAAGAAGTTGGTACTTGTTGTTGAAGAGCATCAGATGAAAGCTCTTTTGTAACCATTCATGCTTTTATCGATCGCCAAAATTTTTAACAAATTTACTTAACAAAAAAATCCTTGCCTTACAAAAAATAATGGTTAACACGGTTTTCTCGTTGGTCATGGAGAATTGTTTTTTCTTAAAGTGCATGTATTCTTCCAAAATTTATTCGGGTGGTTTTTCTAATGACTTCAGTTAATTATGGCTCAAGAAGACATGACGATGGCGTGATGGCATGATGACGATGACTTGCCGATGATCAGTAAAATACTGTGATATTGAATGGAGACAAATTATAGAGGATGTAAGAGACTGGGGTATGAGGCTCTCGTATTTTTTCTGTCTTCGTAAGCTGATGCGTCCTGAGTCTTACTCGCGTCCCACCCGTGCGAAGGAAAGTGATATTCCCTTTCGTGGCCAAAATAACGTATATTCGGTCAAAGAGGCGAGAAAAGCTGTGAAATTGGAGCGGATAAACAGGGTCGCGTCGTCTCCTTTTTCCTTTTATCCCCATCCCTAAGACTCTTGTGTGTTTTCTTTATTCAAATATTTGCCTCCCTCCCACCGTGGCCGTCCAAATAAAACTTCCCCACTCAACCGCCTCTTCCCGCTTCCCTTTTCGAACGCCCGGCGGTCAGATTCTGCGGCGGCGGATCGCCACTCCGCCCGCACCACCCGCGGATGGGACGCGCGGTATTCGGCCGAGTCCCTTTTTTTCTGTTAATGGCGTTTTAATATCGCCTGAAAAATAGAAAAGGATAAGAGTAGTATCGGTCCATCCCCGCCGCGCCGTAATCCAGTCCTCGGCACAGGGCGTCGCAGTTTAATGACGGACCGATTCAGTGCGTACTCGGCCCGGGGTGTAGGTAGCGTGCGGGAGGATGGTTTTGTGGGAGGGTTTGTACCGAATCGATTTTTGCGTCATTTCCCTCTTCAATAATGAAGACTTTTGCTTTCCTCCTCAACGCCATCCCCTTTCCTCCTCCACGCCATCCCCTTTCCTCCCTCCTCGCCCTTTCCTCCCTCTCCCCCCTCCTTCCTTCCCCCTATCCCTCCATATCTTCCCTTTTTTTCCTCCTGCGACTGTGTAATGGAAAAGGCTTAGGACGACGGCCAGCCGTGGTCCAGGGTGCACCATCTGGAAATCTGAGCCTTTGGAGGAGAGTCCGGGTCGTCTGCCCGCCAACCCTCCCCCAATCCCGCCAATTTCCCCCTCCCCCCCGACCCAACCCCCAACTCCCCCGCTCCTCCTCCTGCCTTTCCCCTCCTCCGCCTTATCTCACCCCCCCTCCCTTTGCTTCCCCGCCGACTTTCGGACCAGTGCCTCTCACACACACACTGGCGCAGTCACACATGCGCACTCTCAAACACTACCACCGGCTTTCATTTCATCCCCGAAGCCGATGGCTGTATTTTTTTCCCACTCCGCCCTCACAGTTTCGGAGTTGCGTAAGGACTTTATCCTCCCTCTTCCCTCTTTCTAGCTCTTCCCCGATGAAAATCCTCGTAGCTCGTACAGGACCTTCTTGCGGCGAGTACGCTGAATACAATGTCCATTGAATTTATCATGGATAATAAATAATCATTCCTTATGCCGATGCTGATATTGTAAACGTTCATCAAATATACTCGCAAACTTGTGGCTACTGTGGAGGAGGGAGGTTTTAAGCCTCTAAATCTTCAAATTTTACCAAATTGTTAGAAGTTTGAGGCATAAAATTCAACTTTTGTTCCTTTTTTGCTATTAAAACCTTTTGAATCCTAGCTCTAAGAAATACATAATTGTAAGAAATATAAATTATGGAAAGATTTTGTTTGTTGCGATGACGTTGTGAAAACATTTTATATAAAACTATACTAGTTACCACTCAAGAATGCATATATTTTTGAGAGATTTTATACCTCATTCGATTGTATTTTATTGGGAGAGGACCCAGGTGGGACAGATTGATAAAGGTAGAGAGCTAGTTAGCCAGGTTAACTGAAATGAGTAAAATTGTCGTCGGACATTTGTATCCCTCACGCTCCCCCCTCCTTAACTTTCCTTCTATTCCTTGTATCCCTCCGAATACCCTTATCCCGCCGTGACCCTTGCGGTGAGCAAACCTCGCTTGTATCCGTTCCACTTCTAAACTTCGTAAGCCTCCTCCCTCTCTACCCCCGTTTTTTTACCTGATCGAGTTACTTTTTAACGAAACAATGGGCTTGGAACACTCAAATTCATAGTATAAATGCCATTTCTTGGAGTCTGCATAAACCCTGAACCAACTGGGAAAATGCGAGGAATCTTATCATTTCCATTTTTTTCGTTTTTTTCCCTGAACTTTTCTTCAGTTTTGATATCCTTCATTGTTATTGTACATCATAACAGTCATTTTTCACGCTTCACTGAACATTATTTTCTGCCTACTAGCTTCAACATAGCCGGCGCCATGAATAGTAACGAATTTTCAAGTATCTTTAGGGGCGTTTGGTGTTAATGGCTCACTCAAACTAGTCATAAACTATCCTATAAACTCATTAGATGTACGATGTGAATTTTGGTCCAATTCCCCAGTCTGCTTTAAACTTAATCAGCTGGAATCCTCCTGCAACTAACTCCCCAGGAGTTGGCAACCCTGCACTATACCGTGTCGCCCTGTCCTCATCTCTACTACCCGCCTCAACCCATTCAACCCCCCTCCTCTTCCGTCTTTTCACTCCATTTACCTCATTTCCCCTCTCCCATCCCCTCATCGTGCTTTTCTCTCCCCGTGCCTCATTCTCCAATTGTCTCCTCTTCGTCCTCTTCCTCCTCCTCCTCCTCCTCCCCTCACCCATTCCTCTCCTTCCCCTTCCTCCCTTCCCTCCCCACTCCCACACCTCTCACTCACCCCCTCCACCCCATTCGAGTCTCTTCCTTTTTGTTCCCTGTTGATTTATATTCACGCTCGATTTTTTTCGGTAATTCTCTCTCCCTACTCCGCTCTCGCTTTTATAGAAATAAAATAAATTGCGATCATTCTCTCATGTCCCACACCTTATCTTCTTTTCACCTGACTAATATCCTCGTTGGAGGTCGCTGAAAGAAAGAACCTTAAGAAATCTTTCCTGCAGACTTTTTGTCTTAAATGTGTGGAAATAATTCTTCAAGCGTACAATGTCGCTCAGAGTCTCGGGGAAAACCAATTTTATTACTTTGAAAGAGATTCATGCGTTTATTTTGTTGATTTTTAACTCGATATTAATATGCAAATGTTGTGCCGCATTGAATGTAGCTTTTTCAATTTTTGGTATCTGTTTGCCTTCAATTATTTGGATTCAAATGTCATTATTACTGCGAGGATTATTTCACAGATGCGTGATGAAAAAATGTGTTCATGTGGAGTCGTAGCGGGTCTCTTTTGGTTTCCTAATGCTTCATTTACCTTTCATCGTTTGCCTCCTTTGCATTCCTAGTCGTGTGTAAAATCTCGTCTTGAGGCGTTGTTGATAGATATTCTTTCCTTTTTTATCTCATATCCTCTCTTGCGTCCTTGGGTCTTAGGAATTCTTCCCGTGTTTTCTTTTTCTTCCTGCTATCCTCACGCTTTCTCTGCATAAGCATCCATCCCTACCCTGGCGCTTATGTATGGAGGGCCTCCCCCTTTATCACTTTCGCTCGAACGAAGCCATTTTTTCCCTCCTTTCCCGTCGACTTCGCAACGCCTACGCCCCAAAGTTGCGACTTTCCCAGCAAGTTTTGTTTGGTATCGGCTCATATTATTAAATCCCCCAAACAGGCGGTCTATCTCTATACTTGGCAGAATTAAGTGTGCAAACTTTCTCTTCTCCATCATAGTGGGCGCATGGTTCACGTTTTTAGCTTCTCTGATTGGGGCCTAATAAGATCTTCGTCTTAGGCGTGGTGGCCCTATTTATGATCGACGGCAGAACTAAGTGTGTCTGAGAAGTGTAGAATCTATTGTAAAATCCGTAAAGTGTCCTCAGACAATGTATTAATTTTTGGGCTTTCAATTTGGGCTTTGGGCAGACAATGTATAAATTTGGGATTAATTAAAATTTGGGCTTTTAAATTAATGTTTAATGTATTAATTTTTGGGCTTTCATATTTTCTGCAAAATGGTCTGGAGCACTGTGAAAAGAACTTAACCATAATGGTTCATTTAACATTTCTTTTGTCTTCGACGAATTTATTTTCCAACAAGATGACCGGTTTTGGCTGATAACCATCATTAGATTCAAATATTTTATCGATAATGTAACTGTTTTTGTAAACTTTTAAGCCTAAATCATGATTGTACCCGATGATGGCTTAACTGCCGAAACCGGTTGTCCTATTGGAAAATGAAACCGGAGAAACAGATTGTCCATTGGAAATTATGGAAATATTCATTTAAGTTAGTTCTTCTTATGACTGATTTCGTGTTCTTTAGCTCACTTTTCGTTGGGTTTAATGTCATAATTTATCTCATTCCTCGCGTAAAAACCAATTTTCAAAAGGTTTGACTGTGTTTTTTCATGCTCTATCCTCAGAAACTCTTCTTTCACCCACCACCTCTCAATTCATGTCTCCTGTTTATTACCTTTTCCCCTCTTCACCCTCTCATTTTCATTTTCCTCAGCCAACCCTCGTCGTGAACTTATACACCTCCTTAACTCCTCCTCTCTCTCATTCTTCTCCATTTCCAAAGACGACCTCGTTAGAACCCTCGAGTTCGTGCACTGCCCGGAGAAGATCAAGTCCCGCGGCCCTGAGGGAGGCTTGACATTTCTGGTTATTAATGCGTGCGAATTAGACGATTTTGAATCCACGCGAAGCCCCTGCCTACGTGTGACTATAACCGTGATGAATTTCAATGAAGGAGTAATTACTTCGGACCTCGGGAAAGTGCGCCGTACGCTGTCGTAATACTAAATTAGCATTAATTTCTCTGGTGTGCTAAGGTGCTGCATTGGTCTTATTAGACTGGTTGTGGAATTAGGGCCAGGAGTGTCTCTATTTCAACGGAGAAAAGAGTAATGCGGTAGTCGCAGCGGTGGAAACAGGTGAAATTCTGAATGTTTGAATCATAATCTGCCTTTTGAGTGCCCCAGAAGTAGTGGATATGATATCCACATTTTAAGGGCACGTCGAAATTTTCTCTCCGCTTGATGTGTGGCGAGCATTGTCAAACATAATCCCCCTTAAGTTTACCAAGTAACTGATTCCTTTGTTCTGGATGAGACGCTTTTAGTTCTCCGGAACTATCGCCTTTAATTTGTAATCGGTCATTTTGGTAATCGTTTTTATTCAGTATTTACGTGCACACAGTGATTTTTGCTCTAACTTTACCACCACGTATCCCAATTTTCTGAGGATCTTATGTCATTTGCAAATAATCTGTCATGAATGGAAATTATAAACTAAGATGACATATGGCAGGATGACAGACGAATATCTTTAGTCAGTGGTGGTTTTAAAGTGGTTCTATCGTGAGATGATTCTGATATATTTTTATTCATATTATTTACTTCCTATAAAAAACATATTTTCCTCATCTGAAGGAGTTACAAGGTTTTACCTCTCATCGCTAATTTTCTTGCAAATGGAACTTAAAATTACATTATGTTTACTCGGAAAAAGTGGGAAACTCGGGGAAAATAGCGTTTTTCTGTCTGAAATAAATGCTAATTTTTCAAAAATCTGTGTAAAAGCAGGACAAAATCGAGAGAAATTTAATCAAAATTAAATGTAAGGATCTTACCTCCGTATTTCATGAGTTGATGGATAATTACTGCGATATTTGAAGTCAAAATTCGATGAGTAAATAGTAAAGGCTCTGTATTTGGCTCCTATGACTGAGAAAAAGTGTTCATTGTAAAGATATTTTCGAATTAAGTATACGAATGTTTTGTGCCTTACTTTTGGTTTTCAAAAGTTAACGCATGCCATCAACGGAAGTAGGATCTTTAAAACCATATGAATAGAAATTTGGAATTTAGTCTGTTTCGACTCACGCCGCCATGGAGGAACCTCCCTAATTATCTAATGACCATTTGGACGGTGACTGAGGACCACTATTAGATTTCGTGTACCATATGTGATGAGTGAAAATGTTTTGACGCAATCGTCATACTGATGGAATATATTTGCGCCTGATATTTTGCGGTGGGAAACTGGATTAATTCCTATTTCTGCCCTATTTATTTTCTTCAGTTATCTTAAAATAATTTCTTTATTGATCTTTTTTTATTTGTTCGTTTATATTATTTTTATATTTATTTATTTTTTTTCATATTATTTATATATTTATTTTTAATTTTGCAGTTATGTAAAATTACCTTTTTATTCTTATTATTATTCCACGTTTATGTCATGCATTGTTTTTGTTGGTGTTACATTAGCTTTGTCTGTCTGTAGGTTTTCGCAGGTTTTTCACATTCCCCTTCATGTGTGGGTGTTTTCCTGAAGTGGGTTTTTTCGTCTAGGATAGCACCTCCTAATTTCATTACGTTTTTCCTACAAATGTGTACATTTTTCTTCACATTTATGTCATGTATTTTCTGACGAGGGGTTAGATGGAAGAAGGGACTGCCTCAGTCTCAATCTCGCGCCAATAATGACGAATTATTATTACTATTATGTGCCCCGGATGCCCTTAACCACACGTACAGGTATGCGGTCCTTTCTGCATGTGGATCGTTCCCCTTTGGGATACCTTTATCCCTCGTCCATCTCTCACACCCGCTCTCCCCCTCCTCCCCTCCCTCTCACCCCCTCATAGCGCAATCCGTCTTCCCCCACCCTCATCTTACTCTTTTAAACTTTCAAGTTGGACCCTTTATTTTTTCCTCGTGTCGCGAAGGGTTGTTGATGGTCCAATTACGGCATACTTGTTCCCCTATATTGGGTCAGGGGCCGGCGTATTTTCTCAACTTTTTTAAGGAGTTCTCCTCTGGACCTTTTGTTTGTCTACGGGCGTCGTTTTTGCTTTCATCTTTTTTTCTTCGGCCCAGTCCAGTCCTTTTTACTCTCCGGAGACTGCCTTCGCCAAGCAGTTACTTCCTCCGTGTGTCTTTCGTTCCGGGGCCGCCTGTGGTGTCTCCTTCAAAGGGAGACGTTCTCCGTGGTGAATTTAATTATGTTTTTCTCCCATCGCTTGACGTGGAAGTGGGTTGCTTAAAATATAATGCGCTTAATGATGGAGTATGAATGCAATTTATGTGAGAATGACGCTGTCAGTATTGTGTCTTAGGCTATGGCTCGAGGTTAACACTTCATTAAGTGTTTCGTTTAACGCCGTTTGCTCATCCGTGGATGAATCCACTGCATTGTTCAGCGTCTACGTTCTTTTGGTGAGATGCTCCGCTATAATTGTAATTAAATCCGTGTGGCAGATTCCAACGACGACTGTTCCACTGAAATATTTTATATTTATGACTAGCTGACGGAGAAACATGTTTTCTTGAGTGTAACATCCTTATATAGTATTTTCCTTTTTAGACTTGTGTCTATTCCTAATTCTGATAATTTATCTTCCCGCAATTCAATACCCATATCTCTACCGGGTACCATAGGTTTAAATGAGGCTAGACACACGTTAAAAGCTTCGATAATTGCAATTTTGTCTCTTAGAAGTTTTTTATTTAAAGAAAATTTTCCTTTTTTATCGAGTTTTTTCGGTCCATGTTCTATTTTAATCACTAACAATTTGAAATAGACTGATTTAGAAAATGAGAGCATTGCCATGCCGAAAATATTTATATCTTCTACCTCCATTTGGTATCTTAGGGTGTAATGCGTGATTAGGGCTGTCCCATAACTTGGCTTATGTTTTAATGTTGTAACATATTCGACGTTGTTCTGTGTTTGTTGGGGTTACATTTTTCATTTTTGTGTCATCTTTAGTGTAGTATTTTTTAGGATATATGTGCAGTTTAGATGTATAGGTTATTAAATAATTCACCATTTGGAGGATTACAAAGTACCTAACGGAAAATCTCGTTTAAAATATTATAGTTTAGTTGATAAAACTTGCTGAATATATCGTTCCCGTGTAACTAAATAATACACACCATTGAATTCTTACGATTTACTAGGCCAAAATACTGCAACTCTGGCAAAAGCACATTTTATTTAAAGTGTAAAATACAGCTAAATAGGTAAGCTGTAGTCAGGAAATAATTTCGGGCTGTGGCAGGGTTTTTGATTTTTTCCCTCGCTTTTCTCCAAGTGAAAGGCGGACATGAATTTAGCAAGTGAGTCCCGCTGTCTGCGGAGCATAAGTCGTTTCGAGCCCAGATTCCGTTCCCGTCCTTAAATTTGGAGTTGGTAGGCCGATTTATGCCCCGCATTACACATTTTGAGCCATGTCCTCTCCCCAACATTACTCGAGAGCCCGGAATTCCACCCTTCTTCCGCTCCCCCGCCCGCCGCCTCCCCGACCCTCTCCCGCGAAATTAGCCTTATTGGGGAGGCTGGTGAAGGCTCTTATCGTTCCCTCCCGCGACCACCCACCATCCCTTCACTCTCGTCGTCTCGTCAAATCTGCCACTCTGGTTTAATTGTTCGGCCCCTCTCTCTCTCATGTGGCCGTCTCCATCCCATCTCATCTGGGCAGTTGCGACCACCGTGTCGGACCATCGTTTCGTTCCTGACATCCCTTCTTTAAGGGCGTTGCATCGTTAAGTGAGAAGTACGTCGTTTGTTTTCGGATTGGTAATGCTCGCTGTAGAGTATATCCCTAATCTATTTAAATCTGCTACGCTGTAGTTTTGTAATTCTGTTCTTTCCTCATATTTGCTTTCGAAATTACTCGTATGTGTGTGCAAGAATGTAGGGCTACTAGAGAGCACGAATTGCCATTTAAAAAAAACACCAAATTGCCGAATTCTCTGTGAAACGAAATTTTAGATGTAACTGACGAGTAAAACTGCTTGCTCACGAACAAACCTGGAATTGAGGAGGCAAATTACTCGTCAGAACTCTTTATTCTTCCATTATATCCTCTTCGAAATAATTTTAATTGATATTGTATCAACCTATTTCACGGTAAAGTTAACCCAACGCCTGATAAATCAGTTGTCATGTTTATGTATTGAATTTCTTAAATTGCCCTTACAAAATAATTTTCTGTAAGATTGATCTGGCGCTGAAATTGACGCCGATTTCCTCCGAGAACTGAAAAACAGTTGTGGAAAGAAATATTCATTTGTACTAATCCGCAATCCGCATTTTATATCTTCCATTTTCTTGGAGTTAGGCTTTTAACCACAGAATGTAGTCTCATATAACTGACATTATGGAATTTTAGATACGTCATTTTTTATTTTTGTTTTTAGATTTTCGCAGCGATTAGATGCACTAGTATCAACCATTTTCGGGTATACTGCTGCGTAATGAACGTTAACGGCTCAACTTTTCGTTCCTCCTGCTGGGAACGTCGTCAGGAGACTCCTGACGACGTTCCCAGCAGGAGGAACGAAACTTTGAGCCGTTAAAGTTCATCACCCAGTAGTATAGCCGAAAATGGTTGATACTAGTACGTCATTGTTTATGCCTGTCTCGAACTTGCTTCTCATACGAGCGTTACTATAGTCGCGTATGCATTCCTTATGCTATCATCGTCCGAGATCGCACAATGTAACGGACTCTCGCACTCTTGTGAGAGTGAGGATCTCCTCCGCTCATTATAACTGCCTCTCCGCCTTCTGTTTTATCAATGAGAGAATTTCGGTGTGACTAGATATTTCTTTATCTTACCCGCCTCTGCCGTTTTCGCCATGCCTTTGTAGCGGAGAGTGGTACACATTTCTTTCCTTGGCAAATCTGTGAAACTATTTCAAATACTCATTAAGGCTCTCTAATTGCTTAAGCTCTTTCTTGTATCCTCCCTTTATATTTCCATTAAGCTCTTTTTTTGTTTTAGCCGTAGGTCTCTTTGACCCTTGGAACAGTGCCGAGACCCTCCTTCCAAAGTAGTGCCTTGGACCCTTGACCCAAATTAAACGGTTTAAGACCCCTAGCATCCGTGTATTTCCGGATATGTCCGTAGGATAACGGAGACGACCGGTGCAATATCTTCATTTCGCTGAATCTCATTGACTCTAATGTGAATCTACTCGTAATGTTGATGTTTATTTTTTAACTAATAATGCATTGGTTTATTTTCCATTCAAATGTAATGGGCGTTACTTAATTAACCGTAATCGTCGATCATTTTCAGTTTCGAAAAATTTTTCCTCCCTTATACTGTTTGGAATTCATCTCCGTCCTTGCTAACCAATTTTATTCTAATTTTTAATGAAAAACCTGTCCTTTATTTTAATTCCTTCTCCTAATATTCTGCCGTTAGCTATTTTACAATTTTGGGTATTTTAAATGTTTCTTAGCTTGCTTTTGAGTAATATTTAGGAGCGTTGTTGATAACATACATTAATTCTATCGTATCTTTCTTAACATGACCTGGAAAAGGAGTTTTCTGAGGTTTTAACCGACCATGTTTTACGTCGTCACTGTTTTACTTTGCTTTAGCCAATGCGGGTTCTGTGTTTCTTTTTAAATATTTATTTTTCTGCTTTAACGACGAAAATGCAGTCTCTACCGCAGGCAGGAAGATCCCACCTTTATGAAAGAGCTGGAACGCGATTTCATTCGTACTACTTCTTAGAACTTAAGTTTCATTTCATAAACCGCGCAGTCCCTTTTGAGGAGGGGCTCTTCTCTGAAAGGAATCTCGGCAAGTGTGCAGGAGGTGGTCGGAGGGGGGGGACAACCGACAAGGCCGTCTTTCTTTTCATTTCCACGCGGAATCCCCCCCCCCCTCTCCCCCCTTCCTCCGCCCCCTCCTCTTCCGCCTCTCGTCCGCACTGTCGCCACGTTGTGGCTCCGCCGCTCCCGATTGCTGACTGTGCCGCACTTCAAAAACACGCCGAGGAGGAGGAGCCGACCTAGTTCGCCCCCAGCGACGCCAGATGGAGTCCTGCCCCGGAGGGGTTTACAAGCGACGGGAGTGAGTCAGTCAGTGGGTGAGCGAGCGAATGCCCACGCCGGTCCAGCCATTCATTTTTTTCGAAAGGAGAGGGTGGGATTTGAGAAACGGCGAGAATTTTTAATTATGTTTCCGTGTGGATTTGCAAGATTTCATTTGATTAGAGTTTAGGTAACACATCTGCAGCGTAGGTTTTTGTGCTGAATGCGACATAATACCCTCGTAACTCGTCGGAAATGTTTTCCCCTCTGTTATTGGATTTTAATGAAAACTTACAGTCTATGAAACAGCATTAATTTTTAGAAAAACACCGATTTACTGTGAAAAGTTTGAAACCTTTGAAAATGATTGAAAGGCAATCGAAACCTAAGTCGGGAATAAAAGTTTTAAGTGTGGAATAAACTAAGAGATTTTTCCTTTTCGTCATGTGTCCAAAATATTCTTGTCGTTTGTCTCAAACGAGATATATCTAGTTCATGACGCGGAAAAGTAAAGTTTAAACAACTCATCAGCTTATCTGACACGCCTCCTGATTTTGATTTCTTCTCATCAAATAGCTCGAGGTTTAATGTTTCAAAGGCTGGCTGCCAATAACTTGCTCCTGGTCGACGATTATTATTTGCGTGCATTGTCTTGGGAACATTTTTGCTCGATTTTTAAACGTGATTACCAAACCAAGCATTCAATAGATTTTAAATATATACAGAGCAGTCACGATTGCTTTTTGTCGACCTTTGGTGGTTTCTTAATAGCTTCCCATCCCGTTGTAAAATAATCCCTCAGGACGTGTTTTCCTCGTTCGTATTTTAAAAGTTATTCGAGGTTCCCCCAGACTGTGGGGCATCGTATTGCCGAATAGAGTACGCCTTTTGGGCTCGAATCAAATTTTTCATCAACATCTCTGTTCCACTTCCTACGTCCTGATATAAAAAAAGTTTCCACTCTTGAAAGGATGACCATTTCTCTCGTAACTCCTGATTTTGTCGCCCCCCAGTTCCTCAGGCTCGCTCGGGAGAGGGAATTCCCGCCACGCTCCGGGCGGAGAAAGGTCGGCGGAGAAATGCGTCCCAATCCGGTTCCTCTCCTCTCTCTCTCTCTTTGCTTCCCATTCTCATTGCTCCCATTCACTCGTTGGCCCGCCAAAGCTGATTATTCCGGTGTCAGGTCCCACGGGAAGGGATCCTATCCCACCCCTTCTTCCCTTTTCAGAACCTCCCCCCGGTATCGTCGTCGCACCCTGCCCTGCGGCGCGAAACGGGAAGCCAGTCACAGCCCTTCATTGTGACCCTGGCGATGCGATGGTTGGGCGTGCGGCGTGTGGGATGAGAGACGGGACTTTAGACTCACTCCCGTGGCTGCTGATGCTGCAGCAAGCCGTATCGCGGAACCCTGAGATTTCCCCATAAACTTCGCAAGGCCTCCGCGCCGCCGCTGCTCCCTTGTTTCTTCTCCACCTTCTTTGTTTCCCCGCTCCGCCCTTTGGAACGGTGGCGCTGCCGTAATGAGTTTTCTGCTTTCGTTTGTTTGTTTCGTTCCGCGGTCGTTTTGTTTTCGTGTTTTGTTGTTGAGGGGGAGGACGAGGGTGGGGGTGGAGGGGTGTGGGGGAGGGGATTAGAAGTTTTAGAACTCCATCCGCCTCTCGCTATTGATACTCGAAACGGAGCTGGGATTGCTGCGGGATCTTCCGTGGCTCTTCCAGTCGGAGAAATTCCTTGCTATCCTTTTTAATACCTTGCCGGCTCTGGTCTCCGCATGTTCGTGCCTATTCGTTGGTGCAATTTCCTTCGCAATGGTCGTATTCTATCGCCTACAAATAAAAATTTTGCCAGCATGAAATTTAGTGCTTTCTGCTCGAGCTAAATTGTGCGACTACCCATAATCTGCTCTCTTTTCTTGGGAGTTGCACGAGCTTGTTTTCCTGCAGCAGATTACGAATCAATTTTATGAAAAGCTTTCTTCTGACTAGCTTTCTAAGGAAGCTTCCTTGTCAGTAGTCCATGTATAAAGTCTGGGGATCTCCATTATTAGAAAAGTTGGAACTGCATAGCAATAGACGTCTAGAATATGCTTTTAAGAATAGTGTTCTGACAGTGTTCTCATGCTCAGTGGAAACTATCCTCATTTATTTAATGCTTTGCATTGGTATATTGCTATACAGAAGTGTTTTCCCTTCAAATCTATAATGCTTTCTCAACCGTATGTTCGTAATGTCTTTTATATATTTTTACGACCGTCCATAAAGTTCATGGATGGTATCTCGAACTAAGTTGCGTCTATATTTCATTGAATCCGGCATTAGTTTCTCTTCTTCCATCAGTGATTGAGCCCTCCTTCGGTCAGGGCTCCCTCAATAGCACGTATTGGAAACTTTTCCTTAATAGCTTGATTTTGTCCATTCAAAGGACCATTTAGGTCGTGACGTAAAATTATGTATCAATTAATGTGCAACCATATATTTAATACTGACTTCGCTGTTATTCACGGCCTACTGCCTCACTGGTCCATAAGCAGTACTCATTCATTTGATGAGTTTCCGTTTAGGACCCTAATCAAGCATCAGCCCATATTTTAGCAAAATCGTGTCTTCTCAATGTCAAACTTTCCATGAATTAGGTGTGCTGTCGTAAAGGATGCACGTATTCTCATCTACATGCCATCCACTTCTCAGAAAAGAAATGCACCATTTACCGGCGAAACGGCCGCTCTCCCGTTGGGCACATGCCCCGCATTCACCACGAGCCATGAAGTTTTACTGTCCAAACCTTCCGTGGACGAAGATTGTCAATCGCCTTTCCATTGAAGCTGTAAAATAGTGCAATCTTTCTCCAAAATCCTATGTTTATGCGGCGGCTGATACATATCGTGCTCCCTCGCCTTAATAGTCCATCGCCAGGGTAGCGTCATAAATATGAGAGGTTGGGTCACCGCTATTTAACGGGCTCGGGTGAGATGGCTGCGGCATTCCGTGGAGGTAGGCCGAGAGCCATCCCAATGCACTTGCCCCCTTACCATGGAGACTTGAAAATAATAATAAAAAAAGAGGACACGCTCGCCCGCCGAGTGCAATGAAGATTGGGGAGCGAGATACGCCTTAGCCTATTTCCGTCAACCATAGCTGGGGCGTCCCCTTAAGCCACGTTTCCATGCATCCGTTTCGGCGTCGTTTTGCCTCCCGAGCGTTATGCGTCACGCGGTAACCCTGGCGTCATGGCAGTGGCAGCACCGGATGAAGAAACGAGAGTGGTAACCCTTGACGCGTGCGATCTTCGAATTATTTCTACCATTGTGGAATTTCTGAAGTAAAAAGGTAGGAATGGTATGCGAAGAATGTTATTAATGGACTTTACTGTAGGTATTCGTGAATAAGACGAGAGAAGCGACGGAAGGTGGACCTCTGCGTCCCGTGTCATGCTGCATGACTCATGGACATGAGGATGATTTTTTTGAATATTTCCAAAATCTTCTCCTCCATTGGTAGTGATTTTGAAACCTCGCTTCCGGTAAAATTCATTTGTACACAAAAGTCAAAGGATGACCTACGAATCCTTCGAAAAGAAGTCAACTAATGGCAATAACTCATAATAACAATGACAAGGAAGGGAAAAATCCAACTCTGTGTGATAAAGTCGAATCTCAGCGTAAGACGCCTTCTGACGGAACTTTGAGTATCGGATTCTTCATAACGCCGATATAATCAGCCGTGTTTTCAAGTTTTTACTTGTGCGAGATCTGTATATGAAGCACTTATGTACTTAAGCATTTTTTAGTACTTATGAATTCGTTTCCATTTCATATTTGTTTAAATTGAAATATTACATTTGTCAGTACTAGCTTGTAAATGTATAACAAATATGTTTATGCGTGGTGCAGCATGACCTTAGCCATCGATTCACCCTAATATGCAGTTTCTACTAATGCTACAAATGCCGTACAGGAAGTGTCGGTTCTCCCTGCCGCAGCTCCGCAGCAGCCGCAGCAACGCAGACTATATCGGAATTTGAAAGATGGACGACTCCGACGACAGCGCAGCCTGCGTTGAAGATCTCGCCTCTGACAAATTTTAAGCTATCCGGGACTAGCCACGGAGTTCCACTTTTACGGAGTCACCCGCAATGCACAAATCTAAAGGTCACAGAAATCCACAGCGTAAGAGGATGCCTCGGTAGCTTAACTGGTTAAAGCACTCGGCCTGAAATTGAGGGATCCGGGTTCGAATCCCGGTCAAGGCGGATGATTTTTTTCTCTGTGGAAATTCGCACATCTCGCCCCTGGTTGCGACAACGCGGAAATGGATGCGTGTAAACGTGGTTTTTACTCTCTTCACTGCATATTAAGGGCGGGATTACGATTGACGGTTGTTGCAGCCGTTGGCGTTATTTTTTCCGTCATCTTTCCGTTAAGAATGGACGTATCGGACGTATCACGTTTTGCGAAGCGCCTATGTTGGCTGTTTTTGTAAGCGGAGTTGAAACAGTTGCGAAGTAGCTGTTTACTTTTATATTTTCGGTCAAAATATTAACAGCCCGTAAAAATACCAACTTAATTTTCTTCAATTATGTGTTATTGTTAAATCAAAAGGAAATATGAACTATCTGGAGATTTGTGAAAAATGAACTAAAGATCTCTTGGCTGACGTCGACGTGGTAAGACGGAAAAGTTCGACCCTGACAAGGTTTGTTTATCGCCCGTTGTCGGCTCAGTCAATGTCCGGCCACCGTAATTGGCTCCACTAAATAACAACAAACAAACCTCGCTAACGCCACCGTCGGGGAACTTTGTTCGTAATCCCGCCCTTAAGCGGTCGGCCCAAAAGGTGGCAGATTCAAGTTGGCATCTCTCCATTTGCTTCCCCTGAAACCCGTTCGCCTTGGACGACGGACGGAGTTCGCCCCTAAGTCGTCCTCGTGCATCTTATCTTCGCACCCCTTTTTGCACCCGATACCGAGGCTCTCTCTGTGACCTCGCGTCTCTTTCAATTTCCACGCCCTTCCTCCCAGCCGTGTTTATATTTACATGCTCACCTCTTTTTCCCTCTCTCTTCCCGTGCCCTCTCCGATCTGGCGATGCACGGAGAGGTTTTCCCTCAGCCCTCGTGGTGCGAAAATCTCTCGTTCAAACAATTTCTGCTAGCCTCCTTTCTCGCTGGAAGTACTACATGGGTTTCGTTTTATGGCCCGAAAAACTCCATGCTGCTGCCCCCCAACTACTTACCCCCCGCTGAATACCTAGTGTACGATGCTCGCACGGTTTGGAAATCCAGTGTTACCGCAGGCAACAACAATAATTTTGTTTCAAATTCAGTTGCGCCGAAATCCTCGTTCCTAGAAATACTTTTCCCCGTATGTTTTTCCGGAAAGGATTAAAATCCTTACTGAAAGGCAAATAGGGGTACTTGTGGAAAAGTGATTCCGAAGTGGACGTATATTATTGGGTTCGAATGATAGTTTTTCTGCCGATGATGTTGGCGCAAATTCAGTATATATCGCGGCTGCGTTATGTTAGCGCGTGTATTCGCAAAACTATTCGTTCGTCGTATCCACAGTTGATAGTGGAGTTTGGAAAACAGCGAAAAAATACTTCTTCAGCTCATAAAGCAGTCGCCAGGATTAAACATTTTCCGGGTTATCCCTGCAATGTCATCGCTCCTTTCTGGAATTTGCTCATTAACTAGTGCACCCTCCGTTGTGGTCTTTTTCATTGTCTTTAGTGTTCGTTGACTGATTATTATGTTCAGGACTTTGGAACATTTTATTTATTTATTGAAGATGTTAGGTTTCTTTGTTGCTGTTACTCTATCATCCTGGAAGAGTGTCCAATCTGTATTTATGAATGTAGAGAAATCTTATTTAAGATACTTAATAATGCCTCATGGTTTTAGGCCCGAGGAATCTTTATTCCCAATTATTTTCTTAATTACGTTTTTATTAAATGCCGAAATTTACAGGGGTTTTCAGAAGCCAATGAGTGTTTAAGATGTGCATTTGAATATTTTATTCAAATTTTCTTCAATTTTTTTTTTTCAAATTGCCAACTGCCACTGCCAAAAAATTTCAAAAAAAAAAAACAATCAAACAAAATTTCAAAAAAAAAATAAAAAAAAATTTCATTCAAATGAAAAATCTCCGTAACATTAGCTTATAAGGAGATGATATTTTTCATCGAAGTAGCTCGATCATGCTCAGTTCTGAAGGATTTTAACAAGCAGTTGTCTATTTGTATCCCTTGTATCTTTAGGAATAGATCTTCGTAATTTCTTATAAAATTTTATATCTCTAGGTGTACTGTAACAAATTTTCCGTATAAGATCCACGTCATGAATTGCGATTAATTTGCTGCTACTGATACATAGGATGAGGTTTTTGTGTTTTGAATGATTCACGAATAATCATTCACAGACATTACAAATCAGTTGAACGAATTGTTTTCATTTGTTCCCCTTTCATTGACGTGATAGATCGTAAGTGGCACAGTCGCCGTTTCATTAAAATGTTCATCTCACGGCCGTAATTGCCCGAATTGTCGAAAAGAAGAAAAGTACAAGGCTCCAAGTGGATTTTCTCCGGAAAGATTCATTTGTTGGAGTAAGATCCGAAGCCTAGAACTGTTGTGGAGCTTTTCTAAACCTCGTCGCCGGCACAAAAACAGATCGCTGTGTTTCTTTGGTGAGGAACCTCGGCTAATTTCCGGATTTGTCCTCGACACCCAAACGGTTGCCGGCACCTGTCGTCCTTCGTGGGACACCCTCTCACCAGCTGGCCCTGTGCTCCCTCGACCCTCGAATTCTCACGCCCTCTTCCCCCGCCTGCATTCCTAATTCTGTCATGGTTTGCGCGTGAAATAACTTCCTCGTCAAAGTACCATTTTGTTTGAGCTGCCTTCGCTCCAGAAGCATCATAGGCGCTTTTCGCTCCCGGAGGATTATTTAATGAAAAGTGCTGGCCAGACGCCAGCATCGATCCCTCGGGAATAGTTTATGCTCCAGCAATTTATTCCCATTTTATGGCTCACAACGTCAAGTCTCTCTTTAGATTCTAATGTCTAAAATCTATCTAGCAAAATATATAGCTATTCAAAATAAAGTGTTTTCATACCTTTGGAAAAGGCTGCAGTAAAGTTGGTCGTGAAATGAATTATACTTGAAACGCTATTCATTTAACGCTCTCACGTTGTCAGTTCATTGGCATTGGTTGTAATTTGAGTACTGAAAATTAATAGGACAATTTGTAGAATTGTGGTGTTGAAAGATGCTCCGATAACCAATTCCGGGCGTAACTCTGATGTAGGGAAAATAATATTTGTAGATGATGCACATGGATATGTGCTTGGTCCTTTTACATTTCGCAGTGTATAAATATAAATTTCAATAAACTTGGACCCATTGTAAAGAAAGTCTCATATCTTTTATGATATCAAAATGTCAGCAACTTATTGTTTTATTTCTTATGATTTTTCCCAAAAACTAGAAGCCGTTATCTCTCGGATTAGGTACGGCTGTGCGGTCTAAATAGACGTTATTAGAAATGAGTTAGAAATGACCCAGAGATGGCTGCAGAATGCAATGGTGTGAGCGTATGTTTTTTGAATATGTAAAAAAATAAATTTTTATTTACCGTGAATATTTTTATGTAGTTGCCAAAAAAATCCGTCCATTGTAAAAGCGTTTTCTTTATACGATGTGAAACAAATGAGTGAGGTCAAATCAGTATATTGTGTAAATTACAGAGATTTTAAGCAGAAATAGCCATTTTTTCCCCCTAATATTACTGTATTAACTTCAATCTTCAACAACTTTAATTTTTAATATTTAATTTGAATATGACAGTTTCTATGAAGACTAGAGAAAGTGGATGCTTCCCTGTCATCATTTTAACTTTCATTCGGAACCATGGGAGCTTGAGTGTATATCTCATATTAAAACACCTTGATTTGATTAAGAAGTCAATTTTGATGCTATTCGTTATTTTAGGGAAGTCTCTCTGCGATGGTGGGGGTAGACTAAAAATATTTTCTGCGCTAATGTCTCATCCCGAAAAAACTTTTCCTCTATGCGTTTTCATCTAAGTTCTTTATATTTCTCTCATGTGTTGCATGCTTGATTCACGTTGTTCACTTGTGATACCGATTCCCGTTCTGAGAAATAGTTATGTGCACTCATGTGGACGAATTGGTGCACGTCTGGCTGCGCCGTGCCCCGCAGCCGGCCACCCTTTGGCCAGTTGCACCCCTTCCTCGGGCGGCGCATGTCCCATTATCGCGGCTATTTCAAAAATGTAGGCCGCGCCGTCTGGCGCGTCCCATAACCCACGACTGTTCCGCTTTAATGCGCGACTTGTGGCCACAAGATCGTCAACGTTTTCCCCATCACCATCAATGCGCGCAGAACTCCACCTACTGTCACCAGCCCTGAGAGAATGTCGTATGGTTCGCGTCTCTGTGACGATATACCTGTCATCTTTGTTTAAGTCTTTCGACTTTATGGGGATTGCTATTCGTGGATGCTATTGCTAATGAAATTTTCATTGCTTTAAGGAGCATTTTTTGATCCCTTGGTTATGTTTCATCTTGGTTAGTTTAAACTCTCGATGGGCCTCTGTTACCCTTCGCCCTCTTCTCTAATAAGGGTTTTAATATGTATTATTTGGCTATCCATCGCTAGGAGTACTATCGATGAGTCATTACAGCTCTCCTGTAACCCTTTATATGGACTTTATGTGTTCTCTCGATTTCCTTGATTTCAAGGTAACTTCTACCTATCTTCTCTCTTTTCTTCTTGTCCTATTTCTACTCTCCTTAACGGCCTCCAGTACCCCGTGCCCATATAATACCTGCTTTATCACGCTGTCTCTCCTCCACGTATCTATATGCAGCATTTTTTCTATCCCACCATGCCGAGGATTTCTTTGTTAGTCTCTCTTTCTTCCCATGCTTTCACCTACTTACTACATCAGCCCCAACCCGCTTCTGGAACACCTTATTCCACTTGTCGTCTTCTCTTCCCAAGGTCCAAGTTTCAGTATCGCATGGCTCCGCATTCCATATCAGGCTCTTCTCTGGCCTTCTGTTGATGGGCTTCCCATACTTCGGCCATATTAAAAGCACAATTGGCAGTTGAAATTGTAATCAATGGGTAAAGACACTCAACGCCCGCTGGGAAAGCGAATAGTGTGACCGACGAAGCCATGATGGTGGCCTCAGTTAAAACAATTGTGTGAACTTCACAGTAGAAAAAATCATTCACGTGGACTGTGAATTGAACTCAGATCCCTCAATTTCGCGCCGAAAGCTCTTACCAATTAAGTTACTCAGGCGTCCTCTTCCACTGTGAATCTCAAGGGTTCGATTCCCAGTCCAGGCGAATGATTTTTCCACTGTGAATTTCACACAGTTGTGTGATCACTAGTGGGTGACTCCGTTGAACTTAATGCGCGGTAATAGTTCCGTGGTTCTTTGAAAATGCCTCTGTTAAAATCATATGATTGTGGCAACACTGTTCAGTATTTTTCACTTTCTTTGCCAAATCAGTTAATTTAATCGAATTATGTATTTAAAACGTTATTAAGTGTTGTCAAAAGTAACTTTTTCCGCCAGAATTGCGATAATCTGACTTATTGTTGTGCTATACATAACCGGTCTAACTGATGCCAACCATCCATGACGGCGTCGCGGCTGCGGTACATCTACCTCATCGAAAGACCTGTGTAAGCCGGTACCCTATTGGTTCAAATGCCTAACTTCGCAATTACAATGGAAGAAGTATGGCCGGGAATTCTGCCATTTGCTGTCTCGTATAGACATCTTCCTCTTCTAGAAGATATAGAAATACCTCATCTGACACTCGATTGTCTTAATATCTTCTTCACAACGTTTATTCTCGTCCGAAGTGCCCCACAGCTGCCAAAAATTTACGACTACCTACTCAAAATAATCTTTTTTAACTGAGGTTAGCTGCATGCCTCGACGGATTCACCTCCACACAAAAATTGCAGCTATACCGCTTCGCTCTCGACGAGCCGCCAGTTGGCCACCTGCGCGCAACGAGAGAATTCAAATGAAGAAGTCGGTCCCGTCCGCATTAGTCCTCCTCGTCTCCCTTGTTTTTATGACTTTCCCCGGAATCCCTTCTCTCTCTCTCTCTACGTCCCCTCCGGCAATTTCCTCCCGTCCGGTCGTTCTGCCACCCCTCCGTCATTCCCTTATCCGTCTAATCCCGTCTCCTTCCGCCGCCCCTTCGTTTAACCGCTCGGCAGCAGCGCTTACTTTCATTCATCTGTGACATCGACTGGGCATTTCTCGGCGTGTACGAACCTTCATCATTTGGCGACTTAAATTGTTCATTCCTGTCTTGTCGAAATTGATCTAGGGCGACCGAGTTGGTGAGGTGGCTAGAGTACTAGCTAACCATCCTGAAAAGTTCAGTTTCGAATCCTGAGGCGAAGATGAAATTCCAATTCTTACTTGGGTCTCATGTGGTGGGTAGTTAAGTGTTGTACCATGTCTCTCGGGTGGGACTGTTTAAATGTGGTCCGCTTGGCATATTTCGTAATGTTAAGCTAATGCCTACGCCGAGTTTCTCTCCATCCTTCGTCCATTTCCTTGGTAATCCTTTCTTCTCCAATCTATCCTTAAAGGGGCAAATATGCTCGTCCATCGCCTCCCCTAAATAACCGACCGAACAAAAATATATTTAGTGCCAAAAAATGCTACCTATGTTACTATGTATTTCCGTACAAATTGTGGAATCGGTTACTAAAAAAATAAAAGGCCTTCAATATAAAAATATGCGTGTGTTTTACGATGTACTCGTGTGATGAAATTTATTAATATAAAAATCTAAGCTTCTCTGTCTGTCTGTCTGGCAAAAAGGAAGTATATTAATTGAGGCTATTTTATATGTTTTAGTCCTTTTTTCATTTGCATAATCAAATTAGAAATATTGAGCGTACAAAGTCGAGATGAACCAAAACGAGAGAACATTTAATAAAGTTTTCTATTCTCTTAGGCAAATTTTGTTTTCCTTATGAACTGTTGACAATTTAGAAAAAAATGTATAACTGCCGAAAATCACACGTTTGTGGTGAACCGTCCCCTTGATGATCGATAGTATCTTTGAAGCCGAGACTCTTGTAAATAAGTAGGGAAAATAAAGGCCCATAGCTAATCGATCGGGAGCATTAAGTAGCTTTTATCATAAAGGAAGCATTTCTCAGACATTTTTCTTGCTTCTTAGGGGTGGTAAAATTTATTTGAATGTTCTTTATCAAACAAGCATCCAAACGGTGGTATTTTGTAGGTTGAGAGTATCCAACATGGGATTGCAGATGACTCGGGATTTTATTTTGTTGACTTGAAATTATGATTGGCTCAACTCTACTAAATCTAAGGAAATAGGTGTCATATGTTTCGACGTACGTCCAAGTCGTAGAAAATTCGATTTCTGGGAATACGTCCGAGTTGGAGACTCAAATAATACGAAATCGGTTTGTTATCTGGGGAATTGTATATTTTCCAAGCTAAAACAATATTTTCCAAGAATCTTAAATTATGAACCGTACCCATTTTGCCCATTAAAAATACGTTTAATAGGTAATGATAGGCATACATTGATAAAAATTCCGTCATGCTTGGCTGGGAGTTACTCTAGCCTTCGATTATGAAGCCTATTGCAATGCCTATTATCTAAATAATAAAAGGGAAATATGTTAATCGTCATGTATTTTCCAGAAGGAAACAATGAAAGACTCACCATTTCAAAATATGTAAACGGTATCTTTGCCTTAATATCACTTCTTGCCTCGCGAATTTTCAATTATATGGAACGAAGGAATAAATTCATGAAGTGCCGTTGAAGAGAGTCCATCCGGCCACCAGAATGTATTGAGATGTAAAACAGCAGTGATTATAATATCAATTATTATCGTAACCCCATCGGTAGCATGACTCAATTAATGAAATTTTTGCCGAGCACAAAGAGGGAAAGCTGCTTAAAAATTATAAAAGTTTATCGAAGTTGAATTCTTTCAAATCAAAATGGTATGAAAGATGTACGGAAATCCATTTCAGTCCGTTTTCATTAGTCCATCAAAAATGGGAAATGCGCTTCAGTTAATCTTTTTACAGCAGAAAAAAATTAAACTTGTATACTACCCTTATGTTTTTACCCTTACCCTTATCTATACCATATACGTATCCCCTTTGGTTTTTACAAAGAGTATCGTTATTGAATAATCGAGTGTTTCGAATTTTATTTGGCATATGTTAAATATTATTCCATTCCATAATGTAGGATAGCTCTGCTCCTCTGGTTGTAATTGTTTTAAAATTCAAACAGATAACTGACTTTATCTGTTACCTTGCTTTGAGAAGGAATATCAAGTGCTTCTGCTTCGTTCGCCGAAAACTTCGGTTTTATCTCGGATGGGTCGTTGAAATATGTCTTAGAGCGTATTTTCGTGAGAGAATGCTGATATCAGCTTTAAGAATTGCTCACCGTTCTCTTCCGATTTCCCTTTCTCATCGTTTGTCTCCCTTTGGGTGCGGCCGTGGTGACGTTAACAGTGGCGGGCTGAATTAAGAACAGTTTGGCGAACCATTCATTTGGCAAATAATGATATGTGTATTATTGAAAAATCTGTGCCTCTGTCATATTGACAGTGATGAATAATTTTCTAACACTCTTGTTGAAAAACCCTCTACTTGATTTATTTATATTTTAAATACAGTTTCTCTCTTGTGATCATAAAACTTAACATATCTATTCTTCAGCTATCTTTACCACAATTTTCGATCTTGTTCCGATGGAATTTGTTAGCTGCTGACTACCGCTATTTGCGTCTCACTCATTACATTCGCTTGAGTTAGAACACATGCGCAGTAGATGGGCAAGGAAAAATTAAGAAATTAATCGGCCGAGCTGCCTGCATGGTTCATGCTGCTTGGAATAAAACTAAGCCATCAAATAACGCGTGAGCAGTTAAAATTTCCAGCATTCTCCGTATGATACTGCTACGGAAGCTGGCGGGGTTTTGAAAATTAAGTATAACTAGGAAGATAATGCAGCTTTTAGGAAGGAAGATTTACGAAAGCGCAAAAAGAATCCAGAAGGTAAATAATGTGACATAAGTGAGGTATGTCGAATGTATTTTTCCCTCGCGACCATCTCTCAATGTGACGCTGGAATTCCGCGGAGAACTGTACTGGAAATGCGCCGGAATTTTTGAAACCCCAAGTCCCTGATCTCGGCCGCGACGCCGTGACATCCATCGCAAGCTGTGCGACCGCGGAGGTGGCTGTGGGCGGTGGGAGGTTGGGGGTGTATGCGGAGGCTAGAGTGGAAGAGGTTAGGGGTATCTTCCAGAAAAACCCTTTCCCTGAGAGCCTGGAGGAGAATCCCGGCCCTGGAGGCATTACGTGCCGCGAATAAATCTTTCCATCGCCATTACTCTCTATCTCCCCCGACTCATCCTTTTCCGCCTCTTGTTTTTTTCTATCCCGCCTCCTCCCCTCTTCCTACTCTTCTTCCCCCCCCCACCCACCGCCTCCCTCTCGATTCACCTTCGTCCCCCCGCGATTCATCGCTCAAACCTTTTCCCGCAGCCCCTCACCCTCCCGAACCCTCACGCCAAACTATTCCTATTTTGATCGCCTTCAATCTTTCTTCCGAGAGTTTTCATTAGAGTTGTTATTGAAAAGTGTGGTAAAGTTGCGTTCCTCGGCTTGCGGATGCGTTCCAGAGCTTCGTCAAAGGGTACCATTGAGTGCGGATCAGAGATGAGGTTCAGTACAAATGGGTGAGCGATTGAGTGAGTAAGCGAATGATAGATTGAGTGAGTGATTGAGCGCTTCATCTCCCCGACCTACGTGTGCCAGTGAGGTTACGGTCCGTCTGTATCTCGAAAGGAATCGATCATTTGTGAGGGATCGGTCGATGATTAACTCCGTGTATCTCCCATTTGATGACCGCTGAATGCTTGTCTCTGTGTTGGTTTTGATTACCTTGGCGGGATTTCAATTGAGTATCGCGCCTCTCTTAACCTGCATCGGCGTGTGCGGTCGTTCCAATACAGATTTCGAATCTGTTCGTCGTCTTATGAGTCTCGCACCAACGTCTCGTTCATGTGGACGTAAAAGCGGAGTACTATAATAGCAAAGTATGTTTTCACATGTCATGATTAAATATCACCATTAAATTTACCTCTTTTTTGTAAAAAGAAAGCCGCTATGAATGCCTAAAATGTTTGTGCCAGGCTAAGTTATTTCAAAATAGTTATCAAACTTTATAATAAAATAAGGTATCGGTATGAAACTGTCAAAAAAGTGAGTATTTTTTTCGTGATGCTATATTCTTAAAAATTAAACGAACCACTTCGTTTGCGCATATTTCTGGCCCCTTCGCCTTCTCTATTCCTACCGGACTTCTACGGCATATGGCTAAGAGTATAATTCATTGTTTATACTCTGCGGATTGTTGGTTTTCCACTAATTGTAGGTATTCATACATTAGGGTCTCATTTAAGATTTTTTTCCTCTTTAAAATGGGTTTTTCTTCTGTTTTGCTAAAGAGTTCCACCTTTAGAGAAGGTAGAGCTCTTTAGCTCTCTACGAGATTTATGAGGTTTAATTAAGGGGTATCTTATGTTTCTGTAATACATCAGTCATAGATATTTAGCTTGATTGATTTAATCAGATATTGTGGTCAGCATAATGAATTTCAAGAGACTTTTGAATCGGTTTAATTTGAAGAGCTCCTCACGTGAAGATCTTATTTTTAAGCTTTCATTTATGTTTTTCCTCGATCAAGATGAACTTTATGAGAGAAGACATTACTTCCATGGTTTAATTACATGATGAGCAACAAAGTAATAGGGCGGATCGTAAAATCGTGCATGGCTAACTATCCCGATGTTTTTAGCTTCGCATCATTGCTGTAAAGCAAACTGGCGTTAATGTTACTAAACTGTAGTTCTGATCCCATTATTTTTAGACATGCACTGCTAAGATTTTTGGACTGCAGCTCTCCCATACTCTACTTATTCATAACGAGAAAAAAATTTCCTCTTTGCAATTTCTACGTATTTCATCGCCGTATTTTCGATAGATATAAATATGTTGCTGCTCTGCTGTCCTGCTGATCTTACATCAGTACAGTATATTAAACATTCTTCTATTTTAATTATTCGTATTATTGAGCATTTTCGATCCTCTGAACATTCTCTTTTCTCTACAGTTCAATTTCAGTCAAATTTCGCTTGCGGTGGTGCGAGACGACTTCAATTTAAAAGTAATTAGCAATCGACTGCTGAAATCGGTCACCGAATCCTCCCACATTCCCTCGCGGACAAAGAATTTCGCGACCCGTCGATGCCGTTGTTTCCACGTGTGCGTCCTCGGCCCCGCCCGAGTCGTCCCGGCGACGTTCTACTCTAGCTCTATTTTTTGTGGATATTTCATTTTGTCCAGCTCCTGCTCTTTTCCGTGTTCCCAGTCATCTTTTTTCAACTTGGCTTCATTTTTCATCCGGCCGCCGCCCCCTGATAAATGTGTCCCTTTTGTGCCGTCGCCCCCTGTCTCCGGAACGTGGACATGGCACCAGTGTTTTTGTTTCTCAGATTATTTTAGTAATTTGTCAGCGATAGGGGAATCTCGGCGCAAGCATTCATGGGCTTTGTTCTATCCCTCTTATCTCTCAACATTGCGCTCCATCTGGGGCGCTTAAAGAGTTCAACAGCCTGCCCCGCAACTATTAAATCCGTGCTCCCTTAAAAGCTGTTGATTAATTATGCTCTCGGTTGGCCTCATTGGAATTAATTTAGAGTTTTTGAGGGAGACTTGCTCTCGGCATGGCGTGGAAATGCATTCCGATTGAATGATGAAATACAACTCTTCTTTTAATATTTCGTTTCACCCGTTTTGTGGGAGAGCCTCTTATTTCTCGGTCTCTGTAATCGTTAGAAGCCGTAAACGCATCCTCTGTGTTTAAATCTTGCCAAATGGTGTTCCTTGGTTCTTAATGTAAACTTGTAGATGTTAATGTTCTTGCGAACTGTAGACATGGAAAAGTGTGACAATTCCACCGTAAAATCGTTATTTCCTCATATTGCTTTACACAAACCTTGTGTTAACTGATCGATGGTTCTTTAATAATGTGAACATCGTAAAAACTCTCTCCATATCAGTGAAGGTGTAAACTCTTAAGCTATTTTCAAACCACAAATTCACCCTTCAGATCAGCTGTAAATGATTAAATAAAAGCTAATATGAATGATTACTTCGTAGCATCGCTTAGAAAAAATATTTCTCTATGGGAGAGAACGGAATGCAATTACACAAATTCCATAGTCTTTGCTCCTTAATTTAACCTCACCGGTGACATTTATTTCTGTTCTGCTTTATTATTGTAAACTCGTCTTGGTTTATTTTGAGCTTTTTTCTTCCGTGTGATCCTTGAAGGATGAGTCCCAGCCAGGTCTTAGTTTCTTTTTTACTGCAGCTTTCAGTTCTTTTTCCAAAACTCATCCTTGGGAATTTTGCAGTCTTTCTTTCACTTCCCATTATATCCGTCTTGATTTTCTGACACGTATTAGTCAAGGAATCCTTGGATAGCTTTATATTCATCGACTTCAGGTAGACTTACTTTAGGAAGTTTCCTCAGCTGAGTAAGTTTTCAACCGATGTAATCAAAGCAAGGCGTCTTTACTCATGTTTAACCTTCCATTCCTCAAATATTTGATCTCGTGAAGCATTTATACGTTAGTATGAAGGCTCTTTGAAATTGTATGCTTAGTGATAAGCTATTTGACTTAGAATCACTGGAGGTAGACGTAGGAGTGTTAACTTTTTTTCACGAAAATATTTGACTTAGGGGCTCGGGAACCAACAACTTACAGTATGTACCCTGCAACAAATGAACACATGGAAATCGATGGGACTCCTCCACCTTGAGGCCATAAAATCTCCTGTGGGCTGGTTGAAGTTGCCGGTAGCCGTTTTTGTTACGGCTGACTTAATTTAGATGCGCGGGGATTGAGGCATGTGTATTTAATACTAGATGTCTCGGGAAGCAGCTCTTCCACCAAGCTGGAAGATGTAATTTCCTTTCCTCCAACCGAATGAGTTCCTCACCATGGTCTTGTATACTTTATCCCGGAGCACGCGAAAGGAACGCGGAGAGTTTAATCTGGCCTCAAATTGAGACCATTGAAAAACAAAATTGAAGCGTAGCAGCGTTTGAAGAGTAGAGGGAGTTATGACGCCCATTCTTCGTAGTTAATCCTTTGCATCGAAACTTCTCCGGGCCCTTCCAGGCCCCTCACCTCATGGCATTCGTCAACCGCCTGCCCTTCCCACTCCGCACACGAAGTTGTTCTTCGTCCCGCTCCAGTATTCCTCCTCTCAGTGTGAAGCGCCGCCTCCTGCCTACGTCTTAATCCCCTTATTCGTAGCCACCTGAACATTATTCTTCTCCGACGAGACCCAAGATCTCGCACCTGCTTTTCTTTTTCCGTTCCCCTTGTTTGTTTTATGAAGGTTGAGACGGCCTCCCGTGACAAATTACCCTCGAATACGGCAAAGAAATCCTGGTGATGCCGCAAAAGGACGCCATTGAGACGCCGTTAAATGGCGGTTTCTTATTCCGGAGTGACAGTTTTATAGTCCCCTGTTGTCTCCATAGCTCATTTATTAGCGAATCGACCGCTCAATAACCTTATGTCCTCGTGGATAATAAATTGTTCTCCTTGTACTCTCAAGTAGCTTAAAACCTAGAAGTAAATTGCAATCTAGAATTATTCGAGTTGGATACTTGATTTTCTTTGGTGCTTTATGGATTTTATTATTTATTATTGCTTATATGATTAAAGCATCGTAACGTATGTTATATTGACTGAAGGATGTTAATGGAAAGTATTATTTTGTGAGATAATCATTCGTCCGTTAATTTCATCTCATTACGGCTTTTATTTCTAAATTAAGTTTTGCGACATAAATTCTACTCCTTGTGAATGGTTAAGCTCTACCGTCTCTGAATTATAATCAGATAAAATTTGTTCTCCTTGGTACTTCCCTTAACTGCGAATTCTTCATCTTATTGACTCATTTGGCGCGATATTTGGTAATACATTTTCGAAAAGAGATTTCAATAAAGTTTTCCACTTATAAATACCTAATTTTAGATGGCCGTTTGTGATATTCCTTTCACTAAAAAGTCCTATTTTTCTTTTAAGAATGCCTATTCTCAAAGATATTGAATTTTGCCATCGTAGCGGAAATTTTCTACCGAGGTGAATAACTCCGCGAAAGTTGAATTTTTTTCAATTTCAGCGATCGCTCTCCTTAAAACGGCTTTTTTCATCTTTTCTGTCTATTCTTTGTTGAGCACAGCCCAACTCCTGCAAATAATCCTTCTCATTGTTTCTCTTGAACGTCCTTTTTCCGCTGCCTAGGATCGAGATGAATTGAGCTTACTTTCAGGGTTCTCGCGTTTAAGGCACGTTGCGTCTTGGTAGTCGCGCGGCCCCCGACATTGTACCCCCGTCACAGCGATGGAAAATAGGAATGGGGGTCCCAATCCCATCCCCACCATTTTCCAATCCTCCTCTCCCTATCCTTCCTCCCTTTTTATCTTTGCGGTTCCGCTTGAAGGATCGCAGCTGTTTCCCAAATGAATCCCCCTTCTTCCTCCCCACATCATTCCCCTGCTGGGGTTGAAGAGCAAGGGGAGATGATGCATTTCTCCCGCGGTGGTAGAAATAACCGGCCTTCCTTCCATATCAGCCGAAAACCCTTCTCTCTGCTCCACGGTTTCGAACTCCCGTGTTTTTCCCCACGTTTCCCATCATTCCGCGGCCGGGCAGGTTGTTTTTTAAAAAATCATTTCGTGCTTCTTTTGTTTTTCTTCGTCGTCTCCTCGTCCCATCTCCTCAACCGTGCATCTGGTCCCGTCGGAAGTGAGCGTCCGCGGGCGGTTGTTTATAAGTTTCGGAATCTGGGTTATTTCCGTTTATTTACCCTACAGCAGCCAGCCTCCCTCCAACCCCTCCCCACCCTCTATAGTATCAAATTTTGCCTCTTTCTTTTTTCCCTTAACCGCTCTCGTAGTGGACTCTCCAACTTGATCCTTTTGAAGGGCAAATTTATGCCTCCGCGACACAGAGTATTATATTTCTCATTTGTCTTATCAAAAGCGCTTAGTGAATCTACGAAACCCGATCGTATCCCTTCGTTGTTGTCTTTCTTTCCTCTTTCCCATATCTCCTTTTGATCTCGACGTCCGTATTAATCTAAGCTCATCGTAGGCCCCTCCACTTGATCTGGATCTCGCTACTGGCAGTCGGGCTGCAGTCGCTGCCACCTGTCTTTAGAGGAATTGTATTTCTGATTAGTAGAGTGTGTTAAGAGATATTATCAGCTGTTGCTTTCATTTTGGCCTTTGATATTGTCGTTTAAAACCGCATAGATGGAGGATGACAGGGCACGAAAGGTGGCTGTACGTATTTGAGAATATCACGCTTTTCAAATGAGTTGACATTCCTGTACTTAGTTTTCTATCTTAACCCCCGATCGGATCTTTAGTTTGACCAAAAAGTTACGGAATGTCATCTGATATTTGAATTGTTTTCCAGTAGTGAAGAGACTGATAATCCGTAATTTTTAGCAGGCGAGGTGTTATGAAATAGCATGTCGGAGAATGAGTGAAATAAGTACTTATTTATGCACTCTGGAACGTATGGCCATTTGTACGTACGATGCGTGGAAAAAATATTCGTTACTGTTAATTAGGCTTAAGCATTGAAGCGCCTGCTGCTAATATCACGTTAGTGTATAATACCAAGTTTTTATTACAGCTATTCTTGATAATGAGTCATTCGTTGTCATTTTTGGTTTTAATGCAGTGTGCAAGTAATAGTATTTTCATGCCATTTTTTTATGTTTTCACTTATTGCGTAACATTTTATATTCAAAGGAAATCCGTAATTATCACGGATGTGTGCACTTTTTAAGAATTCTATGGGGTCCATCACTAACCGAAAGTGCTGTTTACAGGAAAAGAAAAACGATCTCGACCATAATGGGACATAAAAACGAGGTTGTGGTCTTGTGCCGTACCCGTGTCCCGCGCCATTCTACATTATTGATGGAATAATAATTAAGAAAATAATTGCCTCGAATAAATGTTGATGTGGTTTCTTTCTCTCCTTGCTATCTCGCGATGGAGTTGCTGACCCTTCGTGTTAATGGATCCAGACCCTAAAGTGACATTCGATGGATTAAATCTAGATTGGGACTCTCGATCTCAGTGAAGCTGGTCGAATGTATCCTGCTAGGCACCGTAGGGAATGGTGTAAGAACGGAAAGTTCCCATGAAATGTGATTTATTTCCCGTAGTTCGGATTCATTTTTCAACTTCGCTTTCTACCTCCCGGGCGGAAAGGTAATATTATAAATCGAGCAGAGGGACCCTAATGTTACTGACTCAAGACAAATTGGAGTAGTCCTTGTCTTGACTACGAAAGAAAGATATTTTTTATTGCTGATTTTATTTCCGATATCATAATGCTGTAATTATCTATTTCTCGTGCACTTATTGTTTGAAAATGGATGAAGAAATGAAAAGTTAAAGGCCGGTTGTGATGATGATATCGTCTTCTTTAGTTTTTAAAATCGTTATCGCAAAATGGATGTAGTGAGTCGGAGTCGTTCGGCCAATGCCCTTGTAACTTTGCAAATTTACTATTTTAATGAATTGGCGATGAAGCAATGGTAGTAAAGTTACAATCGCTTTATCAAAAATTCTACCGCATTTTTGGCATTTTTTGTAACGTTCTTTTGGCGTTTTTTGACATCTGTCTGTCACATTTTCTGTGACATCGTTCCTGGACATCTCTCTGTCCTTCTCGGCATATTACTGCTAATTTTTCTTACACTTATGCGTATTTTAGGCTTGTTACTTGTGAAGGTATTTTAGGCTAATTCTCGAGATTATGATTTGTGCAACTTACTTAGCTATCTGGAAAATCGAGAATTTTCCTACAATGCTTGCGGTTCTTGAAACCGATGAAATCGTAGGGAATTTTTCAGCATCATGGAACTTCAATGCAGGAATAGCGATATTTCATTCGTTTATGTATCTTTTCAGCATGTAACTTCGAATCGTTTGTCGTTCTCAAAAATCTTTAATTTTCATAATCCTCAAGTGTGCCCCTTGACCGTCTTTTAGCGAGCCAGCGAGTCGTGTACTTTTGCCGTATACTGCTAATGTTCCTCGAGAGTTGTTACTTCACGGCAAAGGTTTTTGCCTTAGCACAGGAAGTTTTTTTTTCTACCGCAGCTGCTTAGAAGCGGAGTTTACGTGTGGTCCACTATTCATTATTTGCTTACTCCCAGGGAGAGAACATTTGAAGTGAACAGATCTTACATCTAAATCGTTCGCGACTTCTAATAATTTACTGATTTTTATTGAGTAAATAGTATGCGAAAGGAAAGATCGATTTGAACATAACTCGAGACCAACTAAGTGCCCTTAACAATGTGTATGTGTCAGAAATTACCAGCGATCAACTAGCGTTTCTAGCTAGCAAGTTTCATTGATACTTTCATTTATTTATTGTTGAAAGCTGGAAAGTTTACTATTGAATGAACTCCCCTGAGGTTAGCGTGAAAATACTCAGCAGTGAGTTCGTCATGCTGCTACCATCTGCTACCAACCAAGTTAAGTTATATTTACATCATTAGTATTTATCAATGATTACCACTACCTAATGTAGAGCCTACGCTGCCTCCATTGCATATTTCGCGATTGTATCGTTGATACATTACGCTGACAAATGTTAATTTACGTACCTGTAATGGCGTTCTTTTATCGTATCAATTATAACGGTCTACCTATAGTAATTTTTTATTCTGAATTTCATATTATGCACGCTACATAAAGTATTGTATGACTGTATCATTAGTTGTATGATGGCATTGATTGTCTGGCGCGATAATCCTAAGTAATCTGTTATTTACTCAAAAATGTTAGTAGATTGATATCGGTGGAAATACTGTTGTGACAAATTGTGGAGATAGTTTCCTTCTTTACGAGGTTTAATTGTCTTCAAGCTATTCTTTAAAAAAATCGCTAAGTTTACGGTGAAAGGGATTTGCTTGGTAAAAGTTCGGAGGCTCGTTTTTATATTAATTCTTCATTCGCCGCAGTAGTTTTCGGATGCAAAATTTCACGGACGCATTATTTTAAATGTAAACTTAGGGGTGGCTAGGTAGTAAAACCTTGCAAATGGTCGAAGAAGCCGCTGTAAATGTTGACGTTTATCGAAATCACGAAACATGAGCGCCGCAAACCAGTTAGTGCCATCACAGTAGGTAAGTTGAATTCGTAGATGATGTACTCAGTTGAGGTGGCCTGGACTATATCAGTCGAAACAAATATCTAATTGCTTATTTTTATGTATTTGACTGTCAACATCCTACTTTCACTGATGATAAGGATTACCTATTGAAAGTCCAAATTTAGTTATAAAACAGGTAAATTATACCACGAATATTTTTTAATGACCACTCATGTCCAGCCAGAGAAGCCGGCTGCAGCGCTATTTGTAAGGAAGTAGCGCATTTTGATTTCAATTACGGCAGTAATTCGACAATTTCTTTAAGAAATAGATGGAAAGATTCCTAAATTTTCTTTTTTATCAATTTCCCAGGACTTTTTTTCTTGTAAACGGTTTTATGGAAGGCTCAACATGCTTTCCCGTTCAACTTGATATGTTTCTTCTGCAATCTGAGTAATCTCCATGAAAGGCTGTATTAAAATCTCCACTTTCAAAGCTAAGTTACCGTAAAAATAGCCAGGAATATCTTCCATCTCAGTATATAATACGCGTTATATAAGATGCTTAAGCCTCATTGGTCACATGGGGTAAAATAAACCCCAACCATTTTTTAAACTCCCCTTAGTCTCCCTTAATCGTGAAAATGAGCCTCGTGGCGCCATTTTAGTTATAAAAATTATTACTCCTTTCATTTTAATTATTCGTGCAAGATAAAGGCCTTTAATTTTTGAACATTTTTCTATATTCTTTTTTGAGCGAAGATTATTGAAAATTTTTTAAATTAAAATATAATATTTCAGGGATAGATTCTCATAGTTTTTTTCCTCAAAATCAATTCTGTAAAATAAAACGCGATTTTTCATTACCTTAATTTTTGCGATTAGTAGTAAAATACTTTTACAATTAATATTGGTTGGAAAACTGTGACACCTTTTTCTGCGATCCTTAAACAATACCTAAATAATATTTTTTAGATTTTTAGAACTTATTATTGAAGCAGGATATTACTTTTTCGGTGCTGGGGTGAATTTAACCCAGTGTGACTGTTTTACAATTCTACTGAAGGGTGACCAGTTAGGGTTAATCTTACTTTTCAGAATTTCTGGAATCAGTGACCCTGACGCCAGAGCCACCTTAAGGGACTATGAAAGATCTCCTCTTTCTTTACGCAGCTTAGAACTGCTTAATCGCGTGAACCGACCGATCCAGTCCGTATGTTTGAATACTGCATCCACCGCCGTCCGCTCCAACCATTTCTCTGCACTATCTCATCTCCTCTTCCTGCCGCCACCTTACTCCTCTCGGGTCGTAAACGGGGCTCGCCGCTCCCACGTCTCGCACCCACCGTGCTGGGATGTGGTTTATGACCGTGCCCGCTCCCCCTTGCGCAAGAATATGCTTTTGTCCCTCTCTCCCTCGCTGCCAAGGAAGCGCATCGTCCACTCTCTGCGGTTACACTGCTGCTCTGGTGCTCTCACGTGCGCCCTCCCAATCAGGCCTTGAGGAGGAGCGACTACGACACTTGGGAAGTGTGTGGGCTCTTGGCCTGCCTGTCGGAAATGAATTAATCATTCCATAGGTTTGAGAGCAATGAGACAGATCGTACAAATCGAGTCAGTAAAATGAAACTAAATAATGTTCGTGTTGAATGGCCTCACCGAATATTATCCTATCTGAGGGAGGTAAACTCAAGGGAGAGAATGGCACGCATAAATAACGCAGCTTCTACAGGTGCACGTGCTAGAAGACAGGATAAATTCTGGAAGCGTCTAGTCTAATGAAGATACTAGTATATTTAACAGAATTCAGTGAAAGCGCCTGATCATACTTTCCTCGTGTCAATGCGGGCCGTCTGCTATGGCGATAACGCAAGTAGAGGTATATATACATGAACAAGCATCAATTAGTTCTTCACAATTGTGCCAATTATACCTTCAAGGCGGATGAACACTTCAGTGAACGATCGGATAGGTATCCCTCTGCTCGTTACTACACATTTAGCTCCATTCAATTTGAAGAGCGCCTTCCATCTCACGGACAGGGTGACCTGCGCCGCGATTGCGCGATCGGCTAGATTTTCTCTAGTCGTTGACTCAAAGACGAATAAACGGATAAATGTCTACGTACCAGCAAATTATGAGTGGCCTGCCACTGAGTATCCGCCAGGGTGGCCCTTGGATTTCAAAATAGAGAAAATTTATGTTTAGTTCTCCTAAAAGTGGTCGATGTGAAAACCTTGCCTTAAAGAAACGTAGGGCTTCGAAACTGATTCGGCATATTTTTGGCGCAAAAAAGTTAGTACCTATTTTTTTGCAATAATTCAGCCCCACTGCTTTCCTTCGGTGAAGACCACACCATAGGTAGTTCAAATAAAACATTGTATTTTCATGTGAATATTCTTAATCAAAATTTCCTGTTATTTTCTTTAACTAAGTATATCTCACTTCCGCGAAATTTATTTGCCTCCGACTATCACCTTTATCCATATCATTCGCCTCACCTACAAGACTAATCCTCCCCTGAACCGACCATTGGAAACCACATTCCCTCACTCAGCGTTCAGTGCAATGATGGACAACGCGGTAGGTCATAAACTCCGACAACTGGTCTCTTATTCTTGGTAATATTGATTATACCCACAAGTTTGCGTCGGATGTACGTGGTGCAATTTCTTCTGCCTCTTAATACAATTGTTTTGATGGGCTTCTCCGATGGTTTGCGAACAATATCAGTGTATTTTTATTTAGCATCGATTAGATTATATAAATTGCCCTAAGCGCCCTGCTGCTTGTTTTCCATATTCTCAATTTAAATACAATTATGCTAGCAGCGTTGCCCAACGTGTGCCGTCCTTTCCACGACGACCCCTCCCACACGAGCCTTCTTTTCCTTATCGTCATGCTTCGCGAAGGTGAGCGCCACGATGTTTCGCCAACGCTATACCTCTTCGTATTTCTTTTAGCATCGATGTTTTATATTTTCGAGCGGTCCATGTGATTCCTCAACCTCCCCTTGCCGCCGTCTCGTGATTCTCTCGGCTAAATCCGGCTCCCTACCCCTGCCCCTTTCTCCTGAGCCGCACGGTGCTGGCTCCGTGCTCTCTCGCGTGTTGCTGCGGTAGTTCTTTCCGGTCCACGGGCGTGACTCAAGGCAGCGTTCGCGACGTGCGCTTCCTGGATAGTCCAAGGGACTTCCCATAAGTCAGTGCGCCCTCCTCCCACGATACCCGTTGTCTTGGAGATGCCGTCCTTTTCCTTGCTCTCGCCAAAGCCGTGCAGGTATTTTTTTACCGTGCCGCAGGAATCGTTGACGCGTGTAAACCGAATTGACGCTTCATTGTTTGTAGGTCGCTGGTTTATTTATCATCCCCATCGTCTCCAGGGGAAGACTAATAGTCTCACGTGGAAGAATTCAAATAACTGTGTAAATTCCACCAATAACAATTGGTTAAGGTCTCTCAATGTTCCAATAGTATCATCTCTCTAAGTTAATGTGCCATTTTTAATATTTGAGATGCAATCCACAGATTTATGAGCGAAGTGGTCGTATTCCCGAGCACTGGCTATACTGAGACCGTTTTTATTATTAAAATTCTAGGATTAGTGGAAAAATTTTATACCCTATGTTGAATAAAAATTCCGAGTGGAAGGGTATGGCACGGTAGCTAGCGTGCTGGTTTCCAATCTCGTGGGACCGGCTTCGATTTCTGGTTTTATTGCAGGTTTATAAGCGGAATTTCAGTTCACAAATGAATTTTATAGAGGTTCAATTTCAAATTACGCAATCCGCCCGTTTGACGGGACGTAAAATCTTGGCGGCTTTCGTCATGGAGAGGCTGCCTAGTCATGGTTTATCTTCACCCTACCTACATTCACCATCCTCCTCACCTGTGACTAAATGGCCTTAGTTTTCAGCCACCTTTCCAGCCAATCTAGCCAATCCAATTATGGGTAGCTGGAGATATCATTGCTTTATAATTTAAAAAATATTGTGCCACTGAAACTGGTTCCTTTTGAACCGCTGTTTCTTCTTTTTAGAAATGGTATGTCATCGTTTCCCCTCCTGTTTATATCAGTTTTCAAAAAAGGCCGGATCGAAGACTGTAATTTCATCGTCGGATAGAAAATTGTCTGAAGCCTTATTTAGAGCCTACCTCGGTGTGGCGCGGATAGTTTAGGACTTAATCAATAGAAAAAAATGAAGAGTTATAAACATTGGAAATGTTGTGCTGTTGAAGAATTGTATGGATCTAAGATGGATTGTTAAAAAAAATAAAGAGGTTATTGACGGAAGAAAAGAAAGATGGGAGCTTTTAGGCATTTTGAAATGAAGAAGAGGAAAGTGGAATGGACGGATATTTAAAAGGATGAATTTAATGACCAATTAAATGGTATGGAAACTAAATTTTAGACGATTTGTTTGATGGGCAATGCTGAATTTATTTAGAGATAATGAACAATATCGTTGCTCTTTTATTATACATTTGTTGCGAATGTTATATTGAAAGTTTTGCGCGTCTTCTGAATAGTGTAACCCTCACTCACTTCGTGATGAAGCAGAAAGTTTGGTGTTGCAGTGAAGTAATAGCTCATTACGCATTTAGACTTGCGGCAATATAGTCTACATTTAAGGGTAGTGAGACTACTTATTATCTTTTCCTAAAATTAAGGGTAAAAATCCTAAGGTTAGTGAGTCTACACATTACCCTTTCCTGAACCAACTGCTAGTTTTATATATTACCGTGTCCAGATAGTGGCAAATTTTGTATTTTGTGATTAAAACAATTCTCCTGTTTGGTTTAAATTATTTTAAATATTAGTAAAAATAATTTCTTAAATTATTATCCATGTGGACGTGTATTTAGGGATTTTTGATTGATATTGATTTGTCTTTTTTACCGAGAGAAATCTTGGGGAAAGTTTTTTTCATTTACAATCCCTCGTTTGCTGTTGTCTTTAAACATTCCTCACCCCACAGCTGTCGCTGTCCTTCATTTTTCTCCTGCAAACGGTGTTCACGTATTCATTTCATGATTCAATGCACCTTTTTCTCATAGCGCTCCCTTTTCTTCGTCTTTTGTTGTCGCTGGATCAGGCGCTGTATTCACGGTCCGTATCACTACTTGTCCCACGTACTTCGCAAGGTATGAATATTTCATGCTGGCGTGTCTCACTTTTTTTATTTGCGATAAAAGTTTAACGGTGGCAGAATGACATGAAATCTTTGCTGAATCAACAAAACACATCATTCTAGAAAGTAAATAAAAAAGCATCTTTTATGTTCCCTTCATGGGCGCATTTCCCACGAATGCAACTTAGAGCAGGAGTTTTTGAGGCATTCAGGTTTGGCTTTATTGTTTTTAGCAGAAATTTTAGCGGCTCCGTCGACAGTGGGTATCAGGCTTCTTATCTAGCTAATCCTCAGTCTACATTTAAATGAACGCTGACGTGAAGCTTTTGTTTCCGGAAATAACTGCAGCGTAGGACGTTTTAATGACGTGACGAACCTTAAAAATACACGAAACGTTTCCTCCTCGAGAAGTTCCCGTGAAAAATCTTTCGTCCCATCAAGTTGGTGAAACCGTCGTTGTTTTTGCTTTTCTTTCTTGCATGATAATATTTTTGCCTCTTTATGGAGGTTCGACCTCTTAATACATTTTTGAAACCTCTTGCTAACTCCTAATTAGTGAAACTTTGTCGTTAGAAAATTTGCTGCTGATGGAAAAGGTCGGTTCTTCATGACTGTTTCCTCCTTTTCGGTGCCAAAATTTACCTCCGTTATTTCCTTAGCCCCGTTTAATTCAAATCTATAAGTATTGTATCTCAATGGGTAGGTATACAAGAAGGGATTCATTGTGAAAAATGCCTTAGCCAAATTTTCCACGCAGCCATTGCAATTCCGTGCTCTTTCAACTCCATGCTACTCCGGTGCTTCTGAGTTTATGGCATTAAATTTTACTTTCGTTATTCAGTGAATGTGTTTACAACTCGTAGATAATAATTTTCCTCCGTTCGGAAGTGAATGCAGTGCGGACTTCGCTTTCCTTGAAACATTCTTTTTCATTAGAGCTCCAAACCTTAAGTTTTCTTCTTTATCTTATAAACTTACAAAGTTTTGTGTGAGGTTGCAATGAGGCTGTCATCATCAGTTTCAATTGTGAATCCTAATCCAGAGGCGAAAGCCGAAACTCGGAAAAGCGGACTTCGCAGGGAGCCGTCGCCGCCTAAATCTAACCGACGCTTCGTCGGAAGTTCACGCCCAACTGGCGATGCTCCGTGCACGCTCATTTCGGTCTGAAAGCATCGCCATCATTGCGGACCGCGTTTCAGTCGCCGCCCTATCTCGTCTTGGGAGAGTCCCATCACTTGGCGGACGCGGTGCTCGACACACGTTCGAGTGCACCGCAAGGCTTATTGCCCACCGACAGGTCGTCATAAAGTCCCTCCCGAGAGTGGGGCGTGAAAAGCGCCGCCGTTTCTACTCTGCACTGATGCACGTCAAGCGAGGAGATCCTCATGACGGAATACTCGTCGCCGGCCTCTCTCCCATCATCCATCCATGGCCGTGTAGTTTGCCGCTGTAGTTTGCCTCCCGACTCCCACATTCTCTCCTCCCTCGTTCGCCTGCGTCCCTATTAATTATCCAGCGGCCGCAGTTAGCCGGACTGGGGAAGGGAAACACGGAGCACGGGACCGTATCCTCCTCCGACTACACCCTCTCTATCCCCCCACCCTTCCTTGTTCTCCCAGCAGGACAGCAAGACATGGGTCTCCCCACCATTCCCGGAATCGCTAAGTATGAAGGTTTGTCCGCGGAAATTACAGCGGACTCGGTAATCGCATTTTCTCCTCCTTCCTTATCCGTCTTTCCTCTTTCGCCCACTCACGACACTACTTCTCGTCCCTTCCTTTCCCCCCTGGTGCGAAGAAGGTTCTCTGCATCATTCCTCCTCCCTGAATTATTCGCGACGCTTTTTATTAATACTAGGCGGGATGGGCCGTCGCCGTGCGTGCCTGGGGCCGCCCCTGAGCCCGGTTGCAGTTTTAAAGTCGACATTCATATTCATTGACGCTCTGCATGCGGAATTCATCGTCCCGAAGATAGAGGTGTGGACAGGTGCAAATGCATCTCGAGAGAGTCGAGGCGTGAGTGTTGCTAGTTATTTGATGGCGCTCTACCTTCTCCTGATTAGTTTTCTCTCCGTTAAGGGAGAAATCATATGTTGAATTTCGAAATAATTGTCTTTTTATATACTTGTAGAAGAATGTTAGACGGGTGGCGTCCATGAGTTATCCATGAAACTGTTGCATTTGGCTTCTGTTCGTCATGTATAATGCGCTTTCTATTTGCAAACAAGTCTTTCTTTTATTTATATTTTTGGATATTGGTACTGCTTGCTCTTAGTAATGACGGCGCTATTTCCTTCTCTTATTATCGTTTGCTCTATTAAGATGAAGCTATGTCTTAACTAATAATATACGTACTAATCATTTACAAAATCAAGGGCTCTCATATCTAGTGGCGAAGTTTTCGAGTTAGACTGCGTCTCAAGCATTTGAAGCCCAACGTTTCACACGCGTTGCAGCGAGCATCTTCAGGGTTGAAATGATTGTCGCTTAGAATTGTTTTTTTTTAATATTGTGGAGCTGCGAGGTCTCATTTAATCATCTTTTCGTCGGCGGGTCACAGTTGGTCACGGCGGAGTTCTCTGCGTCTGAATGTCCGGATTGGAGGCATTTCCAAGAGAGGGAAAGCTTGTTGCCATCATCGCGATTAAAAGTACTTGCCCTTTTTGCGATCTCTATTGACTCGCGAATCAAGCGGGGTAGATAAAATTCTTTTTTGGCTATCACCTCTGTCTTTTCAAACTCAATGGAGTGATCGGATTCCGACATCAAGCGTTCGACTACGGCTGAATTTTGCCATTGTCTATTCCTCACGTCTCTACTGTATTCTTGGATTCTGGTCCCAATTGAGCGGCAGGTTTGCCAAACATAACTGCCGCCGCAGCTACATGGTATTGGAAATAAAGGCATATTAGATTCTAGGGCATCATTATTTTTTCCTCCAGTTCATTGCATTTTTATTTATATACGAAATCTTTGAACTGCATCGAAGTAGATTTGGAATGTTTATTTAGAGCTGTACTTCATATGGTAATAACTTTTTGTATCGGTCTCCAAAATGCGAATGCAAATTCATATGAATGAGTCTTACGTCGTGAATGCAGTGTGATGAAGGGAAGAATAAAGTCAAGTTCTCTGCCATATTTTTGGTAAAGTTTTACCCCTTGAGAAGGAAATTTTCTGTCGCACCTAAATCCCAAATATAGTGTTAAGGAAGTACCTAAGTTTCTCTTCTGAGCAACCGAGCGTAGTCGATCGTCTGACTTAAATTACTTTGACCGAAATCTATTCGCTTTTGCGACGCAGCAGATCACGAAGTTCGTCGCTGAACTCTCGAGTTGGTTTATTTTCATTATTTCGTCATTTGAACGCGCACGGTGATACCTTAAGAGCCGCGAGAAAAGTACAAGGCCCCTCAGGAATTTCACCAATGAATGGAGAACTGGGAACCCATACCCTACAAGTAATTTTAGGACCTTTTGTCACCGTAGGTACTCTCATCTTTCCAAGACGGGTTTTCTTCTTCGTCCATCTTTCTTTCCCTTTCCAAAGTGTTCTTCTTTTCCATGAAGGTTCTTTTCTGAGACTTGTTCTTCCATCTTTCCTGAAGCAATTGTGGCGTCTAGAAAACCTCTGCCCATTCATCCCTCGAATCAGTCGCATGGGATGTACTTATTCCCCGTAGCTCTTTGTATCCGAACCTGTGGGATCCCTTTCATAGCCGGTGAAAGAGTGGTAGGCGTGTTCTTCATCACACAAGCACATACTTTCGCTGTCCTCATCCCCTTTGCTCCACACATAGCATCTCCAGTTTCTTTCCTGTGATCCTCAGTCCTCTCTACCCTTACAATCCGATGCCCCGCCTCTCCACTCTTTCATGGCCCGCGCTCCGCCTCAGCCCTCTCATCGCCCCATAAAGCTCAACTCTGCCCCCGCGCATCCACGATAAAAATAGCGAAATGAATTCTTGCCTCTGATTTTCTTTCCCTCGTCCACTGCCGGGACCACGGTGTACGGGGTGAAGTGCTTCTTTACGTGTAATGTCCGCTTCTCAAATTTCCGGTATCTTGGTGCATAATCGAACGCTTTGATTCTTATGCATTGTCGTATGTCGCAACGTGCTTAGTCGTTTTCTATGTTCTCGTGGCAAATCGAGGGTGCTTCCTTCTCTCTTCTTTCCGAGAATTTCTTTTCAACTCCGCCCAACTGTTCCATGTCTCAAGAGCTGTTGAAATGTCGATTGGAAAAACAGCGGGTAGTTAGAGAGGATAGATCAACAGGAGGGGTTCTGAAGACAGGATGTATTCGTTCAAATGCTCTATACCACTCATCAGCTCTCCCTTACCTCGTGCTTTAGTCGAGAGTATCAAGGTGCAGAATATTAGTGTTTGTATCCTTACGTAATGTTATTTTATTCTCCTACAGAAGAGCCTTCTCAGTTTCCCCCTGTCATTCCTGAAGCGATTGCGTCAATAGTCGAGCAAAGAACTAGTGGACATTTTCCAGGATAAGAGGTGTTAAGGCCAATAAATTGCTGGAGAACCTCTCGAAAATTACCGTACGCGATAGGGATACAGATAAACTGAAGAAGTTGTTTTAATTTTTTCTCTAATCGTCTTAATATCTCATTTATTTAACAATTTTAATTAACAATTAGCCATCTTTTACACATATCACTCCACTCCTGTGAAATGTAATTATGAGCCTGGGTTAACTTTCCATGCACGAAGTGTACGTGCTGTCCTGCGGTCCAACACTACGGAAGATTTACTCGTTGACTTCCCCATCGGAGATCCATAGATCCTCATCCATTAAAATTTTAATCTTTAGATGTTTATACTTGATTAAATTTGATTGAGTTAAAATGAAATTTGTTTTATTCGTGTTTCGTTTGGATAACAATGGGCTTTTTTGTCTTCTTAGTTTTCTTTACGCTGTATGTGAAGCTTTCTGGTGACATTTTAAGGCTCTATTTCCTTGCCATTAGGTCGAATGGGCACCCTTTTTGAGGATACAGCCCCGCTTATCTCTGTAGAACTTTCGGAATGTTGGTGCCATTAATTCGCTCTCAGAAAAGTAGTTCACACGTTGCTACTTCGCCTTTCGATTCCCATTTGTTCGCTACGTGTTGTCTTTGTTTCTCTCCTAGACGTTTCCGTGCTTCATCTGACAAATTACCATCATTTGCGGAGTTTCGTGTAAGATGTTCAGAAAAACTCGACGGAAGGCTCCTGCTTTCCTCAGGATGGTATTTCATCCTTCGCTAAAGGTCCTAATTTGTACTCTTGCCAAAGTAAATTCTTCATGTCTTATCTTCATTCATTTAAATTTGTTTGGTATTTAAATTCTAGTAATTTTCATGTTTATTCGAGAACGTCTTATTTAGTGCTGGTGTGACCTTTGAATGGATTGTATCATGTAAAATCCCGTGCATATTTTGTTAGTCCTTCGGTGTGTGTTCACTTTCATGTTGTAATGTTTGTTGAGAATTCAAAGGTGAAATGGAGTGAGATTTTCTTGTTTTATCTGTCCCTAGTTTCTCAGTTGAAGTCAAAATTGCAATTGTTACGGCATAATATTTTTTCAAACCTACATTTGGTACTTAGTATTATTTACTTAGAATAATTTGCCGTTCGTTTTATTTATAGTTTGTTCATAGCTTGTATAGGATTTAAAAGAGTAGTTAAGTCGTGACTCTGGCATCCTTTTCTGCTGTGAATCTATATTATTTTCTCAATGATCACATAATAATCCAAGACCGTAGATCGTACCTAAGTGGACCTCATTTGGGTCCGTTGCCCCTGACAAAACTCATATTTGATTAATTTAGACCAGTAAAAGTGTATTATCTCTTAGAAAAATTAGATTTTCGAATGCTAATTATATTATCTGCTATTGCACTATGATTACGTAGTGTTGGAATTGTCACGTCAACGAAGACTGTGCGAGAGTTCTATGCTCGTCCATAAATTGTACTGGGTTGGCATTCAGCCGTTAGGTGTATTGATTAATTCTCGTTTGCGTTAAGATCGGGGTAATTGACAGGCCTCATGGCCCTACGGCCCTTGTTGGGCGCAACAGCTGGACCTCATTGGAGGGATCTCGAACATCCCCTGCTGGCCTTGACGTTAACTGCCGATAAATTCTCCTGCGATCCATCGCTCGGATTTGGTCGGAAAATGTAATGACGCATGTCAATACTTGAGGTCGAAATGAGAGAAAGTAGAAATCCACACTATCTGGATATATTTGCTGAGCGAATCGTCGGGTGAGAGCAATGAAACGTTATTTCATCGCTGGGTGGTCGTATTTCCTGAGAGCGGATCAGTGTACTTCAGTTCAGACGGTCGGCGGGAGCAGATGCGTGTTTCGAAGTGCGCTGCCATCTGCGCCACCGTAAGAGCGACGGTTAAGTTTTCTTGGAATGTGATTTAATTATGTAAATAGGCATTTTCGATATCGAAGATGAAGAGCAACTAACCTGAATTTCTGAAAGTGTGACCCTTTTTAGGCTTTTATGCCCAGTAAACTCTTTTTGCTTGTCGTGCGACGAATCATGTTAATGTAGCTTCTCCGTAGCTTACGTTTTAAAATCTTTGCTAAGAAAATTTTTCTCAGCTTGTATATGCTTTTCTGTGCTTTCATATAAGCTTAAAGTCCAACTGCTGTTGAGAATGATTGCCTTTTATTGGAATCAGCAGTATTTAATCTAAAGTCTGTGGCGCTAACGACGTGCCACAGCGTAACTAAGAATTCTTACATTGTCGGGCTATTTATTTATTTATGGTAGTGCGAGCGAGATAGTTCCTTAATCATAATAGAGACCATATTCTAATAATACGTTTTAATTTCACCATCTGTGAGACACACGAATTAAATATTGCATTATTAATGGTGCAATAATATAGTTTTACATGACAGAAATTGAAAGTTATCAAGTGAAAATATCTAAATAATTCTTTAACTTGACTCATTTTTTTCACGCGGTACGTTTAAAACTCCATCAAAACGGAAGGTTAATTGTGATCCCAAAGAATTCACTTCGGTGACAATGTGATTAATTTTCAAAAATAGTTGAGAAATCACGCAAAATACATAATTTTGATTTTTTTACGAGATCTAAGTGTAGGAAATGCCTCATTTTCAATATTAGGTCTCTCTGTAGTGCATACACGCACCATTTCCCATATAAAAGGGCTGGTATTTTCTGGCAAATGCCTCAGAAAGTAATGTGCTAAGGGGTTGAAATTTTGGTATCAATGGACGGGTGATATATTTTTCTTTAAAATGAGACCAAATCATTGATTCCTAGGTAAAATGATATTTCGCTCAAACTACCTTAACTCAATATGCTTTCAACGCCTCTAATATTTCTTCTTCATATTCCTAGACAAGAGCGTTGTTTTATATAGTTTTTCATGAGTAATTATAAACAGAGTATCAACGTTGTGGAGAGAGCGTTGGGCTGATTACCAGACGACTCCGATTCAATGTGGCAGATGAGAACTTATAGTTGAAGCCCAACTATGTTTTTTTCTTGCTTTTTTGCGTGCTTGCGTTTGTTTTTACTTGATAGATCTTTATGGGTAACAACTGGCAGCCCAAGGAAAAAAATGGTCCCTTTATCCTGATATTTGAATGGCACGCGCCGATTGGCTTCAAACGTTCAATTCTCATGGATTTAGTCCTTGTGTCTCCTCGGCGTTAATCATGATGTTCTTATAGGCAATAAAATAGACTTATTACTCTGGATAATTGTATGCGGATCAGAGGTGTGATTTCGTTCTCATAGCTTTAATCCAATTTCTTGTGCCAATTGTCGTCTTGAGGGTTAATGGACACACCTTGAAACACTCACTCATTTTAAATCTAAAAGTCGATAAACTGCATCATCAGGTCACATATAATCTACAGCCTAAAACACGCGTATTTGTAAAACTGTGAAAAGGATATTTGAAATGGATGAAAATGTGTTTGTTTCCGTGTATATCTACCTCAGAAAAATGAAAGGGATGATAAACGAGTGTTACGTGGTGGAAAATATCGAACAAACCCGTGTGGGAAAACTTGAGGAAGAAAATTAGTCATTCGGGCCTCCACGGTGATCCGTGAAAAAAACGTCGGATTGAAATAAGGCCTTGAAACATCGTCGGAAATCGAACCCGGTTATCTCAGTAGCCAAGCGATTGCACAATTCAATGGACCTCAAAGCTGCGACTCCTTCCTTCTTATCTCACATTTCCTGCTTATATGTTCGAGTGGAATTCCATCCTTGCCTTCTCGCGATAAATGGGTGTAGCTGAAGCAGAGTTCTTGGTAGAAGTGTGGCTTGGAAAATTTGTATCAGTCCCCGTCCTCCCAGTACCTCCTATTCAAGAAATGAGATGGAATTATCGGTGGGAACTTGTGGGAACATACAACAATGAAGATCATTCGCGCCTTAAGGATCGGTGGATAAAGGTTGGGTTTTTTGGCAGAGGAGGAAGGAAGAAGAGAAACCCGGTGTCCGCTGTCACTTAATCTTCAATGAAAGGTGCCAAGGGGGTCAACAATTGCACGTATCATCCGACGGACGGTGTTCAAAACTTGAACAGTTCTCCGCTAAGCACCCAAGTAGGGATGGAGATGTCGCTACACCACCACCGCCGCTCACGGAATTCGAAAACATGTCCTTGGAAATCAGAAGCCAGTAGTTACTTGACAACCCCACCTACCCGATCCTCATGGAGTCCTTCCTATGGTTTTTAAATGCATTGCCATGCTGTTATGATACATTTTGTCCTGGTATTCGTCCTTACCTAGATATTAAAAATATTGTCCCAAGGCAAGCCTTCTGATACAGTAAGTACGTGTGAGTGAAAATATTTGCTTAGATTTATGCGTACGTTTTCTCCCGTCCCTTATATCTGCTTGTGGAGACATTTCCCGAAAGTCCTATCCTCATGAAGTGTAATGTCAAAACATCGTCGCTCTTTTGATGAGCGAATAAAATCCGATTCGTAGCCATGGGCATAAAAATTCATTTCGGTTTGGCGGATTCGTGCATTCAACGTGGTCGCCGCTCGGTAACCGCTTGGTTTTTCACTTCCCGACGGCGCGCGGCCACAAAAGGGCCTCATCAAATGTTTAAGCACCCCGCGGGAGTGTGAGGAGTGCGGCTGGAAGCCACTTTTTTCCCCTGTAAGTGTGGCCGAGCGGTCAGGCGGCAAACGAAGGCCCCTTCTGCCGCCCGGGCGATGAAGTGCCTTTTCGTGGACGGCGAGGAACAATCACGGCGTGAGAGGCGAAGCGTTAACCCGGTGCAGTAAGGTCGTTCCGCCCACCAGCCGCCCCCGCCGAAGGGGTTGATGTAGCCACCCTCCTCCACCCCCGACAACCTCCCGTGGGGTTCGCGCATAATGGTGGCTCGACGGAGAGGAATCTTAGGAGGAGGCCGCCAAGCGTTAAAACCGCCTCTCAGCCGAATTCTTCCCCGGCATTAATTGCGCCCGTCGTCTGACCTCATAACCCGCCCTTGACTTATTCACAATCCGTTTCTTTTGTTTACTTTCCCTACCTCTCTTCACTTTGCTTTACTCTCGGTCGGCCGGTCTAAAGTCGAGACGTGCCCGCTCCATCCTGACGGAATATGCGGGGAACAATGAATGGGCCTCGTCCAGGCGCCGGAGGTTTAATGTAGAGGAACGAACGCCTGGCTGCAGGGCAGACGGAGCGGGATCCTCCGCGGAGATAGAAGTAGATTTAAGAGAATTTACGTGCATTTGGGTGGTTCCATCGTAAAATGACTTAAATTTCATTCTATTTATACTCCGGTAGCGTTAAAGTTTGCCGTAAATAGATAAATACGACATTAGAAATCTCTTGTTTACATTTATTCATATTACAGAGCGTGAAATAACATCTTGAAAAAGTTTGGAAAATCTATAAGGCTGACCTGTGGGGTTTCCTTTAATTATAACATTCAGTATCAATTATTTCTCACAGTAAGTCATTCAGATTGAACAGAGGAGAAATAGAGGTAATATTGTTTTTTTAAGAATGTTGTAATCCAAAAATACTTGTATGAACACAAATTCTCGTGTGCATGGATTTGCATATTAACGCAGACAAACATTTTTTGTAAACAACTAGAACTTACCTTTCCCCGCCATTTTTGTCGTAAATTAATTTCAAAAGTACGTAGTATTAATGCGTAAATTTGTAAAAAAAAAATAACTAATTTAGCATTTTTCTGTCCAATACAAATATATTTTATAAAAAAAACTGTTAATGAAAAGACGTTCTATCCTGACAGTTGAAAGGCGAAAAATTTACGTAGCTGCCAATTTCTTTTTTGAGTTTCTAGCAAATTACTTTAGTAATTGGAGTCGAAATACGCTTCCTCAATGGAAGTGACACTGAATTCATCTTTTCTGTCTGGAAAAAAGTGAACAATTAAAACTTTTTTTTAGTTATCTGCATAGTTTGTACCCTAATTTTGTTTTGTTAAATAGCTCAGGGGTATCCCCCGTGCGAGCCGTATTTTTTTAAGGAAAAACAAAAATATGGAATTCAGTATTGGTTTTAACTCACACAGTCGCAGTGAAGCCTCCTTAAGCTGGGGGAGGTGAGTGGAAAATTTGGGAAGCGTCAGAGTGGGAGAGGGAGGTGGCTGGGGTGGTGTCGAAGGGCTCCTTAGGGGATGGGAAGGCGGGGACACTGGGACCCTGGGAAGACAAGGGCGGCGGGGACGGAATTTCTGGGCGCGCATTGATTAGAACGGCGATGTCGAACCTTTTTTCATTTGGTCTGCTAAAATTGATAGAAATACCTACGTCTAGAAAAAATTCTTGCTTCCAATCCGAGAAGTAAAAGGGTCGATTGGCACGGTTATGTCAGCTTCACGATTCATGACTACGGCCAGCAGGCCATAAAAATACTCCTAAAGCCTTGGAATAATTTTTTTTGGTACCTTCACATTGAATTCTTTCGAACTCCCTGAGGAAGAACTCTGCATTAAAGCCTCCTTTGCCCCGGCTGGAAGATTAATGGTGCCGGCTGGAGAGTTAATGGAATTAAAGCTGTGGGGTTGGTGGGACTGTGCACCTGTTCATATTGAACGACTAATCGAATTTCATATTTTCTAAAATATGGCTTTTTTAATTGTCTGAAGTAGGGGCTGACCGTGTAATGTGATAATAAATAAAGATAACAGAAGCAGAAGCCAATTACTACGGAAGGAACCCTATTAATATATAAATAAAATAACACCCTGGACCGTTGTTTAATTCCCACTCTAGTTAGATATAATGAATTGAGTTTCAAAATCCCCATCACCGTGATCATTGATCTTATTTTTTCCCAATTCTCCTACGTGTATAGATAGGATAGTGCTTTGCGAATTGAATGGCAGTATTTCCCTTGCCTGTCATAAATGTCAGTGTTCTGACACCTAGCTTTAGTGATGGACCATAGTTGGAAAAGGTAGTATTCGCTTTTAAGATGGCAGATTTAAAAAAGTGCGAGTTATGGGCGGTATTTTCTTCGTATCAAACTTAAAATAGGTGATATAATTTACATTTTAGATTTTAAAAGCGAGTACAAGCAGGTCTCGCTATTTATAGTAGAGGCCAGTGACTGAGTAAGTAAGCACTTGCTTGCTTGCTTTTACGGTGGATTGTGCATTTTTGAAAGTATAGGTAAATATTTCATCTTGCCCTCGATAAATCGATTTATCGTAACATTTTCTGGAAATCTATTTTCCTGCCTTAAGTTCCCAAATAAATTATTATTTTATCCCACGCTACCATTACTTCTCTTATAATTTGCCTCTGCTTCTAGTGGTTTGGAAGTCGTATTAAGTAAAAAATTAATAGTGAAAAAGTCGAGCAAAATTCCGGCTCTGATCTGATTTAAAAGTCAGAGAAACTTCATTGAAATGTTCTGCGCCTAGCAACTGAAAGTAATTAAGCGTCTGGTAATTCTGTCTCTCCATTCACAGCTTTTCCCGATGTTTCCAGCGCGGTTTCTGTCTCCTCGTTGCGTGCTAATTATTTTGGTTTGTATCCTATGGATTTGCGGTCTACAGATTTTTATAATCCCTTCTTACCCTCTTCGATTTACATTCACGGAAAATGTATTTTGACTCAATCGCGTAATGAGGCATTATTTCGTAACCGTAAGGATTAGAGTCGCCGCCATGGGGGTTTAATCGGCCCTATACACACTCATATATGTAACATTTTATGCCTTTATGAGATCCATTAAAGGTGAAAGGAGAGCCACAGTGCGCCAGCGAATACAGAAAGTTAGAATATCGCGGAAAACTGATGTTACGAATGATTGCCCATTTTGGTAACGCATCACATGAGTTGCGGAGTCTTAATTGTTTACATGACAATTATTTAAGTGTATCTTAACGTTCGTAGACAAACACAACCCTCTGTCACTTTATATATGTTTCTAAATAATTTGAATCAGTATGCACAAATTTTCTCCTAAACGCGTAATAAGACATTTCTCATTTTAATGGTGGCTAGCTAATATCAAGATATCACGCCGGGTGAGAAACTCGTATTTGCGTATGATTTTTGCTTAACTATCGAATTCCGCACCGAAAATCTATCAGATAATGGTTTAATTTAGACGAAAAGTTCAAAAACTCATCCATCATTTATCACATGCTTGGTGATTATACATTATAATTAATACATGGTTGGTGATAGCCACCGAATAAACAGATGTATTTACGTAAAATGTGGTCCAAGAATTTTTTTCGACTTACGCGCAAAGTTTTTAGAATGTTCTCGCAATGACTCATGATTACCGCTCCAGCCACTTTAATTCAAGAGAAATTTAGGCGGGGGTACATGCGAGCTGGATGCTCTCGTCTCAGGACTGCTTTGTTGTGCAAGAGACGCTATCGTGCTTGCCAAGCCACTGACGCGAAAGATAAACCCAACGTCGTCGCGCTTGTACGCCTGATTTCTCACAATTTGTTGACAATCTCCAAGCATTGATCAATGAATCACATGTTCTATTCAGTGATTGGAAAAAAGATACATCGTTACCTACAGCAGAGGGCCAGGAAAAACAGTTTTTTTACCGGGTTTGATAGTGTGGTGGGGTGGATTTGAGATTGCGGGAAGGAATGTTGATGAGCCCCGCTAGTTTGTGGCTTTAGTCTAATCAGCCTCGCTTGCTTAGAGTGGAGGAGTCTGGGGCCGTTGAAAGGAGGGTGGGGTTCGGCAAGAGGAGGGCCTCAAAGGCGTGTATGGCAGAGGTGGAAAGGAGGGGGAGAGCAAGTTTCGAAGGGAGATGATAGTCAAAGAAAAGGGTCCGCAGTCGGTGGTGAGGAGATTGCGAGACGGAGGGTGGGAGTTTACTGGAGCTGTGGCAAGGAAGTTGTTAGGGCCACAGGAAGGAAGACTTGGTGAAATTCTTCCGATGAGAGTTCACTAGGGTTCTGGCTGGAAATATCCGGAATATTTTCATCTCATTTATACTAAATGGATGACGGGTTTTAATTCTCGTGTAGCGTTACGGTTCATGAGTTAATAGCACCATCATGCAATAGACCCGGGATCGTGACTACTTTATAGGTATCATATTCTCTACTCCTCTGGCGATCACAATCGCTAACTTTTAGGAGCAAGTATTTAGTTATGAGTAGAAAATTGGTAGAAGCTCCATCATTATTGAATTTATTTTGAGATTTCTCTGGAGAAGTTTGCTCTTACCGCCTTTAAGTATATTATGTCGAAAGAAGATAATTTCATCTATATTTAATCCAATTAAGCTTCATTTTCAGGGGCACTAGACTTTGAGTCATTTGCTGTTTTATCGTGTTCTTACGTTGATACGTGCGTAAGCCTAAAGTTTTTTTTATAGACATGTTGTTTCCGTTAGAAAAGAGTGAATGGGAATGAATGCAGCGTTCTTTGTTAATTCTGATGAGCTGGAAAAAACTCCCCGTGAAAGTATTCATAATCACCTGTCTTTGTATGGCGCCGTGTATAGGAAAGATGCGAGCAACTTGGGGGTTAATGGGCGCCGAGGGAGGATGGAGAAGTTGCGGAGGGCGGGTGACAAAAGGAACCTTCTCTCGGCAAAGATGGGATGCAAGGAGAGGGGGGTGGGATTTATATGGAGGGGTGGGCAGTCAGAGGGGAGGGATTTGGAAGAGAGAGGCCCCGGAGAGGGAAACTAACTCCTAACCCCACCCACCCGCCGCTCCCCGTCTGTGTGTCCGTGAGGTGAGAAACCCGAGTCGGCGAACGGCGGGAGCGGAGGAAGGAGCCGAGGGATGAGGCGGGAGCAGTGGCAGACTCAAAAGCGGGAGAGTGAAACAGCTGGCGGCGTTTGTTTTTTGTTCTCCAATTCCTCCCCCCCCCCCATACTACCCTCTTCGGCCCCTTATGTGTGCATATGTGTGCGTTTGCCGTCCTATGTGGCAGCGGCGACTTCAGAACGGTATGAAACGAAAAGATATTTTGTTTCTCCTTTCCTCCGTTATCAAGCACTGACGTTAGCAGTGCCGCAACTACTACCTCAATTAAATATTTAAAAAATTAAATTATAATGTTTTATAACTCCAACACAATTAAAATTTACATTAAATTAATTAAAAATAAATAACACCTATATTTATTTCTGAAGACATAGGTCTATTCATTTATGAGTCATGATATTATTCTAATGCCTACGCCTCGCGTATTTATTATGCTTACTCAGGGCTTAGAGTTCATACTAAATTTCTCTATATGAGATAATGATGATACATAGCAGCCAAACCCTCACTGTCTCATGAAAAGAAATTCATTAGTAAATCTGAACCCTGTGGAAGCACAGCGAATATGCGCAACGTCGGATAAAATGATAGACCATAATTCATCAATGGTTGATCCCATGCCAACAGAAAATAGTAATATAAATTAGGTCGAGAGAAGAAATAATCTGGATAAAATAAGATCATCATTCCCTGACTGATCACTTCTCGATAAACAAGTTTTTCACTATAATTGTCGATGTGAAGCTCGGGGTAGCTTCCCCGTCAAGGTGTTGGAGTTAACGGAGATGGGATCACATTGGCACAACCAATTGAACCATGTACGCAAACGGAACGTTCGTTAATCTGCTGGTATATATCTTTCTGGAGATAGTCAAGTGTATTGTAAGTAGTGGTGGAGCTCGTTCAACTTCTTGGAAGGGTACGCTCTTACCTCGCAGTACAAAAAACTTCGTGTTATACATAGTTGACGCCTTTAATGAAAATCAGTACATCAACCATAATCGCGGATACATACCTATGTCTGCTATTTTCGTATGACTTCTAGGTTCAGGACCATGCATCGGTTACTTTTCACTCAGTATTTTATTATCAGGTTAAGCTACACTTAAGGGGTGAAATTTGGCATTAAAAATTATTTGAATCACCCAGGACTCGAATCCGGATCTCCCAACTGCTAGTCACGTGTTGTAACCCGTTGAACCAAAAGTAGCATTTTGCCGTGATTTGGAATTTTTCGTTTCCCTTGTTGAAAAATGCCTCTCTTTCGGCGTTTATCTGAAGCGCTCCCTCTCACTTTGTTAATATTTTCGTTTTTACCTCCCAGAATTATTAAGGGTCTCAGGAAATTATAAATTACATAGTTTTTAAGTTTGTGACTTCTTAGATGTTTGTTTCTCTTGAAGGAGGCCTACTATATTAGAAAATATCCTAGGCAATCAGCTGCAATATTTTTCAGCACTTGGGCGTTAGACGCAAGACCCTTGCGGCCGCGCTGGAGAAATACTTCTACTGACGGTGGCCGTCGACATTAGGAACTTATTCCCTTTTAAATCGCCTATCGTAAGTTACTCCCGTTGCGATGGTGTAGCACAAGCGTGTTGGATTTAAGCCGCGATGCAAGGAATGTCGCGGGTTCGCAGGGCGTCGCATGGTGGTGGTGTTTTTTCAAGAATTTCACATCGTGATGGTGGAGGGGTCGGGCGCTCGCCGCGGGTGTTCTGCCGAATTGAATTTTCCCGATCCCCGATATATTGACCGCCCTCACATTGTTTTCAAGGCGCAGGGCAAAGCTTCGCTGTCTCGCGTCTGGCTGCCAGTCTGGCCACCAAAGGATGCCATTATTATTGTTTCCACCCTCTTTTTTTGTAACCCCCCGTCCCAGTGATATTTTCCCAATATTTTCGCGTGTTTTGCGTTCGCAGTTGCGCTTCCATCTCATTCAAATATCGCTCGGAATAATAGTCCCGGCTTCCGGCGGGATATTCAGACTTTTTTGAGTTGATTTACGCGTCTACGACTCTTTCGACGATGAAACTGCTTGTTTTATTGTTTTCTACTTGTAATCTTTTGGAAATGCATTAACCGTCCTTTAATTTAGTGAAAATTTCTTCTTCTTTTTTTCTTTCGTGGTAGTCTTTGTTTTCCGTGTGAATTTGCAAAAACAAAATGTGACTGCTGCTAATGGGATGAAAGCATTAAACTCATAATATACTATAATTTTCCAATGGACCTTGTTTGTAATCTTTCATTTATGCGTCAGAGAAACTCTCATATTGGATTTTAGTGTACATCGCCCTTTAAGTGTTTGGACTTCCTCATTCCTCACACGCCGTTCAAATCATGTCTATGTTTTTTTGTGACAGAAAGTACGCAAATCGAAATCTCCTCTTTGCCCCTGAGGTAACTTCAGCCAAAAATTGTGAATGTTTGCCCCTAGATGTCCCTCGAATGCACACAGAGATACATACATGCTGAGATTTTTCATGGAAATTAATCGTGCAGATCGCGTCAGGCTGTCGTGCAATGTTATAATCCATGTGAGTGATAAATTACGCGCATTTCGGGTGCTAAACGGTGTAACGTCTTCGTGCAGAATATTGTGGTTGCGCCAAATTTTATAAATCTTTACTACTCTTGCATTTCACGATAGAGTGATGCGTATATGCCTCAGGCGCCGTTGCAATTGCATATTTGTATCCCAAAGTTCACATAACTGGTCCTTATATTCCCTCGCTCCCTCAACGATGGTAATATGTTCGTAGATAAAATTGGAATGACGTGATGCGTTTCGCAAAGAAACGCATGAAAAGTGGGGTGAGAATGAGGCCACTGGCCCAGAAATCGTGGATGGTTGCAGGAAGTATAAAAATATTCCTTGGCCATCCTGAAGACGGATGATGTTCCTCAAAATGTTCAGGGTTGATCTACGTCGGTTGTGTTCCAAAGGAGAGGCAATCTTGTGCACTGTGATCCGTGTTGCCGTACGGAGAGGATATTGCGAGGTGCGTCAGACACCACGAGGGAAGGACCGCGGTATTCAATGGCGTTAGGAAAAAAACGGGTGGATGGCTACGGAATGAAGTTCTCCTTCGCCTCCACTGGCTTCAATGAGAGAAGCTTTGTCTCCTCCGTATGAGGTCTTAAAGCGTTATGAGGAGCGTCCCGCCGTGCTTCCTTTCCATTCCCCTCAACTGTTTGGCCATTTTTCTCCGCGTATATATACATGGCCAATGAATAGGCGCGAAAAATTCGCTGTATCGTTGCCACAAGTAATAGTTCGATGCATGAAAATTCCCGAGCCTTTGGTATTACCGAAGACGCCCTGAGGGAATGCATCCGCGTTCTTCAAAGTTAGTTTTTTTTCCTATTTAAAGTCCTCCCAACTGTGTGAATTTCTACGAGACGTGGATGGTCTTTCGAGAATCGAGTTTACTCGGAGCTCCGTTGCATGGAACGGTGGAGATAAGTCGGGGCAAAGTAAAGGCCTGCAAATGCGGTGAGTGTGTGTGTATATATATGAGGGGGAGGGAGCTGTCAACTGGAAAAAGAGTCGCTCTGGCTGCCTCCCGGCTGGAAGGCAAATGACATCGTGCTGCCTCCACCACTCCATCCCCCTCTTTCCTCTGTCTCTTTTTCCCCACCCCTCCCTCATGTTCTCCGTCCTTTTTTCTGTCTCCTTTATCATCTTTCTCCATTATCCGCCGTCTTCCTCCTCTCCTGCTTCTAGCTCTCTTGCGTATCATTGTCTTCCCTACAAATTCTTGAGCTTTATGCAATAGACTTCTGGTAGTGGTGCAACGTGCCTCGATGGCTTAGGTTATTTTGCGCTCATACTTCCCGCTACTTGCAGATAGAGGCAACTGCACTCGGACGAATAGGAGAATCATCCCTTCGAATTAGAGCCGAGACAAACATTGTCAAGAGTGAATGACCGAGCGTGAACCCATGTTTCCGTCGTGGCAGGCCCTTGAAAAGCGTCGGCAAGCGTAGAGAAGAAGAAGAAAAAAATGTATACACCCTGGTGAAAATGCTTTTAATAATGATTCTTAATTTCACGAGAGGAATTAGGCATTAGTTGGTTTTTAATTTTCCTTGAAGAACCTAGATATTCTTACAGTGTGAAAAATATGCTGGTTTTGAGCCACCGTCTGTTGCTTTCTCTCTTATTTCTTCGCTCCCCAGTCTTCCTCTTTTATCCTCTTTCTCCATTTCCTCTCCTCCTCGTCTCTTGGCTCTTTCTCATCCTCTCCTCTCTTCCGTAACATTGTTTCCCCGCGAATCATGAAGCACGTGAGAATGGCGTTGGCGAATGAAGCGGTGGAAGATAAAGGAATGTAAATGGAAAAATGAAAAGATATGATAGTACTAGTAATATTTAATTTCACGTTCTGACGTGTACACTTGGAATTACTCCCACTGAGCATACAAATCTGTTATACGTATCCTTCGGGCGTAAAAAATATATTTACTCATCCCAACTCCCTTTTCCCCCCTCCCTTTTACTCTTCCCTCATCTTATTCCTCCTTTGTCCTCCTTCCTCGACCTCTCTCTCTTTCTCTTGCCTTCTCCATCCCTCCACTTTTTCCATTGTCTTTCCCAAAAATCGTGAGTATGTGAGCAGCTGCAACGAATGAAGAGCGAGAAAATGAAGAAAGTCAATTAAAATGATGAGATAATAGTGATGCACCATTTTCCATTACGAATTACTTACTTCTGTTTCCTTGTTAGCAGCATAGATATCCATCCTTTAGAAGTAAAGGTCTCCTTGTTTTGGGGGACCTTCAACTCCTCTCTTATTTTTACCTTCGTCTATCCTTGCGGACGGCCAGGGTTCAAATCCCGACAGAGGAGGATATTTTTTTAGAGTGAACCCTATCCTTACGTGGGTGTTCTGTGGAGGGCGTTTCAAGTGCACCACTCTGTGTGTCGTATTAGACTTTATACCGTGGTCCCCTTGGCGCCTTTCGTGAAGAGCAGGCTAATGCCAACGCCAGGCTACTGTCCTTCCTCCCTCCATTCTCTAATGATCCTTCACTTACCTACCTACCCACCTGTTCTCAATGGCAAAAAATGACCTCAGTTGTCAGTCGCCTCCCCAAATAACCCACTAGCCATCCTCTCTCGCCCTGCCATATCCTTCTTCCCCATTACTCATCTTCCTCGCCATCTCACTCTTGCAATATCCTCGCACGTGCCATTCTCTTCTCCGCGAGGAATGGAGCACATCAGAGAGACAAATTAGGCGAGGAGTAGAAGGAAAAAGAGAGGTGGTGGTGAAAATGGTGAATACTTTATGCATGCTAAATTATTGAGTAATGTTTTTTATCGCTCCCTTTGTGTTTTTTGTGAGTAACGTGGACCTCCTTCAGGAGTGAAAAATGAGGAAGTATGAGGCTTCCCATCCCCACCCTCTCTTTCGTAATCCTTTATGCTTTTTCCTTATACTCTTCCTCCATTACCATCCCCATTCCTTGCACTCTTTTTTTTGCATTCCCCTCATATCTTGCGTTTTCTCTACCGCATGCACACCCTTTCGTGTTCTTGAGGGGCATCGGCGACCGCGGCGGAAGAGAAGAAAGGAAAGAGAAAATTAGTAACATACGATATTGATAATGGTTCTTTTTCTTTTTATAAACCATTAATCGTTTGTTCTGTCCTGCTAATTTCAACTCTAAAAATGTCATTGTTTTCGATAGTCTTCCATCTGCTAAGGAGTGAAAAAATCTCCTTACCTGTGGTCCTTCATTCCTACTGGGCCATCCGCGTTTGTTGACTCCATGTGCTTATGGAGAACGCTGTTGCCAAACTCATGTCTTGCCCATGTAGGCGAACTTTCATACCCAGTTCTAAATTGAACTTGGTTACTTTATGGAATGGCATCTGCACATATATGCAGCTGGAATACGGCAATGATACTAACTTAGATTTCCCGCTGCTATTAGCAACATCGCTCCTCCGGCCCTCCGGTGATTTACACGGGAAACAAAGCTGTAATAGAGCCGCACTCTCAACTAGATACTGAACGGACTACACCTTCCTGTATCTTGCTCAATCGTAGGTATCCGCTGTGTTAGATTTTCGGGTTCCCATTGCATTAATTTCTGTAGAGAAGAGTTATCACTTCGACGTAATGATGCCCGTCGGAAAGTGGGCGCATTTGTTTTCTACGGAAACAACTTACGCGGTGTGAACCCGGAAATATAGGACTTTTCTCTCGTCAGTTTTCCTCCCTCATCTTCCGTTAACTTTCCTGCTCTCCCTTTCTCTAGCCCTCTCCAGTTCACGTCTTTGACTTCCCCTTTCGCTCTTCGAGCACAGGCGAGCGGCTGTGGCGAATATGGCGAGGGATGAGAAAAGGGTAGATGGAAAACAAAGGAAATACATAAAAGTAGAGGTAAAACCATATTTACCTGAAAGACTGAGTGCAAGATAGATGCGAGTAAAGCGAGGGAAGGGTCGAAAGAAAAGTGAAGAGAAAGGTTGATAGATATGTAGATGATATTTATTCATTTTCGTTGTGAATTACGAAGTCATAATTATTTCCAAGGAGACTCTTGATGTAATACTTCTAGAGCAAAAGAACTGCTGTTTTTACATTCAAACTAAATGCCAAACTGGGAAATAAAGGAAGGAAACGAGCTGTTCCCTTATGTACAACAAGTGTTCCCTTTCTCAATAAGTGCTGAGTCAGAAGCAAATCTAAACATCGTAACCGGCAACTAGGATTGTATAGTCACGGGATTTATGTTATGCATAAATCAACTTCAGCACCCGCTATAAAGTGTCATTTGCCTCTTAAAAAGTTATTTTCAGTCTTGTATTCCCACAGCCTTTGAAATTCATAAATTAGAGGGCAGTATGAGATCTTATTTTCCGGCCCGGTCGTGTACTGTTCGACCGGGCCTGAAGGATACGAGCGTCATCGTACTGTCAGGGGCACGGATAAACATTCAACTCACAGCACTGAAAAAATATCATATCAATCCTGTATATGAGATTGAGAGAGAGACTCACTGTTGTTGGATGATATCATTGCATTGAAATGTATTTTTGGTTACGGGTGTGTCGTTTCAGCCACTTCAGAGCACTCGCCTTGAGCGAAATTTGGAATGAGGCGAACTATGTCCCTATGATCGGAGTAAAAATTTTTCCGGCGTACATTAGTGGTGAATGCCTCGCGTATGTTAAACTGTTCAATATTCTCTTCCTGCCAGCATTTGCAAAGCAGGTGTTTGATATAGAGAGGGAAAAACTTGGAGAATGGCAGTGAAAGGGATAGAGAGAGACGCAGGGGAAGTGAATGGGGGGGTACGAGGAGTGGGGAGAAGCCCCGTCGCCCCGGACCTTTCCTGCCCAAGGCGACGTGGAAGATAGAAGCCGAGTGTCGTGGCAGCGTCAAGACTTGTGAAGTATTCCCCCCGTCACAGAGAGGAATGCAAACAGTTGACAGTCCCGCGGGACTGCGCGGAAGGGCGTGGTGGACATTTCCCTAGCCTTCGGTTAATCCTCTCTTTTTGCGTTTTCACCTGTCGTTCGCGTTCGTCGGCATCGGATGTCAATATCTCCCTTTCGCGATATCGAATTCTCGCGGCCGGTCCCCCCTCCGATTTCAATATGCTGAAGAAATGTCGTCGCGGATGCGGCGAAGTTGTCTCCCTCCCTCCGACGCGTGCTCCTCTAAGACCGGCATTCCGCGTTCAGTTTTCGTTTCCAGAGATATCGACTGCTGACAAGCACTCATTGATTTCTGCTACCATCTTTAAAAGGGTTTCTACGTTAAGTGTCATGCCTGGATGGAATACTCCTGGAAATTCTCAGTTACCTGAATAGATGTATTTCCTTCGCTTGCAGTGTTAACTTACCATAAATTGAATGCGATGTGTCAAGTAAGTGTGTCAACCCTTCAGAACCCTGCCTCGGCATTTTTTGATGTGCGTATATCTTCATAAATGAAATAAGGGAGATGTTCCGTCGTCAAAGGCTTATATATCGTGACTTGATGACATTCTTTGATTGTGCTTTTCATCCGCAGTAGACTAAATAACTTCATCTCCATCTTACGTTTTTTTTTATTTATCTACCGCCATCCCATCCCATGCTCCATTAAATATTTACTCGGAGATTATCCCGAGACTTGGTTTAATTTCTAATTTAATCGGGAGTTTAAAAAGCTTGTACTTAAAACTTCACTCTGACACCTTTAGGGGTGGAAAGAGAAGGAAAAATAAAATAAAAATGCTTATTCCCAGGTTGTTGACTTCCTTGTCGTTTCGTTTAAGATTTCTTCTCTGTATATTTTACTCAGTAACACCCGCACCTTTGATAAAAATTCCGTTCGTCGTCTCCTATCTCGTTCACACTTCTCTGAATATCTCTCTACGTTCGAAATGCATTAACAACGGAGCCAAGCCCGTTTAGGAGATCCTTCTCCTTCTATGGGGATGTTGAAGTGTGCTTGGATATGACTGGTTCTACATCCATTGCCCTTAATGTTATGCTCGCCGTCAGTATGAACATGGAAGGTTATAACGCTCCTGCCAGCATTATTGTATGGAACTAGAAAAAGAATGATTGACAGGTGATTCCGAAATATCCGGTTGGTGTTACTGTAGTAAAATACAGCCATTTCAATTTTTGTGCAATTGGCACAGCAGGATTTTCAGTCATAATCTTCATTTTAAATTAACAGGTAGCAAGTTCGTGTATCAGTAAAAAAAAAACAGCCGGAAATTACGTATTACACTGCATTTAATATTATTTCATAAATTTATTTGCTTAGTTGTAAGAGTTACAATCCTGGAATTGCGCCATTCACTGACCTTGGTCGGACACGCTTTCCCACTTTCATGGTACTATTATGAGTTTCATTCACCTCAAACTCTCAAGAATATTCTGATGTGGTGTCGATCGGTAATAAAAAGAAATTGCAGGGCATATCTTAACGTCGCATGAGCTCCGGGAATCGATGGTTCGCTTCGCTGCGAGCGACGATGCACTCCTCTTATGGAGGGCTACACCGGCAGAGTCTGCGAGCATTTCGCTGTCATTCCATCGTCCCCTTTATGAAACCCCTCCGGTCGCCATAAAATGCGAGGGCCGCTCGTCCGCCACGGAAGCCGAGGCCGTAAATCTCCATCCGTCCCTTCGGCAAAGGCTCCGAAGTGCGCGCCCCCTTTATTTTAACCAAACGACGAAAATAATTGAAGTCGCCGCCGGGGCACGGGGTCATATCTCCCCCCTAGAAAAGAGGGGAGGGTATGCTTTCGGGGGAGGTATGTATGTACGTACCGGGGAAGGGGAGAGGAAAGGGTTTTGACCCCTCGGAGAATGTCTGGTCTTCCCCCGATTGCATGCGAGGAGCTTGAGTCAAGTGATTACGGGAATCAGAATGGCAGTAAGTCGCTGCCGCCGCGGGTGAGGGAACAGAAGGGGATTGGGATTCCGAGAATAGAAGCTCGCCTCTTCCTCTTCCAGCCTCGGGGAGCCTCGAAACTTCTCTCCTTCTGCGTCTACGCCTTGCTTTCCACTTTCCCGGCGTCCTTATCATTCGCCGACCGTGTTCGCTTTCGCTCGCTCCTTCCATTTAGAATGCTCAGAGGGGCGGTGCTTCGTCGGTCTTCCCTCGTCCTGGGATTTTTATTTTGAAGGGGGATCACAATTTTTGCTCCTATTTTTCTTGTGTTGCAAATCCACGTTTAATTTTCAGTTCCAACTACTTGAAAAACTTCTCGCCTGATCCGCTGGTGTAGAGGAGTCTTCGGAAACGGCCGGAATGGGAGTTAAAACTTAAAACTTGGGGCTGTAGTTCTCAAGGATGGGTTGAATGATCATCCGTTGGGCGGGAGTGCGTAAAATTTGCCATTGATTCGAAATTAATATAACACTGAAGAGCACTCAGTATCGTCGATTCGATCGACAAGAATGTCGATTGTTTCTTTTTTTTATTCGCTTTTTCTCAGTTGCTGTTATTTTTTTTGCTTTTATACTGTTATCTTGAGCGATTTACTGTGATTAATGCGTAGTGATCTTGTAGAGCTTTCTTCGTAAAAGAAAGCACTAATATTCTAAAATCAATTTTTGGCCCTGGTTAGGCTTCGCTCATGTCGAAGATTAAACGACTGGTCCTGGAGGACGAGACAGATAATATACTGAATTCGTAAATAATATTTTTAATTCATGCCTATCACTATGTTAATTTTAACTAAGTATTTTATCATAATTTCATCTTTGAGTGTAATTTTCCTTGTCCCTTTCACTACCTTCTTAGCCCAAATGTTCACCATTACCGGTCTAAGAAGCAATATGCAGTGATGAGTGGGTATAAATTACTGTACTCAGCTTTGTACACTTGCTTAACGTAGGTCAAACCAAATGCGATTAGATTCTCATTAAATTATTGTCTTGCTATTTTATGTTTTGATCTACTTGTTGTTCTACCTACCTAATATCTTTGCCTTAATTACTTCATGTGAAAGTCTCATTTTCTGTGGGGAGAACTTTCAGCGGATTATGCTAAATTTGAATCGTTATCCATTTAACCCCTTTTAGGAAATCAACAACTGAAGAAAGTGTAGTAGCCACTTTTTACTTTGTCGAATGATAAGATTTGACATCGACCATTGTTAGCTAAATATATTTATATGAGGAGAAATCGCTAGACTTTAATTGGAGATCTCGAGAGAAAGATAGTAACCACCCAGCCTCTGTAGTTATTCGACTAAATATAATTGCCTGTGTGGCCTCGACAAACTCTTTATCAAGTCAAAACCCCACTAACTGAGTCATATTAGCCTGAATCCTCGCGAGGAAGTACCGGTTGTCTCGTGGTCCATCTTCATGTCTTCTAATGTCCGCGAGGAGGCTTCGAGCTCATCGTCCAGAGTGTGTCGAAAATGCCCACCCTCACTCCTCCCGCTCGAGAGTGCTCCCTTTAAAAAGTCACAGTCACGCCTCGACGCGCACTCACGGTTACAGTCCCGTCCGACGATAGTGAAAAAACAGCTGTCTTCCCCCTCGTGGAATCCACGCTGAAGTATCTAACGTTCTTTCTGTTTCGTAGTATCCCCTCCGAGATTCTCCTCTGGCTTTCATGACAGCCACTACTTCTCGTTGAGAATTCACCCTACCAGTTTTTAAAAAAACCCTGTTTTCCGTAGGTTTTCTTTTTGATGCCTAATATTCTCAAGCGTATAAAAATCACCAACTTTCCCATTCGCTCGCACTTAGCAGAGTTGCTTTTCAAGATTAATATTCCTATTACTCACTGCGTAAAACTGCTCATTGTACCTATCGTTTGTATTTGTGAGTACGTGGTGGCGATGAGGCATAGCTACTGAAAGTTTTGTTGAGCTGCTTTTGGGGCGATTTCCGGAACTTCCTGTGTTTTCATCCCAGTTCGCCTTGGCTTACTTTCTCCTCAAAGATGGTGAGGTGAGACCTCCGGAAACCTCCATCTGAAGAATATCGAACGGAAATAAGAAGAGGAGCAACTCTCTCTTATTATTTAGCTTAATTGTTATATGAATGATCTCTTCTTAGAAACATCTCTCTCATGTTCATGGCTGTAGTTAGTTTTGGGATACTAGATAGTTCATTTCTATTTTGGGCCTCTCGATTTAAAAGCATAAGTACCCATTTTTAACGTCCGCGTTGATTTATATGCCCACTCGTACTATCTTAGGTTTTTTAAGTATGGAAAAGGTTAATATTAATATTGTCTCTCGCGGCGAAGATCTTTAAGCTTCTCGCAATCATTCTGTTGTAATAATAGCATTATTCAATAGTTCTCAGTCCATTTTTATGAAATGTGTCGCCATAATCACTAGATCTATACAAAAAAGGAGGTATACTGTCAACGAATGATTAGGAAAGAGCCTTCAGTAAATTTCTTATTATGTATATATTAAAACATATCGAATGCTCAAAATGGGTAGTGCGTATCTTATATACGCGCACATTTCTCATCACTCACATTAGGTGTGATATACTCATTATTAAAATCTATTAAAACGAACAGTTTTGGTGTTGCAGTGTGTTTTGGGTGCAGCGCTCCTGGTTAAACTTTATTGTTCAAAGTTCAATTATCCATTGCGACCGAGTATCCCACTGTTTACTCGTGGATGGACATAAATGGTTGGTACATCTTGCGGTGTTGTTGTGGACGATTTGCTCTGCCTTAAATTTTCATTGTTCAAATTCCATCCGTCCATTTCACCCAAAGTACACGGCGCGATTAATATCCTCGAGTAGATACACTTTCTCTCGGCCTCATTAAATTCTAGCCGTCGCAGAATATGAACGGAGGTTTTCGCACAAAGGCGAATGGAGATATAAAACTGGGGAAAGATGGAAGGAGGTTTGGAACGAGGGGCGGGGTAGAGTTTCCTCCCCCCTTTCTCCATCTCCAATCCACTCCCCGCTATCCCCCCTCCCACAGTTCCATCTCTCGCCCCCGCCCCCCCCCCCTTTGGAAAAAAGTAAAGAATGACCCGCTGACTTCTACTCTCTTTTTCTCTCTCTCTCTCTCTCCCTTGTTCCCGTTGGATATTAAAAAAAAGGAAAAGGTGAAAAAGAAGAGGAGGAGGAGGGGGGGGGGCTGGCCTCCTCTTTTCCTCTCGTTTTCATCCCGCTGCTTGTGTTGCCCCCTCTGTCCATTCCGTCCGGCCAACTCCTCTCCAGGAAAATATCACGGAGGGAGGAGAAAAATGCTCTCAGCAACTCCTTTTCCTCCCATTCTCGCCCGCGGTATTACACACACACACACACGCAGCCCTTTCCCTCATCCATTCTATGTCCTCCGTCCTTCCACCTCGGCGTGCTTGGGCCCCCTTCGGCTTGTCCTTTTCTCCCTTTTATGCTCCGGAAGAGTGAGGATATCCCGGTCGCAAATATTTTCTCTCCGACGTTCTCCACACTACCTCCTGTACCTGCGTCTCTCTTCTCCTCTCCACTCTCTCGTCCACTTCTCTTCCTCTCCCTCCCCCTCCATCTCCCTTCGCCCCCTCGGAGTAAATCGTGGGGCGGAAGCGGCTCCCGGGGGGCGGTTGGGAGACAGAACATCGCGCCCCCTTCAGACCTGCCTCCCCGAGCAACACGCCCGACTGCTTTGTTGTGCAAATGCTGTAATTAGTATGTTATTATTCCATTCCGTGTTGGGGCGTAACCTCTTTATTCCTATCGGGTACCGATAGAAACGACGGATTAATCAATATTCACTTCTTTTGTGTATATTTTATATTAATGAGGCGAGGACGGTGACCAGTCTTAGAAACTAGGTTGCGTTACCGTAGAAGAAAAATCTCTCTTGCTTACTCTTGATGAATGATAAGGTTTTTTCCTACTGTTTGCATGTAATTAAATATCCGTGCCAGGTGCTGACGGCTCGGCGTTGGTTTGAGCTGGCCTTCAAATGCATGTAGTATGACATGAGAGCATGCTCTACCTTGCGTAAGTTTTTGGCGAATATACGCGATGACCTTTTTTATTAAAGTTGAAATATATGCGTCTTCCTCTTTCTCTTAAAAGAACGTTGTTTTGTGTGATAATCCCGGCGTTTTTACGACGCACAGAAATGGCTGGGGTAATGTTTTTATAGTTTTAATACTCCATTCTGTTCTTAGTTTCCCGGTTACCTCCCTCTATAGTTGCAGTGTCAGTTTGCATTTAATAGAATCACGTTAGAGCGATGAAGCATTTTTTGTGATATATTATTCGGTCATGATCAAAGAAACCATCTGAATAAATTGATAACTCTTGATTTGACGATAAAAAGCAAACTTCGGAATCAAAAGTCAGAATTATCATATATCTTTACGTATTTCACTAGCTTTCTTTTTAGCCGCCAAACGTCGTGAGTTTTTTAGGCTTTAATATTGATTTATCGCAGAAAATATATCGTGAGACAAAATAAGCAATCATTTGGGGGCATTCCGTATTTTCATTCTGTTTGATGGAATTTATTTACGGATTGTTTGGATTTTTCATTTATTTATCGAAGTAGTGATGAAATCAGAAAAAATTGTTCGCTTTGCTCCTCGGTCGCCTATCCTCGTATTATTCATGGGTTTGAGCTTTAATTCCATTAATAGCCGAGACTTGACCTGCCCAAAGATCTAATTGTTTTGCGATGAGTTAAGCGTCCAAATTAAAAGCATGCTAAAATTGTTGCGCGACAGTCTATCCTTTCCTCCCATCCTCTCCAAACCCCTCTCCTCCTTACCCTCCCCAACCCACAGCCCTCGCACTCCCAATCTCCCCATTCATCCTGGCCCCTGTTCCCAGCGCTTGTACTACCCCTGTCCCCCTCCCCCCAATCTCCCCGCCTCCCCATCCCTCCCCCGTCCATCCACCCACCCCGAGATGCGGCCGGAGGCAGTGTAACTCCCCGGGCACTAATGAATTCATACGTCCCTCTCACTTTTCTCCTGTTTTCTGGAAACCTTGAAAAACAAACGAAAGTTCGCAGCTCACCTAAGTTAATTTATCTTCCCCACTTAAAGGTGCGTGAGAAGTGTATTAATGGAGACGATGAAATGCTTTAAAATGTTACCGCTCTGCCTCGAAAAGTTTATAACGACAAGAGGCGTCACTTAAGGGTCTCGTAACTTGCTTTCTGAGTACGTATGTATTGCTTTATATACTTCGGCATGTATTCTAAACGTTTCCACCCAGAGTAGGTGGCTAACTTTGAGGTGAGCATCGTAAGGTTGAAGGAGAAAAATAATATACAACCTTTCTCAACTATTTATATGTGAACACTGTCAAAGGAATTATTTGTTCAGAACAAAGATGTTAGCACAGGGGTATGTGATTAATAATTTGGTCTTCACTAGTAAATTAAAAATCTCACCTCATTTTCGAAATGGATTTTGTGGATAGATAACGGGAAGAATGGTTAAGTTTTACATTTGATATTGCCGGATTTGTTCATTGCTGTTGTTCTGTCAGGAAAGTTCATCCGTTTCTTTCTAAGTCTTCATCGATTTTGACCTAAGTAATTAAGGATATAATTTACTGTTATTTGTGCATTAAAGCCATTTATTTTAATTTGTTGCCTCTCTTTTAGTTCCTGCGTACAGAGGGAACTGATGTTAACATGAATTTTTCCTTGTCATTATATTTAATTGGTAGACACTCGATCTTTAATGTCTGTGTCCTATTAGGATTATATCTGTGCGATCTGTCAAGTGTGAACTAAAACTAAGAGTTTCTGTTAAACCCATTCGTACCCTATCTCTTGATTGCCTTTATTTTAAAAAACGAACTTCTTGAAGGCGGTGCCATTCTATGACGGTTAAACTTTTTGGTGCTTACGGTCAAGCTCCTCCTCAGCCTCCGTGCATGTCTTTCCCTAGATGAAATTCGTGGTTTTCTTAACCCCTAGAGCCTCCAGGAAATCCTCAGAGCACCCTGGAAAGGGAGAGTCTCTTTTGAAATTGATGCGCCTAGATTTTCTTTACGTTAGGATAAGGGGACTTAAGATGGGCCGCCGACTTTTCGTCTCCCTCATTCAGAATGTCCCTCAGCATAAACTCCGTTCGCCATCTGACTTGGCTTGGGGTTAGTTTGTATCAGTTAGGCTTGACTCCAATGCAACGCACAGATCATCGGAATAAGAAGTAGTGGCGGTGTGAAGATTTTGTCACTGGTTTTATACAAATTTAAGTTTTGAAATTATGCTCATGTTGCAGAAGTGGTTCTTTTAACTACGTCAATATATTTTTATTTCGTCGATATAATTGCACTCGGACAAGTTTTCCTAATTTTTGAGATGAGACTGATACTCCGTCATAGCGGAAGTACGTAATAAGAGGCCTCTGTACTCGAATGTCTCGGCTCTCTGCCTCCCAAGTGGAGCGAGAGCTTGATGATAATACGTGAGCATTTCGTTTTCTGAGGGGCAGTGCAACCGGCTCATTTACCATAGTTAAATGCTTGTGGGAGTAGGAGAGAAGATTTCGCGAGGAAAGTGAAAGCAGTCACCGGATGAGGACGGGTGGCCACACTGATGGCTGGACTCCGTTACCACGCGTCGTTTTTAATCTAACGCCCGGCCCTCTATAGCGCTCACCATTAACATCGTCCACTTCGAGAATTCGCCGTGGGGAGGATGCTCGCCGCGCCAAATTACCACATCTACTTATACTTTCCCGCGAGCTGACGCCAGGGAGTGTGGCGGAGGCTTTAAGGGCACCGGCTGCGAAGGAAGAAAGGAGGGAGTACGGACTGTAGAAAGGAAGAGTGAAAAGTGGTGTGACAGGTTGATCTCCCCCATTTTAGTTTAGTCATTTTGGTAGTTTAATCTTAAAATAACTCCATTGTCATTCAATTAATCGATTCCGGGTGTTTATGGAATACCATTTCCCGTTTATTATGAACTTCTAAAAATTACCTTTCCGCCCTATTTTTTGCGAAAATATAACAAAGTGAGTATGAGTTAAATGCGAGAGTGGCTGGAACATAGATAAAAACAATAGCTTCTCTGTGTATACTATTGCCATTTTCGCGAAATACCTCTCAAAAGATGCATTTACTCTCAGGGGATTGAATGGGAAAGTACCCTAGACTCCAATAGTTATTGATTTATGACTCATTAGCATATAAATATAGGAACGGAAGTAGAAATGGTTAGTTCAATAGAAATGATACTGTATGCGGCTCAAATAGCAGGAAAAAAGTTTGTTAAAAGTATTAGAGTCGAATAATCTGCTTACATTGTATCATAATTTTATTTCCTAATACCTAAGGATTGTCGTAAGTGAAGGCTATGGTTTTTTAACAATGCAATGGTAATGTTTAAATTCAGTTTTTGTTTGGACTCGGCCGCGACAGAACCTCCTTTATGGTACGCGGGTGGATGGAATTTCTCTACCTATCTTTTCGATAGCGTATCTTATATTATTGTAGTATACCTATCTAAAATTCGCGCTTCTGACAATAGGTACAATGGCGAGTAAAAATAATTTCCTTCGTGTCAACCTTAAAACGAGTATGTGATTTGAGAATTTTCAAGAATAGTTATAGCGTAAGTTTTAATCTACTGGTCTTTAGTGTGTGCAAACCTATTCCTTCCATTAGATATATTACCCTCTCCGTGGTAGTCTTTTGCGTAACATGCGGTTATCCTTTCAATTTTGTTGATTTATTGCGTTAAATCTTTCTGTGAAGTGTTTCACATGCTCGAAGCGTATTCGATGTGTAGCCCAATTGGAGCGAAGTTACACAGGGTGTCCACTGACCGGGAAAATCGTGAATTCGTGAATTTTCAGCCCCGGGAAATGTTCGTGGATTAATTTTGAATTTCTGGTTTGAGTCGGGAATTTTAAAAATTATCATTTCAAGAAAAAAAAAATTATTTTATAATAAAATCAACAACGATGACTTAAATACGTCTGTTATTTGATAACTGTACATGATGTGATGGATTTATCGTTGGTATGAATAAATAAATCAAAGACGAAAACTTAGTAGAGAAGGTAATGTAAAGAAAGTTAATTAGAAAAACTCAAGAGTCAGCCTACTTCTGGTTTAGTCTTCTTAAAACCAATATAAAACTTCTCTTTGTAGTATTCCACAATGGTTATTGTGTCACCATTATAACCATTGTGGAATATTCCAAAGTGAATTTATTTACAAAGCATCGCAATGTTGTTCCACCAAGTGAAGCCTGAGAATTTATTATATATTTTTAAGATGAAACTTACTACCTATAAAACTACATATTTGATTACTTTATTTTAATTTTTATTTCTTATTTAATAATTTATAATTATTTAATCACTTTATTCTTTTGTTGGGGTTCTTTATTCTTACTTGTGGGTTTCGCTAGAAAAATCCATATTCTACGTAAATCTTTAAAAGCATCACTTTGGCTCATATAAAAACCGCGATATTATAACCTGGAATTTTGTATAAATTTAATTATTTAATCACTTTACTCTTTTGTTGGGGTTCTTTATTCTTACTTGTGGGTTTAGCTAGAAAAATCCATATTCTACGTATATCTTGAAAAGCATCACTTTGGCTCATATAAAAACCGCGATATTATAACCTGGAATTTTGTATAAATTTAGCCTTGAAAACCGTGATTTATGCTTGAATTTAATATTTTGACTTGAGTGAACACCTTGTTACATCCTTCTTTCTATTTTTTTTCGGGTTGCGGGAGGAAAATCCTGCATCCCTTTAACTCCAATCTCCGACGAATGCCTCGTCGCGTATTCCGGCTAAAGGTCTTCTTTCGTGAGCACTCCCTCCACCCGTCGCAGCTACAGACAGATATCCGTCCGTCCTTGCGCCTCTCCTGATATGCAACCGCACGCCGTCCCAACCCCCACCACAGCTGACTAACCAACCCTCACCCCTGCTACGCCGAGTCCATTCCCTTAGATTGCCTCCGGCCACACTTAGGGGAGGGCAGGATATGTTGTGTACTTCCTCAACCGCCCCCCCTTTTCTTCTTCCCTGTTTGAAGGAGGCTGGTCTGCGGATTGGGTTTGCGATATTGCGATGTATCGACTGCAGTGTACATTTTCTTTAGAGACCGCTTCCTGCAAGTATACTGTTCTCCCGGTCCATGCGAATGATTGCTTCGCAAGACTATGTAAAACGATGTATCATCATTGGTCGTTCAAAGCTATAATTGATTGATTGCAGCCCTCCATCCTTCCCTAACTAACGCTGGTTACCTTTCTTCCTCTTACTTTTTCTCACGCAATTCTCTTTATTTGATCTCTGGATTAACTCTTACTCCTATTGAACTTTTCCTTCAATATATTTTGCTATATTGTGCCTCCCAGTCCTCCTGGTTCATCTTTTCTGTGTAGTGTTCCATAGGGCCCCAAGGAGTAAATCCCTCAATTTAGAGAATTTTTTGCCTTGGTAAGATACAATTTTAAACTTGCGAAGATTTTGGTCAAATCAACTGTCGAAATACTGGAAAGCTAGTTACAAAACTGCCCATCTGTTGAGGGGAACACCACTCGCTGCATCAGGCCAAATTATGAGATGTCTGGCTCTAAAGAGAGTGCTCTATCTCGGTACAAGCGTAGCATGTATGACAAATCTTGCTTGGAGTGATCCCACCCTCGATATAATGCATCCTGTGTGATGAAAAACATATCAACGATACGATGCCGAGGTAGTGGTATCGCGCAGCCCCTCTGTAAGAGGTCCCTCCCTGCTCTCTCCTTCCTCCCCCCCTCCTCCGTTCCCTTTTAATGGCTCGCCACGGGTAATGAAGGAATGGACGGTCCATCTCCCGACACACACCTCCCTCCTTTGCACTCTGCCCACCCACCCACCCATCCACCCACCCGCCGTATTGCCTTCATTCCGTCCTTCCATCTCCTCTCGGGCGCCACAAACTCCTCGGGCGGCCGCCAGCAAAAACTGTCGGCATCATCCCGCCTTCCTCCCTCCACTCTCGCCGCCGTCCTCGGGAATTCCGTCTGAGCGCCACCCCGTGCGAAAACTCGTTACTCCCGAGCGAGTAGTAGTCGTTGCACGGTCGCCTCCATTTCGGTCTCCTTCCCTCCTTATCTGCTAATATTCTTCCCACGCGCCGCCAATGGTCCTCTTCCCTCATCCCTCTCCCCCCCCGTCTCTCTCTCTCCTCTCTTTCACTTAACGCTCCAGCCAATTTTTTACCCTCCCTCATCCTTTGTCGTTTAGTTATATACTGCAGCAGAATTTTGAGCCAAGTAGTTGTAAGAGCTCTTTCCTCTCTCCGAGGCTCTCCTCCGTAATATGGATTTATGTACTGTGTTCTGGTGTGGAGACATTGATGAAATCACTAGGAGTCATCTTTTCTGTCTCTTATTTCGATCAATGCCTTTTTCGCCAATTTTGTGCTCCGTGCGGCCGGTGAATTTGACGAACATTCTTGTGAATCATAGAATGAGAGTGTATACAGCTTGCCTGTGCTAAGTTGATATATTACGGTTTAATACATTGCTTGCGATAATGTTTTTCTTCTCAGTCGTGAATGCTTTGTTAGGATGTGTTATCTTAGGATGTGTGTGAGTTGTATTTATTACTCTTTGCGGTAAAGCTTCGTGTTCTCTCGCCTTCATTTCTTTTTGATGGTCCTTTTTTCGCCGTATCTCATGATCCAGGCGAACCCCAAGAAATAATTGATTCCTGGCATGCTGTTCTTCGTACGTGAGGCGGATCAATCTCATTCTACTCCCCGTATTTCCCCTTCCTTCCCCCCCCCCACCCCAAACTTCTTCTCCCAACACTTCCCTCAACATCACCCCCGCTACACATTTTATCGTCTTAATTATGGTAGGCCATCCCGCATAATGGTCTCCTGCCATTGAAAACCCCTCTCTTCCCAGCCACCTCGCTGCTCTCCCGGAGCCCTCAACGCGGAACCGATGGAAACCCCCATCCACACCCTCCCAACCCCGTTCCCCTATGCTTGCCCTGTTGCCTTGCATTCCATTCGATCCCCCTAAAACCTTGGGACGAATTAATGGGGTCGTAAAAACGTTAGATTCTCATCACGCCGACCGTGGTTCGATCCCACTTTGAAAGCTGAACTTCTTCTCACCCGTATCCTTAAGAGAATAACATCTTTTTTATTGTTTAGTGTTTTTTTTAAACTTAATTACTGGAGGTCTTCAATGCTATATTATCAATGTAATAACGTACCACCGTAGTTTAATGAGACCGAGATCGAGGCTATTTCATAGGAAAATATGATTAGGTAACTTTAATCAGCTAAAAGATTGGCTAAGTCATCGTAGTCCACTGTATAAATTTAATATTAGCGCTTTTATATTGTGCTACATCGTCCATCGTCAGGAAATTCCGGAGGATCAGTTGGGAGGAACAGTTTTGGAGGATGCCGTGACTGGGAAGATGATTGTGAAGGTACGGAATATTCTACCAACCTTAAGGAAAAAAATTGGATCTAAGATTTTGTCCTAGATTTTCTAACGCATACGAAATAAGCACTCCAGTGGTGTTATTTCTTTCCGTTATTCCAGGGCCTGTAAAGAGACTGAGAACTCAGTCTTTCCTGAAATACGCTGTATCAACACAGCTTTCGTCGAAGGTGTCTTTGTTAAGCCATCCTCCTCGTTTCTTAATTGTAATTTTTAGTCTGTATATTTCACCTTGGTTGAAAAAATTAATGTTTATACTTGATGCAAAGTCGAAGATACGGCGTCGAACTTATTGACCCCTTGAAGATCTTTAAGCTGTACTTGTCCTGCAGGGTGCTTAATGGCTGTTCCCAATGGACAGGTGAACGATATGGCGATTGTGGTTCCACCAGTTACAGTATGTTTGCTATTTTGTTGGAAAAAATTTCCTTCACCTACACCGCTGAAGTGTCTCAAACGCAGTTGGCGGCGTCCCAAGAGAAGGAAATCTTTAAAAAATTCTCAACTTTCATATTACCTTTGTTATTTAACTTAGTATCAAATTTTCAATTCTCAAATGAGCTCGCTCTCCATTTATTCTGACGAATATTTTTTCGTGGATGTTTCCTACAAATTGAGCGGTTACGTGAAAGGCTGCGTTGTTTTGTCGCCCATCCAGTGGTTTTTTAGCCTTACTTAAAGAATAATAACTAATTGCTAGCGCATATATATTCTGGTGAGTATATTTGGTACCAATATGCACAGTCGCGTGCAGGCTTTATTCCATTTTAGCTCAGGCTAAGTAGAAGAAACATATCACATTTTCCTTTTGCTTCCTGACTGGTTGCTTTCTTCTGCCAGTCCTGTCTGCTCACTCTCCTTAGTTCTCCCCTTCCCCTCGTCCTCACCCCAATCCGCCACCCTCCCATTCCTTCCCTCTTTCGTCTCCTCTCCTCTCGACCGAGAAGTCCTAATGCGCGGCCAGATGGTCCTGCCGCCATCTCCCTCGCACTCTCTCGGCTTCTTTATCGGCGCTTTATCGTCCAAATGGTTGCAATATGATGACTTATCGTCTCCCTCCCCGTACTTAATTTTTGTCAGCATCATCAATTACGCTTTTGGGCGCCGCCGTGGGGGTTGGTAAATAGGGGTCGTGATCTCTCCATAAGGCCGCATTAATTGCGAGGTGTGAGTGGTTTGCCTTGAAAAACGGCCCGTGCCGATGGCGAGCCCACGGAGCGTCATTTATCGTAACCCTTTTCAATTAATTGCGATTCGCTGGGGATACTGTTCGATAGGTCTCCACTGTCTCTCTGCTATCAAATTGTATCAAATTTGGGTAATTTGATCTTTTTTTATTACCTCCTATCCGGAAAATCTTCATTTTTCTTGTACATTGGATGTGTTTGAGAAGTTTTGATGTATGTACCCTGGCGTCTGTGAGGTTTTAGCGAATTCATGGTTGTGTGTACCTTAAGAGAATCGGCTGTCGCGTAAAAATTTCTTGTTCGTTTACTCATAATTATTACCCATCAAGGTACACGGGAGAGATGATTATTCAATCTTTGGCATATCCATCCCCCTGCTGCTAGTTAGTCTTGCTTTACTTTTTCCCTATTATGGTTTAAGGAAAGATTAGGTGATGGAAAGATGGTCTGTGATGCCTCCACAGTATTTTTTTCTTTTCGACTCATGTAGTTTGGCGAAGTTAATTAGCAATGTAGCGGTGCGATTCTCATGGCATAAATCTCTTAAAACCACCTCCATTAAACTGTCTGTTGAAAACTAGCAGATACGTATGCAAACAATTTCTTGTTTTCGTATAGCGGAGCCAAAATTTTTATAAGTCAAATGTACTCCGGAGGTGCTAAGTATTCAAGTCTCTTCCTACTCCATCCCATCCTTCGATTGGAAAGATTTTTCTGGGACGAACAAAGGCCGTCAAGTACATGCGACGTTAACGTGGGTTTCAATTGGGATTTTCGTGGTCACTCTTTTACTTTTACCACCGTTTCCGTGAGATACTCATAGAGATGTATCCTTCCGCGCGCGGAGGAGTCAGTGACGATTTTAGTCTCTTGGTGTTGCTTGTGCGTGGAAGAGACAGATCTGCGCGTGAATAGCCGTTCAGGTTCCGCATAACCGAGTTTTGATCTCATTATTAACCATTGCGTATACAATGTGAGTGATTCGGCACCGAATCTAATGTCAATGGAATGTACTTATCTAATCTTCATTAAGTCAAAACCGATTCAAGTCCCGACACTGATCATTAATTTGTGAACTTGGAACGTAGGTACTAATCTGGCGAAATAAATCTCTCCGACATCGTGTCTGTAAAAAGGAAGGAATTAATATGGAGTCAGATGAAGTATAATACCTGAGAATCAAAGTTACGTTAGACTTATCGTGGGGGAAACAGGTACGAAACATCTACGACGCGACCTTAAAGAAACTAGGATTTATCGAGAGAATATTAGGGAGGTTCTATGTGAAATTTTGTGGAAGGAAGATACTATTTCGCTGTAGTTGTTCTACATATCGGATACGCCGCGAGAATTCGTAGACTTCGGCGGAAAGATTTCATTGTCAAAGTAACTTAAGAGGAAAGCCGCGCTTCGTTAAAACGGCTCAAAGCCAACAGAAAGGGTTACACAGCTAATGGATACTAAAGACTCTACACATTAGACATTATTTACTTGAAAAATTTAGTACAGGAGAGTTTCTGAATGACAAAGAGGATATTATTTTGACTCCTTACTATCTCTAGAATTGATAGTAGCGACATAATAAGAGTGAAACACTTCCAAACTGATGAGAGTAAAAATTTCCTCTTTCTACGCATCATTTGTGACCATAAAAGAAAGAGTGAGGCTCTAAAACACTCAGTGCACATACAATACGTGTTTGTTCTCTCCCTTTTTCCTCCCATTTACTTTGGTGTTGTCTTAACACCCCCAGCCTATACAGGCGTAATCCTGGGGTGGCAAGGGGTCGGAATTGCCCACATTTTAGGTGGGGGGCGCAATATTTTAAAGGAAAGCAGATTTTCTTTATACATATTACAAACGTGGAAATACAAATTTTACTGGTACGTTTTACGTTACTCCGCTTACATTTGCTTAGTGAAGTTATTAAATTGAAGCGATTATCATAGAATATGAAAGGTATAATAATAGTGAATGCTTCCGTTACTTTCGTGGTCGCAAGTTTCTCTTAAAAGATATCAAATTTTACCATTTAAGTCCTTTTTTATTTCCTTGGAAGGACTTCTGCTCCCCCACCCATTCCCGTTGGCTTTGAGGTTATGGAATACCATCCAGAGCCCCCGGTATTACCTGCTTCCCCCTACAGTCATAATGATCAAATTACGCCCACGCCTGCCACAATCCTCTGAGGCGGCTCTCGGGTTTATATGGATTCAGATGGAAGGTAATTAAAGTCGGAATGAACACAAAAACTTTTAAATCGTAATGGGCGGACCAATGTGTTTTCACGGCTATCTGTAAGCCTATGCACGTTGTCACATTACTCCTAAAAGTGTAGCACGGTTTTCAGATACGCCGGCCGCTCTCCGTCTTGCAGGTTTTTTTTCTTTTCCATTCCCTTTTCGTGCCAATTCTCCTCCCACGCAGCATGCTACGGCTGTCCTGTAGGGAAGTCCTGCCCTTTCCCTTCGACTCCATACGTCTCTCTGTTTACTCCTCCTTCGCTTCTTTGATCCCTGCGATCCCTCTCATCACACCAAGATATTCGGCACTGCGACCTCATTGCTGTTTTTTCATTCACCCGCGACTTCGTTGTTTGCCCCGATTTGAAGATTTATGGGCGCAGATATGTGGATATTGCTCGGATGGTCGCCATGTGCGAAAATGCAATATCCTTGGGTGCTTTTTTTGCCTGGGATACGAAAATAGACGCTTTAAATAAAGAATTCGATTCTGTCTCTGCGTCGTCGTCTAAAATAAAGTCGCTCGCGTTGGTTTCTCGAGTAAAAAATTTTTAACTAATGGCCGTTCTGTGAGTGTTAATGGCCTGAGAAATTTATTGCCTTCAGGGCGTAAAACAAACTCTGCTGCGATATTTTTGCCCTGGCAAACAAATTGGGAACACTATCTCACCGGGTTTACTCTTCATCGAAAATTGTTCCAATTGTTACTAGGCCGCTCTCTTGACTGCTCTCTTTAGGCAATTAAAAAGTATAGAAAAAGGCCAAGGCTTGAAAGAGCAATTAGGTCTATTTTGTGCTGGAAATACTTTTTTCTCGCTCAACATTTTTCGTCATATGTATTGTTATGTAGCCTCATTTTGACATCAGTAAATAGTCGATAGTTTTAGCATCGTCATTCGTCTTCCACTAATTCCATCTGCTTCTGTCGACGTTTAGTTTAGAGTACAGTTCTTCCCCCGTTCCTGGAATCATCATCTGGTCGAATAAACTGCTGTCAAGCGATTGTTGTCGGACACTGCCTAAATTCCACGAAGATGGACGAGGCTTCATCATGACACTACAGAAGCGTTCGCTTAAGATTAATCATCGTTCGTAGTGGAAATGCGCCCTTGACCATGCAGTCTTAAATGCCCCATTATGATCAAACTTCATATCATCGAAGTCAGGAATATATGCGGAATTGAACATTAAAATGCGATAGCCAATTCTTCTTAGTGATGTTGTGAAGAATTATGAAGTGCTCATCCCCAATTGCTCGCCAAAATTCTTGCCGTAAAGTTTAAATGTGTAGGCCTCACGTCAGATATGGTGACATTTCTTGGGTGCATTATGTATTTATTCACTTAAGTAACTCGAAAGTCGTTTTATTATTGAACTTGTGTCTAGATGTATAGATTTTTGCTTTAAAACCTGTGGTATATTTATGATTATCACTCGTAGAGTTCGTTCAAGATAATTGCGCAGTTGACAGAAATACAGCCAATTTGTAATCTCGTCCAATTCCATTCTGGCAAGGGGATCCCATGAACGAAAAATCCATGATTTTGGCCTTTGTTTAAATCTTGCGTTCGTGTACTTCGTATTTCTTTCGAAGCAAAATCAGAATATTTCTACTGCACTATTATCTTGGACGTACGCTAGTCGTAGACAGAATTTGATTTTGGCCTTACATTTGCGGAAGTAAACGCTTGGCATGGATAAATCAGTGAGCATTTCTTTCCTATTCGTACCACCCATATTGACGCGTTCAAGGATTGAATTGAATCAGCTATGGGCCGTTGGAGCGAATTGCTCAGTTCTCGTGCCCTGTATCGGTATGAGTATCCCAGCTTCACCGGATAATAGCATGATTTGAGAGGCGCGAACTTAGGCGTATTTTCTCAATTTGTATCATCCCTCATTCTCTTCAAACAGTGTTTCTTTTTTGCTTTTAATAATTTTAAGAAAGCTTAATTCAAAACCGTAGCTCAAGGTGATGAGAATCCAATGCAAGAAGAGAGCGAAATAAGTGCTGCTGTTTAGTCATTTTGCTGTGATCACTTTAAAAGAAATGCGGCGAGGTAAATTAACATTCGTTCACACTTCTCTCGCGAAAAGAATGGAATCAGTTGAATTGTGAAACAACACGCTGCGAAGTGCCATGCGTTTGACGAGGATGTTATTTTTGGCCCTTTAAGTGCTTTCCTAGGTGTTGTCAGGTGCACACCTGAATTCTTCTCGGTTAGGGGCGAAACATTATTATTAATACCCCATCCATTCTTCTCGGCGACTATTTCAATGACAGCTTTTGAATTTGCCACAATATTCCCTCACTTAAAGCTGACCCTGGCCCATAAACCGGGCTTTCAAAAAAACTTAATGCCTCTAAATTCATCCATGCGTTAATTCAGTGAATATTTTTTACGTTAAATGTCTATCGTAAGAGCCATCCCAGGGGTGGAACCAAAGGGGTTCGGGACGGTATTTGTTTTGTGGGTGAAAAAAGTATTTCATTCGTATGTAATACTTTATTTATAAATTAATGTATGCTCTTCCGTGGTTTAACATTCGTCGACGGTTGTATGTGCAACAAAAGGAGTATTCAATTTATCCTTCTTGGCGTCTTTTCTTTCATCTTTTTATCTGCTTTTTTTTAGAGTGGTCAACACCCCCTTAGTAACATCGTGGATCCGCTGCACCTTTCTTGAATTCCTTGTCTTTTATTCGTTTTTGTGTGGAGGAATTCTACAAATAACGTGAATATTCTGTTTTTCTCATGTCTTTATTTTAATGAATCTGAGGTGGATCTTAAAACGTTAACCAATTCTTTGATCAGCTGCTTTTCCAATGAATCCTCATCACTTGCTTCATATTGAGTGCGGCCTTTATTATGTAGAATAGCATAATTCTATGGTTTTCACAAAATTTAAGCAGGGGAACTATTAAGATGCTATATTTTTTGAGTGGTCGACTCCTCCCTAATAATCTCGAATGGACTTTGGATCTACTCTGCCTTTCTTGCATTGTTTTTTATCTGTCTTCATACATGCTGTGAGGGACTCTTCCCATAACTCGGTCATTATCTATTTATCTCATAACTTTTTTTTACGAATTTTATATGATTTCATTTATTGTACTGCTCTTTGCGGTGTTTTACCTAGAGTATATGTATTGTCTCTACGATTTGCTTCAAAAATAGTGCAGTTGACAGGTGTTAACACGCCCCGTTTTTTCTTAAAACTGGGAGTTTTTTTTCCCTGTGGCACCGATGCTTTGCTATTTCGGAGTGGAGGGTCCTCTCCGCATTGAGTGGATAAACACATCCCTTTAGGTCTGCGAAAGGGGGTTGGCGAGCGGCGGTACCTCTCCCTTCCCCCCCCCCCCCCGAAATGGGAAAGGAAGATTGGTGTGGCGGATGCTAATGCCGTCCCGCGCGCGCGAGGCTTTTCCCGAGTGTAGTGTACGCCATCGGCATTAATCCGTCCCCAAATTCGAGCTTCGCACCGCGGCCAGAACACGGGCTTGCGGGAACATGTTCCCGGCCCGGATCCGTCCATCCGCGCACACGATTTCTTTCTCGGCATTTGTTCATTTTGGCTCTACATCCGCTCTCAACCCGCTCTCTCTGAACCACCGCCGAATTCCTCTTATCTTTACCATCCCACGGACGGCTCTCCCTGCCTCTCTCTCTCCTCTATCCTCCCACTTCCTTGCCTCTCGCGTTTTCTGTGCCTCCTCTTCTTCCTCTCCTCATCGCTGGTCTCCTTCACAGTAGACTCCATTCACCCGTCCTATCTTTCCATCGCTCCCTCCTCCCACGCGCCTTCCATCTGGGAAGAACAAGGATGGAAGAGTGGGGAGGCACTTTTTTGCTGATGGCCATTCTAGAGCAGGCGTGATATTAAAATCTGACAAAAAATAACTTAATAAATAGATGTTTCCCCCCGATTGGTAGAGCTCGAATTCTTTTAGTCGTAACAGGGATTCGACTCCTCGGAGATGGTAAAAAAAACATAATCAGTCCATTGATACCTTATGTGGTTAGCTCGTCCTTTAGCTAAATTGAATACTATAATGATATTTAGTATTGAGGCCATCTGAATCTGGGTTTTACTTCCAAATATACAGTTAGTAAAAATGGAATGCTGAAAAACGTAATTAGAGACTCAATACCCAGTTTTGACTCCTCTCTTAATCTCCTCAAGTCGTAACAGCATTTAATAATGCCTCTATTGCGAAAAAATTGTTCTTTTCGTTTATAATACGTAAGAGTGCGTGAATGTCACCATAAATGTCGGCATTCGGATGTTGTATGTCACAGAAGCTCACTAAGTTCATGAGTTCATGGAAGTTATTTTACCGGGGAACTGCTGAGCTTTCAAAACCGTTTTCCTGGAACATTACCTCAAAATCTCGACATTGTCTGTACATTATAATGATAATATGCTTTTCTATGGAGAGGGAACCCAGAAAACTTTCAAAATCCCCCAATCGATATCAATACACCGCGAAAAATTTTACCATGCGTGTCTATTCATTATTCCCTTTCGTGGTGAGATTAGCGGCTGACTGGCCGGCAAACCGAAACCTATGGGGCATTTCCTGCGGATGGCAAAAATGCCTAAATGGAAGCTCATTTGCGTGCGAGGGGATGGGGGTGGCGGCTCTCTGAGTGGACTCCATGCGAAACATTCCGCCGCCCCTTTCAACCACTAGCCCCTGCGTCTGCCCCGCCCCCCCTCCTGGGGGCCATCCCGACTTAATCCGCTTTGAGTCGAATCCCGAGTTGAAATTGCATTCGTTGGACGCGAGGATAAAAGGGGAAGTTAACAATGCAGCCGTGATTTCATTGGCTTCGATCAGGATCAGGTAATTTCAAAGAGACCGTTATTTCCTTTCCCTCCCTCTCCGTCTTTTTCTCTTCTCGATTTTTTTTCCGACATCATGGTTTTTGAACTTCTTCATTCATTGCTCTTTAAGCTTATTCTCATGATTCTAAATGGTTCCCTATTATCGTGGCGCTTCGCGAGGTTATTTAATCTCTGGCTAAGGGTCGCCGTTGTGCTCCCAGCTTTCCAACCGTGAGTGCAGTGTACGAAAACAGATGATGAGGAAACCTGCTAGCCGTTAGCTGTGATCCTCTAGCTGTTTATTTTGTTATCCTGGGGAATGATTTTAATTCCAGTTGAGGAGTGTCTAGACGATGGCCTTAGCTGTTTACATCAATCTTAGTCGTTTAATCGTGAATGACGTTTTTTATGCATACATTTCGTTTTGAAACGATTTTCATATTTATCCACTCAGTATGTTGGAAGCTTGGCGCAATCTAGCGCTCGAAATGAGTAATTATTTTAAGCTGCCTAATTTCGCCGCGGCAGCATCACTTATACTCGGGGTGTGAATTTACGACTTGAACGCATGTATATTTTTTTACTTTGAACAATTTCTTTGACCATCAACTTTCATTCCCATTTTTACCACACATTGTGCGTGGAAAGTTGAGTATTTCATGTGCCTAAATTTTCTGCTTTGAAGTTACCCCTCAAATTTTTCCTGGTTGCTCCTTGGGCATTGATTCCAACTGTCCTTTAAGGCAAAATAAAGGTATGAGGTAGGGGCGTGAGTGCGGGGATGGGACGGGCCTCTAGGGTATCCGTCCCCGCCATTGACCAGAGAATTTATTGCCTGCATTCCAAGTTTGACCATCTAATAATTGTTTGCCGATATTTTTTTTTGGATTTAAACTCATTGGTTGTACATCTATTAGCAATTCAAGTTGGACTTGAACCCTAATAAATCGAATATAGTTCGGTGTATTTTTAGGATGGACGTGGCGACACCCATGCCTTACATAAGTTTGATTCAAGTTTGTTATGCCTATATAAAGTAGACAATACCAATTCAGAAAAAGGTATTAACGCCCCTCCCCTACTTCTCTCCCGATGGAAAATTCGTATCTACGCTTCTGGTGTGAGTTATCTGACAGGAGATAAGTGAGAAGGAAAGGAATGAAACGGGTGATGTATGGGACTTAGTGTTATTCGCCACGTAATTAGGTTTCGCGTGCGATTTCCACTAAAAATAGTAGAGTTCGCGTGGGTGTCCTGTGTTTGTCGAAAATTTTGCCGAGGAGATGGCGCAGTGCACTCAGTCTGTGCCCCTTATATTGCTCTTTAAGGACGCTTTTCCGAATTCCGTGTTCACTCCCGCCGGCGGCTGGCCTCATTTCCCGGCGTGGCCCGGTCGTAAAACCGCAACTGGATGGCTCTTCTCCTCGTCTCCCCATCACTTTTCTCAAGTCTCGTGTTGCACGCTCTCCCGCAAGGGATTTGCTGCCTCCCCTTCCGTCCACCCGGCCACTCAATCCCTCCGGTTAATGCTTTCGCAGAGACCGTTGAATCCTTTTCATCCGACGTCCTGAGATTGAAATTCTCACTCGTCGGGAGAATTTCACGTTTCGTGCGGATTTCGTCGACCCCCACGCAAAAATCTCGTTGAATTGCAAATGTTCTTAGCGGGAATGAATGATGGAAGCCCTTCGATGCGTTATGTGAAACCCTTATGCGGGAGCTACGTTAAAATCAACTCGATAAACATTCTGCAATTTTTACCCGATTGAAAATTGACCTAGATGTTTCCGATATGTGGGTCGCATCGTGAAAAATGGGATTAAATTCGGGACGTTATTTATCGTCTCGTGCGGTTATTCACCATTCTTTTGTCCATTATGTCATATTGACTACGTTAATAGATACTCGGTGTATTTAATTACTTATTACTTTTCTGGGGATAGTTTATTCTTGTTTCATGATTACGCTTATACTATTCATTCAAACATGTGGAAGATTATAGATTTTGTTATTCATTTGAAATATCGACAGCATCCACCAACTCCAGCCTGATACGGTTACATATATTCTTTTTTGTTTCTTTACTCCGTTAATTAAATTTTCTCTATGCAACTTAACATTTTTGGGACTTGATCCACGAATTTTCCTTGGATTATATCTTGGCTAAATTCTCTGTCCCCGACTTGAAGGGATTAATCCAATAATGAGTTAAAACAGACTTGGCTTTGAATTATTACCGCTTATACTAATTAGTAAGTCTTTGGATTTCCGCGCTCCTTCAGTGACTGCAATGTTAAAGAGCGGAACTCTATGACACTCCTTCAAGTATTGACCACCTTTATCCTTTCTCTCTTCCAATTTCATTTTCCGATTGCCTCTTTTTTCATAGCTTGTCACAACACCTACTACCACACGCCGCACTGGTGGCTCCCGGGGTAATATTTCACATGTAAATGGATTGTGGGTGGAACTGTGACCGCATTACCTAGTCAAAAACCGATTTCCGGAAATTCAATGAAAAAAGCGGTTGCCTCGTTGAAACAAGTTCCACGATTCTCTGGAGGCACCCGTGTCACTCAACCTGATATTCCCGGCGAAGTGTGGCGTTGTGCTTGCGCGTGTATGCGAGGGGGTCATTCCGACGGCCCCACCCCTATTCACCCTCAGGCCATCCCTTAAACCCCTTATATATCCTTACCTTCCTTCAGCTCGGCGAGAATATATATCCTCATCCTCTACGTCTCCTCTTCTTGCAATCTCAAATCCTCTCTCTCTCTCTCTCTCTCCTCCTCCCTCCTACCTGTGGTGAACATCTCCGTTATCCTCCGTATTTTCTGGGATTTCAATTATGGCCTTGGTAGGTTTTTGGTGGAAGGGTTTTCCTGTCCCCTTTTTCTCACTCCCTCTATCTCTCCCTCTCGCATCCACCTCTTCTCTCCCATCCCTCCCGCTCCGCCGCTTTTTCATCGCCCCGGAAAGAAGTTTATGTCATCATCTTCCTCTCCCGTAATATTTCACGTCTAATGTTTGCAAAAGGGAAAGAGGAGAGAGGGAGAGAAGGCTGGTCGTTTTTTCCGGGATGACTCTTAGCGCTCTGGTTTTGCCGAGTTCGTCCTATCCTTTGTTGTTTCGGGGATTAACTCCTCCGTTGAAATCAAGCCCTGACTTGAGATTCTGAATTCTATGGCGCTTGTGCCTCCGGGTAAATGAGTCCTAGATATTGGTCTCGTATCGGCGGAAACGAGTGTTAGAATTGTGCTCTCGCTCGTTGCCTTTGTCGAAATGGATGCGCATTGAAGCTTTGAATATTGAAGACTGTAGCCAACTTCATATTTCGTTTTGGGGGATGGGGTGAGAGGAGCAATAAAGACAAGCTAAGACAGAAATGAGACTTTCAGATTTGTAAACAAAGTTTATCTCATCAATTTCTCCTTTGATAGTTGGTACCTTGTAGTTGAATGTATGTTAAGTTAATTGTTTTTCTGCAGTAGCCTCATATTGCTTCCCCTCTTCTGTCACTGATGGATCCTTATCTTTTTCGTATTATATTTTGATATTTTTTGGTGTGTGTATTTGTTGTCCGATTATATTTTTGCTTGGTTTTAATTGATCGTTTTACTTCAAAGGGCAACCTGCTCACTTCCTAGCAAAATTTTTCTTCTTCGTGTTAGTAGCATTTGTGCTGTGGCATTCTTTAATCGTAAAGAGCAGCAAAATGCCTTAAAATTACAAAATCCTGTTAAAAGCACGAAAAAATATCATATAAATATGGTTGGTATACTCTCTATTCTTGCCACATTTAATTCTTCTTACTATTTATATTTCTTACTTAGAAAATGCGGCTTGTCGTTGAATTTATTGGCACCTATTTATCCCACTAATTTGACCTTCTGAATTGCTAAAAGCTATCGAGTGCTCCAACATCCTGGAATGACTTGCTCGCATAGGCTGATATTGCAGATGCAATTCAAGTGTAGACTGAGTCATCGTAATTAGCGTATTCTCTCTGTGAACGGTAGGGAAATTTCTTTTTCGCGCATTTTAATTCTTCATTGATGAGTTCCTGATTAAATTTCCCAAGTTTTCTTCAGAAAATTTTCTTTTCAGACGTGGGGAGCGAGGAGGATATGTGTCCCGACATGCAAAATTGGGGAGGCCGTGCCCAATACGCTTGATTATTAATGAATTAGGGTCGGGCAGGGGTGCGGAAAGGGAGGCCAATAGTATATCTTCCCAGGATGTAACCCCTCGATGGAAGGTCATTTCCTGAGCACGCAATAATTCATGCCTTAATCTTTTTACCCCACTAATTCGCGGGAGGATGAATTATGAAATTCCTCCAGTGTAGTGGACCGAGTCAGCCCTCCCTCGGCGCATCTTTAGTTTCTGAAGGGATGTGTTTTCGAGGGATCAGTTCAATTTGCTCCAGGAGGAGTGCAAACTTAAACTCTTAATTTCACGAGATAGTACTGTAGTCACCGAGCTTTTGAGACTCCTCGGATTCGGCGGTCATCCTGAATGGAGACGTGTTTAACAATTTTGTCCATGTTTAATACATGTAAGCAAAGCAGATTTATCCAAATGCGAGTCCACAGTCTTCAGTTAAGCCTCTTATCTAGTAAACTGTAATCCTCTTAATGTTAGTGGCCCAGTTGCTGGTAAACTTGTTGTTTTTAGTCTCCCTGCTTACGACCACGTGCCGTCCTAGGGGCTAAAAATACTGAGGATCGAGTCGGTTAGTTACCTACTAACTGAGGCTCTAAGCCCTCACAAGCTTTTATTCGGAATTGAAATATAACTTTATTTTACGAAAAGCAAGTTCTTAAATTTTTGGTGCCTAAGAAGAAGAATGTATTGTATCAAAGTGTATATTAGTTAACTTAGCTTAATTAGTTAACTTTAAGTGTATATTATTTAATAGTTATCTTAACTTTCCGCTGAGTGTTGCATAATTTTGTGGATTTACCTTTATAGTCTCGGATGGAGTTAATGGAAAGTTAAGAAGTGAAGTATTCTCGCAAAGGATATGGTCCACTGCGCGTAGTGAAGACAAGTCTCTCCCGCGGTGTATTTCATCGGTTTCGCCCTTAAAGGGATTACAGGTTATCGCTTCTTATTTGCATGTTGTCGCCTTCCCTTAACAGCCCATTGTCACTGAAGTGTTATGGGGGACTCCGTTGTCGCCCTTTCTCCGTCCACTCTTTATTTCCGCGGATCCAACTCCGGCGTCGGCGTTTAGTTTCAAACAAATTCATGATAGCCGGCCCGAGGAGGAAGCTTTGGTCCGTCTGAATGGGAGGGAAGGGAGGGGCGTGGGGTGACGAGGTGGTGTTGCACGGGTGGGAGGAGGAGGGGAATGGCTGGAGTGAGCGAATATCGCCGTGGAAAAGGCACTTAACTGGATTGGAGCGTAGGATAGGGGGGGAGGGGCGGGTGGTTGGAGGAGGACGCGGTGCTGTTTCGGAAGGGAGAGAAAAGAAACGTGTATTTCTATGTGCTCACCCCACCTCCCCTTCTCACGTTTCTATTTGCTCGAGCGTGTTTGCTCTCTTCCTCGTCCTCGCGGCCAGAAAACATTTCGTGTCGAGCCTTCTTGCGCCTCTCTCTTCACACTTCTCTCCCGTTCATTCGTCGCCGAATTATTCCTTCCGGCTGGAAGCGCACCCTAGCCTCTCCCCCGGTCAGCGAGTACCCTGGCGTTTGGCACGCGTGCCAAGAGGTCACAATCCACCCGTTGACCGTTTAAGGGCTTGTGTGAGGCAGCTCAAGAGAGAGAGAGAGGCCACTGAGGAGGGAGAGTGAGAGCCACCGGCCGGCCGTGCGAAATTGTCTCCCATTGAGGAATGGAGCCATCGTTTTTGTATCTTTCCATGTCTTTCTCTCTTGGGAGAAACAAAAGACCAGCGCTGCTTCGTCCCCAGACTGTCCTGAGGCTTTGCGAAAGGGAACAACGGAAGGAACAGCCCTCTCAAGTACGATGTCGTCAAGAACTTGGGTATTTAAACCGTCATTTCCCTTCAAAAATTCCCTTTAGTGGTTTAATTGGCGTGAAATTATGCGATGCAGGTGGCTGTAGTACGAACCCTAAAGAATCTAGAAATAATTTAAGACTCCATGATTCTGTTTCTCTTGATTATTGTCTATCCTCTTGAGCGTACCCACGTTTATTAACCTCCTGTAATTCTGCAAAATATTGAAAAACAAACAAAGCGTTACCAGTCCGTCTCCACAAAGGAGGGGAACTTGAGGTTCGGTATTCTGAAGCGTGAAAAGTATCATGGCTTGATTTTACAGTTTTTGATTTATTGCGAAACTCTTAAAGGAAAATTCTTGCCTTTCTTCTTGAGATGCGGCCATGTAATATACATGATCCTCAGTTCATGATTTTAGAATTGTGTATAAAATTACGCCCTCTTGTCATTTCTGAAATTATTGGATGCTGATCAATCATTTATTTATTACCCCATTTATTTTATTATCACCGACATAATTATCGCTTCTCCATTGACATAACAGAATTATAATTTCTTAATTTTGAAATTATTCAGCATATTTTGCCCATTCCTTGTTTCATTTTGTAATAGTTTGAAAAAGTTAATTTATTTGATATTTTTACGTATCAAAAGGCATCGATAAGGTTTGATGTAATCAGAACATGATGCCATATAATCTGAACTTGTCCCTTTCAAGCCTTGATTTTCTTTTCTTTTCTCGGACCAGTGCAGGAAAGAGGAATAATCTGTATTATATAAATGATCAGGGATTCTTTGGCAGTAGCTACTTCCAGGGTGGCAATAGAATTCTTGTATTTGCAAGGAATATCGGAATCAGCCCGTAAATCTACGCTTTCCCGAGTTGACATAATCCTGTATCGCCTGAGAGCAGCTGTCAGTTGAACTGATCATGGAAGTAATGTTATTTGAGTCCGGGGCTTAGGGCCTCCACTCTCTGACCTCGTGACTTCTGTGAAGAGGCTGTGACTTGTATGTCCTCACTTTGCATGTGATCCATCGAGTGTAAGGGAATCAGGTTTATGTGGTTGTCGAAGTACTAGTTGCACATACCGAAGACCCAATTTTAATACATTTCTTCGCAAAAACGACCTCTGTTTGGGTTTTTTAGTGGAGGGCATTTCAAGAGTTGTATTCTGTCTTCTGGATGGAACGTTCAAATGTAGAACCTTTGACGCCTTAAGCGCACACTAATACCAACGCCAGGTTTCTTTCCGTCCTTCCGCCATTCCTTTAATGAGCTTTACCTACCCGCTAACTTGTCCTCAGTGGTGCAAATGACCTCAATTGTCGGTCACCTCCATATGTGACCTACCAACCATATACCGGGTGGAATTCTTTGACCAGAACGTTTGGTATTATGCTTTGACGCGTTAGCATAATGGCGAAGCCGGGTGAACTGAGTTCATATCCTCCGAATAATGCGTGCATTCTGCGTGTTTTTTTTGCTCGTATTGCTGACACGTTGGGAGTTTCAAACAATCGGTAGGTGGCATTGTTTGTTGACCAGGTGGTGCTTTGCGTGTGCACTCATTAGCTGTTGCGAATCAAATGAAACTTAATCTCTTGTCCCCACGTGTCACCTACGAAATTACGATTATGACTATAATTGCTCGTTCAAAATTTTCAGCAGAGATGGCGTTGGTAGTGGAGGTTAGTGATCTTCCATTGTTTCGAAAGAAATAATGTCCGCGTAAAGCCCGGGAAACAAGGGAACGTTTTAATTTTTCTGCGCCCCCACGGCGCTCCCCCCGACCCCTGACGCCATTTAATGAAACCTTATTACACTCGGAAAGAAACAATGCGTGTTGACAACGGCGTGGCTGGATTCAGCTGTGTTTGCGTTTCATGAGTTTATGTCGGAGTGGGCGGGGAGAATAAAAAAAATGAGCCCTCAATCCCGTGTGTTTTATGCCATGTTTATTCTCCGTCAGTCTCACTAAACTCCCATCATCGAACTCATCCTCCGCGCTCAGTCCCGCGCCCGCAAAATGTTTGGGTGCGTTTTCATTCTCCTATCTCTCTCACGTTCCCGTCCCTGCTCTCGAGGCCCGAGTGTGTTTTTATTTGGGCTCGAACGAGCGCCGAGCAAAAACGGGTGAACGAACTCCGAGGGAATGGCTAAGTCGCTTGAATTTTAAGGAGGTGACATTTTTAAAAAATACGAAACCTTTGAGGCCTTCCCTTCAAATGTATCTCGTCCTCATCTCTTGGCTCGAGAGGGGGACTCTTTGAGAGAGAGAAGAAAAAAAAGGGACCTCCCCCTCTCTCCACCACCAAGAAAAACCCTTCCTAGAATCCTCCAGTCGTGGGCCTCTCTCGTCTCACCCCTGCCGCCGCGTGTTCTTTCGATTCCAGCCTCCTCTCCCCCTCTCATTGTGAGCGTCAATTTTCTCTTGCAACGCAACGCGACGAGGAATGCCCCCATACCCGTGGAACGAGTGGACGGACTCGTCAGCCCTGCTCCTCCTGGCTCTCTTTCTCTTAATTCAGTTGACCTCCCGCGCCTCTGGGTTAAACTTGCCTCGACGCCTAGGCTTTCCGTCGTTCCAAAGTTAAGCAATTCACCGCTATGCATGGTTGAAGATTATCTCGTCGTGTCGTCGGCTTAGGGAACGCCGGGCCTCGTGACCATTTGAAATGTACTGCATGAAATAAATGTCATTTTATCCCGCCAAAGCTCCGAAGACTGATATTTTGTTCAAGCGAAAAAAATTTATACCGGCAGTGTTTTTCAGGATCCAGCGTCGCGAGGAAATTTTCCTTGATTTCATCTCTGTTCATCTCTCTGTTATTCTGAATGGGGTGCGAATAATTTAAAAGGTCAACGGGGTTAGGCCATCCGATGTTCGTCTGATGTGATCTCAGCACCAGGTGGTGCTTCTTGAGGACGCTCATAGGGACATATTCGGGCCTCTCTCATAACTTGCAAAGGTGGTGCCCGGTTCCTATGTACTCGAGGATTTGAAGAACTGGGAACTATATTAGAGTTGCATTTTGCCTGTAATGTATGCCTATATCTCATTTTCCTGCTGAGTTCATGATGTGCTATGGCTCTTTGGTGGGAATACTTGAGTAACGATTTGAATTCAAAACGTAGGGGCATAGTTTCTTACCAGCAAATATTTCTTGATCACGACCGACGGATAAGAAGAAAGAAATAGGGAGCCATGTAGTATAAATTTATCTTATGAGACTGAATTGGTGTCAGTAGTATTGTTTGCCCCCATCTCCATTGCTCCCAAGAAAACTAAGTTTGAACTTTGCTTATGTACTGCAAACATCCCTTCCCACCAGATATGGCTTCATCGGGATTTCTACTGCATGAAATTGCGCATTGGCCCTGAAAAGCCCATCTCTAATCTGGCCCAATCGAATATTATCGATGTACGACAGTGAGTGTAAACTTTCCTAATGTGTCCTTTTTAGATAGAAATTGTGCTATGATGTGCTACAAGATAAAGCTCGACTCTCTCGCCCGGCACAGTGACCAATGTTTAATGTGACCCATTAAATTTTTCCCAATGTTGGTTCGCTTCAAGCGTACTCACTTAGGCCTATACCTCGCCCAGAAAATAAGGCCTGTACATTCGCATAACTTTTCAGAATTCCTGTCTTAGCCATAACTCTAGGGTTGTGTGAATTTATAGAAGGCTTATTATGTTAAAGCCCAAAGCACTCGATAAATTGCTCCAAACTGCCATCATTCTTTTGTGAGAAGTTTTTTCAATCTAGTCTGTCACTTCTAAATTCAATAACTGCTTCAAAATACCATCCTATAATTACTTTTTCTTGAATATATAGACACAATGGAGTATGTTTTTAAATGATGATTGATTTGTTTCATTCGAAAAATGTATCCAGACTTGAAGAAATTTTGCATATCGGTGATGGCTTGTTCGGAAAATTCACGGTGTCATAGAATCATCAGGGGCTTCTGTAGTGTACAGATTAGTTACTAGAAAAAGTCTAGTATTAGATCTCTAGATATTGGAAGGATTTTGAGTATTGATCATCTTTTTCAACTGCCGGAGTAGGTTATTAGTGAATGCAGCTGGCCCTAGGATTTGGTGGGTCGTGGTGACCTCTGCCCAAATCTCTACTGGATGCACTTCGGGTTCATTGGTTGGCCTCAGGTCATAGTCCCTCGCTCACACTATTAGCCAAGTCCTTTCCGGGCCAAGCACATCAAACACCGTACTCCACTCTCTCGGATCGGATCAATGTTTGAAAAAGTTCCAAGTAAAGGATTTTCTCCAATTAATCGCTCATGTGAAAATGCGACCCCTTCCTTTTTCCTCCTCGAGGTAGAAGTTTCTACCCAGAACCCCTGTCAAGTTAAACGAAAAAAATATCATATGAAGTGAAGTAAAAATCCCTAGGATTTTTTTTACTGGCCGGGGAATTCTTTCGATAAAACTTTAAAGTGTGGTGATTTTGGAGTGTTTCCCTCGATTGATGAATTTTGTAGAATCCTATGGGATTGGTTGCTTTCTGTCGGGGGTGAAAAGTTGAATGAATGCGCCCAAGGTCTGTGACCTCATCGCGGATTCGCCGAAATCATCTCCTCTTGTGGGCTCTTCCTGTGTGAGGTTCGAAGAGGATCATCTTTCATTGCTCTCAATTTCTCATCTCTGCCTAAGAGTTTTCCAGATTTTGAGACACCGTGTGTTAGGAGTATTTTTCAGCTGACAGCTAATAACACGAGCTTAGAAGTAAGAAATCACTTCATAAAAGAATCTAATGAACATGCTCTTATTTGACTGTATAGCTCTATCAATGATTGAAGTAAAAGAGAGAAGGTGAGAAGCGATTACAATCTGTTATAAGAATGATGAAAATAATATGGAGAATAAACGTTAATGAACGAGATAAGCAATTACTGTACATTATGAGAGAGAAGTCTCCTTAAAGGGATAATGGAAGGGGAGAGAAATGGGAAAAACTACCGAGGAAAACCAAAGGTAAAAAACATGAGGTTAATAAAGAGGGATGCCTAAATAAATATATATAGAGGGTAAAAGTGATTTTATGAAAAGAGGATGGAATGAAGTGTGTAGCTGCTGAAAATCAATCTTTGAATTGGTGGTTTGTATACTATACACGGAACAAGACTTAAAAACGCGGCATCGTCCGTCAATCCTGTTCAATCCAGTAAAAAACTGCTACGAGCGAATATATGGTGTTTCACAACTTTTATAGGGATTAAGGTGGGAGCCTCTAGAGACTCGGAGGCTACACGCTAGGCATAGCTTGCCTGAGAAATTCAGAACTATTGTGTTTCAGAGCGACACAGCGTTATGTTATCATGACGCCTCACTACATCTCTAGGTGTGACAAGCGATAAATAAGAGAGATACATTACCGAACAGATAGGTAAAAAAACTCGTTCTTTCCGCTGACAATAAGCGACCGCAATAAAAATTGAGCTTCATTAAGTACACTTCCGTAATACATGTCACCATTTCACCTCCCAAAACCTTATCCCTTACATCTTACACGGCTAGTGTCCTGACACCATCTGCCACACGTCCCTGCGGCGGCTCGGAGGGTAGTATGTAGATGTAGATGTCCCTACCATGAAAGTACAAGGGATATAGGTTCTCGGGAGTGTAATGGTGTCCCCACTCGGCGATGACTGACTTCTCCCGCGCCTCATCATCAGCCTGCTGATGAGTGAGTGTGCCTTCTCCTTCCTCGCATTGCTCTCCGACGCTCAACTCCTCGAGTCCGCGGCATGAGCGCGCTTTCACTTCCGCGGGGGACTGTGACTTTCGAGGGAAATCAGAGGGGTGGGCTACGGTTATGAGGAGGAGACGTGAGGGGGAGTACACGTCGAGGATCTCCTCTCCGTAACTGTTTCCGCATGGTCTGCCATACTCGCCCCGCTCGTCCCTATTTCGAGGAAGAAGTTAAAAAAAGTGAAGTATCCATCTGCCCTTGGAACGCTCGAGAAACTTTTCGCCCTATCTCTCTCGAGAGGGCGAAGGGCCTTCTCCATTTCACCCCTCGATCCCCCCCCCCTCCCTCCCTCCTCCCCCGCCTTCCCGACTGTCTCCTCCATCGACAAGGAGTCTCCCGATCAGGGAAGGTCATGCATCGCCTCCGTAGTTGGAAGAGTTGCCATGGGCGGAAATTTCATTAACGAGACGCCCCAGGTTCCTCAGTTGTCATTGGATTGAAAACGACGAGAAAGAATTCTGATTGATTCAAATTCGTCGACAGACTTCTTAGATTTTGTATGCCTTCAAATTTAATAGCCCACTCTCGCCTATCGCCATCTGTGGGAAACTAAATAACTTTAATTCTCTCTTAGAATCAGGAGACATTCTCTTATGCTCACAATTATGCCGGCACCTGGTGGAACTTTTGTCACAGTATACACGACGGAAAATATCTACATGTCTCGGCTATCCCTACCTTACGCTCTGGGATTTGTGTTAAGATTTAAATGTGAATATTTCCTGCCTAGCTGTAATCTGAGCGCGTAGTGTGCTACTTGATATTTAACTCCGTTGCCCTGACCGATGAGATCTACATCTACGTAATACCCTGCGAGCCTCCACGAGGGTGTGTGGCAGGGGGTGAAGATCACCAAACATGCACTATTGACATGCAGTTAGGATATTTGATGGAGACATGCTAGATAATAGGGTCAAATGCAGCTAGATGGTTAGTATCTACATAATAAGAAAGAGATTATTGGTTGTTATTACATGCATCATGCACTACAGACTACTCTAACTATATTTCACCTACCTATCCCTTTGCTACGCTGCCTATTGTTCTCTCTTATGGTACGAGGGAAAAATGGCATTTTAAATCTATCGGTACGACAATCTATCTCTCTAATCCTGTTAATCTGATCAAACCTAGCATAATACGCAGGGGTTCTTAATATATATATATATCTAACGTCACCTGTGAACAAATCGGTTTCGAATTTACTTAAAAGGTTTAACCTAAATTTTAACCTGAGTTCTGATAGTAATTCCCATCCTTGTTCTTCTATTAAATTCGTAACACTTATACAATTATCATAACGGCCTTTAACAAATCTAGCGGATCTCCTTTGCACACGCTCTAATTCTTTTATCAAACCTTCCTCGTACGGTTCCCATATACTAGCGGCATATTCTAAATGAGTCCTGACAATTGTAAAATAGCTTCTTTCTCGGACTCTCTCATCGCATTTGCCTAGAACCCTTTTTACGAATCCTAATCCACGGTTTGCTACACTAGTTATTTCCCTGATGTGTTTCCCCCATGACATGTCTTCAGTGATGGTGACGCAAGTATTGAATAGATTCTACGTTAGATATTTTGTTTTCTTTGATGCAATAATTATTCCGGGGAAAGCCATTCTTTTTCCAAAAGTTCATTATCGCGTATTTCTTCAAATTTAATTCCAGCTACCAACTATCACACCAATCATCAATCCCATCTAAATCCCTAGCCAAAGACTGGATGTTCTCTTCCTTTCTAATTTCCTTATACACTACTGCATCATCGGCAAAACGACGGAGCTTGCTATTTTTTATTACTGTATTCAAGTCATTTACGAGAGAAGAAATAAAATTGGACCTATCACGCTTCCCTGGGGAACACCCGATGTAACTTTTACTTCGCCTGAGCTGACACCATCTAATACCACCCTTTGAACGCATTCATGTAAGAAGTCTCCTATCCAGCCTACTATATTAGTCTATCCCGTTTGATGCCAACTTCGCGAGTAACTTACAGTGGGGAACCTTGTCAAACGCTTTTCTAAAGTCAAGAAACGCTGCGTCTACCTGTACGTTACCTTCTCTGGAAACTAAAATATAATGAAGAAAAATACCTAATTGAGTTTCGCAAGACCGTCACTTTCTGAACCCATGCTGGTTTGTTATCAATAAATTCTGGCTGTCGAGGTGTCCCATTATTGATGTAACTTTCGGAGATCGGTGCTTTTACCTACCCGCACTCATAGATAATGGGTATTTAAGTATCCGATGAAGACCTCTAGAGGAAGGTAATTCATTTTTCATTTCATAAATCTGATTTTTGTTTAAATTCGGATCTTTGTGTGCATAAAATGAAAGAACTTGAATGGAACCCTTAATGCCAACGAAACTATATCCCTTCAATCTGAATCTGGGACGAAGTATGTTAAAAAAGTTGTTACGCACTATACTTATTTTTAAGTTATTTTATATTGAGACTATTTATTTTTTAAGATAAATAAAATTGGTATTCTACCAACAAAGATTTCACTCATCTCTAGTTACTCTTGAAAATGTTAAAAAAATTCGGCATTGACTCATTTTGGTTTTCAACAATACCTCCTGCGAAAATGCGTTGTCGTTAAAGATTGACATGCCTCTTAAGTAATTACTTTAAAAGAATTTTGACGGAATAGAACATTATTATACCGAGCCTGGTGTTATACTTCTGTGCAACTTAGTATCAGCAGTATGTATTTCAGGGAAGTGCTGTTCATCATGATTGTATTGATTTATATGCGAGCATGATTTCACGTGAGTAGGCCTTGAAATGATGAGTCTCCTACGGCTTACTTCTCAGTCGTTGTTTGACATTGTTGCTTGGGAGTAATCCCCTTGGGTGTGTACCATCCTTCAAGGTTGGTTGCTGCAGTGGCTCAAAAGTTAAATTTTCGTCCGGCAGTGTATCCGTTCAATTGGCCTCCCATTCAATCCGGACTGGAATGGTGTATTCCTATTAATTAATTGTTGCTGCCGGATGACTTCGGGATATCTGTTTATGGTGTTTTTATTCCTCCTAGACGTTGTGCCTCTGAGATTCGATTCCGGAGGGTCCTCCTGCTCTCGCTTTGGTCATATCTCCGTGCAGTTATCTCCAGAGGGGAAAGCGTCCGACCGCAGCAGTCGCACTGGTCCAGCTGCCTTCACCCGCTCGCCCTGCCTCTCACCCTCTCGCATATTCGTCCCACCGCCCCCGTTCCTTCCGCCGCGTCCCTTCCGCCCTTGGGAATCTCTTCCTCCGCACCCAATGCAGCTAGCTTACGTCACCCGGGCACGCTCCGAGTGGCAGATTCCATTTCCCACCCCCCTTATCATCTTTCGCGGACCTCTTTTGCGGCGGCGCCGGCCGCTTCACTCACTCGCCGCGGTGTGAGGCCTCCTCCCATTCTATTTCATCTTCTTCGTATCTGTGAGGAGCCGTCGTGCCCACCGCATGTCTTCACCCTCTGACACAAACCCCCACCTACTCCTTTTCACCATCCTCCCTCCACATCACTTTTCATTTAGCGATCTCCCTCGTGACTTAGCGATGTGCTCGAATTCAAGGCGGTGGCACATTTGCATATCCGTCTGCGTTACACCAGTCGAGGTACGAGGGTATTTTTTTCAACCTCCGATGCGGTATAAAATTTATACAAGTGAGAGTGAAAAAATTGTTTAATTACAACGAGTTAAGAGCAGTCGAAGTTAATTTTCGATATAGTCACCGTGAAGATTAAGACATTAGCCATACCTGTGAACTAATTTTCCATTTCCCTCTTCATAAGAGGTTGCCGCTAGTATATTGAGATAGATCTTCACGGATTCTTGAAAGTCTACGTAGTAGCGGAAGCGCTGTCCACCCAGACCTGTCTTCAGCTGTCGAAAAAGGTGAAAGTTACTCAGCGTACGTCCGGGCTGCACGCTGGATGATCGGATTCTTCCCATTGAAATCGTGCAACGAGCTGTTGAGTTGTCGCAGCTGTATGTGGTTGTACTTTTACATGAATCAAAATCATGCCAGAAGACCGCATGTCTCCTCTTTTGTTCTGAATGGCTCTTCGCAGGTAACATAACGTCTGCCAGGATACTTTCTCAGTGATCGAAGTGCCCGGCTCCATATACTTAACGAGCAACACACCTTTCTTATCCCAGAAAACGGTAACCGTGGTCTTTCGTACATAACAAGAGGGTGTGTAGCTTAGGATGTAATTCTTCCTGTACTGCCTCTTTACTTTTTAAAACTCTGAAGAAACTAATCAGTATATGTATTTTTAAAATGTTTAATGTGAAGCTAAGCTTCAATCGCTCCTACTTATTTCAGTCGATTTTTTTAATATAGGTACGAAAGAAATTTTGTCGAGCCTAGAGCTTTCGTTTAAAATGCATGAGTAGCATTTAACGTGCAGTTCAAAAATATCTTTAACTCTATCTCCTATTTGAAACATTTTTCTGTTTAAGGAGGACTTAAGATGTCCCACTATTAGTAGGAGAGGAAAGGAGTACAGTGAACCTATGCTAATTAGAAGAATAAATCTTATTAAAAACTCTTGAGAGACTTGAGAGCCTCTTGAAATCATCACTGAAAAGGAGAAATGGGCCGGAAGTATTATCGAAGAGGAACAAAGATGGTATGCATCAAGCGTATCATGAGAGATGTCCAAATAAAAATTGGCGATGGAAGAAAATGGTGTACTGAGAGTTGAGTGGAGATCTCCCACAAACCAATCTTCGGATTGGTGACTGCTGCTGATGATTTGGGGATCTCCGTTGAGCGTTATCTAATTATTTAATTATTTTCCTTTTCAATAGGCCCAATGTACTGCCTCCATGCTCTATATTCAAATTCGCTCAGCGCGTTGTAAGTGGGCTGTGGGAATTTCGCGTATCCTGTGTCCCATTCAGGTTGGCGGCAGAACCGGAAAATCAAGGAGATATCCATTAATTTTTTTTAATTTCGTAAAACTTCGCGAAATTTTCTGGAAAGTCTGTCTGCAATCAGAAAATTCAATAGAGAGCACTGAAGCCCTCCTCGAGAGTAACACGGAATTTCGCCCGGTCTGATCATCACCATCGGCACACGCCTCATTCATTATTGAAAGTTTGGAGCCCGTGCGGAAATTGATACCGAGGCCGATGAGCTTTAAATATTTAATGATGCTTATCAGGAAAAAAGTATCTCTTTTTCATGCTCTATCAAAACTCAAATCTCGGAGAGTTTGGAGGGAAACATCCTGGAAATCAGGGAATCCTATGGAATATTTACTTTCTATTTTTTGTCACCCCTACTTGATTATTTGCGTCTATTCAATGGAGAGAGGTCGTGATGTTTGAATTGAGTGTCCCATCGAACTGGAAAATGGTGTGGTGAAGTTGGTTCTTTCCTCTCCTGGGAATTATAATGGTAAAAAATTCTTTTTGCATGATTCCGGTGTACGTAACTGACTGCTCCTTTTCCCGGCAATTATATTATTGCATGTTAAGAATTATTTCAATCTTTCCAATATTTCGCTTAAAGAATAGAGAATGCTGGGACATTCCCTTGCCTTGTTATGTGGAAAGTCTGTGTTTGACATTGACTAAGAATGTTATCAATGATATTGGGATAGTTTTTTTGTGAATTTAATCCCTTATTTTACCCGACTTATTTAACTAAATGATGAGTTCTCCAGCCATTATTGGATATGTATTAAAATCTCCGTTGGAAATTTTTAAGTAGTTAGATTTATGCCGAGATTATATCCATATTGAGTGCTGTTGAAATGCAATTGGTTTCCAGTTCTCGTCATGAGAATATGAGAAAAGATCATACGGTCTCTTTCCCATTTAATACCGTGTCTACACGAGTAAAGGGGATATAAAGAGCGGAGGTTTTTATTTTGCCTTCGCCCATGTGGAATTATTATCATAAAAAGCGATATTCTTTATTACTTCTGATAATTTCTTCCCAGATTGGCGATGTGGAATATATGGACCTCTATAAATACCCTTGCTAACTTTTGTTTGGAAGCCTCTCCCATGTTAACGTTAAAATTGAATTTAGTCGTCAACATGTGAACTGCAGAGCCCCTTTAACCCATCCCTGTCTCCAGTTTCGAATCATTTCGGAAGATAGAACGTTCTTAAGGTTATGTAATGTAAATGATCTCGTCATATTTTATTTGATTCAAGGTGACTCTCTATCAATGGTGGGTTTTCTTTGAATATCTGCCTAATCTTGAAGCTTGTAATATGATGTTCCGTGTATTTTCTAAGGTTGATGTGGTGTTAGTTATCTTCTCAGTGCAAAATATATATTTTTTATTTTTTTATGCCAATTGAACGTACCTATTTGGTCATTATCGCACGCATGCGTAGCACCAGTGGTCCACGTGATCACTCTCCCCGGCTCAATGACTCATTCCCCTCCCAATACACCACATATTTTAACACACCACTCTCCCAGTGCCCCAGTTTGCTTCCAACCCCCCAAAATTTAATTTAATGAATTTTGCGTCAGGACCACTCAACATTTGCGATGGGGGCACCACAGATTTGGGCATTGTAGTATTATACAAAATTTTATCATGTAGTTAAAATGGTGGAAAATATGAAGGGAAGGTTTGAAAATGGTAATCATGGAATGAAAACTAAAAATTTTGGGAGTCATACGCAACACGCTTTTGTTCTCGGTCTCACTTGTGTTATGACTAGCGCGATCTCTCAATATGCGAAAATGTCAAGGAATCACTTCACTTAATGGCACTACCCAAATATTTAAGGTAACAATGATGCAGATTTTTACTACAAAATGGAACCATTACGCTTGCCTTCCGTGTATAATTGTATACAAATTCTATAATAATAATAATTCTGTAATAGTATATGATTCTATGATAAATAATTCATCTTGGTCAGAGAAGAGATTCAGCAACATCTCCCTCATCGTTCGGTGACACCGGCGATTCTGCCCTGCGGTTATCGCTGAACTTATAGTCTTGGTTCTATTGGCTGGTGGTCGATTGAGCCATTGACGGAGCGAAGTTCAATTCAGGGCATAGAAATGGCTTTTGCTGCGGATATTTGATTCAATTCTTAAGGCTACTCTTAATCTCGAGTTTTGGCTCAGCGCAGGCGGTAACATTGTGGTTAAGGCCGTGTTTCCGCTTTTGTGTCAAAAGTTTCTATTTTATGCGAATTGACTGTGATATCCTAATACCATAATTCAAAATTAATATCCATTATCTTCAATTCAACAAAAAGCAACTCTCACCAAGGGGAATTCGGATTCTATTGACGTTATTTCAAAGTATTTTGTGCATTTTAATGTGCCGAAAAGACCTCAAAGTTAGATGTTGACATTCAAAATACCTTTTTAAGTGTATTCCTAATGAAATATACTAAAAGTATTTCAAATATGTTCATCAAATACTCGAGTTTAAATACTGCCCAGCCCTGAACTTGCTGAAGGTGCCTCTTCCCTGACCACGTGAGTCAAAGCTGGTACCGTATTAGACATTTTTATTTATTTGGTTTAAAAATCCTGCTTTCGCGAGGAAAATGGGTTACCAGCTGTACATAAAAATTAAGGTGCAAAATGTGTTGATTATTCCTGAAATAATTATTAATGATTACATATGTGCAGCCGTAGGAGCCGACTGCAGCGCCATTAATATGGAACTGTCGTATTTTGGCTTCGATTTCGGCAGTAATTTTCTAATAACTTTAAGAAAGACGGGGATAGATTCCTATATTTTATTTGGAATATATTTCCCGGGAATTCTTTCGATTCATATGAGCAGTTCTAATCCAAAGCTTATAAATGCCTTCTCGTTCAAATTGACATTTTTCCTGTAATTTCCGCGAATTCCTTGAGAGACCATGTTAAAATCTCCTCTTTTTAGGCTCAAATACATAAAAACTCGCGTGGAAACCCTACTTATTTCTATTCTGTTTATTGAACGCATGTCAAAGGTACTAAAAATTGAGTTTTCAGAATTTCTGGAATAAGTCATCCTTAGGTTAGATCCACTTTAAGTATGAATAAAACTTCATGGTGGCGTTGCCTCCCGAAAAGTTTGTAATATTTAATTTTTGATTCGTCAAAAAACGGAACTGTTGTGAAATAACAGAATATTTTTAAGTAATAACGTGTCTCAATAATACTGTGATCCGGCTCTGCTCTTCCTTTGGCCCTGCCTGCACTCAAAGGGGCTTAACCCCTTGTTCTTCGACTTTTAACACAAAATCAAAATCTGCATTCGGATAGCACTTCAGAATAGCCATCACAGGGAGGGATATTGCGCATAAAGCCGTCATTACCTAGAAGTGTCGTGTATTCATGTGTCAAACCGTCGCAGTTTTCATCGTCAGTCTCGTGCGCGAATGTCACATTATCGTAATTTTGCATCGTTTTCGGAAGCAGTGGGAAATCACATGCAAAGGAGAATTACCCAAACTACGAACGTTGCGAATTACTCAGATTTCCCTCCAAATTAAGCGCACGGCGTGAGTGTTTTGTTCATGGTTTCTCGTAATGTTCCTCTTTTCAGAGCCCTTTTTTTCTCTCTTGTGGCTTGCCTCTTTTCGCCATCGCGGCCGTCCATGCGACTCTCATATAGCCGATGTGAAATGCAAATCCTTTAATGTAGAAATACCATTTCAGTCGAGGGTATTGATTTATAGCCGAGCCTACTAGACATTGATTAATCGTCAAAGGGTAATGATGAAACAAAATGGTTGTTAACATCGAGCAGCTGAAACATAAATAGCGAGCGATGTTTAGCGCGGTTGTGAACAGTTTCATTCTTTCGAGTAAGGGTAATATTTTGCTCGATTTTCATTTTATGAAGAATCAAACGCTAGCTTTTACCTTAATTAACTTTCTCTGGATAATAGCTGTCCCAGGAAAGGCAACTGACCATCCAGGGAGAGGTCAGATGTCCTGAATGACTTCAGGAAGGCCATCAATTTTGAATTTAGACATTATAATATTCAAGGTTTCATTTGCTCCTCGTCTCTTCTAACTCAACATGTGATATTATCTTATGCCGTTAGTTCTTTCGGAAGGGGAAATTTGTGATCCCGAATCAACCAATCTCTACTGAGTTCCACATTATTCTGTCGCACTCTTAAAGTCTAAAGTTGATGTAGCATATCCTCGAAAGGATGTGGAAACATTTGCGTAAATTGTCATGATTGGGATCAATTGCATTGTGTGATCAATGTATTGGAAATTTTTATGAAAAAAATAATGTGGGAATGAAAAATAATCCTGTGTCATCCTTCTCTCCCGACACATTGTTAGTGATGCCTTAACATTCTATTTTTTTGGATGGAAAGTAATGCGTTGTTGTGTATCAAGAAGAGTTTGGATTAGTTCGAGTAATATACTTGTGATACTGAATTTGACATCAGAGTTCTGTATCTTACCCCATTTACGAATGTACTCTATCATTCAATGTGCATATTTCACTGCTTAAATTTATGATCGAAACACTGTCTTGTATCTCCTACTGAAACTCGGGTTGTCTCTTAATGCCCTTCAGCACCTCGATGTTAATCGCCGACCACTTCCTTCTTTATCATTCAGTCCGCTCCGATTCGAAATGGCTTCAAAACGCCCGCCCGCTTAAGCTCTCGGAAAAGTCGATGCCTCTACACTACCTAATGGAGCGGCTGTTTGAACAGATCACAGCTGTTATTTCGGAATGACAATTCGGCTTCGTGGCGTTATTACCGGCGCCAATTTTCGTAACGAGGGAGCTGCAGTCGTGGATTTTCTCCGCTCGGCACAGATACGTTTGAGGTCGTGGGAAATGTAAACGAACTAAGTGGGTGCACGTTGTATTAAATCCATTTCTGCTGACATCGTCATATTCCTGCCTCAATTATCGCATCCACATCGCCTCAGTGAGAAATATTCCTTGAAACCTTTTGTTATTGACGTTTTGAAGGCATTTGTTCCAATAATTATAAAATAGACTCATTAAAGTAACTTCGTTGTCTTTGGTGCGGTCAGATTAAAAGATTCCACCATGAAACGCTGTTTACGTTATTCAGTCTCTGTGTATTAGATGTACCTTCTGCTTTGGAGAATACTCATTTAGTTTAAAAGCTTCAGGTTTGTTTTCATTTATGTTTTTCCTCTCAATGTGTGTGATTTTTCGTTCCGTTTCCTGAAGCCAGTTTAGATGAAGCCAATCGTCTCCTCTTCGGACTGCTCGAGTGCTTGTGTTCGTATTTTCCACTCCGATTACCTGTGAGAAACAGTAAGATGCTCTCATGATTGGTATTTAATTAAGTTCTTAATCCGCCGGTGCTATCTCAGATCCGGAATTGAAGGTTTTCCTCACGGCAAGACTTTTTTCCCCGTTTCCCCTCTTTTGTAATGTTGCTTTTTCTTTCCCCGTATCTCCTCAAACGGAGCGGGAGGTTTTCAGTCCCAATTATCCGTCTTTGGGAAGTAAATCAATCGAGGGAAGCGTCGACTCAATTAACTTGAGCAGAAATGGGATTTTTCTAGTCCGGAAAGCAGATGAGATGAGGCGTCTAAGCGCCGAAGTGTAATTGATTCATTGAAGGGGAGCTAAACTTGTCTCGCTTACTCTTTAATTTTTCTTTATGCCCGTTTTATTTTTATACCATTATATTCTCGCCTATTTGTTCTATTTTACTGTCTGGGACATCTCGCTGATGGGATGGAGGCTCCAGCGCGGGGTTAGCCAGCGCGGGGGCCACGTTAGCCAGTGACGCCACCCTTAAAACCTTAAAGGCGTGGGTTAGAATCACGCCTGGTTTATTTATGTTGTATTTATCTCGTAATTTAGGTCTTTGAAAGGACAGTGCAAAATTATCTTAGGAGGTAGAGCATCTAAACTGCCAGTCTTCCTCACATTCCATTGATTTATGACTGTTTGTTTAGGAGCTCCAAGTATGCTTGCGCTGCATTGCTAATTGCATGACCACGTGGAAATTTAACAATCTAGCTTTCAAAATTTATTTTCTTTGGAGATATTTCCGCACTTTGTCGGTTGTGGTATAGTCCTCCGTAATGCTTATATTATATACTGGGATTAGATGGAATAAAATGTTTAAAGTCTTTCTCTGCTTAAAGTTGATAAGTTTCAGCTTTAAGGATTTCTCTCTTGGCCGGTGGAATAGATATTTCCGTCTGCTCTGTCAATCTGGGTTCGAGTCGGCCCGCGCACAGTGAAGGCGTGTCCAGTTTTCGCGGTATTGGGTTTCTCTAACTATCAAAAGTTTCATCTTTCAAATCGCCCCTGGTTCACTGTGGCACATAGGTATCCTTGCGGTAAAGGAGTGAGTTAGGAAGAACACCTGTGCAGTGTTTTCTTCTCATCGCCGTAGTCTCTAACCTAAGATTTTTTCCGCATCAAAGACTGTTGAAACACGGTAGCTCTGACTCTGAAATTGATGACCGCTTGGTGCCTACTTCGTGGGAAATCGTCTGGTGTAATCAGCATCGTAATGCGGCCGAGGAAGGCTTTGTCTTAGTTCACTTTCCTGGTGAGGTGGTCCCTATCTACCAGCGGGCGTAAACTGTTTCGTTGTATTCATTCCTTAAAGGTGCTTTCGTATTAATGAGTTTTCGCAGATAAATTTTTCCCTTCGAAAATTTTTTTGGCACAAGTAAGTTGGTGAATGAGGTTGGCTTCGAGGAATTCGTAGTAATATATTTTTTCATAAATAACCCATTCTTTATTTTTTCTAAATTTTGCTTAAGTCATCGGTTCGGACAGCTTTTCAGCCACGGAGGCCTTTTTGAAGGTTAGGTGTCTCGTTGAGTCCCGAGCAATAAGTAGCGTTTATTTCTATCTATTTTCTATGAGGAATATAACACACTGCACGCATACGGAAGTGCGAATAATAAGGTGTAAGCAAGTATACATTTCTTATACCTTATTATTATAACTAAGAAAGCAATAGTAAAAAAGTAATGTAAATGGAAGCAGCAATATAATTTTAGTCATTTGCGTCATCTTCATAACTGCCGCGGTTTTATCCTGAGAATCACTCGCGGAGTCATTCATATTTTATATTAAAAGAAAAATACTCTCTTAAGGTCCTAGCATGGCCCATCGGCAGGGTCAGCTTATTCAACCGACATGGTTTCCGTGAACGAATATCTGAGCAAGCGTTCTATCGTGTTTCCACGGCGTTTATGGCAAAATTCCGGAATTTTTGGGTATTCATCACGGTAAGGTATGTTTGTTTCTGCTGATGATATCTTGGGCCGTGGTAGACGGTGTGAAGTAACTTATTTGGTCATCTATTCTTCCATCTTTGCACTGGGTTTAAATCGCTGGATCGCCTTGATTCTTCTTGAATAAACTGTTGAATTTTGTGACTAAGTGAAAATATCGTCACTCTTTGGTTGAAAAGCCGGACCACCCCCGCAGGATTAGCTGCAATTGTTTTTATACGCTTACCCAAGCGGAAGGGAAATAAATGTCCTGGGGAAAATGGTGTGATAACCCCGTAGCCGTCCATCAATTAGAAAAAACCCTCTGGTCCCCGGATTAGATCCGTGCAGACTAGGCAATGTTCCGCTCGGCGCTCTTCTCATCCAGCGTTAAATCCAACCGCGTGGAATTCTCGTCAAAGAGCGGCCACTCCCTTTTAAACAGATGACTCTGTCTCTGTGTACACTCGGCCTTTCCCCCTCAGCTATTTTCCTCGTGACGGTGGGAATTTTCATTTTTCGTTCTTCATTCCTTCCTGTCCTAATGAGTTGACCTCTTCTCCTTTTCCCGCCCTCGCCTCCCGCGTTCAGCCGCTCTCTTTCCCTCGACCATTCCAGCCAATCGGCTTCTCGCTGAGCCCCCACCGGACGTGGACCTCCCCCCTTTTGCCGCCACCTCCTCCTCCTCCTCCTCCTCCCAATCATCTCCCACCACCTTACTCTCCTTCCTCGCCCACTAAATAAATACTAATGCCGCCCGCTTGCGGCCTCTGTGGGTCGTTGGAGAGGAATAAAGTGGTCTGGGGTGGGTGGTTGGTTGGTTAGCTCCGTGTGGCAAGCACTTTCAGTGAGCTGCTCCCGTTTGCCTCTCACGTGTCCTCTCCTGTCCCCCCGTCGTTCACTTTCTCCCCGACCATGTTACCGTAAATTTTTACGATACCTCTTCTGATAAAAGCTTCAACTGCAGCCAAGTTGAAAGACATCGTGATGGCGAGCCGCCCATGTTAACTGCATACTTACTTGCGATCGTGATTGAGTCATAGTTTTGCCATAATCCGGTAAATTGTTCATATTTTTCTACTGAAGGAGAAATGGGGAATTTTTATTGAAAGTAAAATTTATTTGATGTAATGATTAGAGAATCATCGGCACATAAAATGTTTTTGCAGGAGCCATTTATTTTAGTGTGAACTGTCAAAGCTCATTGACAAAAGGTGCTCAAATCCATGGATCAATGACATTATTCAAATAAGTGGTTAATTTTTGCAAGTTTTGGGAGAAGGCTTAACTTTTCCCAATTACCTGTTATGAGTAAATGTACTCAATTACTTTTCCTTGTCTGTTCCTGGTTTAAATTTTACCGGCATTGAAAAAAAAAGGAGGCCAATGGAATAATGCGTACTTCGTATAGCCGAGAAAAGCGTGAGGAATAGAATATGGATGTGATAACAGCTCTTGATCAGATCATTAAAAATGGAAACTTGAAAAGTGGATGTGGCCAAGGTGCCATGAGATTATCATTATTTCATCCTATGGTTGTGATGTATTTCTAGAAAAACTATCTTTAGCTTCCCTCGTCGCAAAGCTGGGAGAAAAAATTACCTGGGCCTATTGTTGGTATTACTTTTTAATACAGAGTACCAATTAAAAAGCATTACAATTGATTAAGCCAATCAGATCACTGCAAAGCTTGCTGAGGAATATTATTGATAATCTCAGGCCTTACTAAATGGAAATTTCATCATAGTGATGAAAGGTAAATTATCAACACTGCAATTTCCACCGGGTATTTTTCCCGATCATGGTTACACTGCAAATCAACATCATCACCATAAATAATTATCAATGAACTGCTATATTTTTACCCCTCATTCCTGAATGGCAAGAAATAATTTGAGTTTTTATTTTCACCCTTTAATAAATAAAAATGTCTGTAGTCTCTGATACCAGACATTTTTAGAATTATTACTATTAAAACTCCTGTTAGAAATGTGAGAAATGTACTATCTTTTTGTTATTATTATGCCTTTGCAATTTCCGGTATAATATTCTCGAAATGATAAAAATTTTGGGCCTTTTTCCCACCTAGCTGTGGCTTTTTTATAAACCCCGTTAAAGTTGCAATTATTTTCTGATATTTTTTGTGGACACTCACAGCCTTAGACGGAGCTAGGCGACAAATTTCATTGTAATACGCTCAGTGGTTCCAGAGATATCGATATCAGTTAATAAGTGAGTCGGTGGTGTCTGTGTGGGGGAGTCAAATTTTTTATGCGAGGCGTAGTCAATAGAAAACCTTAAATATTTTAAGGCTTTTTATTAGGGAGTCACTGGTAACTGTACCGCCAACTTACATAGTAATGGCGCGGGAAATCGTATGTTCATTACGTTTTAAGGTTTTCATTTGACTTCCCCTCGTATTTATACAATATAGATTCAAGTTAGGGAATTTATGATGTCTACATGGATGTCGTCGATTCGTGAGGGGTTTTATTTGTGGAAGGAGGCGAATGTGCCACTTTTCGGAGATACATTTTCAGTAACATGAGGCGTATCAAATGAATCCGTGGGAATCTATAGGCGGAGGCGTGTGTCGGTCGCACGCGTGCTGCCGTGGCGCAAATCCCCACGTGAGCGTCGAGGCCTTGGTAGCAGCCCCCCTCTCCTCCCCCCACTCCCCTCCGTCCATTCAATGCAGTGCACAGCGAGGTCACATCCATGAATTCTTCGCCCTTGATTATATCTGCATATTTCGTCCCTTCCTCTCTGCTTAGTAATAAAAGATCCATGGAATGCATGTTGTTCTGAAAAAGTCGGTCAGCCATGACAGAGGACGTTAAATCTTATATTCAAACCCTCCTAGATGAATTTCAAATTCTCTAGGAACTCCATGGAACTTTGATTAGATTTCATATCCTTTTCATAAAGCCTTTTGGGCTACAGAATTCTCATTTTATGATATTAAAAATGTATGTTTCTATTTTTCCTATCCTTATATTTATGGTAATTAATTATACATTTTGCAATTTTCTGGCAATCACTGTGCAACAAGGCTGGTGTTATTGGCTATGTTTTTATTTATTTTTGTTTTAATTTTACGCTTTTTGTTTTGTTGTCTCAGCATATTTATTTTTGTCGCCGATATGAAGCGTCATGGCGGCGCATAAATGCAAAAATTACGCGCCAAATTTGAGGCTTGAGTTATTACCTTGCTTCATATTTCAACCAAATAAACATTGGAATGGGGGGACTCGCTTGTCATCTTTGCTTCGTAATTTTCCATAATATAATCCTTCCGGAGTAATATTTTTAAAATCACTCGCAATATTCCGTCGAGATGAGTGTTTATTGCTTTATGTTTGTTTTGTTTTACACCTTTATATTATTTACACCCCATCAAAAATGTTTTTCGACATTCCGAGCGATAAGATTTATTTTTTGCGTGATTTCAGAGTTAATTTTTCAGTCATTACTTTTGTTGCTCCGTGTATTGTGTATTTACGACTACAGAGCCTGCACTTGATTACTCGTTGACTTTTGTTAGTTAGGTTTACTTCGATTGAAGCAAAGTTAGCTTAGTGATTCGGTACATGTCAGTTTGTTCTTGATTTCGTCATTCGTCTCTCTTTCACTAGTCGTTTACTTACCCCCTCTCTACGTTTATCTTGTCACCATCTCTCGCCCTCGTTGCATTGGTAAATATTCGCTGTATGGACGGATGTTTATCTGTCATCGGATAATCGGTTACTCGAGCGGTCATAAAGTCCTCATTCGATCTCTTTAATTTTGCGCTAGGTGTGGGCGATTTGCTTTACATTAACTGCGCCAAACTCCAACATTGATAAATTTTCCCAATCCTTGTCTATAAATATATCATCGCACAAAGGATTTATTTCCAGTATTTATAGAGTGGCAAATAGTTTTTCCTCTGAATGTCATGACATTAATATATCCTGCCTTTTTGAGATTGTTTAATCCCTTTTATTCGGTGCTGGTTTTACCCAAAACTCATCGGGAAATGGTTCTTGTATATACTGCAATACAAACTCGTGTTGGATGTATGCGACTACATTTGAGACAAATTTAACGTTGGGAAAAACATATCAAACTTCGTCCTTGTGTATGCGTCTTTCTGTAATACTTGTGTGATTTTTCATTCAATATTTTGAAAAATATCTCCTATCATCACCATCAACTATTGGAAATCATGGTCATTCCGAATGCTGCAGCATACGCTGCTACGGTACCATGGTATCCGTAATTTGCCTATCTTTTATATGTTTTGACCAAACCAGTCTGAAAGTTGAAATTTGAAATGATATTTTGTGTGGTTAGAGGGTGCTATACGGTGTATTAATTATTTTATATCTTAACTTGGTATTGTCTAAATCGATTTGAGCTTCTAAGCTTGATTTCAATTTATTTTCGTCAAAAATTTCAACTATTGGTTCGTGCCTTGACAGAAATATACGTATGAGTTTGTAGTACGTTCATCAATAAATACTTGAAATATACCGTAGTTGGTTGGCCGCAATAATTTTCCGTTTTCATCAATTAGAACCACCTTTTTTACACTTTTTCGACCGCCATACGAGAGCAGCAGCGTTTTTTCCCCTAGGAGTAGTTCAGCAGCCGATCCCTACGGAGTGAAGTCGTCCGGCCCGAGTTGCACCAATCCCGTCGAGTGTGCGGCGCTTCCACGCTCCATCAAACTTTCCCACAGTCCGGCAGTCGGGGAACGCCGCCCCTGCCCCGCTCCCCCTCTTGCTCCCGGCCACCCTCCCCCCCTCACCCCTCCTTATTCTCTCACTGCGCGCCGTAAGGAATCCTTTATGGTTCCCAACAGTAACCTACGCCCTTCTCTCCTCAACGCCCCTCGTCTTTTGAGCCATTCTCTATACATATTCTTCCCATCTCCTTTTCGCACTGCCCTTCTTCTCTCCTCTCTCCCGCAACACCACCTGCCTTCGCTCATTCACGTGCTCTTTATTCCCGCCCCTTCTTTCACGGTCCATTTGCACAACTACCCCGCTCTCTCCCCCTGAAAACCTCCTCTCGCGCGCCCCCTCCCTTCCTCCCTCCTCCTCCCGCCCCCCATCGCCCATCGCCCCGCAGCAACTTGCTCTCCGTGGCTCCCTCGCCTCACCTTGTAGTCTTTGCCAACCCTCCTCGTCTTTCTCTTAGACAATTAGTCTCCGGATTAGAATGGATCTCGTAGAGTGGGAGGGGAAATTGTTTTAGCGCCTTGGCTGGTGATTTTAAGCTGCTCGTCGTCTGAGAGGCGATGAGGGAGAAAATTTTGCGGTTCAAGTTGTGAAGTTTGACTCCCAGAAGATTGTGTCATTTTATGGGATTAATTTCTTAGATTGCTTCCAATGTTGTCTTTTGGGGTTTCCCCGTGAGTACCCAGAGCAGTGCTTGAATCGCTGTTTACCCCAGAGACCCAGGATAATGTCTAAATGATGTCTGGACTCGCCTGCGTTGCGACTGGATGAAAGACTTTACGCGATGAATGAATTTAACCCCACCGTTCTCCTTAAGTTTTGAAGAACCGCCTTAGTATCCATATTTTAATTACTGTACTTGAGACTGTTATAACCGTATTCTGCTAATAGGGAATCATTTCCATGAGGAGTATGCTTGATGGCTTTTTCTATTTTTATTTGCAATAGCTCCACGGTTGTATTTCCGAAATATTGAGAATTATCCCACAAAGAAATGTGTGACGATATTGACGCAATGGAAAGCGGATACCTTAAGCTCACCCTTAACAGTAGATAATTGAAATGCGATATCTACTTCGCAGTCGGATACAGGCTCCCCGGCTGTTATTATTATCACGCAATTCAATTCTCCCGAACGTAATTTATTTACAACTTTCTAATAATGGGCCGATTTAGGCATTTTTATATTCATATCTAGTTCCTTAACGACTTCTGTAGGAATTCTAGCGAGTGGAAATGAGTGGAAATTCAGCGAAAACCTCTATTAAAGGTTTTGGTGAACTTACCTTTGCTGTAAAAAGTTATATTTATTACGAGGTATTTCTCTGTTATAAGTTATTTCAGCTTCACTTACAGGATGCGTCTATGTCGAAAATAATTATTCTCAAACTGTTTCATACAATTATCGAGGGACATTGCGGCCTCCTGAAAGCAATAATGTAAATAGTCCATAATGAAGAATTGAGATTGAGATGGAGGATGTAATCAGAGAGTATACGTTTTGTTATTACTCTATGATGTAATACATTGTATCGAAGGATTAAGGCCAGAATAAGTAATTGCAGCCGCAAATAATAGAAGCTGTAGCGAACCTAGCATGTGTTAGATGCCTGCTGATGATTGAAAAATGCCTTAAGCTATGAATATAGTGACTTGACGTTAAAGAAATCAGAGTTCAATGGTTTTTGATTCTCCATATTCCGAAATACTTGGGACGTAGGGCGTGTATGCGTGATTGTCCGTGAACCGCTTGTGCTCCCCCCCCTCCCCGCGCCTCTCTCCTTCCCGCACCCCACTCGTGTTCTCCGCATCACCTTGGCTACATCTAATAACCCTTGAAGCCTCCTCAAAGGCGTATAGCGGGGGTTTTAGGACAAGCTATGAATAAGGGATGAGTTTAGGCTCAAGAAAGAGGAAGGGATAAAAGATGAAAAATGAGACGTGTGTTTAAGACCGAGTACCCCACTCTGTTTTCATTTTTGTCTTAAATATTGCGCTGAGATGAAGAAATTGTGCATCTAATCATCCCTTAGGCATTTTATTTATCTCATTTTGTTCCTTCTCGTTTTATGGCCGGTTACAAGAACGTTTAATTATGGAGTCAATAGTTATGGTATCCATGAAGTTATGGACCTCATATAAATATTCGGATTTCAACTATGCATCCACCAGTTTCATAGGTTATCTTCAATTAGTTAATTACTTTGAATGATTTCCCTACTCTTCTCACGTTAGATAGAACTTTTAAGGGTATATCCTATGTAGAGTTGCTAATACACACAATATTTCATCTGCAAAAGTGAACAAAATCGTCATTCGTCACATAACAAATCTTTTATCGAGTAAATAACCAGTAAGCGATTCATTGCGCGTCTGCCATCTTGGCTACCTAGGGGCTCATAACACATTTCATTAGTTTTTAGGCCTTTTATTAAATTCATTAAATATTTCTGATACGCTTACTGAATGGTTGTCATGATGTATGGGTCCCATGATTTTATTTAATACGTATGTATCGTGCATTAGTGCCGGTCATTAGTGCCCCGCTGTTTTTATTTTAGTCTCAAATGGTGCATTGGAATGGAGAAACGTATGTATCCACTCATCCGTTTGGCCTTGTATTTCTCTTATTTTGTCGCTTCTGTGCGTTCTAGTGTCGGGAGTGAATTAGGAGGAAGTTAGACGTCGCTTGGGGCAGTCGGCCCTGGGTTCCGCTCTGGACCTCGCATCCGCCCTCGGCTCTGCTTCTGCTCGTTCGCCATAGCTCCCTCGTCCGCCGCACATAGAACGCACATCCCCATCGTATGCGACATCCGCCCCAGATGTCTGGAATGCGCCACCCGGCCCTCATGTGCTCAACCCTCGTCCCATCTCATCCCCTTCAGACACCCCGCACACACGGCCGTGTGGTGTCTGTGAGGCGTGGCTTTTCGGTCGCCTGGGATTTTCGGCGGCTTGGTGTGGGGCGTTCGCCTCCCTAATGTCGCACGGGAGGGCCGTGTGAGACGAGGTCCTCCGTGTCGGCAGTTTCGGCGAAACGTTCCGAAAAAAAGTCGAGGTAGCTTGGCCAGACATGCACGCCGGTGCAAGAGGATCGGCTATTCACAAAAGGAGAAGGATTTCGCTAGATTAATTCCCCGGGTCGCTGCTCAGAGAAACGTGAATTCGTCTGTCGATCTTGTCGCACGTCTCTCTACTCAGTCTCAATCGTATCATTGCCAAAGCTTTAGCGCCTATTTTTTCTTTATTTTGTTTTTTTCCTTTGGAATTGGGGCAAAAATATGTTTTTAACCTCAAACCGTCGACCTTTAGAATGGTGAAGTGTGTGACCTCTTTTTGGACGTAATAGGTTTTTTTATTTCGTCCACTGACGTAACATTCTTTTCGTTGATTCACTTGTTCTATACATGGTGGCGGCAGAACTGAAGATTCGGGGAATTAAATTTGAAATCTCTGAAAATTTTCGGGAACAATTTTTTAATAATTCACCGGAAAACAAGCTCTTCATTGGGAAAGGAACCAGCCGATTTGACCGTGACAACCCTCTGTCACCACATTCGTTATTCATTAGTGAAAGTCAATCAAGACCACAGAAAAAAAAGAAGTCTCCGTTGCTAGCTCGGCAGTTGCCTGAAACTGGGGATATTTGGAAAGAAAGCACTATAAATCAAGGAAGTCTCTGGGAAATTAACTTTTCTGTTGCCGTTGCCGCTATGTATTCAGAACATTTGAATGCCTTTAGCAATTTTTAAACATTCTTTCAAGCCTTAGATAAAATAAGAGAGAAGATTGTGCTTGACTCTTGAAAGTGAAGCCAATATTTTGCGAATGAATGCTCCATCTAGTATAGACCTATCGTGGAGTTAGTGCTAATATTTTATGAGCAATGCAGTGCTTTTTGAAAATAGCTTTCTTTTTTAATTTACCTACGTAAATCAATGCGCTATTGCTACAGCTACGTCATTTAGACCGAATTTTTCGGCCCTCTAATTGCTAAACTGATAATTCAACCTGTCTGATTACACATTTTAATGACTCTAGTATTTCCCGGTACTATCATGCCGCATGATTCCGTCTTCATCTCTTCTTTAATCTGTGCTTGGATCTAAATCGGAAAACAATTTTCTATTCGTGCAGATTAGGTGAAATTTATTTTCTTTCACGCAATACAGCTCTTCATGACAGTATTTACATGGAAAGGGATAGCGGAAAAACTGGAAACCCAGCCCTTTTCCTGTTATTACACCGCCCTAAATCTGAAATATTTAGTAGATACTTCCTTGTGGTGTGAAAGCGCTCTCTCGAACAAGATGTGGAGAAAAGATATCATTCGGAAAGAATTAGGCAAAATGAGATGAGAAAAGTTTTTGCCCAGGTGATACTATTGGAGACTAGGCTCTTGTTATTGTCGCCTCGGGCGCTTGCTCTCGGAAGCGTGGAGAATGGCTCCCGGCGGGGGATCGTGGTACTGTGAGGCGCAAGAAACGTCGGGGGGACCGTACGCTCTCGCACAACGGCCGACACTTGCGATCCATTAACGGGGATCGCGAATTCCTCCCACGACACGAGGACGTCGGCCGGTAATGGAGCCAGCCCTCGCCGTCGGGAAATGAAGAACTTTTTGGCGCGCCGTGCCGACCACGGATAGGGGGAGATAGGGACTCCTGCTATGCACCCCTGGGGCGAGGGCCTCCGTAAACGCTCGCTTTGGTTCCTCTGTTTCCGGGGGCGGCGACCCATTGGGTCAGAGAGAAGGTCTTATAGCAGGACGAGAGGCCCTTGGGTACATGGAGGACGCAAGTAATTTGCTCTCATTAACAAAACCAATCCCGTCTATTAGGTGTCTAGCCTACAGAATACACCTCTGAAAGCCGTCATGGAATGAGCAAAAATTGGGAAGAATTACCAAGACAGACCGCTGATGAAGTTCTGGAAGTACAAATTATTAGCAATTTTAAAAAGAGGAATTAAAGAGAGTACGTGATCAGCTGAAAGAGCTGCAGCTAATCCGTCTGAGGATTGATGACTGCTAATAGTCCTCTCTAGCTAAACGTAATAATGTGACATGTTGTTCCATGTCGTATCACAGAGAGTGTATTACAAACTGAGATGTAAATTGGTTAACAACCTTTTTATAACTACAATGGATGCACAGTAAAATGGAAAATGAGCGTGCCTTTCAGTATTGTTTTTTATGAAAATCAAAGATTACTGTAGTGTTTTCTTTCTTTTTATAATACACATGGAAAGTTTTCCACATAGTTCTTCTATCAATCCAACTCATGGCGCTTATGACATGGTCTTGCATCTTGCTGCCGTTCCCATGTTAGATATACCTCGTGCACTGTAGTTACAATCGTACTCTCCCATTGTCTATCCCACACCAGGCAACTACATATTTCGATGTCATTACAAGCGTTTAACTAATAGATCAATTAATAGGGGCATGCATCATTGTTGAATTATCCATCCTCTCCCGTTAACGAGGATGTAGTCACTGTACGTTTCTTAGCGGTCGGGTTGAGAAATCTGCCCTCCAAGAAAATAAGCTCGATGAGCACGGGTTGCGGAGCCTCTTAACAGGGTCTCCGTAATGAGATTCGCCGTTAGCAGCGCCGCGAAGTGATGCACGAGTAGTTGGCGTCAGTCGGCAATTGGGCCTCGGCGGTGCGTCTGGAAGGATGCCAAGAGGATGTGTGGTTTTGCTTCGCCGCGTCCATTACCCGCTGCACTCAGGTGATTACACTGCTCGAGACCAAGCAGCCGGTCGTCGGATTCGCATGCGATCCCCCATAGGAGTAATTTGTTAATCGAGCGTCATTTCTGTTGAAATTCAGTCGCGAGTGGAATTTGCGTCGTCGAGTTGCGTGCTAGGACCACCCCGTCACGTGATCTCCAGCCCTAGGATAATACTCCACGCCAAGGTATTAAGAGAGAACCACCCTGTGTGTGGAGAGGAGGATTCTTTCTATGTGGCGTTGCGAGTATATTCTCGCGATGCGACTCACTGCGCCTTTACTTTGAAAAATGAAATAGGTCATAAGTGAAAGTGTGTAGAGCAGTGAGGTCTGGACGAGAGAAACTGGAGAGCAAAAAGGATCAGAGTAATGGAAATGCAGTGTGGCGTGACTGTAGCAGGTTGATGAAGATGGAATTAATAGAGACCAATTAAGAAGTCCTTCGAAGAGCTGGTGAGAAAATATGTTTAGTGAAATCTCTGAGAATATGAAGATGTACATCTTGGAAACCTAGGATCTGGTTCTTTGATACGTCCCCGCGTATCAGCTTCTACCAACTGCCCTCAGGAGTTTCACCTCTGACTTGAGTACAATGCTGAAGTCGAGTATCTAAATGTAGGCCGTCAAGGACCCTTTCTCCCTGTTGGAAACCCGAAAGAACTTTGAGAATCTAATTGTAAACCACTGCGGCACAACAGTTCATCGAAAACAATAATGAGAAGAGAAACGGACGATTAAAATTATCGTGGAAGATGGAATTCGTTATTCTAATAATGGAGTACGTCCTTGTGAAGACTTACGTAGAAATGAAACGGTCAGCTGATAGGAAAGAATAATGTTGCATCCAACCAGTCATCGGACTCATAACTGATGATTTCGATAAGTGATATCCTTCTCCCAGCAGAACGAATCCGTTGGGGTGTTGTCATTTGTCCAGGATTTGCTCCTTCTCCTTTTGCAGTTTTAGGATCACCTTATTGTATTACGTAATGCGACGCGGATCTTATAACAAAATGTTTGTGAATGTCGAGCGGTGATTTCGATGCATGTGAAAATAATCGTGATGTTTAAACCATTAGATAAAAAATCAGGAGTAAAACTGTGTAAAAACTAAGAGAGATGGTTGGAAACTTTCTCAATGAAGACGCTAGCTGCAGTTGATGGCATTTAGACTAACGCAGGCCTATAGACTACTGATCTCTCTCTCCCAAAAAGTCATGAAGCAAGGAACCTTGGAGGGATATTCTGGGCTCCACTTGTAAGAGACTTGATAGGAGTATTCACGAGGGTAATAGGAACATAAGGAAGTTAGTGATAAATTAACACAATTTACTACAAAGTTGTACAGTGTGGAGAGTAGGAAATAATATAAAATGGTGAAGTACTTGTATGTTGGGCGTAGGACTCCAACTTCAAATGTTGAATTCGATGAAAAGAAAATAAAACTCTTAATCACTGGTTAGTGGATACTCATACGTATGTCATTGTGGAAATACTCTTCAATTCATAAGATTTAAACTGCCAGTTTCTACCGACCTTCCGGTGGCATATCTTTCGGCATTTCATTATTTTCTCATCTCATGGTATAGCGCGCCTCTTGACTGCCGAATGAAACTCGCAAAGGAACATCAAAGATCTTTTTCGTCATCATTTAATCGATTTCTGTCACAATTTCTTTTGCTTACATTCAAAATACGTTGTTCGTAATCCAATACAAACTTCCACTTGAGATATCCATTTTTACCCTTTTGAAAGGTAATGCCATCCTCTTTTGAAGAATGAGTTTGGAATTTAATCCTTAGCGAGTAAAAAAAAGGTTAAAACGAGACCTCTATAAATGCGTGCAGCTCAGGAATTTTTCCAAGCCAGGTTTGCGACCGCCCTTAACCATTTAGACCTTCCGCTCCTCCGTCGCACTCGGTGATGCGGGTCTGGTTTATTAGCCCCCCAAAGGGTCCACGTTATTAAATTACGACTCCTGTACCCGTCGACCTTGGCCGTGGGGGCCTGGGACCCCGTCCTATCCCGTCATCTCCCTCCCATAGACCCCTTTGTGGTGGACAGTGGTGTCCGTGATGGATGGTCCAATCGATGGACTTTTTCGCGGCAAAAGTCGTCCACGCCCTCCACCTCGCCACCCTCCTCCTCGCCACCCTCTTCCTCACCCTTTTCCAGTCCGAGGGTCATTCTGTGTCAACTCAGCCAGGAGCTCTTGCCCTCCACTTTCAATTCTGATCATATTATTCTCCCTGTGAGTAGTTTTAATCTTTGTTGGCCCTGATGCAAAAGTATTTCAGGCTCAAAGCTTGGTAAAGATTTCCATCTCTCTGAAAGTTAAAGATTTGCATTCACTGAAGCATAAAAAATACTTTCGTCTTCACATCAGTCTGGAAAAAATAAATCATCTCTATAAATGTGTAAAATATTAAAAAATAACATCAGTGGAATTGAAGTTGCCGGTCATTTCATTGACGAAAAGGCTAAAATACAGCAAAATCGTGGCGTTTATAAGTAGTTGTTCAATAAGCATTCTTTCGCAGTTTTTTTATCTTTGCGACAATCCAAAAAGGCGTAATATCACCAAGTTGGAGTTATATTTTTTATTTGCTGAGGGCTCTATTTTTCTTACTGTTTCCTCCTCTCTTTAACTTTAAGTTTTTTCTTAAAAAAATAATGCGAACGTTTTGGATGTTTTTGATGTAGGCAGGTAGAGGACACGAGTTTTCTACAGGCATCCCAAGTACGTTTAAAATTACTTTCTCCTCGTTTTACGATGAGACATTTAAATAAGAATATATGACGTATCATCTATTCTGCTCGAGGCGTTGAGAATATCCATCCTCATCCGTGCTTCGGTGGATTGTCCCTGGCCGTAGATCTCATAAATGATGTGCGTTGATTCTCAAATATTATGTTTACGTTTCAGGTGGTTCATTCTAAAAGACTTAATTTTCGTTGAGTTCATGTTCTGGCTAGATACATAATAACGTGTCCTCTATATGATATTAAACCCTAATTCGTACCTTTCCACGCCAAAGAATTTTCAAGTTAAACTTGAAATCACATGTTGTTTAGTGTGAAATGGGTGAAACTTGGGGAACAAGAGTATTTTTATATCTCACATGTTTTCAATTTCACGAAAAACTGTTTTAAAGAAGTATTACACCCCAAGTTTACAGATGAATAAAAGAGGAAAGGAGCCTATGGAACACGATACAGGAAAGAAGAACCAAAAGACCCACTCTGAGGCACAATGGGTTTGTGAAGAACGTGATTGGCAGTAAATAGAGAGAGAAGTCCCCGGAGGAAGACCGAGGAATAAGTTTATGGACCAAATGAAGAAGAAAATACGCATGAAGAGGTACCAGGCAGTAAGAGACCTAGTATTAGATGGGGAAGGGTGGAGGGCTGCAGTCAAACCAATCGTAGGAGTGCACGACCAATGAATGACTAAATATCCCAAGAAATTGAATGAAAAGAATATGTATACACTTTACCATTCCGTTGTTTTAGCCAGTGGAAAATTAATGCAATAAGTAATTTAAAAATGCGGTGATTCCGTAGAAATAGCTCTATACCTGGAAAAATAAGTTTTAACTGTTCTGCGGATAATCTTGATTTAGTGTATCTTTATTTTGCCTTTTAATAACTGAACTAAGCGTCGCGGAGGCAGCTTGTATTTCATTTAAAAAAAAAAAGATGGAATTTAGTATTTGTTTTGACTTGCAGGTTCTCGGTTGAACCTCCTAAGATGAATTCAACTTGAGGAATACCTTCAGAATTCTTAATCCTAAGAGAGAAATTTGAGTAATGGCCAAGGTAACGAGGAATAACCCGGGAACGAGAGGCGTGTAGCGGATGGCTCTCCTTGTCTCCCTCCTCCTCTCGAGCCGGTGGCGTGCATTGCTGTGGTCTGGCCTGTTGATGTTCTGAGCGCTCGACCCTGGCGGGGGTTGCTGGAGAAAGGGGCTTTTTGTCGTCGACGGCCCTCAGGGGCCGAACTGTGGGGTGTGCACCGCAGGGCCAACCTCGTTTTCATTGCCGCCATAGTATCCACATCCGCCCCTCCTCCTTCGCCTCCGACACCCCCAGTTCTACTAATCTCGTTGGACGAATGTGGCCGCTCAGCCCTGGCTTGGCAGTCGGATATAGACTACGCACGGGGTCCCGTCAGTCCGTAAAGGGGTTTGATGTATGATAAGTCATTCTTCGCTTTGGAGAGCGTCGCTCGGGAAGCGTGTTGTCTTAATCCACGCCGAGTCGTCTCCGAGCCGAAACGGCGTTCAATTGAAGTTTCCCTGTCGTTTTTGTGCGTCTGAGGGGCGGGGAAACGAGCGAACTTCTCGTATTACCCCGGACATGAATAAGCTTTGCAGACGGCATTCATCATTCGCTGGCATTTGTGGCGTTTTGCCTGAAGGAAACGACGGCCGAAATATGGATAAATCTTCAAGTTAAGCTACCGGTTGCACGGAAAGGGCTTTACAAATAATTCACGCACATAGATGAATGGTCGTTCTTGCCTTTTCTCGTGTGAGTTATCGCACGGCAGTCACAGTCATTTGAGAAACTTCTTGCCATAGGGTTTACGTTGTTTGAAGTGGAGCACCATTTGATTTCACTTCAGTTGTTTCGCAGATTCCACACATTTTTGCGGAAAATTACAATGTGAATATTCTCTTTTGCTATGGATAATTTCTACAAAGTGCTCTCGTCCACGATTAATATCATTATGTCGCCGATTCTTTCATTTCTCTATTTCCTTGCTCCGCTTTTCTCGACTGAATATTTGAAAAAGTTTTTCAGTGGTCTTTGTCTTCATTATTTGCTAAATAATTTCATTTTTTTGGCAAAATGATAATTCAAAGTATTGAAAAATTGATTACGCTGTCCTAATTAATATATATATAATATTGTCTTCATATGTAGATAGGATTACTTTGAATGGATTTACCTTCTTTTTATTTATTTCAGTTACTTTATGGCACTTATAAAAGTAATGTTTCATTGATGTGAATTGTAACGTGAAATATGTACGGAGGCTCGTGTGAAATGTTGTTCTCTTTCCGAGGTTTTTTCCGAAATTTCGGAGGTTTTGCTCCTCGAATTGGAGACGATTCTCTACGGTTCTCCCGGAAATGTGTTCCCTTGGGAGAAGTCCGAATTTATGTCTGTCCGGAATGGATGTTAGCGAGCAACTGCTTCCTCTGGACCTTTTCCAAGAGTCCATGTATATGACAGGTGTCGGTCATGGGCGCGTCCCTGACACTCCCTCCTGCTCTTTGGACCGACGTGGAGGCTGAGAAAATGACTTTCCCTCTTTCCCCTCCTCTCAGGGTTCTTCTCCTGGCGATTCTTTCTGGAAAACTTCACTCGCGATAATTTTAGCATTGAAAATACCTCTGTAAGGGGCTGCGTCGTTAGATTCCGTGGAGTGCGGAACTGTGCCATGACCGGTCCTTTCTCGACAATACCATTTCTTCCTTAAAGCGTTGGCTTATGCTATTCCTTTCTTCTCTCTTTAATGATACCTGCCGTATCATGGCATTAATCCTCTGATCGCGACATTACCATCATCCTCAGCGTGTGGAAAATGGAAAATCGGTAGTATATTACCGTGTCAAGTGCCGTTTAGGCCGCGCACCAATTTAATGGCCACACCTTTATAAAATTTGAATCACTGCAAGCCTATGTTTAACTTTTTCTGAGCCAAGTTATGGACATAAATATCGTAATTGGTTTAGTTCTATGTAAATTTGACTGTTAATGCATCAATATTTGCAATAAATGCTTACGTTGTGGGAAATCAGTTCGATATTTCGCTTGTTACTTCGTGACATTTGAAACGTATTCTAAGAAAATCAGGTCGTTCAGTTATTTTTAAATGCAGATAATTAGCTTATTCTAATTTCATGATTGTAGTTATTGGTCGGTGACAACTGTTGATACTACACAAGTGCTCCATGTTTCATTTATATTGTGGTGCCTATCTGTGTATTAATGCAGGTTATTTCAGTGTTCTCTTTCAAAGTCTGAAGCATTTGATTCTGGTTAAAATAATTCCATTTTGCGTTTCTCAAAGGAAAAGACTTGACGTTTAAGTGAGAGAACTCTGGTTAAAGAAGCTATTCATTTTCAAGTTCGTCTTATGAAACTAAATGTGCGCTTAATTTACAGTATGGTTAATTTAGTTAATCATGAGTTTTTACCTATCTATCAAAGGTACCAAGTGATTCAAACAAAGAAAACCAATCACTAGGAATTCTAACCTAGTAATCCATCTTGATATCAACGAACTTTTTTGGGTATTTACTGCCACCAGTTGCCTTTAACTTTCAAAATCTTGTGTACTGGCTTCCATATAATGTAGTTTCTTAAAGTACTGTAGCTCACTTAAAAGTTAATTTGTTCTCATTTGTACTTAAACCTAAGAATGTACTGTTTTTGATTTTCAGTGCCGAGTGTACCCAGTTGTGAAACAGCATTAGCAGATTATTTAGTGAAAAAACCGTTAGAAAAGTATCCCCTAAATAATTTCGTGCATAACAGTGGCTGAAAGTCTATTCATCTCGAATTCTGCTTTCATCCTGCAAGGCGAATCTATAGCAGTTCTGTATGATAAACCGCGGAAAATTTATTTTTTCTCGAGAAAAAATATTTTTAAATTGTGGCATAATTGATAATAGCTGCGTCGTAACTGCAGCGTTGTAATAGCTGTAGAACAGAGCGATCCAGTTCTCTCTATTGAGACATTCTCTTATGCTGATTATGTGCGTAAAAATTTTGGGATTTGAGACAGTAAATGTGAAGATGCTGGAATTGATAGGTGATTACCTAAGTATCCTTCACGCTGATATTTCCTCCAATCCAAATCAGGAAACTACAGTCTCTAATCATATGATGGAAAGTTCTTATTAAACTTTTGCTTTGCTTTGTTTTAATTCTAGAGTAATGTTTTTTAACTCTGGATCAAACTGCTTCATACGGTCAGGATTTCATGAGCCTTATTTCATTATTATTAATATTATAGAAAGTATTTGATACATTTCATTTTTTAAGGTAAGGATCTGCTTAGGAAATATCTCGGAAGCACTCTCTGCGCACGTGATGTGTATCCCTGGCATCACAGTCATCCAAGTATCTTCTCCCAATCTCCGCAGATGAATTTCGACGAAGCACGTTGGTCATGTAGATATGACTTTCCCAATGGTTATTCCCGAGGGCGTTTTGAAAACGGGACGAGAGCGGAAGCGAGCATTATCTTGCTCGAAGTCGGCTCCAATGCGCTGTCAACCTTTCATCTTTCTCGTTCGGGTGGTGTTTTGGCGTGAGGCGTCGACTCATCCTAATTAATCCCCCAGTCTCGAAAAAAAGGGTTGAGGGAGCCGGAGCAGCCTCGGAAAAGAAATGAACGAACGAGGAATGCATGCAAGAGCACGGTAGCGTGGCGGGGAGTCGCAAAGGGGGACTGTAGCTCTGTGTGTCTCGTGCCACCGTCACCCCTGTACTCAGCTGCCTCCGTAGGCGCGCGAATGCGGGGGCGGCGTTGATGGGGAGGAGGTGGTGAGCTGGGAACGCTACAGAAAGGCAGTGCATGTGTGCATCGGAAGGCCTTCTACGCGACGGAGGCTGGAGGTAACCGAGGGATGGCTTACCCTTTGATGTTCGCCGCGTGATTTTTGTCATTCGGAGAGAAGAATGCAAGTCCCCTCCACGTCTCCACCCCCCTCCGTCATTTCTCCCTCAGCCCGCTCACCCTTTCCCCTCTCCCCCGTCCACCAAGCCCCCCTCATCGCTCGGTCACGTTCCCATCTCCACGAGATCAACCCCCTCATGCAAAGCAATCAATCCCTCCTTTCCCCCCACCCCTCGCTCTTTCTTTCACTTGTCCTCTATCCCATTTTGCCTCCCCTTCCGCTGCCAGCGTTTCCCTACCTTTATCCTTGTTCCTTTCCTCCCCATTGGTTTTGAAAGCCCTCTCATTTTTCCCTCCCGTTCTTTCTTTTTGACGCTTCACTTTTGGTCCCATTTGGTCTCCCGTCCTTCTATCGTCGAGGATGCGCAAAAGTAGTGTGCATTGTATGCAGTGAAATACCCCTGAAAGTCGGTCACGAACGCGGTCAAGTGTGATAGAATTTAAATTATAGTTAGACTGTTCCTTTGTTAATGTGTTCTTCCGTTTAAAGGTAGGTTATATTGAAAGTCGGATTAGACCATTTTCCATTATCAGGAATGGGTCGATTTTCAGCTCTTTCCGTGATTCTACGTAGTCTGTACTGACCGAATATCATTTCGTAAAATCACTGAGTGAACGGTTACTCTGCACTTTTATTTCAGTCACGTGTATAATATTTTCGAAGTGAAGGCGGAAAATTGTTCTTATTCACTGAAGGGCTCTTTCAGGTAAATCGTGAGCTCCATCCTGTAGCTTTAGACGTAACAGAATCTAATTTGGACCTACTGTGGCCTCCGGCTACAGGTAAGCAAGGTATTGACTTCGTCGATTGTCTTTTATTTCCTTCGCTTAATGAAAATCCTGTAGTTTTCTAGACATATTAAATGATTCTAATAGATACTGTTGCTTACGCTGCAATGACTCATTAATTAGACGTTCGTAATGGCTTATTAATTTTATGATATGAGTATGATAACGACGGTCGTAATTCTAAATGTGCCAGAAGTTCTCCTAAATCCTTAGCTTAACCAAGTCTTTTAACAGAATTTGCATTTGCCTCTTTATCGCCTTTAAGTGGGATGGTTTTATGGATGTATGTTGAAATTTCAAAAAATTAATTATGCTTTGCTCACCCACAATGCGATCAAAAAATAAATACATTTTTACAGCTCTCACTTGGGCTGGAAATGTTTTGCGCTTTGGTAGGAGAACAAAATCCAACTACTGACCCGGAAACGCCATGAAAACACCTTTTTTACAGTCTTTTTCGGAAGATTATCCTCCTAACTTTCCGAGAGAAGGAGTGACAAATCATTTAGGCACTCGCGTGCCAGCAGCGGCGAGTGTGTTGCATGCCGTGTAATCCAGAAAGGCTTCACGCTTGAATTTCATGATAAGCATTTAAGTTGCATTTTTTTCGGTCACGTATTCACTCCCGATTTCTTTTTCCCTCACTCTTTTTACTTGATTCAACTCCGTATCCGACAACAGCGTAGTGACGGACTATAAATCTCTTTTTTATCCCCAGAACAACTTTTCCCCACTCACCTCAGTTTTTATATCCCGTCCATTTTCTCCTCGTGGGTGTTCTCCTGTGCTTTTCATATTGGCGAGGGTGATTAATTTTGGGCAGCTTTGGGTTTTTTCTCAAAAACAAATTAGTTCAGGTTTATTATTCTCACTTTTCTCGCCTCTTTAGACGGAAGCGCTCACCGGTGTTTTCATTTTCATGCGCTATTTCACTTTTAGTCATGGAATTGTGACTTAAGTGGATTTTTAAAAACTTGTGCTTTGTACCTTTTTTTTAATATTTCCGTCTTGATTCTGTTTTCTTTCACGTTTCTTAACTGTTTGTTATGTGAAATATGTTGATTATTTATGACAGAAAATTTTTTATTGTTGTTTATTCAGGGTACCTATAAAAACTACTATCAATTTTCTTGAGTGGAGATTGAAACTGGCTTACTTCTCTCTTGTTCATCTATCTCAACTCTATATCCATATTGATGGATTTGAAATGGCTCTATTTAGTAATTGAAATAATGGTTAGCTTTGCCAGCAACTAGGATTATGCGATAATGCAATGTAAAAAATGCAGCATGCGGAAGATATCTACTTACGATGCTGATGCTCTTGCCGTTCGATATATCAAATAGTTATGTAATGCGAAATTCTGCGATACCCGTCACGACGAATCTCTTGTGCTGCGATTTCATGATGCATTGCTTTAGTGAAATATGAATATCGCCCCGCGCCTTCTGACAACCTACTCTTATAATTTGACACATTGTACGCTTAAGTCCCTTCCCTCTTCCAATCTATTTTTTCCTCTTCCTTCCCTTTTTCACGGTTGGGTCATGGGGTCACAGCACCCCCACGTCCCAGTGAGCCTTGCAGGGTAATAGTTAGATGTAGGTTAACCCTGGAATGCGGTACAACCCCCTGAAAAAATGGTTTTCCTACCGAACAACCCAGAATACTCGTTTTTCTTGAGAAGGGGAGAACCACATTTGCTGGTGCAAGCGGTCCTCGTCCCTCCCAGAGTCGTCGCTCTCGCAGTTTCCCAGCCCTCCCTCGTCTTGTCTTATGCATTTGTCATTTGAGTCAGAGTGCGTAGGGCTTTTGAAATTAAAAGTGGAGGAAATAGAAGGTATGCGAATCCAAGTAAAACTTCATATATTTGCTCAGTCCGTTTTTATGTGGACTTTATGTCGATATAGATCGTTAATAATTTCCTATTAAATGGGTGAGTTCAGGCGTGACTTCATGGAAATTAATCATGATGCAAAGAACATTTTGCATTTTTCCACAATTTATTTTCAACAGTACAACTTGTGTTACCGGTGAAAATAAGTTCTGGAAAAATATAAAAGTGTACTTTGCATTATTCCTATCAATTGATAACTATAATATTTAATATTACAATTTCTACTGAAATGATGAACCAATAAATTTGGTAATTTAAAATTTAGACAAACAGTTCTTAGATGATTTATCTAATGATACTGAATGTTGCAAAGATCATTCTCTTCCATTACATGATCCCAAGATGAACGTTCACTTTTTGAGCAAAATTTGTATTAGGAAAGATTGATACTGAATTCTCAATTTCTGCTCAAAGTAATAATTGATTTTATTTATTCTTAATCATATGTAATTAAAATAAACCACATGGTACCAATTAACATTCGTTGAGTAATTTAGAAAGCATTTTGATGAAAGATGTTTTTTAATTCAGAAGCCTCTGGGGCCTGCAATAAAACTTAATCCTACTCTTGTCCTCCCCATCCTGTTGCCTCTCCTATTCCTGTCTCCTCCTCATCTGCATTCCTCCGCACCTCACCATCCATTACCCCTTGTCTGCTGCCACTCGCCCCATTTCCCCCTCTCCTTTCGCTCCGTAGACGAAATGAATCTCCGTGGAATTTTGAATGTCCGCACCCCATGCCCACTGCCCAAAGTAGAGAGAAGGCCCATCCTCCGTTTGTATTTATTCCGTATGCCGGAGGGCAATTGGATGCCAGTTGAATTTTAAATTGCCGAGGGCTTGGTTTTTATTGTTCGAAATAGTCGGTGAGACTTGGAGTATGTTTGGGAGGCACACAGTAGTAGTTGTGAGCAGCTCATCAGCGTCTCTTCGTCATTCCGTCGTTATCCGCTTTTATACTTGAAATTTGGGTGTTCTGTATTACTAGCAATGGCTTATGAAGAGTGCAGGGCTAATTATGTTGGTATAAACACTTGTATTCGGTGATAGTTTGAAAGAAAATCATTCGGGGAATTCTAACAGTATTCATATCATGGAACTAGACTCATTTAGGAAAGAGGAAATATTTAAATGCAATTGGCTTTACTTTCGTAATTTATTCGTGGTTCTTTGGAGAAACCTTTTTTAGTGTTTTAATTTTTTTCTCTAAAAAGTAGATTTCAATTGAAATGAAGTGATCGATAGTCCATAGGCGAGCGAAAACGCGGGTTAGTTTAATAAACTGGATGTAGGATGAATTAAAACTAGCCACGCAAACTAATGTATCTGGAGCTATTCGCGGTACCTCAATTGGAGGACTGAGAAATGGAAATTTCAGAGGAATTAATGAATAAGCTGTAACATTTTACTCTTGAGAAGGACGGTGTGTCTTGGAGAGCCAAATGGAATTTCTACGCCTTCGAAACGTCGGTACCACAAACCACCATAACCCGGTCGGAAACCCAAGAGCTATACATTATAAGCAATCCCCGGGAAAGCCTTAAATCTTAAAAATGGAATGTACATTCTATTTGGACTTGCACAGGTGTTATAAGTGTAATAACTGCATTCAGCAGCACCTATGCCTCTTATGTCATGTACAAGTGAAGAAATACGTTGCTTGCTACTCCGATCCCATTACTCTGGCGTGATAGTACCCCAATACGCACGTGCAAATACTCTACGCTACTTCTCAATAGCATTTGCAGTCAATCTTATTCTTACCCTTGCTTGGGAATCTCCCTGAAGGAGATTCCTCCTTTTTATGTTGGAATTAAACTCGGCAAGCCGAAAGTTTCACGTCACTTACAACATAAAACTGAGGGAGTGCCAACGTCGCTTTCGACGTTAAACTGTTCTCCACTTGGCTCATTACGTATGTAGTAGGCTGAGGGCGAAGGGATATTGCAACACAGCCATTGCAAGAGCTAGGTTTAAAACCGCTAGCGACTCAGCAATTAACACGCGAGGCTAATATTACTGGAAAAATGCAGATCATAGCCGTTTCAGGTTGATGCGGAGGTATTATTTTTAGTCCCGTGGTACAACAGACAAAAGCGGCGGTAATAGTGATGGACATTGTCGAGCAGAAGACTTCCTCTCTTCCTTCTCCTCTCTTCCCACGCAATAACTACAGCAAAAACAGAGATATCCACTTAATCATATTTCCCCGCTCATCCCTTCACCTGCCCCAATTCCAACTGTCAGGTATCCCTTCCATTTCATGGTTGATGTACCAACATCGTCTTACTCACAAACCCATGTAACGGTTTGCTGGATTGTGTGTGGATTTGTTAAGCGTTCAGATCATGTTTCTGGAAGTTTTTAATTTTATCTGGCGTTATCTGTCATTTTAACCGACTTAGCAATGGACTATTGATACGAAATTAATACTGTTTTTATTCCTCATAAAATGTAAGCTCATGTCCAGCTACGCATGTATTGCTTTCATTCAAATATGAAAAGAAAACTCCACAAATTTACTCCTGAGACGACAAATAAACTGGGGACGTTTGCGATCACTATCGAGCCCCTCAAGCCCTTGGCACGAGTGCTCTATATTCAGCTAGCGCAACTTCCGGGTCATGGCCTAGGGCCTTATTCAGAGAGATCTCGACACTGTCGAACGTGGGAAAATTTTTGGGTGTCACAGCACGACCCCCACAATCTCAACATCTGAATGACCACATTTGAAATTTTCGATGCTGTGACGTCTAAATTTTGTTGCTGTCGAGGCTCGGAATTCCCGTGGCCATACCCCTATGGGAGACTATTCTGTGTGGCCTGAGACTTCCCGAGTTTTTTAAGAAATATTGACGTCACTGCCACGAAAAGTTCAAGTAGAATTATTCAAATTATTAAATATGTTTGAACTTTACACCTTCAGGCGTCACTTCATTGAAGTATTTTACATTCGAGTCCATATTGAAAATAAGCCTTGTATTTTTCCACTGTTATTTATTGTAAACGTGCAACGCGTTTCGCTGCTTGCTGCATCTTTAGGTACAGCTGTGTAATAAATTTAATAAACAATTGTACCTGAAGATGCAGCAAGCTGCGAAACGCGTTGTACGTTAACAATAAATGACTTGAGAAAAGTAAAAGGCTGATTTTCAATATGGATTCGAATGAGATATGTTAGTAGCTTTAATGCCACATTCACGAATTTCCCAAGGGCCGACCGCGGACAGTCCTTAATGGTCAAGGGCTCTGAAGGGTTATTAGATATGATCGCGGAAATTCTGAACCTCGACAGTGACGAAAGTTTGTCGTCACAGTTTGAAAAATTTTTAAGATTTTTCAGGGGCTATAATGTCACACCCACGGATTTCCCGAGTTTCGACCGTATCAAGTCCTTATTGAATAAGTCCCCTGATCCCTCAGGGTTCCCATCTCCTTCCCTGCGTTTACTCTCCTCGTTCATTGTTCTCCCCCGCCTCCCCCTTTCTCTCTTGCTCGGATTAATCTCAAATGCCATCCATCGCGCGCGCCATCCCCATCGGAAAAGAAGCCTTGCTCAGTCTAACCACCATCACCTCCCCCCCCCAAATCCCACCCAACTCCCACTCCCTCCGAGTCGCCCTCCCTCCCCACCCTTTCCACCGAGACCCTGACCGTTGGCCATTCATCATCACCCGATGCATTCATACCATGTTTCTCTTAAAAAGTTTATTTCTGAATCCCATCTCCTCCCTCCTTTCCGAGTCCGGTGCTCCATCCCGGAAATGACGTCTCGACCTCTCCCCTTCCCACCACCCTCCTCCTCCTCCCCCTCGCTCCCTACGCGGCAATCGGAAACATTTTTTTTTCTTCTATCGACTTTTTTTATTCATCGTGTATTCGTTTTTTTCGTATCGCTTCTTTCGGGGGAAATCTCTCCGAGTTCCCATGCTTCATTTATGTCCTTTCAGCCCTTCGCCCCCAACCCACTCCTCTCCTCTCCCCCTTCTCCGTCCCTGCCCCTTCACTCCCGCCTCTGTTTTACCATATAGGTGCGTGCCCCAGCGTGTCATTCCGCTCGTTCGGTGCCCTTATCGACTCTCCCTTCTTGCACCTTCACAAGGTATATATTCATAGTAAAGTACAATAACTACCTTGTACTGTTCTACAATATTCCATCAGTATGGCGCGTTTCTGTGATTTACGGAATCCTCTGGTACAATCAGTGTGTGACGATGCCATTAATCAGGGAAGCGCGTCGCACTTAGTATGTATTGAGGAAAAGTTCTAAATATTTTACTTTGAAATTAATTCGAGCATTAAAAACTACGAAGTGAAGCTTTCCAGTGACAAATTTCTTAGAAGTTTGAGGGAGATCGGGTTGGTGTAGTGGCTAGAGGCTAACCATACGGACGGACAGGGTTCAAATCTCAGCAGAGGAGGATGTTTTTCAGTGGAAACCCGATCCCTACTTGAGTGTCTTGTGGAGGGCACTTCAAGTGCAGTCCTCCGTCAGTCGGATGAGACGTTAAGCCGTGGTCCCATTGGCGCCTTTCGTTAAGATCAGGGGACACTAATGACGACGCCGGGTTTCTATCCACCCTTCCTCCCTTGCCTCTCCCCTATGGCGCAAATGACTTCAGCTGTCGGTCGCCTCCCCAAATATTCAATCCAATCTAATCGATAGTTTGAAGGAGTTTTTTGTCATAGAAAGTCGGAATTCATTGTAAAATTCAATCAGTTCGAAGAAGCGTGAAGCAAAGGTATATTGATGATACTAAAGCTTGATCCGAAATAAATTGAAACGAGGATCAATCGGATTCCAAGATCTCCGGATTAACCGAAATACTAAGGTAATGCGCATTTATGAAGTTTTCTCGGTTTTCGAGTTTACGCCAGAAGAAACCGACGGATATTTTGGATGAAACTTAAAATTGAAAAGTTGTAAGGTCACCCGATTATGTATTTGGTATGTTGCATTATGTTTAGTAATTAAGCTTTTTCGCGAATTGCTGTTTGAAAAGCTGTTATTAATTATATCAGTGGATCTAAAATAGTGGAGTGACAAGTTTCAATTATCACATTCCTCTTCTTTCGTAAATAATAAAGGTGAAAGGAACTGACGTATCCGCTATCAATTTAAAAAATCGCTCAACTTGATGGATGGGGTGCGCTGCTTTAAATCATGTCTCTTTTTTTATTTTCATCATTTCTTTTATTTTGACCTGAGGGGTAATGAAAAAAATGATTGAAATAGAATTTTTAAGAAGGGATTCAGTTGCTCTCTTCCGTTAATGTTTTCTCATCGCGCGTGTTGATATTCGCCATTATTTACTTCTCCGTCTCTAAGGTATTCGGCCGTGCGGTCAGGGAGTGCGACAAACAGGTGCGGTTTTTTTTTTATTCCCAGTCAAACTCGCCGGAAACCTTCCCCGCCCTCCGGGCCTCTTTCTCCCGGAGGGGATCCCGGAAAATGAATGAGCTCGCGAGATTGGATTCGATGGCCTCTTCACCTTTGCTTGCTCTTTTTTTGTATCCGGTTCAATTTCATTGTGGACGACTTGTTTGGCGAAGTGCTGCGTGCTACAGTTCCATGAATGACTGAGAGGGACAGGATGCGTGAAAGATGTATCCACATCTCGCAGTCGATTGTTTCTACAATCCCTACGTATTCCTATTGTTTGAGTAGTACTTCAAGGCTCCTTCAACCACTTACACAAACTCGTGTACCATTGTCATCTCAGTTTTAGTTCGACGATCTTGACTTCTTGCCTTCTTTTATTACTCGTTTTTTCGATGTTAATTAATGTCCCGATGAAGTGGGGTGGAAATATGTTAAACGTCTCTTGGCATCTGTTGGCTGTCGCTTAAACTTCGACAGACGAATCAAAGGGATTTTTCCGGTCGGCAACGTCCAAAAATATACTGTTTTTGGCTTCCCTCCACTTTTCTCAATGTCTTTCCATCCTCCTCCTAGGTGTAGCGCTAGAAACTCGTCCGCTTATATTTTGAACCCAAGAGAATTGATGGGGCAGATAATTTTTTTTGCTGATGTTTCAGGGAAGGTCGCTTCACCATTCGGGAACTCTCTAGAATTAAATAAATCTTGATAATAATCTTCCCTTTTAATGTTGGAGTTTATTTTTAGGGTCCTGAAATTTGAAACGCGAAGTTATATGGACTCTATCTCGAATTCTCTGTTTTAACCCAATTTTTTTGCCTATGAGTTTTCTTCGTCGCGGTAATGTGTTTTAATTCACTTGCTATAACCTTAGCACATGAATTGTAAATTCGATCGATAGGGATCGTAATAGATTTATGGATTGTTATTGAAGATAAATTGGAGTTGCCAGTTGTATGCATAAGGAAATAAACTCTGATGTCCCCATCTCGGTCGCCTAGGCGACAAGAGGAGAGGTAGACGGTAATACATCACGAAAGAATATATGGGTCGGCCGAGAACTAGACTAGAATCATTTAAACATGTTCGATCTATTTCTTTAAAACTGGTTGCTGATTTGTGAGTTGAACGCCCTACTTCCGGAATATCTGGCCATATATTTTTTCGGTGTATATTTTCTACGCGCTTCTTTGAAAACTAAGTATTGTAAAAAGTTATGGTGATTCTAACTTTTAGATGTATTACAAACCGGAAGTGAGTGTTATCATCAGTTCTACCCGAATTCAGGCCCCATTCTTCTTAGATCCCATTAAATGTGACTGAGCGGAAAAAAGAGACACTTTTAATCGAGTGATGAAAAACTGAAACACTTACTTTTCCCCCACGAAATTTCATTTGAAACGAGCGGTTACATCATGCATATGGGATCCTCTGGACGAAAGTATCATCTTTATAAAAAAGCCGGTCGAGCAAATAAAACTTAATGGGTCCAGCCCAGTGTTTAAGTGTTTCATTGCCATGAAATTTTACGAATTTAAACCGGGAACCATCGAATTCGTTGAATCGAGTATTTATTCATGAACAATTGAGCCATTGAATTTTGAATCGATGAGGGGGAACCGTAATCTGTGATCGCCAGCATCTGGATCCGAAATAAATGAAGTCGGTCAACCTTGGCCTTTGAGGACGTGTGTCGTCAGTGTCGAGACCTTGCCCCGCCGTCGACTCTTGGCATCGTCCCTCCGGAATCCCTCGGCATTTTCAGACGGGTGCATTCCTCTGGGGCGCCCCCGCAGCCTCCGTGCCTTAGTATGCCCCACGACGGCGGCGGCCGCGCCGCTGCACCTCGGCCCGCCCTCCGTCCTATTTCTAGTCACTCCACATCACCACCGGCAAGGCGCCCCCGTTTCACTTTATTCCCTTCCTTCCTCGCTTGTTTTTCCATCTTCCCTTTCCCTTCTCTTCAGGATATCCCCCTGACTCCCGACCTCGTTGTTGCCAAATTTCTCCTCTCTAAAAAAGCCAAGCCTGTTGAGCATGGATTGGAGGCTAGAGGGATGAAGATTTGGAGATGAGTGAACAACGTAAGCTTGGTGAATAGATAGATAGGTGTGTAGATGGATTGATGTCTTTCTTTAGACGAGGTATGAGACTAGCTAGTCCATTCTCACCTAGCTAGTCCATTCTCACCTAGCTAGTCCATTCTCACCTGGGAAACATATTCAATGATAAATGCAGTATTTTTGAGGAAGACTTCGAGAGGGAAATAAGCTCAGAAGTGCCTGGCAAAGTTAGGGAAGAATTAAATGGAGATGATCCGAAGGAGGCAGAAAAGTGGATGGAAGACATTAAGAAGTTGGGTTGTTGAGGGCAGTGATTGAAGTGAGAATGTGTTAGGAGGGAAATTAGATATCACCTAGATGTAAATATCATGCGGTACCTGTGATACCAAGCAACCCGTTGATTGGCGGTTAAGAATTTTGTATTTCTGATATTTATTCCGTCTTCGTTAATGATTCCTTAACTTGTTGCAATTTGTCTGCTTGATCACGTGGTTGACAAATGGAGCACATCTTACGATGGGTGGTATTTTCCATCGCTAAACTCAAGTAATAGTCTGTAGAGTCTCAATAAATGGAGCATTAGTCATTTGAGACGAGTCGTTAAATGAATTTTATCGTCAATACTCCCTGCGTATTTTACAATTTTCCTCTGCATAAATTCATCTCTTATTTTTATCGTATAAATAAAAATAACCGTAATTAATGACGTAAAAAAGGCCGAAATGGTTTGTAAAAAACAAATAGAAATACCCAAACCCATCAAGGGGTGGCACGCAGTACCTGGCAGTAGGTTGCATACGTAGAAAAGACTGGTATGAGGACAAAAGAAGTGTAATGAGAGAGGACAAAAATCCGCTATAGTGTTCAATCGTTCGTCGCACTGATGATGTAGCCGAAACTAATATTTTCGGTGGAATGCATTAAACTGCATTTGTTGGCTAAGAAATCCCTTAGCAACAGTATTTCTTGTGTTTTCTCTCCTCATTCCTGTGGTCTCGTGATGAAATTCGCCCTGCTCAAGAATGAATGCTAATTTGTTCGTTGTTTTCCTCTTCGCTCTCGAGCAGACGCGTGCGTTGCTGGGTGTTGTCATTGCTAGTTAGCAAAAGCGTTTGAGGTCGGAAAAGTTACCTAGGGTAAATGCGAGGCCGATTCTACTTCGTTCGTAGGGGTGTAAGTTTTGAGAAACCTTGAAAACTCTTATGTCGCTATTCATGCCTATGCATTTCAAATCGTCCGAGGTTACCGATAACTTTTTTATCTAACCTCTGTTGAGCATATTAGAGTCAAAAATATTTTTAACCGCGATATCTGGAGCATATTTTAAGATACATATCCGAGTGATATTGCGTCATTAGGTCGTTGATCTCCCTTTTCCTCCGACTCGACTTTTGAATCTCATATTTTTCCATCCTTCATAACGTAATTTTAATATTTAATTTATTATTTTGCCATATTAGTAATACCATGCTGTTTTTGTTATTAGTTTCGGGAAAATTAACCTAAATCCTTGCGTTGATGGGCACGTAAATATTCGCTCATCTCTTCTCCTTATTGTGGTCCCAGCCTCCATTGGGTCTCCGGTCACCTTGAAGTCCCACTTGTTGATCTATACTAAACCAGATTGACCTTTCTGACGCAATTGCCGTGTGATCGACTGTTGATCAGGGAGGTTATCCCTAGTGAAGCTGTTTTTCCTGCCTGGGAAAGTTATTATTCTTTGGACTGCCCCGTCCATCACGGTTGGAGCCAATAAAGAAAAGTTTTGGCCTTCCTGAACCGTGAAATAGTACTTATATTTTGCTCGACCCAAGAGTGCGTGGGATGATTCACGGCGTATTTGCAGAATATCTTGCAGACCTTTTCGAAGTTTGGCCAAACCTTTTTATTTCACCTTGAGATTACGTTTTCCTTGGTAAATTCGTTCCGTTTCTTTTTTTCATTCTCAAGTCTATCGCTTCCTTAACGCTGTTAAACAGGATTTCTTTGATCATTAATTATCGCGGAACGCGTCGTGTGTTGTGCATGTAAATTCAGGAAATCTAAATCAATTCATTGAACTCACTTGCATGATACATGCCTAAGTGTATAATTCTTAAAATACATAAATTAGGAGGAGAATATTGTGGTTTTGCGTTGAATACATTTGCTTAGAATTCTGAGATTTTAATGGCTGTGGAAAAATTCTTTTAGAAAAACAACGGTTGTATGACGTGGAGGTCTTGAGTCGTTTTCGTCCACGAAATTTGGAGGGTATGCAAGATAAAATCGGCGTAAAATCGAGTCATGGCAAAACCCCAGGGGGACTAATGCCTTTTATTTCTCCGTAGTAACTATATTTCTATTCCATTTATTGTTGATTTTCTTCTGTGAAGACCTCGGTTATGCTCGAAGTAGAATTAAATCCGTATACCAGGCTATTCTTACCAACTATAAAGTTTTATGGGAAAAACTGTGTAAATAACGACTTTCTCCAAGGAAATCACTTTACTGTTCCTGTCGTCGGTCTTAGCAACTTAGTGCTTACACTTTTCTCTCCTAATTTCAGTGATAAAGGCAGTGGACATTATCGACCTGTGTCGCTCTCCTGGACATTTACGTCCCATGATTTTGAAGTTTTTACGGGCGTGGAGTTGTGGAAACCCTGTTGAGAGAGGCTGTATGAAATTAACAAAATATCGAGCGATCGTTGTTAATAAATTCTTGAGTTTATTTTCGTTGGAGGACATAATCAGGCCGCCAGCCTCTCTCGAAAATTCTATAAGTAGAAGCTGGACGGTAGGCTCTTTTCAAAATTGGCACCATCGTCAACTATTCCCATCCCTCGCCCCATACGTTTTATAAACGAAAAGGAAGAAGTGTGAAATAGATTTTTTCCTGTTTTCGCGCTTGCGAAAACCTCACCACTCTTCTCTTGCGAGAAGTGGCGTCAGCGTTTAAGTGAAGATAATGCTTTGACGAATGAACGGTATCTTATGGTCGATTGATTTTTGGAGATCGGGTTGCTGTGGCGAATGGAGTACTGCACTCCTCTCTTGTGGGTTCCGGATCGAATCCCGTCGGTGGCGGAGATTATTTTTCAACGGAATTCCTATTCCTTATTGGTTGCTATGTGAAGGGTACTTCCGATTGCGGTATTGAGAAAATTAAAGCTTATTGCAGAGAATATATGAAACCATTCGGCACTATAGAACCATGGAATATTGGAGTTGTCAAAATACTCAATGTTCTACAATGAATGGATCAGTTGTGCTGATGATACGCCGATAATGTCGGTTTTAGTCGCGGTATAGTAATGATTTATGTAAGTAAATGCATGTTGAAAATAATTTCCAAAAGAAGCGTTGCATTATTCAAAACAATTAAGGACAAAATGCACGCAATAGCCGTATTAGGTGAATCATTTTTTTGTTGAAAACCAGGCTTCAATTTCTTGCACTGCTCTCTTCTCTAATTTGTGGTGGGATGGGATTGTTGACCCCGTGGATCCTCTCACTCAGGGAAGGCTACAGCCGGCACCGGGTTTCCATCCAATATTCCACTCATACCTCATTAAACCCTTCCCTTGCCAACCTATCTCCCTATCTTCCACGGCGCAAATGACCTCAGCTGTCAATCGCCCCATCTAAAATACCTAATGATCATTTCTCTTTTCTGAGCGGTAATGAGTCTCGTTGCTTGCGTCATGTGTTTGCTTTATTCCCTTCGGCTTTCCTACCCGCGCCATTCCCCTTTCCCGGTCTGCTTTACTCTTTTCATCTGCATCCCTATGTATGAAGTACCGTGCAGGCCTCTGCTAGGGTGTGTGACGCGGGGTTATTCCACACCAAGCGTGCCGCACTCGTCCCAGTTCGAATCAGAGACTCGCACGTCACCCCAGCCGCGACGCACGGACAAAATAGCAATTAGGATAACAATGCGCGGTCAAACCAGAAACTTGGAAGTGCTACGTGGACGAATATGCAGTACGCTCGTTATGATACAACTTCTGGTTGGTATTATTAATGCTGTCAATGAATAATTATGCAATATATTAAATCATTTAGAATACAATATCATGGCGGATATTTCAAGCAGGGTGTGTCGTTAATTATGATATTATGTTCACCAATGAAAAAATAACTTTGTTTTCTTCCACTGAACTATTTTCTTGATACAAAATGTTTCGACATAACGGTTTCATTATCAGGGTACGTTACCGTTGTGTCGAAACATGTTGTACCAAAAAATTAAATCAGTGGAAGAAAACCAAGTTATTTTTCATAAATGAAATTCAACTTCCACGTAGATGAGCCTCAAACCATGGAAATATGTTATGTTATTATACACAAAACACCAAGTCCACTCTACTGAGAGAGGGTGAAACTGATCTATCGCCACTATAATGTTCCCTTACTGTGCTTGTAAGAAAATGGTTTCTCAAATCTATCAGTTCTCCAGTCTATATCCATTGTCTTATGCCCGTGATCGTTTCTGTCGTAATAGGTTGGCTCTAGCAGGATATGTTGAACGTCCGGCAAAAAATAGTCTCTTTCCTGCGGCTTGCCTACGCGGGTGAAATACTCCCACTATCCTTAGTGGTAGTTGCGCACTCGTCGCGTGCTCAGTGCTTCTCCTCGGCAGTGCCGTCTCTTTTCAAGTGCTCTCAAGACGCGCCCTCCCTCGCCAGTGCGCCTCCGAGCCGCTCGCCTCCGCCACCGCGGTGCACCGCGATATTACGAAACCCCGAGAATGAGCGAGTGAGTGACATCGCCGTCCACCGCTCCGCAACTCTTCCCCGTCCCGTTCGCTCCAAGCGTCGCCGCTGTCTTTTTTCCCTCCCCCATCGCTCTCCTGAGCCCCGGTGGTAATTTCACCTTTCACCCCTGCCCTTCCTCCTGCACGGAGTGACCCGATGTCCGTCCGTACGCCGCGACCAGAAATCGTCGGTGAAAATGACAAAATGCCATTCCGCCGCGCCGTTTGCTTCGTATTTATCTCACGAGAGCAATCGGTTCCTCGCTTATTGACGCCTGCCCATCTGACTCAGCGCTGCGAGAACGAGAGATATGCCGTAACGAGTTGCCCTCGTGCTATCAATTAATCTCTGAGCGTGTTTTTTAAAGAAAATCCTTTCTTTTTCAGCTTTATTGTTCCTGGTTTTTGGATTATATCAGATGAAACCTCTATTTTTCGTCGGTGAAATATTTTTCCTGATTTACATGAATATATAATTCGATACCTAATTTACGACTGAGCGCATTGCTCAGGTGTCGTATTAAACGCATTTTCTTCTCGAATGCGACAATCGAGGATTTACTCTTGCTGAAATGGGGCAACTGGCTTGAGTTATATTTCAAATACCGAAATTAAACGCATTTATAATTTAATCCTGTTCTTAGTATTTCCAGATTTCTTGGGTTGCGTTTGTGTATTCCAACAGCTGAAAGATGTTGTTTTGTGAAAGTTATTCAGATAAAACCTGTATTGTAATGAACATGTCATGTACCTACTCTGTTGTCTCCTTGTATTCTATGTCATTAAAGTTACCATATATCTTTCGAACCATAACTGTGCCCTTATTGTTATTGAGTCGAGTGTTAGATATCTCGGGAGATTAAAACATGAATCAGCGTCATAATCATAATTAAATGAAACGCTTATTACTTTTCTACACTCTTCAATTTAAGAAAATGTAGAAATGTAATTTAAGATTGTTTTTTTGTGTAAATGATTCCTTGGCTCAGCCAAAACTCATTTGTCCTACTTTTGACTTTTATCCCTGAATAATTTCCTTCGTTTTTTTCACTCGTGAAAAATGTAATACTCTCCCACTTCTCCAAACGTTGATTTTCGTTTTTAGTGCAGCTTATATTTGTGGACATTTCCTCAGTTTCCACAGGCTCTAGGTAAGTTTCCCCTGCAGACTACATTTATTTTCGACGGAATATGTGGAACTGTGTATTTACTCGCATTTCGTCCAGGTCATAAGTAAGAAGTGAGCGGAGCTTTCATTCAAGAGTCAACTTTTGAGTCATTTTTTCCGAATACATTCAGACAGAAAAACGAACAAGAACGGATCTTTGGCGACGCGGCCGTAATTTACCGTGAGAGGCCCTCCGCGGCGCCAGCCGCGTGAAAAATCACATCGCCCAAAGGTCTTTATTAATTGGGAAGGCAACGACACGAGAGGACTGTGCGTCGTTGTTGACTTCGAATTTCCTCCATTTCCCCCCGCCCTCGTTTAAAAATTTTCGACATTAAACTCCCGAGCACACGCGCTGAGGGGGAAAACGCTGAGTTCAGCCCTTTTTATCCCTTTGGCGTAGCTTTTCCGTTGTTTCTCGCTGCATTGGCACAACCCTGTCCTCCCCATTCCGTGTTCATTCCTCCTCATCCCCCTTACACCCCTATCCGTTCCCTTCACCACCCCGAAAACTGTCTGCCCCTTCTCCCGTCTCACCATTCCCCCCTCTCCCCTTAGGGTCGCATGGCTCCCCCCCTAGTCTTCTCCCTCCCCCCGCCCCCACCCTCCTCTTCTTTCCTTTCCGTCGGTCTGTCTGTCTCTTTGCTGCGTCTCTTTTTCCCACACACCGTGGTGGGCGAGCCCCCTCACCCCCCCCCTTTAGCTAGGCCCGAACCCCGACCCAGTCCCACATATACACACCCCCGCGCTCAAACACCCCTCGTCACCCTATCCTGTCCCTCATCCCCCCACATTCAAGCTCTTTCCGAACCCTATTCCTCCCCCCCCCGTCCCCTCTCTCTTCTATTTCCCAATCGTCGCCACATTTCCATTTCCTCTTCGCTCCTCCTTCCTTCTTCTCTTTCCCTTTTATCCTTCCACATCAGTTGTATACAAACCTCCCAGACGAGCGGGACCGTGGCAAGGATTGGCCGTCTCCGCCAACTTACTCCCTCCCATTTGTGTGTGTCTCTCTCTGTCTCTCTGCCTTCATCTTTCCTCTCGCACACTTTCCGGATATATTTCTAGGAGGAACTCCTCGCCCTGCAGTGAGCATACAACCCATCCACCGTCCCGCGCTTGCAACGCCGGTTTTATGAACTCCAGTCCGTGCTCATTTCTTTCTTTCCGTTTTCCTCGCAGACCTTCTTGATCCTGGCCGGCTGCAACCGGCCGCCTTTAATACCCTTCCGTGCTCGACCCCCCCCCCCCTTTTACCCTCTCCTAATGCCTCTTGCTTTTCCCTGCCCCCTATCTCTCCTCCCGTCCGATTCCTTTAACCCCCATCCCCCAGTGCATTGGTAAACAACTCCACCTTGCGTGGGGAATAGACAGAGAGAGAGATATATAGAGGGGGAGAAATCAAATCCCCCCCGCTAAGTCTTTTAGGGACCGTGCTCAACAGTCTGCCGGTTCTCGGCGACGTGACTCGTGCGGGTAACTCACCGATGTGCGGCCGTAGAAGCGGCCCTGAAAGGTCCCTGGTGATTCTCGCTTAAGGTCCCGAGAGCCCTTTGGGTTGGCCCTCGTGAAGCCCTTCGCGTGGCTATTCCCTCCTCCGTGTCGGAGGGCGCTGCGGTGCCGATCGCGAGGCGATATACGCGCCCCTCGACGGCCCCCTTCTAGCAACAGCCGCTGCCCGGTGGAACAGTGAGGGTGTTGTGTCTTGAGTGCGAGTGAAGCGAGCGAGGAGTGACGGAGTTGCCTTTTTCGGCGTTCCTTTTTTTTATTCCTCATCTCGCATCTGACCCTCGAGTGCTCTCGTGCGTCTTTACTTCAGCGTGTCCGTGACTGTGTGTGTGTGTGAAAGATAGTGAAGGTACTTGTGTACGGGTGTTAAAAAACCCGGTTGTAGTGCCTTGATGTTGAGGGGATGGGAGTCCCTGTGCCTTCGCTAATTTTAGAGTCCAGTGTTTTCCGTCTAGCCATCGTGGCGTTTTATTTTCGGTTATTTTTTCCTTGCCCTCCTCTCCCACCAAACCCTCCTCCCCCCTCGCATTTCCTCCGATTCCTTTCTTCCCATTCTCCCTCCCCCACCTCTTACACTCTTCCTCCTCCTCGTCAAGTGAGCCCTAGTGCGTAGGTCCCCGCACGGGACTGAAGAATCGAGGCGCGTGCCACACGGCAAAGACCGTGATCCACGCTCCTCATCCCGCTCTTATACATCGGACCCCTTCCCCCGTTCTTCCAAGAGGGAGGGGGCGCACATATTCGGGGTGGATGAGCCCCCCGGTAGTGGTGGGGGTGAGTGAGTGATCGCCAGCCGCCGACCTGGAGTCCTCGTCTGCTTGGTGGGGCCAGGAGGAGGCGGAGGGGGCAGCGGCGGTGGGGCGGAGGGCGTGGGGACGGGGAGGGGAGGCGGCCAGGATGCCCGAGGAGGATGGGGAGGGGGCCGCCACTCGAAGGCTATCTCGGACGTTGCCGAGGTTCGGCGTGGCTGCGGGCGTCGCCGCCAGTAGGGCACCGGCAGCGGCCCCTCCGCAGCCGGACAGGAGGCCCGCCCTGGACCGGGGCTGGACGACGGAGGACCACCGCCACCTCCCCGCGATCCCGCCCGCCTCGACGAGGTTCCCCGACCCCGGTCGCTCCCCAGAGTTCTCCGACGAAGAATCGGATTGTTCCTCGACCGCCTCCGAGGATTCGAATCCACCGGGCATCCACGCCGGGGGAGTCCCTCCGTTGGCCGGCGAGGAGGAGGAGGACGACGACGAGGATTTGGACTGCGAGGAGGAAGGTGGAGGCGAGGGCGGGGCCGAGGGTTCGCGACCTCGGCTGACCCAGCAGCCCATCCACCCGCTGGAGACCATCAGCGAGGGGGACGAAGGGTGCTGCTCGTCTTCGCTGGCCCTCTCGGCCGAAGGTCAGCTTCGTTCGCCTCGGCCAAGGAGGATGGTTGAAGGGCGATGAAGTTGATTCTCACTCGTAATTGTGATAGCCGTGCTATGCGGAGTGTTTATCTCTCCCCGTATCTCGGGATTCAGCTGTCGTGGATACCCGAAATGTTATTTTCTTTTCGCCGTGAGGAGGGTTTGTGAATCACCGCTTTGCGTTCCCAACCCCCGTGCTTCACTCGTGTTATTTTTAGTGATGGAGTGGTGCGCATCTCTCTCGCCCTGTTTGTGGAATCTAGCGAGAGGCGTGTGTTGAAACGCGTAGCTAGCCGTGATTATGGGTTTCATCGTCACTGGAATGGAATCCGTGGCTGAGATTTCCCATACGCATCACCCAACATAGTAATGCCTGCCTTCTCTAAATGATGGGATGCTGTGCGGGAAAATATTAATCTCTGAATGCGCTTCCTTTTTCACGGGAAGTTGTGTTGGGTGGCTTCTTTTGCATGAGGAATTCAAGGGTGTTGTCGCTTCACATCTTGAACACTCCCCCCTCTTTCCTCATTCATCAATCCTTTTTTCTATCCCGTCGTTTTAGTTGAATATGCTTCCGGTAACCCAATGCCCTTTGCTCACTAATTCTTTCGTGAATTTCTAATTCACTATGGAGCTTGTTTGTTGCTAGTTGATAAACTTCAAATGTATAAGTGCCCACCACATATGCCACTTTCAAGGTCTTCACTCATCCTTGAACACCTCTATTCTCATGATTTCATTCCGGGAAATTATGTCATTACTCCGCATTCACTTGCCAATGAGGGACGATTGGCGGCTTTCGTAGACTGCTGCCTAGTCCGCCCTGCTGTCCACGGAGTTCTCTACGAAACTGTTCCACTTTCTCTTCCTATGCTCGCCACAATGTCGGTCAATGCAAACTACATGTAGCGTCAGCGGTTTGAGTCGCTTGCCTCTCGTAGTGCGTTCGATGTTTTGAATGTGCCCCTTGTCGCCCAATCTCTTCTTTGCCCCCCCCCCCCTCCTCTACTCGGCTATTAAGTGAGTACCGTCGCCCCCGCAGCCGGTTAACGCTCCTCGTCGGGTCCTGCGTGTCGTCTTAACCCATTCCCTTGACCTCTCTCGTCGTAATGAGGGGGCCCTCCTTATCAGTGCGCTAATATCGTTTCGCTGTGTCTGCGGATCGACGGAGCACGCCCCGTCCGTCCCTCCTCCTCTCTCTGTGCACAGTGAATCCGGTCTCCCTCTCTCTCTCTCTTTCTGTCCGGTCGTGATCTTAAAGTGAGCGCCGTGCACTCTTCTCCCACCCGTGCGCGTCGTCTTCTTGCCTCGAGTCGGGCGAACGAGCAGTGGACCCGTGCCAGACAGTGTGAATATAGCATCGCCAGCACACGGATTCGATGGGACGAGGAAGATACTTCTCGCCCTAGCGTTGATTATTAATGCACGTCCGAAGTGATTCTTAAAAGTGGCCAAAGTGTCTTTTAAACGGAATAACTCCACCCCCGCGCGAGGCGAATTGTCATACCCAAGACGTAAGTTTGTGCTCCTGCTTTCCCCGTGCCCTCTTTCAGTTTCGATCAGATTTTAAGTTAATCTGTCCGCGTTTATCCTGGGTCCTATCAAAATGATCTTCGGATATTTTTAGTGGGGTGACGTAAGTGATTATCTCCTCTGGTCATTCCAGTTTATTATATTCCATTGTCAACTTTTCCGAGTCGTTATTTTAAATTCTTAACACCGTGATGTGTTATCATGCCGTCTATTATCTTTATTCTCCTATGATTTCGTGCGTTTTCTTATCTCAATCGCTACTTTTGTTCCACTCGCCATTAGATACTCTAGTGACGATCCTTTGTCATTCGTTAATGTCAGAACTTTAATGCACGCATGATTCTGTTGCCCTCGAATCACAAAGTGACTTGGGCACTTGTTTTCACTCTTCCCGCCCTCGTAATTAGAAGCTAGGTTATCTATTTAAGTCCTCATTTTGCCAATAATCGAGACTCCTGGGAGAGTTTTTGAGGATGAAGCCCGGCTCTGTATCGTGTTTTGCCAGCGCGCGCTTGATAAGATCTTCAGAATCCGTACGACTGCCCGGCGTTTAGTGTTCTGTGACGCCACGTGCAAAAATAGAACTCCACCTCTGATTTCCTCACGAACCCAAGCTACTATCATTGGCAGAAATAAATCCTCGCATGGACGAGGCCATTATTGAAATTCATTCTCATCATGCTTCCTAAGAGTGGCACCTCTTGCTGTGCACTCGCGTTTTGAGCGGAACCTCTTACGTTTTTTTGGCTTCGCGATGTCGCGTCTCGTTTAATTTGAAATTTGATTATTAGCATTGATCAAAATAGTTGCCTCACGCTTTCAAATGCGTGGGTGAAAGACTGCTAATCGCCAATTTACGACACATTTCGTCCAGGACAACCTCGTCCTCTTAAGTTTAAGTCAACTGTGATTTTTCTTATAACGTATTCCATTTAGGTTTCATTCTGTCGTTTATCAGGGAAATTATATTTCCTTCTGAATGCTCAAAACCATTTGAATTTCCCATGGAATGTTTACTCTCGCCTCTTATGCAAGTTATCCAAAGGAAAACTTACAGAATTTTTAGGAAGCACCTTTGTTGATATAGCATTTATTACTTGTAGTCATCGCATACAGCCACCTCTTTTCATCCACTAATGCAATGCAATAAGGCTTTCAGTTCCTGTGGTTCCGTGAACTTTCCAATAGCTGTCATCATCTCATTCTATTCCGTCCGGTTATTTGGTTTAGTAATTCTCAGCCTTAGAATTCACGTTTTTCATTCTTTCATTGAGTCTCTTCCAAACGAGACAAAATACCATTTCCGGAATTTGGATGATTTAATATATGCTCTCACCCAATCATTCAATTTTTTCACTTAATCCCATGTATACTTCCGTCGAATGTCACCGTGAATTTCGCAGTTGATTTGGATGAGGGCAAACTTCATCATACCGGTCGTTTGGTACCAACTCTTGAATATTCGATTCGATTTCGTCTACTTTTGGAGAATTAGTTTCATACCTTTTCGTCTCCGAATGTGAGGAGGAGTGTCGCTGGGTGTTGTATTACTCTAACCGTGCTTCGTAGTTCATTTTAAGGATCGGTTCTTTCGCGGGCACTTGGCCGACTACCGCAGCATGCTGTTTGGGGCGGGGTCAATTGTCGCCGCTCCCAATTGCCTCGTATCGCGGAGACCCTGAAAGCCTTTTCACCCTTCATTGTCCGCCAATTGCCCGTGCTTGACGTGCCACTCACATCTAGTAACTGCCGACCGAACAGAATCCCCGAGACCGAGGCCTTATAGTGTGAGTCCGCCTGCGAGACGAGGCAACGCCGGCCGGGAACAGTGACGGCAAACAGGCCCCCCCCCCTTACCCATTCACGATCATGGGTGCGTGCGTGTCTGGCGTGCACGAATTCTTCTTCTCTCCGGCAGAATCAGCGTGGAAATGATTCTATTTCCTCGCGACTCTTTGTGCTCCTTATCTCTATCCCGTGAAGTGAGTTATTCCGACCGGTCAAGTGTCAAGCGGGTGACCGATGCGACCAAGTGTGTCTTTTGCAGCGCGCTTTCCGTCGTTAATAGAGTTTCCTCGTCAGGTGTTGGTGGTTGATTGATCCATCGGATGTGATTCTCTACTTTTGTCTCGACTCGTTCGCACGACGGTGATGTCAGGTTTGTGAGAAAGCTTGATGGTTGATTGCGTAATGAATGTTGCGTGAATGACTCCGCTCACATGTGTTTCACTCACTTTTCCGTGTGGTATGATCGCATATTTGTTTTCATCCTCACAGTCGACGTTTTTCCTTATCGCCTGTTGCTTTCCCAAGACTTTATTTTTATGCGGTGAAGCCGTGGAATGATCCCGGTGTTGGATGTTTCAGTTTGTTCCATGTGAGCTGAGAGTGAAGTTCGTAATTGAAAGGACCTTTAAAACCTCTCCGCGAGGGAATTTTTCTCGAGGATACTTTCAAATTGTGGTTAATGTACAGTTGAAGTATCCGAGATTCGTTTACCGGGTTGTGTGATGAGAGTGTATTGTTTGCTTAGTAAAATGATTGGCGCGACTTATGCTTTGTGTTGAAATTTAATGGTCGAGTGAGAATCTGGTGATGAGATATTTCTGTGGCATTTACTTATCCGTAGGGCTTAGGCATTTGGATTTTCTTTCATGGCAGCATTTTAGGAAACTTACTGTATATGTTTGAGGGCCAATTTCAGTCACTTTTTCTTCATATTTGCTGATAAAATTTTGTGCCCTTGGCAAAATTACTTTTCAGTATCATTAATAGTTTCACCTCTCCCAATCCACTTTGCTTTTGATTGATTTTTCTTGATTGAATGTTGGTATTTGAATCAGTCCTTACTTTTGGATTTTACCATTGTTGCCGCCGATAACAGGTATAATCGGAAACTCCCCACATTTTCTGGGGACTTCAGACTACTCTTCGACTGGAACTGAAGAGGAGGAGGAAGACGAGGAAGAGGAGTCGACTCCGAAGGTGTCGCCAGGGGGCGCGCAGGCCTCCCGGAGGCTCAATTCTTACACTGCCTCATCCTCTCCATCTCCTTCCTCGACCTCAGACAACTCTGAGGAGGAGGAGGAAGGGGTGGTCGCGAGGATCCATCCGGTCAGCCAAGTGCTTCTCCTTGGTGACGCGGCGGCGGCGGACTGCGCGGTTGTGGGGGGGTCCAGCTCCAGGAGGGCTGGGGGTGGAGTCCGCCTCCCACGCCTCAAGAGCATGGTCACCAATGAAGGTGTGCATCACCATCACAAAGAGAAATTGAGAAGACGATTTTGCAAGTGCATCGCTTGTCTTGAGTGAAAATTAGCAATTTTCCGCAAAGACCCCGTTAAAAGTATTTATTTTGATTGTGGATTAGTCCATCCTCCATTCCGAAGTGTCTTTATGGAGTGCTGCTTCTGTTTGAAAGGTTAATATTAGATATGAAATGGCTGAAAGGCATATGGAGCTCAGTTCACTCATTGAAATGCCATTGTGTAATGGGTCATCCTCTCGGAATTTGGACGTTAAATCGTGAAATGATATGACCGAATACGTTAACATATTTGCATTAATCGAAACAAGATTCACTGACATCATTATTGATTCTCTGTCATGGTAGGATATTTATTATAAGCAGATCATTTGAATAGACCGAAATCTTGTAATTAAGTGACAAGTTACTTTAAGAGATTTTGAAAAACTGGTTACAAAATTTGCCTGCCATGCATAACGTACATACATTCATACATGAGTTAGGTATTCATCTCCGTTTTATATTCTCTTTTTAGCGCTGAATTTTTAATCATGCACGTAAAGGTTTTCAATTCTGCTCTTAAAACTGCCCTTAATGCTTAATATACCTCTATTATCTATGAATCAATAATGAAATTATGAACGGTACATTCTTCTGAAAAAAATGTCAGTGAGGAAGTAGGTCAAACATCGGATTAGTCATTAATTTTTACGGGCTCGTTAACGTTTTTTCATTTAAATTTTCTAATTCGATGTTATGTCACAATTTTCTTAGTTGATACTCTCATAATTTTGAATGTCTGAGCCTTGCAAACAACAATGCGACTTGATAAATTGTATCAATTTTTTCTATGTTAGAACTTTAAAAATTTTTGCATTAAACGATTGGAATCAAATGTAGTGGAGGAGAGGCCCTCATAATGTTTGCTTTTGCATCCCATTCCTGCTTCTCGTGGAGAGAAGACCTGACGACGACCGAGTGCGAGGAAGACTTCCAGTGGGTTAGAGGGAGTTCGCCGTCGTATGCCCGCGCGATGGGCGTCGAGGAGGAAGAGACGAGTGTCCCTCCTCCCAGCCACCCCCCGCCGGAACTTCCCCTGCCCCCGCCCCTCCCCGCGAGGGAAACCAAGTGCGCCAAGGAGTCTCAGAAGTCGACGAGGTCGCCCAATCGAAGTTGTAAGTGCGAAGGGAGCGATGACGAAGTCGTGCGCCGTCCCAGGAGATCCCCGCGCGGATCCGACAGCGGAAGTGCCTTACTGGAGTCGTCGCCGGCGCGGAGCCGCGACTCCCAGCCCGAGGAGGACTCGTCGTGTCGCTCCACCACGCCCCGATCGAAATACGAATCTTCCCCCTACGGGATCGCGGGCGGCAGCCTGGACAGGGCCAGGTCCCGCAGGCCGCCCCCGAAGCTGCGGCCTCCCCTGCCGCCGGCTCACCCTCCCCCGCCCCTCCGACAGAGGCCCTCGCCCGCGCGGAACCGACGCGCCGCCGTCCGCGATGATGACCGCGACAGCTCGTGCCGCTGCTCGCCGGCGTCCGTGAACAGCCTCGACGGCTACCGGCGCCTCGTGGAGGACTCGCGGGAGGAAGACGAAGACGACGAGGAGGACGACGATGAGGAGGACGATGAGGGCTACAACCCTTACGACCGGCGCCCCCTGAGCATGGGCGACTACGAATCCTCCTCCCCCATGCGACAGACGCACAGTCCGCTCAGCAGCCACTGCAGCTGTCCGCGCTCGAGGCGGAGCCGCAGTCGGAGTTACCAGAGGAGCGTGACCTCGCCTCGACCGCCTCAGTACTCCAACGCGGTTGTCCACAGGCACCCGGTGTGCACGTCGCCTTGTTGCCACTATGCCGATCAGGAGCACGAGGACATGCAGCTCACCATACCGACCCCCTATGATCTCTACCGATGGAAGTTTTTGCTCAAGGTAGAGCCCCCTCCATGTTGAGAAGTAATTTGGTAGCACACTCTTTATCCAAGAAATGGCAGTGATCTGTGACAGTGTTCTTATTTCTAACAAAATTGCCATCCAAAGCTTTCTCGTATGTCAATTGCTTATTTATTGCCTTTTTATGTGGCCCATTGTCAATATGGATTTCTCGGCTGCATTGTGTGGTGCAGATGTGTTTTCTTGCATGATAGTTGATTATGTAGTCAAAATGTCCTCCTGCTTTGAAATAATGAGTGTGGATTTTTTTCCTCGAGAAAGTCCTGCATTTCTAATCACTAAAAACTCTTTAGGATATGTTGCATGAAATTGACTTCATGATTTACAGCCACTGTGTCATGTATACAATATTTATTTTTAAAGTTTGTGATTTCATGTAATTGCTTGCCATGGAATAATATTGCTTGGCAAGGGAGTTTGCTGTTTTTCATGTGAAATGTCTCTACTTACATGAATGCAATTAATGAAGTTGTGTAAGATATATATCATATCATGAGAGGAAGATGCTTTTATGATTTAGATATTACCTGCCATAGTGTTCAAGATGTTATTCACATTTCTACATCCTCTTGCTGTGTATTACATGTCGTCTGTTTCTAGTGGAATTTCTGAGCTCTTTACTAATCTTAGATGTTTTGAAGTTGCCTGTTTCTTGTGTTCAAAGCAATAGAATAGTTCATTCATTGCTCATGAATGCAGTGTTCTTGATAATCCTGGCTCAGTAGTTTGTCCCAGTTATCAGAGATATCATTGGGTACATATTTGTGCTCTTCAGTAATGAACATGGTGCAGTCGAGCTATTTTGCAGCTTTGGCTATTGGTGTGGATTCTTAATGCTACATCTGGTGCTGTTCATTGTGCAATGTGAATCTTTTGTCTGCATTGGTGGAACTAGGGCTTTTCATAGGTTGGCCCTGGTCTCATTGATTTAGGAGTTTTTATTGCCCATTTTGGAAGTTTGTTTCAATTCCATTACTGCAGATTTGTTTTACTTCTTTGAACCATTTGGCAAAATGACTTACAAATATGTGAATCAGATGTTGGACAGCTTTAAAAATCTTTTAAAGATTGTAGTTAAGCACTTCAGGATACAGTAAGGTCATCAATGAATTATTAATTAAAAATTAACATATTACGCATAATATTAAATATGCCTTCCTCCCACCAGACTTCATATTTCTGTGACCTTATGTCAAGATGTGGATGTAGTATCGATTTCTTACCTTAATTTTGAATTGTTTTGGATGAGTTTCCATGTAGCATGTATATGATAGCTTATTAAAATGAGTGTGTTAGTCTATTGGTTAACACAAGTCTCGAGTGTAAAGGCAACATATTTTAGTCCATGTCCAAAACCTTCATTTTGATGAACATAGCATGTCTTGATAGGATCTCTTGTAGCACATTGACCAAAAATGGCATTCGGTCGAAAGGAAAGATCTAACATTTGAGGAATTCACTTTTGCACAATTTTCTTATCTCAAGGATTGTCAAGATCACCGTGGTAACTTTGTACACCATGATGGACGTGTGGAACACCTTCCAAGATATTAACCTTGATTTTCTTGTTCTCATTTTCACAGGGTGGCAATTTGGTGAGTGAGTTTGAGGAGCGAGTCCTGCGACTGGAAGGGGAGAAGGAATCCTTGAGGCTACAGGTGTCAGTGCTTACAGAACAAATTGAAGCTCAAGCGGAGAAGATATGCGATCTGGAAAAAGCACTTGGGGAGAGTCGGAGGAGGGCAGCTCACACGGAGGATCTCCTTCAGAGGGTAATTGAGCTTCATTTACTTGCCAATAATTATTGTTATGACTACATTCAAGTCTCTTTGTGGAGAAACAGGAGGGACCCAAAAGTTTGCCAATTCACTATGTGTGTCAATATTATAAGAGAAACAATTGCACTTTTCCACAAATTGCTTTAATGCGTACAAAGCGTTTTGCTCGGCAGGTCTTGTACCTGATGATGGCTCTGTGAGCCGAAACGCGTTGTACACATTAAAGCAATTTGTGGAAAAGTTCAACTGTTTCTCTTATAATATGAAGAACTTCCACGATATCTCGCCTGAATCTGTTGAATTTATTATGTGTGTCAATCTTCACTGTTAAGAATTTAAAAAAAATCACTCAATGTTGAAGTGATTATTTTAATTCACTAAATAGTCATAAATGTTGGTTGTATGAGTAGGCATCATTTTTATTTAAATAAAATTTAAATCAAAACAAGTTCACACGTACCTGTACCTCTATGAAGTATTTTGATTGAGAATTGACCTTGTGGTACTGGCAATTGGCTTAAAATTGCATGGGATTGGAAATCCATTCCAAAGACAGAGGAATTGAATGGGCTCAGAGCTATCCATTAAGGAAATATCAGTCAAATCTTTTGTATGAGGCACAGCAATGTTTGCTTTGGAAATATCTTTTTGCCAGAGGAAGATGGAACTCAGGTAGAGGCTCTTAAAGTATAGGAGTGGATAAGAATGGATGGAATGTCCTCAGAAGCTTGGAAGGCTTATGAACAAATGCTGAATTTCTGGATTTGGTAATGGATGAAAGGAAGTCATTGACTATATTCTGGAGGGACAGTGAAAGTAGCAAAACAAATTAAGAGATATGGCATTTTAAAGAAGATGATGGTGGATAATTTTGGGTAAGCATGAGAGAAGAATTAAGTCAATAAGAATTATGGATAACACAAGGGGAGGCAAACATTATGATAGACGTAATGAAGGGTAAATTGATAGCTTTAAAAGGGTATTTGAGGACCTCAAGATTGAGGAAAAATTGTTTGTTTGATTGAAAAGATTGAGTGTTTAAAAATCTAATAGTAACTTGGTGGATTGGAAAAAATTGTTAAGGTGGGCATGGGGATCTGTACCTAGATTAAAAACTCAAGCAATTGAAAATTTTCTTACTAATGTTATGTGAATCCAACTATTTGGAGAAAAAACTATGAAATATAGTCTTTAATGCTTCATATCACCAAGTATGCATTGCGTTAAGTTTGGACATAAAATGGGACTTCGCTGTAAGGAATATACAGGTATTTCTGTGTTCCGCTCTAAGTAGTGACTTCTCTATATTCAAAGTGCTATGGGCAGGGCGAAGTTGATGGACAGGACCATTCTTCTTATTTCACTATATCGAAGCTTCACAGTATACACCAAGAGTGTTTCACTGCAAAGAGACTTTTCTGTGTTTGATTCCATAATCTTACTTCCTAATTTGCACTCTTAGATTTGAACTCTAATGAATTTTCATTCTCAATAGTCATCCCCTGTGAACAAATAGATGTGGAAGTGTGACTTGAAATAATTAATTGACATTAATGAAAGGATTGTGTTATGGTGGTCTGGCTATGTTAAGGGATTGTATGAGATTTGAAGAGTGATACAGAAAATACTGAATAATTAGGTGAATGGTGTGAGAGGAAGTAGTGGACCTTGAAAGCCATGGGTTAGTGTGGTGGAAGAGACCTTAAGAGGAGCAGTTATAGCAGTCTTAAGGACTAGATTAGAAGTACCAAGGAAGCAATACATGAATGTGGTTGAAGTAAAAGAAGTACGCAAGGATATGGCAGTATGGAAGATATTAATCATGGATCTAGCACTAATAACAAAGCTCTTTTGGCTGATCCTACCCAAATAAAGACCATGGTGATGGTATGCATTTCTCCCTCCCTGAATATGGGAGCCATTGGGAGGCGTGGTTGTTTCTTAAACTCTGGGTGAATGTGATACTGTTTTAGTGACTTAAAGGTAGAAGGCAGTTAGTAGTTAAGCTAAGTTAAGCAGGCAGAGTTAAAAGGTAGAAGGCAGTTAGTTGTCTAGAAGGACTCCAAGCAGGGGTCTGTAGGCAGTAGAGAACCTGTTTTTGCAAACTATATGCATAGAAATGAAAATCTTGTCTTAGCCCTTTACATCGTATGCACCCGATATATCGGCCACAACTTTTCTAGTCAAAATTCCCTAGCGGCCATTTTATTGGCCACAAAAAATATCAAAGTTATATATTTCTAAATTAATAATTGTTAATTTGATGATACCGAGAAAATTTAATCTAATAATTATATTTGCTGATACATTACCTATACATACTAGTTAATTTTTGCATGCCTCTAACTTTAAAATTATAGTACTGGTAATAAAAAAAAAAAACAAGTTTTCGTCCAATTTTGCTTGGGTTTTTTTGAAGAAAAATATACGTATGTATTGGCTTGGGAGTGAAAGGGTTAAATATTTTCTTGTGAACCTTAATGTTTTGGAGGTACCAAAAAAGGGATTTCTTTAGTGAAGACCATAAGCTTATTTTGTTGAAACTGCTGCTGTGCGTTGAGTTTGTCACTAAAAGCAAATTTATAGGTATTAAAATTGCATAAGCTGTGACAAATTGAAACTGCATTTTGTTTACCAATATTTTGTGTAATCTATTTTTATGTTTGAGTGGTTTCTGATATATCACTCACATTGACCCTCTGCTCTGGTGCTGCTGCACTCAGAAGTTGATTCTTCCTTTAGTGGTACTTATTGATTTTCTTCCTCTTCTCTGATAAAGGTACTCATTTCATGCTGTAGTATCCATCTAGGTGATTAATCTGTTTATTGTAATGGCGGAAATGATAGCCACAGTGGGATTTTGTGGGTGAATAGAACATGGACAGCATGCAGCTTGTAGCTCTTACTTTTAATTCAGAGGATTAGTTACTTATGGTGTCCAAGGAGGAGTACAAGCCAGCAGTTGTGGGTGCCAGTAACTTTTGCCATTAGTTATATGTGAAGGGGTGTCAAATCAGGCCTCTTTTAGACTTGAATCAAAAGCCCTCTAGTTCATAGGTGGACAGCTCCATCACCACATTGACAATTAGGATGTGGAAGTCAGGCAACTTAATTTTTTTAATTTTCAAGTTCCTTCAATGAAAACTAAGAAAAGTTTATCAGGTACAAATATGTATTTTTTTTAAATTCAGTGATTATTATTTGTGTGGCTGACTAATTCATATGTGCATTTTTGTATTAGTTCAAATTCCATTTAATCAGGCGAATTGTTCTTCAGTTTATTTTACTCTGAGTCAAAAACTTTGAAAAGGTGCCTGAAACTCTGGTTGAATTAAGCTTTCCTTGCCAATTCCAGTGTTTGTATTGTCAGCTAGGTAACTTAGTGGTTTAAGTATCTAATGCAATGGATTTGTGTGATTTCAGCATCATAAGGTCTGTGATTCAATTCCCAGTCCATTTGAAGATTGTTTGCTGGGAATTGACCATCATTCCATCTTCTCACCATAATTATATGTTTCAATGCAATATATGACCTATCCCTTTTTTCTTCATCTGTTTGAGCTATCTACGATTATACTCCTATTTGTAAATTAATTTGTAAATTTTTTCTCGCAATACAATCTCACACCCAATTCTTATTCTCAGGAGATGCTCACCCGGTCTTCCTTGGAGACACAGAAGTTGGAATTGCTGAGTGCCGCGTCAGACGTAAGGCTACACCATGCTGCCCTAGAGCGAGAAAACCTGCAGCTGAGGGAGCAGATAGTGGCCCTGGGTGGGGTGGGGCGACCTCAGATGCAGAGGAGGCCCAATGGTGGTGGCTTGGGAGTCATTGTGAACGGGGATGAGGAAGAAGATGGGATGGACCAGCAATCAGGGAGGGGGGTGAGGGTGGGCGGGCGGATGAGGGCCTCTGGGAGGGAGGATGGCCCTATGGTGACATCAACCCCCATGGCAACTGCCCCAGCTCCAGTCGAGAATGGGATCTCGGGTGGCGGGATGGATGGCTTCGGATCTGGAGGTCATCAAGGCCAGGTATGAGCTTGTCAATTTTCAAAGATGTGTTGCCAAAATCACTATACAAAACTGTTCTTCTTCTCAACACGTATTTGTGTGGTAGTGAAACTTGGGTATAGCATAAGTGAATGCTAAATATAGTGTGTATGTATGTGATATCTGAGAAGTGCTTGAGGGATAAGTGTAGAAGTGAGTGGGTTATGCAAGAAAATGGAATGGAAGCTGCAAAAATGGGCATTGCATGAAAGGAGCATGCCAAGAAAGTATGTAGATGAATATGTGTGAAGAGACTGGAATAGAGGAAATTTGAAGTCTTATAGAACTGGAGAAGAAGAATAAAGCAGTGCACAATGGAACCCTGCTGAATGATATCAACTGTTCCACAGGACTGTTTGTATAATGAATTCCATGGTAAAATGAACCAGCAATGGAAAAGGGATCAGTTTAACTACAAAACCAATACCTTAAGTGGTACGCAATAGAGTATGGTTACAAAATATGTGGGAATTAAATAGCTTAAAATGTTATTTAACCAATATTTCAAATTTACATGAAACTGTGACTTGACAACAGATTGAATTCTCTCACATGGATGTGCAATGTGTACCATGTTGCTCCCATTCTCGCTGTCTAACTGTGAGCCAATCTCAGCAATTTAATCTTTCATCATATTTTTAAGCAATGGGAAGAGAGTGTGGGCTACAAATGATTCAAATCTCACTCTACCTCGACGTGCTACTTGGCATTAGCAATTAGACATCTTTCTTTTAGCCTCACGCCATCATCTCCACCTTGTATACCTCAATGATACCTGAAGAAAAGTGTGCTTAGAAAGTGATGTTGCTAGCTTATTTAAAGTATGTTCCCAAAATTAGGCATTGAGTTATGATAGGAATAGGCCTTGTGGTTAGGAGAGTTATTGGAGGCTGGTTGTTTACTTTAGGGACCCACAACTTTCCTGTGGTCATCCATGAATGAGAACAAAAATATGGAACAAGTAAGAATAACATGGAGGACCTGACTATTTTGATGGAAGCTTAGCTAAGAACAAGTTGAACTTTCAACATGAAACAATAATAACCTCTCATACAATGCTTTTACCGCCTCCTTAAAAGGTAAAAATTGAACTTTATCCTTGAAAGAGGGATGTAAAGTGGTTTGTTATACCCTGTCTAGATAGAATCTTCATATATTTCGAATTACTTCATCTTCATAGTCGCACAATAAAAGTTCAGCCCTTTGTATGCCAGGCTGCACCTTTACAGTCCTTTCAACCGTGTCTGAAGCAGCAAGTAAATATTTAATGCCTTCAGATACTACAATATTTCTATTGTTGTAGTATCCTTCTTGCAACTACTTCATTCAACCATCTTCTCCTTTTTATCAGTAGTCAGCTCTCTCCTATGGTAATCGATCAGTTGCTCGATATCATATCTGTTAACCTCTAAGATTAGACTGAGGTCAAAAAAAACCACCAACTTTTGGCAATTCTAGTTATTGAATGGTTAATGTTGGTTTGAAAATATGTAAATGTTTGACATTACAATTGTCTTGGTTGACTATATGCCTTTGCTTGGAGGACATTTGAAAATTGATCTTCATTCCTCACTCAACGGTGGAGTGCATGAGCAACTCCAGATGGCCGTGTGACAAAGATTCTCTCAGTATTTGGTGCACAGTCATAAGGAGCATGAATTTTTGGATGCATAATAAGGAGCATGAATTTGTAAATTAGATTAATCATTACCTATCGTCCCTATCTTACACCGAGGAATGTTGCAATATCATTCAACTCATTTCATTGAATATTACCTCACGGCAGCTGTATAGATTAAGGAATCCTATCGGGGTCAGTGTTCAGCTCTCATCGAGTGTGGATGTCAGTCCAGACGCGAGCTTCTCATGGTCCTGCATTGCTCAGAGTGATTCACTTCAACAATTATATATTCCAACTATCGAGCTGTTTTGTCTTTACAGTTTGTGACCATATTTTCGGGGTTAACAGTTATAGCCTGGTGAAAAGTGTATATTTATCCCCTGTGATGAGTGTCTGCTTCACGTGCCGGTAATCAGCACGGAACACTGTTCACGTTTCCTGTGAAAAGTGTCGAAAAAGCTTCCATGGCCTCTGTCTACAACCACCCTTAGCCAAAGAGGATAGTGAAGGAATTAAGGCTAGCAGGCAGTCGTGGATATACAGTGAATGTCAGAGTGCACATAGAGAGAGTCTTTATGGTGTCGAGGACTCAGTGCGCCTAAGTGAAAATATTACGGTTAGCAAATCCTTCAACGATGTGTACAACCTAATATAAGGCATTAAAAGTGAATTGAAGGTGACGGAAAAAAACTTAGGTGATTGGATCAATAAATGATATGATAGACTTGACGAAAGTGTAAAAATGATAGAAGAACAAGGCAAACAGACTCGTGTTATGAGCAAATCAGCACTCTTCAAGCGGAGAATTCCCTTCTTCGGAAGCAAGTGAATGACACAAATAACTGCTGTGATGAGTTGGAACAACGAATTCTAAACAACAGCCTTGAGATAATAGGTATTCCTTTCTGGGAGCAGGAAAATTTACCTCAGGTTGTTTGTAAAATCGGTGCTGAGTTAGGAGTGGAGATTGAAGAGAAGGCAATTGACTATTGCTACAGGTCAACCTCAAAGACAGATAATCAGCCGTGAGGCAGTCATGTAAGATTCGTCACCCAACGTATCAAAGAGTCCTTGCTGGCAAAGCGGAGAGTCAAGAGGAACTTCTCCACCCAACACCTGACTCTGGATGGAGTTACCCCTTCTGATTCCCCGGTTTACATTAATGAGTCACTTTGTCCTGGGAGGAGGAGACTCTTCAGCGCAGCCAGAGAGGCCAAGAAGACAAAGAATTACCGGTTCCTCTGGATAAGTGGCGGTAAAATTTACCTCCGAAAGGCCGAAGGGCAAAAAGCATTGGTGATCTCATGTACGGATGACCTAAGTAAGCTCTAACTCTTCCTTACTTGAAACTATGAGCGCAATAAATAAGAACTTGTTAAATTTGAACAAAAATGTTAGTATAATTCAACAAAACATAAGAAGCTTAAGAAGTAATTTTCATATTTTTTTGCTCCACTTACAAACGCTCTCATTTAAACCAACTGTTATTGTATTAACTGAAATATGGATTAATGATTACGAGGTAAATTTTTATGCGATTGCTGGTTACAAGGTCTTTGCAAAATGCAATAATGATGGTCGTACTAAGGGTGTAATTATTTTTTTTGAGGAAAGTATCTATTGTACAGTTTATCCAATTGATACATCATGTGCTGATTGCTTATTGATAAATTTTAAATTTAGTATTATGGAATGCAATTTGTTAGGAGTATATCGGGATCTAAATGTTTCTGTTAGAAGTTTAATAAGTGAATTTGTACCGGTTCTTCACAATTTGAAAGGCAGCTTAATTATCATTGGTGACATGAACATAAACATTCTTGTACCAGGTAATGATTCTGACCTATATAACAATGTTATGAGTAATTATGGCCTACAACATGTAATTAATGAACCGACCAGAATATCTAAAAAGTCGAAAACTTGTATTGATCAGAATTTTTTCAGAATGATGAGATCAGAATGGTTTGGTCAGAATTAATAACTCTTATAATTACCAGTACCACTCGGAAGTAATTCATATGGGTGTTATGGATCATTCAATGACCATATTAATAATAGAAAGAAAAATGTGCCCTGTGACTGCCACAATCAACAGTTCAAACAGTTAAATCAAAGGAAAATGAGCTCTACGGCCTCTCTAGATAGCTAAAAATAAAATTCTCCAATAGCCGTAAAAATGGCACCACTCGTCAAACATGTACCACAAAATTCACTTACTGTGTTGGTTTGCGGGAAAGGGGATTCCACAGCAGGGACCAACCACAGCCTCTCCACCAGAATATCCTCCTGTGATGGTTTACGGGAATGTTACTTCCTCGCCAGTGACCAACACAGACACACACACACTCAACCCAGTTTGGGATCCTTTTCGAGGGCTAATGGGACCCTGATAAGGATGCCTGGGTTATAACCTGATATCCTTCATAGGGCTAATGGGACCCTACTAAGGATGCCTGGTTATTACCACAATCACACACACACGCACTCAAATCACTCACTCACAACACACAGACGGGCCCAACTTCTGGGAGAAATCGCTCAAAAAGAGCGTGGTCAAAAGAAAAACACACAGAAACAAACGAGGGTGACCCTCGTTTGTTTCTGTGTGTTTTTCTTTTGACCACGCTCTTTTTGAGCGATTTCTCCCAGAAGTTGGGCCCGTCTGTGTGTTGTGAGTGAGTGATTTGAGTGCGTGTGTGTGTGATTGTGGTAATAACCAGGCATCCTTAGTAGGGTCCCATTAGCCCTATGAAGGATATCAGGTTATAACCCAGGCATCCTTATCAGGGTCCCATTAGCCCTCGAAAAGGATCCCAAACTGGGTTGAGTGTGTGTGTGTCTGTGTTGGTCACTGGCGAGGAAGTGACATTCCCGTAAACCATCACAGGAGGATATTCTGGTGGAGAGGCTGTGGTTGGTCCCTGCTGTGGAATCCCCTTTCCCGCAAACCAACACAGTAAGTGAATTTTGTGGTACATGTTTGACGAGTGGTGCCATTTTTACGGCTATTGGAGAATTTTATTTTTAGCTATCTAGAGAGGCCGTAGAGCTCAATTTCCTTTGATTTAATTAATATGGCTTTCCAGTCATCTGAGCTAAATAAGTTCCATCAGCTGAAAACAAAAATCGGGAAAATTGCCGAGGACATCCGTTTTTTAAAATCTTGTAAACTTAACAATGTCTTCCCGAAATTTATCAGTACCCTTTCTTTGTATCGCAAAAGAAACCTTAATATTGACGAAAACTTACGACGTAGAGCTCTTAACTCTGAAATCGTGTCCCTCTATGCCAAAAGGAATCATTTAGAAATACAAGCATACAATTTACACCTTAAACTCACTAAGAATTTAGCTGAGAAGGATTTCCAGGAGTGGTTAGAAGCTGACAGAAGAATCTACGTCGTGATTCTGAAGAAGCGCGAGGACAAAGCCCGCTGCGTCAACCACAAATTATCCAAATTGATCGGTGAGTCCAATCCTTCCGTTACTATTGACAGTGATTTTAGTAATGTCTGCAATCTCTCTAATGAGGATTTCTCAACCCAAGAACTAAGATTGCTCAATTATGGATTAAATTTTAGTATTCAACCTAAATCAATCCCTATCGAGGATTTAGTTGCCCATATAGAAGGATCTCTCAGACCTTATGACAATGCCACTAAAGATTTTCTGAGGAAAGCATGTGAAAAGCAAATTGTATCTAACCTCAGGCATTCTAAGACTCCATCACAGTCTAGGATATCCAATTATAACAAAGTTGTACAGTCTCTAAAATCCAAAAATTGTTTTTATATGAAAGCCGACAAAGGCAACCTTTGCGTTATTGTGAACAAAGAGGATTATTACATTAAAGTAAGTTCCTTGTTATCATCCGGCCCATACATTAATGTTAAAAAGAACCCTCTCAACAGATTGATCACTCAATTTAAGAATGTGATTAATGATTGTCCTGTCCTCATTGATAAGAAGACTAAATTTAATATTTCAGTATCCAACCCAGTTTTACCTAGATTATACTGCCTACCAAAAATTCATAAAGATGGTTGCCCCATGAGACCAATAGTTTCCGGTATAAACTGCCCTACTTATCTCTTGTCAAAATGGCTCGTAAATCAATTCTCTGAGTTACAATTTCAAAGCCCCCATTCTCTTAAGAACAACTTGGACTTTGTAAACAAAATTAAAGACTATGTGTTTACCGAGGGAGAATTAATGGTATCTTTTGATGTTACAAATTTATTTCCAAATGTGCCAGTAGATATAGCTGTTAACTCATTAAAAGATTGGTTGATTTCCCTAAACATCGATGCTAAGAAAATTGATGAATACATTAGACTCACTAATCTAGTGATGAGCCAAAACTTCTTTGTTTTCCATGGAAATTTAACTACTTCCCAAAGGTCTATCTTAGATATGTGGATGACATTTTTGCTATCTTTGATACAAAAAAGTACGATTTAAAACAATTCGTTCGTGATCTAAATAGTTTATTTCCCTCCATTAAATTCACGTACGAAACAGAAAATAACCACCAACTCCCTTTTCTAGATCTTCTGCTGACTAGAAACGGTAAAAAACTTGAATTTGACATTTACCGCAAGCCCACACATACCAATAATTACATTCACTCTAATTCATTTGTTCACAACAGCAGTAAGCTCGCTTCTTTTCATGCACTCGTCAATCGCTTGGTTAACATCCCACTTGGCAAGAAAAATTACTCTAAAGAGCTGAGTAACATTAAGAGCATTGCAAAATCAAACGGCTTTAAAGAATCTGTAGTCGACAATATTGTTAAAAAACATAATTTTAAGAGACTCTTACAGAATTCCACTACACTTAAAAAAGTTGAACCGTTGCGCTATATTAAGCTTCCCTACCACCCGGAAATCACAAAAGGTCTAGAAAAGATTTTTAAGACGGTTAACACCAAGATTTCGTTTAGTAATAATAACAAGCTAAAACACCTATTGGGGAACACCAAAGATAAAATAGACACAGTCAATAAATCCGGTATATACAAAATATCTTGCTCATCATGTGATTTGGCATACGTAGGACAAACACGTAGAAGCATTAAAACCAGATTTAAAGAACATATGGCACACTTCAAATACAATCGACCAGAAAAATCCAGTATCGCACAACACTTACTCGAAACAGAACACGAGACATCGGAACACAACCTACAACTCATTAAACAAACAGATAATCATTTACTTGACGCTTATGAAAGTTTATACATACACAAACTCAGAAGAAACCTAGTAAATAGCGACAAAGGGCCGATTTCTTACTCTTCATTATTTTCTATTATAGACTTGGATGCTTCTTCTTCTCTATGTTTCACGTAATTTCTAGTTACCCTCATACATCAACTGTCAGCTTAGTTTCAAATTTCAAATTTGGTCGTTTTCCCCTTGCTTCACTTCAACGGACGGTTTGTTTTGATTTTTAGTTTTCGTTTGTCCTCACCCCTTTCCCCTACTTCAACCGTCAGTTTGACTCCCCCCCCCCTAGTTACAACGGCCACTTACGTTCACTCGCCACTCTCTTCCCTCCCCCCCACCTTTCCGTCCTCTTCACCACCTTCCCCCCTTTCTCCACTTTCCACCAATGCCTTTTGCCCTCTTCAACACCCATTGGTCATTGGTTTTCTCCCCCCCCCCCTCTTTCTGTCCCTTCAGTATTTAATCCTGGCTGTCCTCCCCTTTCGTTCACTTACAACCTCGTGTTGCAAGTGCTTTTCCCTTCAGCTCGCTGAAGAGGGCCACCTTGTGGCCGAAATACGCGTATCCGACGCTCACCCTCGTTTGTTTCTGTGTGTTTTTCTTTTGACCACGCTCTTTTTGAGCGATTTCTCCCAGAAGTTGGGCCCGTCTGTGTGTTGTGAGTGAGTGATTTGAGTGCGTGTGTGTGTGATTGTGGTAATAACCAGGCATCCTTAGTAGGGTCCCATTAGCCCTATGAAGGATATCAGGTTATAACCCAGGCATCCTTATCAGGGTCCCATTAGCCCTCGAAAAGGATCCCAAACTGGGTTGAGTGTGTGTGTGTCTGTGTTGGTCACTGGCGAGGAAGTAACATTCCCGTAAACCATCACAGGAGGGTATTCTGGTGGAGAGGCTGTGGTTGGTCCCTGCTGTGGAATCCCCTTTCCCGCAAACCAACACAGTAAGTGAATTTTGTGGTACATGTTTGACGAGTGGTGCCATTTTTACGGCTATTGGAGAATTTTATTTTTAGCTAGTTCAAACAGTGTTGACATGAAGTCATACGTTAACAATGGCATATTCGAGGAAATGGTTGCAAACATTGATTGGGCTCCCGTGTTTGAGGAACAGAATGCGTCGAAATCGTATTCTAAGTTTGCTGATTTGTTACATCATTGTATAGATAGAGCTATTAACATTTTCTGCAAAAAAAGTCGTAAAGAGTTCAAAAAAATTAAAACCTTGGTTTACTCATAAATTAATCAAAAAACTGAAAGAAAAAATAGCTTGTTTCATAAGACCAAATACCATACAAATAGCGAGAGACTTGAGGAAAAAATTTATCAAATACAGAAACAAATTGCGTAAAGAAACTAGGAATGCCTTAAATGACTTCTATTTGAGTAACTTTCAAAAATTCAGCACAAATCCTAAAGGAAAATGGAATTTACTTAAAGAACTCACAGGGGAAAAGATGGTCAATGCACAGGATTTAGAGTTGAATATAAATAGTGTTGTGGTTAACGATCCTTTGAAATTAACTACAGAAGTTAATAGATATTTTTCAAGTGTCTTCGAGTCTGCAAAATCTTTTCATGCTCTCCATAAAAATAAGTCTATTGAAAATCCCTGGTCAAGCAATTATACATTAAACTCTTTTTTTCTTTGAACCTGTCACCATCTCTGAAGTAACTAACACGGTAAATGCATTAAAATCTGGGCAAGTGCCAGGAATTGATGGATTCAACAGTCACATGTTGAAATCTGTCATTTCAGTAATAGCTCCTGTATTTGTACATGTATGTAATTTTAGCTTCTTGAATGGCGACTTTCCAGAGTTGTTGAAGAGAGGTGTTGTTATACCTCTTCATAAAAAAGGCGGCAGACAGAGTATAGAAAACTACAGACCATTACTGCCCATATAGTCTAAAGTTTTGGATAAACTTGTAAAAAATAGATTAGTGAAATACCTTCATAAAGTAAACATCTTTAGTTTTCTTCTTTAGTGGCAAAAGCACTGAGGATGCCCTTGCAAATTACAATGGTCATGTCTATTCTGGAGTCAACTCAAAAAAACTCATGGGGTCTATTTTCATTGACATCATGAAAGCTTTTGACTCTCTTGATCATGAAATCTTGATAAGTAAGTTAGAGAGTGTACGTGGCATAGCTAATGAGTGGTTTCGCAGCTACTTATGTAATCGCACTAAGTGTGTGAGAACAAGAAGTTTGTTTAGTAGCTCTAGTAAAATTAGCATAGGAGTACCCCAAGGCTCCATATTAGGCCCCATTTTATTCCTAATCTACATAAATGACTTGTGTAGATATGAATTTAACGGCAAAGTCACGGCTTTTGTCGATGATGTGGCCTTAACCTACATTTGTGATTCTTGGGGTGCAGTTAACAGTGACATGAAATGTGACCTACATACACTTCGGCAGTGGTTTGACTACAATGGTTTGACATTAAATGAAAATAAAACAAAATATATGTGCTATGATCTATGTAATTGCTATCATGTTAATCTTAGTTTGTTGTACCATACCACAGATTGTGTAAAAAATAACTGTAACTGCTCAGCTGTTGAACTGGCAAAACAGATCAAGTATTTGGGAGTGACTTTGGATTATCGCCTAAGGTTGGATCTGCACATTTCCATTGTGTGTACTACCCTACGTTTTAGTTTAACAAAATTTTATTTCCTTCGAAATAAGTGTCTACTCCATGTCCGTAAACTTATTTATTTTTCCTTTTTCAGTCAAAGTTATATTTTGGATTGATTTGTTGGGGAGGAGCGTATTACAATGTGATAAGGACTGCTATAATATTACAAAAGAAGATAATCAGATTGATGCTCTTGAAAAATCCATGGGAGCATACCTCCCCCCCTTTTCTTTAGTCTAAGAACACTTCCTTTAAGAAATATGTACTGTTACAAGGTACTGAAAATATTTTATGTTAGAAGCGGCAGTGTGCCTAAAGTTATGGACTGTCACAAAATGTTTAATATGCGTAGAGGCTACAGGGTCCCTTTGCCGAAAGTATATATAATGCTATTTAAAAGATGTTTTTTATACCTGGGGCTGAAATTATACAATCAATTTCAAATAAAATAAAAGAGAAAACAAATTGTGAAATATTTCTTAGACTAGTAAAAGAATGGTTAATGTCTTGTAATAACCTTGAAAGTGTGCTTCATTAAGATTTCTGTTATTTTTGCTACCAGAGTCAAGATGTTTGTTAAAGAAAGTTTGCTTTTGTGTTAAAAAAAGTAATTTTTATTATATACGCTTATGCCATGATTTGTAATGTGTATCTCATATATTTATGTTTATCTGGGCAATGCATGTGAAAAAATGCTGACGGTACCCTAAAAACAGGCCTGATGCCTAGTGGGGCACCTAACTTCCTATTATGCAAATGAAATGTATGAATCCATTTTTTTGGAAGAAATAAATTATTATTATTATAATTATACATAGCTAGCAGGTTATATCCTCTAACAATGAGTTATTCAATGGAAGTGATCATATTTTTCCAAGTTGGTATACAATACATTCTTATAATGACTAATGAAAGTGTTGATGTGAATTATCATAGATGTGGCCCTAACTCTGCAAAATAAATGTTGTGTTATTTCCTTGGATCTGATTGGAAGTACATAGTACCAATCATTGCTTAATTTGCTATAATCATACTAACAACTCTTGGTTATTCATATCATTAAATATATAAATGTTACTATGACAAAAAATGCTGTTCATTTGTATATAAGGCGTAGAATGCTGTATGAATTACTAACTATGGGTGCAAAAGATTTTTGAATTTGGAAATTTTAAAGTGCACGTGCAAAATCATCACCCTTTGCAATTCCTAGCATGCAGGTTATAAAGTCTATCCATCACAAAGTGAACCCTTCATATTGCGGGGGTTTACTGTATGATTGTGACTGAAGCAGAAGTGATACCTGTGCAAGGATAGGGCAACATTTAAGTACCTAATTATTGAAACAGAGCCAGTCTTTTAGGTCTAATGCCAAGAATCTAAATCTTTTTACTGTGCCTGTTCCACAATGAGATAGTATAATAGGTATGGATTGAGGAAGCTACCTCCATGTTTACCTGGGTGCAGACTGTGTCTTACTTTCACTGTTGACACTATGTTAGGATACATTTAACTTGATGTATTATTGCTTGTTGAAATACACATAACCTGCAAATATTAGGGCCAACCCTTGTTTACCTTTGATTCACCTTCATAAGTGCCTTGTCTAACTCTATTAACGTTTGTGGTTGAAATCACTGAGCGTATATGTGAAAGAGTACATTCATTAAATCACTTAACTCAGGATAATTTATTATGCTGTTTAATATTACTTTTGGGTGAGTCAGCTTACGTGAAATAGTGGATTCTTTATTTTACCTCAGGGTTCCTTATGCTTGGATCATGTTACATTTTTAGCCTACCTTTTCCTTGGATTATGAAATAACTTTCTCTGCTTCCAACAAACTCACAGATGGCATTGGAATTGAGCATGTAGAGAATTTTGTAGTTAACATTCCTTATGTATTAAAGCAAGTATTATCTAAAGCAAATCATCATTGTTTATGCCATCAGCTTATAAATGCCCCTTGTATTATGTCGGTGTGTGAGATGGTAGAACCCACAACCATAGTTGCCTCCCTCCTGGATTCGTTCTACCTTCATAACTCAAACACTTCTTAACATAACAAAATTGTCATGTAGGATCAAGGATGATGCATAATCTCCATGCTCCTGGCAAAAATATGCATTTAACTATTACTAATACTTAACGTCTGCATGGCTAACTTGCTGCCTATGAAAGTTCTCTGGTAGAAGTATATCCGGAAATAATCCAAACTATATGTTGTGAGTTTGTTTACAATGTTATTATAAAACTTAGTTCAATTAATGGAGTTATTCTCAAGAATAAGGCTGTTTGTAAATTATAATTCAATAAAATGCATTATTTATTGAATTCTATGAAGTGTTGACATTTATGGGTACTTACATTTAAATAGTGAGATATCCTCTCTCATACTGCAAAATTCAGTGGCAGGCTACCAAAATCGACTTGTTTTTAAGTCAAAGATTGAATGACAAATAGTTCTATTTACTTGCTGAAAATTATTTCAGCTCTTGTGGAAGTGAACCTATATGAAGTTGGTTATAAAATCTTGTATTTTTTCCCAGAGAAATCAACTATGTAGTTATATCAAAGCCTTGATTGCATTAGTCTTATCTTGAGTACTCATAGCCTCATTCTTGTACTTTGTTTTTTTTTGGTTAAGAATATTGTGAAGTCAGGTTTAAAATGTGATTATTTGTAATAAGCAAATATGACTCATTGACTGATTAACTTTACACACTACTAATACTTATGCTGAACATATCCGTAGGAGGTATATATTTGCAAATTTGCAAAATTGGATTTGTAGGAATTAATCTGATTGATCTAAGGGCAATTTAGCTAGCGGAGAATATAATTTTTTTGTCTTAATATTTTATTTCTTAGGGGTGTATAGTATGTTGTAATCTTACAACTGAAACTTTCTCATGACTCCAATTTCTCATTGTATCTTGACAGTACACTGGATCTCCATCTCCAAGTCCAATATCATCTACCCTGTCAGGAGGGAGTCCAAGAAGATTGGGATACATAGGAAATAGCTTGGAGGATGGACATGAGGCCAGAGATCCACCCCCTCCAGCGCCCAGGGTATGTACCTACTACTTGTGCTAATGTGGTTGAACAGGATACTTTGGTTCAGTCAGATGTTATGATTCATGATAGTAATGACACTTAGTTGACTCAAGTTGACTTTTACCTTTGTTGTATTCATGGTAAATACGTTTTGTAATTTTATAAGGCATGCCAATAAGGAGGTTAAAAAAAGCACTTTTATGCAGTTTCACTCCTTGATGTAATGTAGTCATATTCTTTGTAACTTCATTTTCAAATGGTATTTTTAAGTATTATTTTAAAAAAGGAGTAGGGAATTAACATTATTTGTAGTGAGTGGTAAATGATTATATGTGTGAAGTTAAAGGCTGCTTTTGCAAGATCAGACCAAGTTACATAATCACTTATTATAATGCACCCTGGCCAATGGTGACAAGTTATTTTTACATCACTAACACTATGAGATGAAGAAGTTGACCCAGGGGGTATCTGAAAAAAAAGCAATTCATCAATGCTTTGAAACAAATTGAAAAGTGCATAGTTTATTAAAACATTTCAGGTTTGGCTGTATCAAGTTCACAAGTCACCTACTAGCACTGATTCAATTAGCGCTTTTGCAGTAACGATTATACAGATTGCATTAGAAACTGCAGTAGCCATCTCTGTCGCTATTAATCCCTAAAGACAAGTCTACAATCTACATTCCGCTCTTTTTCATTGATTTTCAGTGGAAGCCTTAGTATTAATTATAGCTGCTGGATTTCAGGGCATTCTGCTGAACTTGGTCACGAATTGTCATGGAAGTCCTAATATTTGGGACAAAGCATGAAAATGGTCTTACAGAATGACTTATTTCATCCACAAAAATAAACCTATAATGACAGATATTATTGTACAGGAAAAACTTTATCTCCCATCTCTGGTGATTCTACAGTTTCATATTTTTCAACAGAATCTTTGAATCCCTTGTTTGTTACAGCATTATTCCTCATACAGTTCTATGCTTTGAATTGCTCTGTTTAAATTGGCTCTCAATTTTCCTGGAATGAATTAAGAGGATTATTCGAGGACTGGGTGTACATGCCTTGTATCTTGCAGGAGTACATCTCCATTATTTAGTTTTTGTGGCCAATGAAGTTATTGTGCTGTTGACGGCAGCTTTCTCTATATTGCTAAAAATTCTTTAACTGATCTAGTTGTTCCTGATAACTGACTGAGTGCATTTATTTGACATGTATTTTTTTGGGAGTGTGGTCTTGCATTCACTGTTCTAAAACCCCTTGAAGATTTTTTCATTGAGTCATCTCAAAAACTCCATTTTTTATTAATTCTGGGTCTGTATAGATTTTTTATCTCTGAGCCACTTACTTACTCTGTTGCTGCTCTGGTAAGCAAATTTCCTCCTGTGCTTAATGAGTGTAATGTTGTTTTATTTCAGACTCCCCCTGCCTCATATCGTCGTAAAGTGGATCAGGCCCAGTTTGGAGGGACTCTTCCCCGGCAGCAGACCACGTTGCCTTTAGGTTCCTCCGAGACTTCCACAATCACAACAACAGACTCACTGCGTCAGACAGTGCCTCGGAAGGGTGTGGCATTTGGTAGGGGTTTACCCCATTCGGCCTCCTCGTACTCGTCCTCCCAAATACCCCACCAGATTAATGCTCACCCATATTACTCAATGTCGTCTGTATCGATCGCTTCCTTTGCTTCAACCCCCTCGTACCACACCTACCATTCCCCCATCACCACGCTGCAGCAGATTCAGGCGGAGCATGCCAACAGCTCTGCGTATTCGGCGAGGGCCCGTCGTCGATCCGGTGCCAACACCACAGGGGCGGCTGCTCCCGTGGTGACCCCCACCTCAAGGCCAGCAGGAATACGAAGCTGTTCTGCCCCCAATTTAGGTGACCGGGCATGCAGCTGACAGCCGTCGGCATTCAAAGCCCACTCACTCTCTCTAGCTTGCTCGCTCTCTGTGCTGGCTCGAAAAAAAATGCACTGCAAGAGAATGAATGAATATGGACATGCCCCATCAGAACAGCTCTGGGGCATCTGTACACCTACCTTTTCTGTTTTATTATTTTTTGTGGAGGATTACATATGATTCAAGAGTTGATTGCACATCTCAGTTGCCTGCTAATGGCCTGCATCCATTGCTAACAATCATGCCTGACGTATTTATTCAGTGTGGTTTTATGTTCACCTTTCCAGCCAATTTTAGTGCTTTCTTAAATGTGTCTTGTGGTTTATGTGCTGTGTGTTACACATTAAACCCTATTTTCGTCAGTGACAGCAATATGCTTCTTAAAACCTTTTTCGTCTTTATGCTGCTGAAACTAGTTATAAAAATGTGCATGTGAGCTGCAAACCACTCAAGTCATTAAACCAGGGTGTCCACTGGCCGGGAAAATCAGAAATAATTTGTGAATTTTCAGCATCAGGAAATGTTCATGGATTATTCGTAAATTTCTGGTTTGAGTCGGGAATTTTAATAATTATCATTTCAAAACAAAAAAATCCTTATTTTATAAATAAAATCGACAACGATGACTTGAATATCTCTGTTATTTGATAACTATACATAATGTAATGAGTTTAACGTTGTTATGAATAAATAAATCAAAGACAAAAACTTAGTAGAGAAAGTAAAGTAACAAAAGTAGAGTAGAAAAACTAAGAGTAAGCCTACTTCTGGTTTATATTGGTTGAAACCAATATAAAACTTACTACCAATAAAACTACATATTTGATTACTTTTTTTTAACACTTATTTCTTATTTATTTAGTTAATTGCTTTATTCTTGGGTTGTGGGTTTAGCTAGAAAAATCCATATTCTACACAAAACACCACTTTGGCCCATATGAAAACCACAATATTATTACCTGGAATTTTGTATAAATTTAGCCTTGGAAACTTGGAATCATGCTTGAATTTAACATTTTGACTTTAGTGGACACCCTGTTAAATTTTCATGGTAGTATTTCATTGTTCTTTTATACTATTCATTTATTTTGAAACCAACTACTGAGTACTCCCCTCATTGTTGAATTTCAAATGACTTACGTGGATCAGTAACTTTGTAATGATAGTACATAATGAAATGGGATAATTATATCCAAGTAGTCATGTTCCAATTTTTTTTATGTTCACCCAATGATTACTCTGCCTGCAAATCATTTGGGTCGATAATTCCATTTTTTTTTATTCTAGTCAGGAAAATTTCCCTGGTCTTATATCTTTTTAATCTTCCTCTCTATTGCTTAGAATGCTTTAATTCTGAAAATAGGCTTCTCAAATCTTTTGGTTTGAGCAGCTCTAGTGGTTCAGTGTCCTTGATATATAAACTATTACATATATGAGAGACTAGTAGCCCTCATTTTTAGTGTAAACTTATCCTACGCAATGAAAACTTGTAGGTAGGTAGTTGTTATAGACAGAATTTTGCTTCAGACATAGCGAGTAAACTTATTTTCTTATCTCAAGCTACTGCATATTTGGTTAACAACATTTATTTATGCACTTAGGTTTCTTTAATTGTAGTAGTATAACAGATGTAGGATACAAATATTTTGATGGATTATAGGTTTAAGATTCAGATTTTTAGAATGGAAATTTGTAGTAATGTCTTTCAGTTATTTTTTGTGCTTAATAATTGTCAATGTGCTTACATCAATCTAATCATAGAAACTTACCAAGATTCCCTTTGAGCCTAACTGATTATTCTTTGAAACAATTTTGAAATTTGATATCTCATCTAGTCCATTTGTCTTAATGATCTGAATGCTCATGTTTCCATATGCTTTTTATGGAGTTTCCCCAGATCGTTATATAAATTGCACATCCAAAATTTTAAGCAATGAAAAGCAAGGTCATCCATAGGATTCTATTTTGGTTGGAAAGGTGACTTAGAATGAGGTAACCCTGTGTCAGTGTGTCACATTTAACACAAAACCATTAATCTCCTTCATTTTCTGTAGATTAATTGGCATTGACCTGATAACCTAATGCATCTTCATTTCAGACAAGTGTATGTATTTGTCTTGTGCATGTCAAGCTCTGTATGAATTACTGCTATTTAAAGCTAGCTGAAATGATAAAATAAGCAATGCTCTAGAAACTGGACTAATTTAATGGCTAATGCACCTAACAATAATTTTTAATTTTTTTTTGAACTGGAAATAGTGCTTCAATAAAACTTGGAAAAAGAAGCTAAATCCAAACTACAATCAGAACTATCATGGTCTAATTGTGGCAATAAAAAGCATTTAGCAAAAAAATGCTAAGCGCCTTGAATCATGCTTTAAGAGAATGAATTTTGTTTTGCTTTAAGTATAGGCACTCATATTATTTTAATTTCATTGTAGCTGAAACAGAGAAAGTTATAGAAGACTGCCAACCGAATGGCTATGCTCATTTTGACGATGCTGTAGATGGGGTTCAGGAGAAGGGCGTTGCCCAAGGAGAGAATGGCAATGACCTTTCTCCGCAGCCTAGCCCATCACTACAGGGAGGAAAGCCTAAGGGAATCAAGAAAATATTTGGGAAGTAAGTGACAGTTTTAGGTTTTAATCAGAATTCTTAAATTCTGCGTTAGTTTATTGAACTGTTTATTGAGTTCTCTTTATATATTGCTGGCCATAATCATCAAATTACATGATAAAATTGGATAGTCAAAGTATTTGAGCATTATATACGGAGAAACTTAGTTTATATGTTCTCCACATCCCATAATGTCACGATCATCAACTTGTTTTGATTTTCTCATTGTTTGACTCTCTTCATGCACATTTATGGTGGAAGTAAGTCTTATTTTGACAGATTTTGAATTTTAAGTTTTCAGATCACATTTACATTTTTTTTATTCAGGGCATTTAAAACTCCAAATGAAATATGAATACAGTTTTCATCAAAGTAAGCTGAAAGGTGGAAAATTTAGGTCTTTCCTCAGAAATGGTCAGAAATATTATGCCAACCAATCTGAGCCAATGTTTGAATGAGTCTAAAAAAATTAATAAGCAATTATTTTGTGCCTACTTGAAATAGGTTCATCCTTTGGCCTCTATAAACTTGATGTGGTGTAATTTTTCAGGTGTATTTATCTGACATTCATAGGGATCACACTGCAATCCCTCATACCAAGATATGTAACTAATAGACTTCAAATCATAATGAATCAGTAGAGGAGAATATATGTAGAGAAGAGTCACCATTGATAACTGAAAATTTATATATTTTTTTAAGGTTGAAACGCAGTGGTTCAGGGAATTTAGAAGACCTCCAAGAGGGTGACTTCAGACGAGGTGGAGTGAGATCAACAGCTGGGCCACGCCTGGGCTGGACAAAGGATGCCTTGCAGCAGAAACTGGAGTAGGCATTTTGTTGTCTGTCATTATTTGTGTTTGCATGCTATCAGTTTTGATAGGTATAATGTTTCGTGCTAAAAAATCTGACCCTGTCAACCATGACATTTTCAATGACTTTTCATAGTGTAGTGGAACTTTCATTTTTATGATTAGTTGCCATTGTAAAAATATTTTTTTTAATGACATTATACTGTGGCCTCTTCTCCTTTATTTGACTTATTTTATAATCAAATATTACCTAGTACAAATTTTTACTTTTAATATCCCATAGGTCAGGTCATTGTGTTTGTGCATTGTCTCTGCTTTAAATGGGAATAGAGATAGCAAAAGCCCTCATGTTTTCAGTCTAAATTATGGTGTGAATTATCACCATCAAGGAAATAATTTCATTAGCAAAAATTATAGTGATCATGTTTTGTATTTTTTTACTATTGCTCTCTACAGACCTGAGGCTCCAATTGGTTCCTGGGGTGTTGAGGAAGTCTGTGCATGGCTGGAAAGCCTTGGTCTTGGAGCCTATGTCCCCGAGGCCAAGAGATGGGGTGCTTCTGGTGTAAAGCTCTTAGATGCACAGCCATCTGATCTTGAAAAAGAAATGGGTATCAAGGTATGTGCTGGTTTGGTTATAGTGATCTGTGTAAAAATCAGACCATCTACATCAGCACCAAAATTCATGACTGGAAGAATTTGTGATGCTATAACTGCTATTAGTGTAATGTAGAGTTGAAAGTTATCTACTCAATGGCGATTGAGCTGAAATATTGGCTTGTTAAATACTTCATCTTTTGAGGTTATGTTTATGTTTCTAATGTTGCAAAATTCACATTTTGCAGCTTTTCCAACTGTGTCCCCATTGAATGACTTAAATAATTTTGCAGTGCATGGTACATATTGGTGATGAAAAGCAAGTTAGTGACTGAATATTTTCTTCTCTCATTCAGAGTCCTTTGCACCGGAAGAAACTGCAGTTGGCTGTGATGGCACGGAGAGGTCCCGATAATCCTGGTTGGGATCCTGGGCTGGGCGCAGCAGACATAGCAGAGCGTGGTGGTGGAGCCTCGGTGTCAGTTGGGGGCGTTGGTGCAGCTCTTGGCTGTGGGTGGGTGCTCCGTTGGCTGGACGATGTTGGTCTTCCACAGCACAAGGAGGTGTTCAGTGCCTCATGCATTGATGCACGGGTGCTCCACAGGTTAACAGTGGAAGAGGCTACTACTCTACTTCACATCACCTCTACGCTTCACCTTGCATCGATCAGAAGAGGGATACAGGTGAGAAGAATATTCTTGAAGCTAATGACTTTCCTAAGTAATCTGGAAGAGGCATGGTTATTGAAATTGGATGTATTAGTAATTATAATAATAAGTGTATTTTCTCAGTAGTAGTATCTTTCTCAGTTCTAGGTGAATCAGTCCCTTAATAGAAGGCATGTCAAAATAGAGAAGTACAATCATAAGAATACATAAAATTCCTTACAGGGCATTCAAATCAAGGAGTCTGGCAAAGTTTACTAGTATATCGTTCAGACATCTCTCTCTTCCCCTTGTGTTCTCATTAAGGTTGTCAGAAATAAAATTAAGATTATTTTAATTACAACCTCTTTAGTTTTTCTTTTTCCGAACTCTGTGCTGAGGGCATATCTTGGCCTCTGTTATACAATAAGTGGCTGGAAAAACTGACTTATCTGTGGGACCTACATTATGTGAAAAAATGAAAGTCATGGTATACCTGCACCATAGTGGGGGTGATATCCAATGATCGATGCCATCTGTTGTTTGATGGAAAGAACCAAATGTTCATGACTGTCTACCAATCAGACTCAAATGAAGAATAAAAAGTTCTATGTTACCTATATTCAAATGGGACCTTTGATATATTTATGTTGCCATTTGTCTCATGCAGTTCCTGTGGAGTTATTTACAGCCCATAAAATTTTAGAAGGCAAATAACTAAAGTTATCAATGTTCTACCTATTCATATCAGTATCAGAACTTTCTCAGTGGAGAGCCTCACAAAAGCCTTTATTTTTTGCTTGGCAGTCATGAAGTCAGTTGACTATTCCCCATCTCTTGTACCAGTAGAGGTTTTGAGGTATGTTGTACCCTTTTTAACATGATAACATAGCATTGAGCCAATGATAAACCTTGCAGCAAATCATCTGGTGACACAAAAAATATTGTTTCTCTAAGGCTGCTTTTCTGAATGAAATAGCAGTAACATTATCTGCCTGAAATAGCTCTCATTACGCTTTTGTTTTGAAGAATAGTTTATTATTCTTTGCTAACCTTTATTGCTAATATTTGTCATTGTTGATAATATAGGTTTTAAGGGATTTCAACTTTGACCCCACCTGCCTGATTCGTCGTTCAGTACCAGCTGATGATATTATTAGGGGAGATGGTGTGGAAGGCGAGACAGCCACTACTCCACCAGTGATCAACCCTTCAGAAGTAGCATTGTGGACCAATCACAGGGTCATGGAGTGGCTTAGAGCTGTAGACCTTGCTGAATATGCACCTAATCTTCGTGGATCAGGTCTGTACTTTTGGTCATGTGACTTGAAGAATTCGTATGTCATAGGTCTTGGATGGCCACCCCATCTTGACGTCCAAGAAAACTCCTGTAAATTGCCTCCTCCTTCAAAATATGCAAATTCTCCTTGATTTTGTCATAATTAGGGGACAACTTTATTTTTCCTGGTGTTCATCATTGTGTAGAACATTGAATGGGTTATTTTGTGTGGTCACAGACTTGGTCCCATGGGAGTTAATGAATAGCAGCATGATGTTTCATGTAAAACTCTGAAATTCTTATTTTTTAGGATATATTCCATCAACTCTACTTTGATCCTATTAATTTCATATAGGTAATTTGATTTCGTTTTATAATGCCTCCATCAAAATTGCAAATTAGGATATATTCCGTCAACTGTACTTTGATCCTATTAATTTCATATAGGTAATTTGATTTCGTTTTATAATGCCTCCATCAAAATTGCAAATTAGGATATATTCCGTCAACTGTACTTTGATCCTATTAATTTCATATAGGTAATTTGATTTCGTTTTATAATGCCTCCATCAAAATTGCTGTTTCATAGATAAAATTTCCTGTCAGAGCTTCTCATGCAGAAGTAGATGTATACGCAAGAGCAATATTCATAATTATTACGAAGGCTTCCTTGGTTTTCTTGTGTATTGGAATTTTTCAGGTTCTCTCCATGTTGCTACAATTCAGGAAGAACCCAAAAAATTCCAAATATTCACAATTGTTTTAGTCAAAGGCACTATGAAATTTGCATTAAATTTTCTTAAGTTCAGATTTGCACAGTTCTTCTTTGCTCTTTTCTAAATATCTCCAAGCCATACTCATTGAGTAAGAATCAAGGAACATGCTCTGGATGATTTATAAATTGGAGCTCAGACATGCCGACAAAAGAGCACACAGTGAATCACAACCTCCTTTATAAATGTGATTTTCCACTGGCAAAATCTTAAATATTCATAGACTTGGAATGTATAAATTCATTGGCCTCCCTCTAAGTACTCATACCTGTACCTATGCCAGTCGTTGCCGATGTAAGGTAAAGATAGCCTTACATATGCAATTGAGGAATGAAAAATTTCTCGTGGTGTAGTTCTTGCTTTGAATTTACTGTAGCGTTATATTTACTGTGTAAAAATGAACTGTACCTTTATTTACTGTGAAATATATCAACATTACTTAAATTTGATACAAAATACTACTGTAAAAATGATGGAAAAGTTATCATTAGATGCTGTTGATTAGTAAATGTTAATCATGTATCTGCCTCTAGTGTGGGGGGCATAATCTACCTATGTTATGTTGAATGTTGCCACCTACAATGTGAACATCTTGCGAGTGTTCTTTTCCTGATCTCACAGGTGTGCACGGTGCCCTGATGGTCTATGAGGCTCGCTTTAATGCTGACCTCCTAGCAACCCTCCTCTCGATTCCTCCATCAAAAACCCTTCTCCGAAGACACCTAAGCACGCACTTCAAGGATCTGGTTGGCCGAAGCGTCATTGGCGAGAAACGGGAAGCAGAGGCAACTCCAGGTTATGTCCCACTCACAGCCACTGCCAAAGTTAAGGTATTGTGTCATGCTATTATGTTCTGCCCTTACTTTGTCACCTCTTTATATTATTCTACAATACGTTTTTGCTGTATAGGGAAGCTAAAAGTGAGACAGCTTGGCAGAAAATTTCTTCAGCTTTTCCATTGAAAATTTCATATCTGAGCTTAAGTAAATGAAAAGACCAAAGTTGAAATTTAAGTTTCCATTCGAGAAATCGCAGTGTACAAACATTAAGTAATGAGTGAAGTGGTGAACATTTGAAATTACATTATTCGGAATAGATTTGAAGTGAAATGTCTCAAAATCTAAAATATCTATGAAGAAAAATGTCTTAAACATCTTTGAGAAAAAGATGTCTTGGCACTACATTCATCAAAACTGGAGCTCAACTCAAATGCCAGGCTATATCCTCAGCTCTTATTGCTATGTTATTGGTTCTCCATTGTAATGATAATAATGCTCCAACAGAATATATTAGATGCGGTAATTATTTATGCATTTTACTGAATTATTTTCAATTATCAGTGCTGAAATAAGGGTTGTATTGAATGGCCTTCTACCACTTAATTGCATCATCCATTTTGGTAACTAATGCTGTGATATTATCTTATTTCCTCTTTAGTTTTGCACTATTAATTCTGAGACACTAAAAATGAACAGTGGAAGTATCAGAGAAATTTTGGGATTTAATTTGGATACATAACAAATATCCATGGATTCCATGCAAGCTTATGACAGTAAATACAGGGATAGATTATGTACCATTATGTTTTCCATTATTCTTGATTTTTTATAGCATCACGTCAATAGTACTCCTCGATAATATGTATCTGAATTCTCATGGTAACACTCCTCTCTCAAATTAGTGATCCTAAATGGCATCAGATTATTATGTTTATGAGGGGATTGTCTATTAAACAGCTCACTGGGGTGGAGATAGAAGCCTGCTGCTTTGGGATAAATGATCTACCATATGTCGCAACCACATGCAATGTTACATGGACTGTATAAATAGTGTTATTTTAAAGACTTCCTATTTTACATTTTTCTGGAGTAACTATGAGGGTGCTGTGATAATTCCACAACTGATTCTATGATTTTTGGTGTAATAACTGCTCAGCTGATGCATTCAATATGGACTGTTGCTATTGTTCTGTATGGCCCCGCCTATGCTCTTCTTTTATCCATGGCTCAGTACGTGCAATTCTATTCATCCAGGTGCATTCCTTGCTGAGGTTGGAATGATGAGCAGATGAGCCAGCCACTAGAGGATTTGCTGAATGGGTTTCTCTTATGGTCACTCATCCTCCATCTTCCCTCGTAACCCTTTCCTTGTGGTCCCTTCCTTATCCATTCTCCCTTACTCATTTCATCTGCCTCAAAAGCCAGCTTCCTCTCCAAAATCACACCCCTTAACAAAACCACATTTTTCATTTCAGATGAAAAGGTTAGAAAAAAAAATCATTGTGGCCGTTGCCACAAAATTATATACCCACAAATATTTGTTTCTTAAAATGCTATGTTATTTTAACCACTTCTTTGAACCAAGCCCTTTTCCTATCTGTTCAGGAGGTCAATATTTGCTGTCTTAATTCCCTCCTCCAACAACCAGTGCTGTAAAAAATTGAATGTTAACATTAAAATATGGGAACTAAAAGTATTGATTTTTATTGTAGGTGACTAAGAAAAGCCAGTTCTCTCTGAAGAGGAAGAAGTCCAGGACTGATTTCGATCTAGATGATTTGATCTGTCCTCTGGTTTCAACTGGTAGGAGTAGTCCCGATCATAACCCTTCAGGTGATAAGGCAGGCAATGGTGATGTAAGTCCCTGCTTCTCTAACTCCTGACCCCTTCTAAGAAACCTTCTCACACAGGTCCTGGAAACCTAAGCTGAAATGTGCAACAAAGGGAATAGGGGTAGGAACTGTGTGTTCTCTGGCAACTCATACTGACATTATGGCTGTCGAGTGTTGTTTGTGTTTCAGCCTTGAAATAATATCTCTTCTCCTGTTATTCTTATAACTGTAGCCTACTAAATAATATAACCACTGTGGATGTTTATGAAATCTAACTACCGTTTCTTAGTAGATGAGAAACTCAACACCTGTACAAATTGTAGTGCTCTGTGAGCTGAGTATTAGTACATAACAAGTGAACTAGGAAAGTTAACATGTTTTTGCTCCTAAATAAAAATAACCATGATTGGTCTTCTTAATTTATTGTTATTGATAACTAAAAGGTATCTAGTGTATTGGAAAAGCTGTCTTTTAGGGAGCATTAAGGGTCAGTTTGGGTTCTGATGTATTTTTATAATTCCAAGGAAGTTCTTGTTGTAACATCAGTTAAATATATATCTAACTCATTTATTAGATATGACAGAATAAAAATTTATAAAATCTGACCTGTATAACCTATAGTGTCTAGTTGGTCAAGTTATGGTTTCTCTTAAAAAATTCATAGTGAGTTTTTTACTCATAGTGCAAGCAAAGTAATTGTGAGGTTTTTGGTTAACGTATAAAATTTAATCGTATGAAATGCAACTGAAATCAGTTACTTTTGTTCAAAAGCATCTAAGGATATTCAAATATGAAAATACAGGGAGTCCCTGACTTACTCAGTTGATTCACTCTGAAAATTTCCCTTCAAGTTGCAAACTATATATGTTGGGAAATCTCACCCTGACTGGTAACTTAACATATGTGGCAGTTTCTTATTTGTGAAATTTACTTAAATGAGAAATTAAAAACTTTCACCCTGACTAGTAACTTAACATATGAGGCAGTTTCTGATTTGTGAAATTTACTTAAAAGAGAAATTAATAATATTAATATGAAAGGAAATATTTTAAAAAAGTGAAAATGTAGTGATAACAACAGCACAGTTCATAAGTAAAGCGGTAAGGAATGGCTACATTGTTGTCTTTTAAGAAGTTTGTGTAGCGGCGAATGAATGGGAGATTGACCATAACGTGGCAGCTTTCCTTGACCTATGATGTGGCAAAGTTTCCTGTTCAGTCAAGTTAAACTGTTATAATGTAAATAAAAATAATTAAGTTAATTTTCCTGTAACTTTAGGTTTTTCATTGAGTTTTTATTGAAAAATTAAAGTAAAATATGTCATAATGCTAATAAAAGAAGAGATGTGGCATCCAACCCATATTTAATCCCTTTGCAAAGTACACTCAAAACTTTGCCGGTGAGTCATGCTATCCATCATTAGTTGACGTTTTTTTATATATAATTATCCAGTGCTGTCTGTGAAACTGCGTGTTTCTTCTTATCATCTATTGTTTTTTGGCTTGCAAGTGCATCATGAACTGATCTAGATACACTGTCAATGTTTTGTTCCTAAGCTTCAAGGCTGGTTAGTGTTTCCTCTATCAAATGGAAGCATGCCGCCATCCATTTAGTCTCAAATATTAAAGGTGGGGAGTGTAGTTGTGGGAATCTCTCAAAAATAAAACAACATGAAGAAAATAAAGCACATCATCTACATGCATATTCCATGAAGTTCTGCCATTCATTAACTAAATACATAAGTCATGATGAGTAGAAAACCATAGTATTCACATATTCATCTTGAATATTGATATCTTCCACCAAGTCCAGCCTGATATGGTTACATTTAACTACAAAACTGACAATATATTTTCCCAAAGGTATGGATATTTTGTCCAGCTATGTATCTGTAGAATCATGTAACTTGAATCAGTGTAACTTGGGGACTCACTGTTATCCTGAAATTTGTGTAAAACATGGTGTATTATTGGTTTCTGAAATGTTTACTATACAATTGTATTAATGACTAATTGTTTTAGAAGTGCAGTTTTACCCTCTAAATTTCGTGGTCTTATGAGCTTGTATAGGGAGGTTAATTTTGCCTTTTGCAATTAATTTTTGCCGTATATTTGGGAACATTTGTCCTTGGGTGCCTTTTGAAATACTGTGTCAGTACTGCCAGTGATGCCTTAGTGTTCCATAATGAACTGGCAGTACCATGTAGTAGCCTGTGACATCAAAATTAACAAAGTGAGTGGAACAGTCTAGCAAAAATGTCAGATTTGAAATTAAAATAAAATTGAAAGGCTGGAGCTATTGATTTGCACGTTTGATGGTTTGCATTAAACTAAATTTTTTATGGATGAGATATTGAGAAGTGGAAAGCATTGAATCATGAGTGATGTTTATTGATTACTTTTTAATTGTGTTGATGAAGTACTCTAAATAAAACAGTAAATTAATTTTCTCTCTATGAACCAGGGGAACCATAGTGAAAAAAATAACAAAGTAGAGAAGAGCTGAAATTATCTGAAGCAAAATGGAATACTCAAAAGTGATGGATAATCCATTCTAGTTCAATTCTGTAGTAGTTGTGGCCTTGGCTTCAGTACCATGTTTTCTCAAAGTCTTTAGTTAATATTGTGATGCAATACTCTCAAGTCTATAATGTTATTTCATTTATCAGGCAATCATTCATTCCATTTACTTCTCCATAACATTTTGCCCTCTAAAACTGATGTCTTTTGGTCTTGTTAAATAAATATGCTCCTTCAATTCATGAAACAATCGGTGGTGAATCTTATTTGCAGATGCACAATTGGTCCCATGTCCTTGTGATTTTGGCCCATAAGTTAGAATTTCAGTTTATGGCCGCAGCTCATTATACTCATTGTGGGGAATCTGACTATGCTGATCAATAAATTGGATTGCCATTTTTTTGAACTTCTGAGTCTTACATTGAGGTAGTTGATACTCACTGGTACAACTAAAGCTCCTTGGAGTCAAATTCCTCCACCCTAAGCTATTGCTAACCTAGGCATTTGTGTCTTCTGCTGTGATCGGTGGTCACCTCTTGGGAGTTCCCTATGGTCTATCTTGGTGCTTACATAGCCTGCTCTTGAAGTAAACAAGTTAAAGTCCTTAACCACCCCAATTCCTGATCACATGATGACTCTTTATCTCCTCTTTGCCAGCGAAGGTGCATAGTAAGCACACCAATGTAAGAGGTCTCCTTTGGATGCCTTTCAACTATCTTCAACTTCTCAGTAATGTCTAACAATAAGGGCTTTCTCTTTCCCAAAGAATTAGACATTTTTAAACCCATTATATTGCTGAAGGAAACTTTGTAAATGCTAAATGGCTCCAGAAGCAGTACAAACCCTCTGCCTAGGTTGTGCAATCTGCCTAGGTTGTGATTGAGGGAACTCAGTATAATGCAACTCTGTCAGTTTAATTGAAAAGCCAGCTGCAGGAAAACTTGTGTTTTAGCAACATGTAGCAATGTTGTTGACTGGAACATGGTCACTGGCTGTGAGTGTGAACAAAAGCAGAGTAGTCAGTGGGGAGGGAGAGGAGGGGACAGAAAGGAGGAGTCGAGGAAGGGGTTGTTGCAGGACAGATTGTCTAATAATCCAACAGTCAATTAATGGAATGTTGGATAATTAGTGCTCTATCGTAGATGGTTATTTGCTTGAAGGCATTGAAATGAAGTTTTCTTGATTTCACTATGATTGATATTTGCTTTTGTTGCATTTGAAGTAGCTCTCTGTGGCCATTTTATCTACTGCTTACAAAATGTTGCCATCGGCCATTTGTAAATGAAATTCTGCTGCCTCTCGGCATTGCTGTTTTGCTTTCTATAATATGGCAGGACTGACAAGAATTTCGGATAGTGCCCTTAATTGCTGTAAAAGTTCTGAATTCTTCTTGTATTTTGTTGGTGTTTCATTGATGTTAATGAATGTGTTTGCTACCTACTTCTTTTGCTGCATTTGGTTGAGTTTTGCTGTTTCTCTTGGCAATGTCAGTTTCTGTCATTCCAGTACTTTTATGTCATCAGCTAACTCCCTGTTTGTGCCTGTGAATTGGTTCTTCATGTTAGTTGTAGTGTAACAAATGTTTCATCCTGGAACATAAATGATGTGTGGCTCATTATGTTCTGGATCTTACATGTACATGATCATTGTTTATTTTTGCTCCTATTTAAGTGTCTTCATATCTGTATATTGTGGCATTTGAATTATTTTCATCTATGAAGAATGTGAGTTAAATCTCATGCCTGCAGTTTAACTGAGATATCTGGTTTCCCACCTCTTATAGCATCCATTTTGGTTATTTATTGGACATAATTTGTCTTTATAAAATTAATCAGTGTTTTATAACATGACACTGTTTATGTTTTAGTTAGCTTGAAAATATAGCATTATGTCATGCCATAGAGGGTTAAGTGCTTTTATGTCCTGATAAATTTCATTTCTAATAGGTATAATCCTATTTTGCACATGAACCATCAATATTTCAGATTATGCAGTATGCATCAGAACTTGAAAAATATGCCACATTATACAGTACCTATTTTTATCATAATACTCATTAGCATCCATTTTTTACCTTACCATGTTTTATGAAGCATGTTTTATTCAGTCGATTAGTGGAAATATGATTAAAATACCAATACAGTGATTTTTTTAATTTTTCCACTTTGGTTTAATGAGTATTTGTGAACGTCACTTCAATCTGAGTTTCCACTCATTCATGATTCCTCTTAGGAGCACCATGTTTACATTGATTCCCTCATATTGCAGAGCGTAGATCTCGAAGCAGTTCAAGGAGTAGAGGATGTCTCTCAGGAGAATCATAATTCCCTGGTGAGTTATAAGAGTGTTTGACAGGTGAAGAGATATTAGTAAAAAGGTGAACACAAACTTCAATTTGGTGTTGTTTTCTTGGTTCATACATTTTTCTTGTGAATGGTATGTCTGAATTTTGAGAAACTGATGCAAGGTATGATCATTTCAAAGTATAATGGAAAGTAGGTAACGTTGTCATGTAAAACCAGGGCGTTTCATCATCATAGTGATATTAATGAAATGATGTACTTGTAAAATATTTTATACTCTAATGTAAATTTTCTGCAATTTACTACCAATTCTACTGTTCTGTGATTATATTTTTTGTTGAATGAGAAATTAAATTTTTGAGCCTTTTATTGTACTTGTCTTTCATTTTGTCCAAACTTTTATGGCGAGTACCTGTGTATAACATTCATACATACATGGCAGTCAATTTAATCTTTATTATTATAACATTCACTTTTTACATAAATTTTCACAGCACTTGGTATGATTTTATGTATGCCCAAATTGATGAATTTTTTTTATTCTTTATAAAATTGTTTTTAATTTTGCTTTGGTTCTCCTATTATTTTTGTCATTCAGGGCCTGCTGTGCAATGATAACTTGGCTCATCTTGAGAGGACCAGCAATGTGTAAGCATCCACTGTTTGTAACTTATTTGTTATGTCTGTGGATGTGTTGAGGAAACTTTAACTGAAATGTTTTAGTGAAGAAAGAAGAGTTATTATCAATGCTGCAGGGTAATATATGTGTGCACCATTTTCTATGAAAAATTGTGGGTGTATGCAGTAATATTTTCTTAAGGATGTCACAGTTGCATTATCATCATTAAAAGTTTAGTTTTGTACGAATATTAAATGCTGTTAATATTATTTGGCAACTAAGGTGAAATGCATTTGGTTGGGCATTTATATACGAGCTCAAATTTATTTCCTACCTCCACTTTAATCCGTGGTGTGAGTATCAAAAGGAAATAATATGTAGATTACCGCAGCTAATGTAAAAAGAAGTTTCCACAAATATTTTAAAACAATGCACAACTGTTAGCCTTGTGATTAGTTGATGCATTTGACAATAATTCCTTTTTGGTAATGTGAAGCAGCTGTAAAATGTATGAAAAAATACCAATGAGGACGCATCAGAGTTGCAGTTGAATTTTGTGGTATATAGTGGTATATACAGTGTACTGCAAATAACTGTGCCACAAATCATGAGGATCAGACTCTTTTTCATATCTGAATTAGTTTTGTAAAATTTTTGGCTCTTTTATTCATTCCATGAAAATGTTTATATGGAATGGTTTATGTTGATAAGCACTGTTTTTGCCACCAGTTACTGCACAGACATATTTAAACTAATGTTTAAAGCACTTTATCCCAAAAAATATATACATTTTTTACATATCTTTTTAGGTTGGTTATCTTTGATGTGTCATTCAAAGTTTCCTGTTTTCCAGAAGTAATTACATATATTATCTGGTTTTTAAAATGTTACTCATAGACCTGTGTCTCATGGCCTCTTTTTAAGCTCATGCCTATGTGCTTCATGGTTTTAGAAATCACATAAAATTTTACACGATTTACTGTTTCATTTGGCAGCTTACTATCATCAGTTTTATTACCTAGGTACCATTTTATTGATGGTAAATTCAAATAATGTATCCAGACTTTGCCATTTCTTACATGGAAATCTGTGATTGGATACTCTTCATAAAATTTGAGCATCAGCAATTTGTACTAATTTATCAAGTTGCAACTCATGATTATTCAGTGATGCATACATGGAATGACTACCTCAGATGTAATCTATTGGTCTTTAATATCTTTATTCAATTATATTTTGTAGTGGCATTCCTTCACCTTAAAAATAAAAGGGATTGGTGTGATATTAGTACACTAAAAGTAATAATTTTCGGCAAATTCATTTGGTTTAGTATTAATTTCTTGGCATAATGCTTCAATTCTTTTGAATCACATATGCATGTTGAATTTCTGTATGGTACTTGAGCACTGATTTTAGTTCTGTTTCCACTCTGAATCACTCTCATTTTTTTATACTAATTATGAGGTGCCTGGGAATTATGTCAACTTGTCTTGTTCAAGTCAGATTCTTGTCATTGGACCAAATAAGAAGTTGGTGTGATTATAGAATCAGTCATTATTTTATATATTATTGTAGCTAGGTTATTAAAAGTAAATTATACTAAGGTGTAACACAAAGTTTCTTATAGGAAATTAACTGTTTAATATTTGTAATGTCAGTGATGAATGTTCATTCATTTTGTTTGAACACAGCACATATTACAATATGCATTTGGTTCATTCCTCAAAGGATTTGTAAAGCAATTATTAATACATTTCTATTGCCAGTTTAAAACCCCGACTTTCGTACTGATACACAATTTTATAAATGGAGTTCCTTGCTGAAGAAGTGTTTTTGAAAACATCTAATGTGACTAATGAAAGTTGGCCTTTCATACTATTCATGATGAAAAATGTTTGTTGCTTACAGAGACAATAAATCAGAAGGTAATAGTAGATACTTTAAAATTGTTAGATCATGTATCAGTCAGTGTTGCTGTGGAAAAACAATATTAGAAGGCGTACTGTTTAGCAGATACTGTTATGATACATTAATGTTGATATTTACCTTTCATTATTCACAAGCAAGAATGGAATGAGTCGTTTTGGTCACCATTTTATCTGTTACCCTTCTTGTGTCTTATTGGCATTTGAGGTGTTTGATGATTAATATAATATCAGGTTGGAATTGAAGCAAGGTACAAATTTTGCATGTCACTTGTTAGTGAAGCAATGATAACTATTTATTTATGTATTTTAGTATAGGAATATGATTTTTTGTTTCAATTACCCAAGATTTTAATAATATTGGAAATGAAAATGTATCAGGAACTGAATCCCATGGGCAAAAAAGAGAGAAAACATTTTTGCACTGTGCCAAACTGGGCATGTTTCCATTGACTGTTTGAAATGAGGGAAAAAATGTTTGTAAAGTGATAGCTCTTGGAAGGCCAATTGCTAACAAAATATGTAAAACTCTTTGATGAAATAAAGAATAATTCCATTACACAACTAAATTTGCTAAAAAGTGAATTGACTGTTCTGTAATGAGAACTCTGCTTTGTATTGTCGACTATTAGCACTCATAGTAAGTTTTTTTGCCATTTATAATGTGAGGTTTCTTTACATTAAAACCTTAGTATAACCAGAAAATAGAGCTAGTATCTCAAAACAAAGCTTAATCCATGGTAGGAGATTGAGTAGAGGGGTAAATCCTCCAAAGAGGATTCTTTGCATTAAATTTCTGTGTATAATTTGGAGAAATAATAATAATAGTTTTATTGGTCCAGGAGATATGTTGGTACATATATAAGACCCATCAAAAGTAATGTACAATAAATAGCAATGGTGGTTATTAAAATTTCGCTACAAAAGACACAGCACATCATTTGTCATTCGACATGAATTCGCTAACAGTATAAAAATAGTTATCAAGAAAGTGTTTTTTTCAGTTTTAATTTAAAACACACCAGTCTTTGCTCTTTTTTTATTTCTAAGGGCAAATTATTAAACAATTTGCTACTCATGTACATAGGCCCTTAGCCATTCATTGCAAGATTATGTGCAATTGTTGCATTATGACATTTATTTTGTGTGTGGTAATTATGTACATCTTTATTGGTCCTCAAGTTTAGATTACCTCCAAAATTTTTTATGGACTTAACTGCGTGGTAATACAAACACAAGATTGGGGCATAATCTGAAGTTGTTTGAACAAATTTCGACAACTGTCTTGCCTTGCACACAATTCTTATTGCCCACTTCTGCAGTTTAAAAATTCGTTCAGATTTAGGGTAATTTCCCCATGCCACAGGACCGTATTTTATTCTGCTGTAAATGTGCGCATAATATAAGCTTATGGCTGCGTCCATATTTGTTCATCTTTCTTGATCATCCTTCTGATCAAGTAAAACCCAGAGGCTATTGATGAGGCAAGGTAATCAATGCGAGTGTCCCAATTTAGAGATTCGTTTATATACAAGCCAAGGAACTTTGTATCTGTGATACTTCTCAAGATGCAATCTGTAAATTTTATGTATGGGCTGTGGTCAATTTTTTTCTGTATTGGGTGAAACAGCATATACGAGGATTTACTCTTATTTATCAAGACCTTATTTTGAATACACCAACTCTTCATGTTGACAACTGCCTCTTGAGCTGACATAACAATATTTCCTGTGTGTTTTAGCAGATGATTTGTATCATCCGCATACATGAAAACATCACCATTCAGTGAATTTGGTAGATGGATTAGGATGGATGGTGGATTTGGTAGATGGATGGATTAGGAGGAGCATTTCTTCATATTTCCACTAGAAATTGTTACACACTATATTTCCTTTGTTAGGAAGGACCTTATTAGATCGATTACAATGCCTCAATTCATGTGACTGGTGTTACCTCAGAGTGCCTAGTCTAGCCCGTGGCAACACAACTAGCTTCTGGAAATCTACATTTCCACTTAGGAGGCGAATGAGAAGTTTTCCAAAAGAGCCGTAGCCCCAAGTACATTGCAATCTTGACTAGAGAAAAGTATTAAGGCTTTTCAAGAACCTTTTGATGCTGTGCACCAGACAATTCATTAAGAATCATTATATTTTCATTAGCGATTGATGTGATCTAGATTTTATGACATCAAGTGCCTCAATTTAAATAAGCCCTATTTGGTGAATCAGAAGGGAAATGTCATTAGTATCAATAGTTTTCTTTATGAACAAAGTGAGTTTATTGCCTGTTTGCAAATGTTTAGTGGCCAGCTGTTTTTGGTCATATCAGTATGTGCATCATTAAGGTTTCTTTCATAGAAAAAAACCCTTAACTCTTTGATATATACTCATGAATTTTATTTCATCAACTGTGAGATTATTGTTATGCATATTGGAAATAGGAAAGATAATGATTTGTCTGAGGGAGTTACTGATGTACCTCTAGCACAATAGGCTCCTCTACCTGAGACAGTAATCAACACTTAATATGTGTAAAACTTCTTGCAGGCATCACCCGCAGAGTTAGGGCTGGTAGGTAACAATAATACTGCTTGTGGTTACCAAAGTTCCTGCCTATCTCATGACTTTGATCACATCATATGTACAGTAGAGTACCGATTGTGTGTGCTAATGGAGGGGAAAGCCCAATTGGATTATCAAAAACGATGGCTAATCCATTCAGGTTCAACTGTATGACAGTTGTGGCCTTGGTTTCAGTGTCATTCCTATTTGTCTAAGTCTACATACTATACTGCGAGCTGCCGTGTGAGTGTGTGGCAAGGAGTGTTAGGACACCAGCTGTGTAAAGATGTAAGGTTTTGGGAGGTGAAATGGTGACAAATATTATGGGAGTGTATTTATTGGAGCTTTTATTGTGGTCACTAATTGAATGTGGAAAGAACGAGTTTTTGTACCTATCTGTTTGGCAATGTAATCTCTCTTATTTTATCGCTTCTGTCAGACCAAGACATGTAGTGCGTCATCATGATAATATTCTCTGTTGCTCTGAAATACACCAGCTCTGAATTTCTCAAGCAAGCTAACCCTAGGGTATAGCCTCCGAGTCTCTGGCTCCCTCCTTAATCCCTCTAAAAGTTGTGAGACACTATACATGTATATGCTCGTAGCAGTTTTTAACGAAGCGTGCTGCTTTTCTTTGTATTTTATTAATTTTTTTCGTAAAATCTTAATGACAAGGATCCCATATGCTTGCAGCATATTCTAGATGTGGCCTAACCAGAGTGACGTAGCATCTCTTTTACTTTTTCATCAGAGGATCTTCATGTTACACGCTTATGCCTTACATATTTTGTTTGTATGTTCCCCACGATATATTAGAAGTTAAGGTAACTCCAAGATATTTTACTATATCTGAAAATTTGTTTACTCCACTCACGGTGTAGATATGGCATTTATGTGATGACTTAGACAGGAAGTGAACTGTGGTACATACATTCACTAAAATTTTATTCTAGCCCCCACTCCTGGCACCACAAATGAACGTTGTTAAGGTCTGATGAAAGTATGTACTTACGAAATACTTTTACTCCTACTGCATAAATTCGTTTATCTTTAGTTAACAGAGGCATAAGTCTCCTCTATGGCAATTAGTGGCTACCCATTGGAAGTTCTGAATCCCATATCCTCGTGCTTACTCAGCCTCTCTTAAGCCCATTCATTGTGGGTCTGTATGAAGTTATCTGTCCGGGTGTTGGAATTCAGTATTTCGCATTATCATATCTGTTATTGTATTGTTAGTTACCATCAATATTTAAAATTTCTCTGCAAGTCTTTCTTTACCTCATTTTTCGTAGTTTAAAAATATGACATTCATGAATGACATTTGCAACGCTAAAATTCCTTGGTTATGCAACCTGCATTACTTGTGTTTTTCCCCTGCTGTTTTTCTGTAATCTTCCTTTCGTAAATGAAATAAATGTTCATTTACTGCGGTAAATATGAAATAAATAAGGGAGTATATGTTATGGGTATCATACTTATATAGATTTATTTTACATCGATAAACATATATTTGATTCCTCCTCATTTGTTGTAACATTTTTGTCTAGGGCAATTTCCAACTCAAAATGTGTCATGCTTACTTATCTGACTCTTTTAGTCATTTTTATAAATTTTTAAGAGGATGAATGGTATTTTTAACAAATTTTGTACCTTCTTTATCTGAAAATTCATCCCCAAAAATTTTAATGCGTTAAAACTTGGCTGTCAAAAATAATTCTTGCACATATACTGAACGGTATTTCCATTCCTTCAAACTAGGGCTATTTTAATCCTTCCATACATGGCTCTGGGCCCCGGGCAGCATTTTGCTATGATGGTTTTCCTCCTGACGTTTTTTAGCCTGCAGTTACCCCTCTGTGCCCACCCCCTCCCTGGTCAGTATATTTTTATGGGCAGCTAAGTGCATTGCACCATTGTCCTCTCTCCGCAGAAGCACCTTCCCCAAATCCCTTCTTGCCTGCTCATCGGCATTCCAACCTGCTCCCTATCCCAGCCCAACCTCTGTAGTTCCTTTTCTCAGCTCTCACCACTGGAAATTCCACAAGCTTTCCATTACTGTGTTTTCCCGATGTCAACGCATGTAGCTTTTTTACCAATGCACGATGCCCCCCATGTTTTGTCTTCTTCCCTTTAACATGGACTTTTTCTTTATTTATACAGTAATTTTAGTGTTACGTTTTACACACCTCAATGTTTTGAATTCCAAAAAAGATTTGCCTTCCTTGCATTAGGCTACTTTTCTATGGCAATAATAATAAAAAATAATTTATTTTCCCCAATCTACAAATACAAAGTATGGTACAGAATATCTTACATTATGTAATTGTATAGGGTATGTCAAAAAGTACTGAGACTTCATAATAACTTGCCAAAAAAAGATTATACCAAAATGTACTATTCTGTACACAATATAAAATTAAAAATTACCCAGAATTGATGCAGTCATTCACACTGTAAAAACATTTTTCATTTAAGTACATAACCACTTTCTTTTTAAAAATATAGTGATTTCTCATTTTTTAAACTTATGGGAAGCTTGTTGTACATTTTAATGCATAGAGAAAGAGGTCCTTGGGACATCATTGTCATGTTAGCAGATACTACACGTAGATGATTTCTTGACCTAGTCTCATGGATATGTATGCCATTATTTGATGGGAATACATTCTTTTTTACAAAAATCACTGAATTATAAACATACACTCAGGGGTCAGTTAATATATAATATAATAATAATTTGTTTTATTGACATTAGCCATGCAACTGTATTTATTGCCAATGGTGAAATAAATTTATTATTAATGTGGCAAGGCTTTTGAAAAGTCATCTGCAGTGGGCTCTGTAGGGTTTATTGCACATGGACCTGAGCAATTTCTTGTGAATAATAAATATTTTGGTTAACTTAGTTATGGATCCACTTCCCCAGATTATGATACCATGCGATACCTGAGAATAAAATAGACCATAGTATAGCATTTTTAAAACATCCATATTAACAGTATGCTTCCCAAAAATATTCCCAAAAATTTATAGTCATTAATAACATTCCAGTTATTTGTCATAGGATGAAGAGTACTTTTATCAAAATGACAGGTTTTTGCAAAGAATATCATGGCCTGAGTTGTAGTCTCATTAAGAATAAGGTTATTCCCATAGCACCACGAATAACATGCTATTCTCCGAAACAAAAGCGCAATGAAAGCTATTTCTGGCAGATTGCGTTATCCCTATTTCATTCAGAATAGTAGCCCAGTTCTTTTGACTCAATAGAAATTGAAAGTGGCCGACATTTGAGTCACTAAAGATCCTCTTTAATATGGTGGGGGCTACAGGAGACTTGCTATTCTCAGACACAGTGAAAACGGACATAACTGCTCAGTGATCCGACAGAGCTGGGTCAAAAACAACAGTATTAACTTGGCACTCTGGATAACCTGAGTAAATATTGGCCAACAGGGTTTTAGAACTGGCTGTAACTCTTGTAGGATTATTTACCTAGGGTTTTATGTTACAGGAGGCAAATCGAGACAACAATTCTCTTCGATTATTACCATCAGTGAGTAGGTCACAATTAAAGTGTCCTGTGAGAATTATTGCAGGCCTCTTGGAATAATTAGTTAGATTATAGAGCAAGTTGTCCAATTTCTCTATGAAAACACTTAAGGATCTGATGAGAGATTGATACAATGCTAAGGTTTGCTCATTGACAGTAAGTTTTACCACTGAGCATTCAAATGCTTGTTCAGTGTTCAAAGACTGCAGATTAATCTTTGGATTGTCATGCACAATAGTGTTTTTTACATAATCACCACTCCACCATGGCGTTTCACTTTACGACAATAACAGTCCCCTGTCTCATACCCTGGAATTGTGACATCCAGTTCACTCATCCAATGTTCACAAAGGCAAATTATGTCCGGTTTGTATATTAAAGATAATGCTTCAAGGTCTTGCAGCTTATTGTAAAGACAGTGTATGTTGAGAACTAGGATACGGATATTATATTCAACACTGAATTGGGATTTGTTATCTTTGCCACTTTGTATTACTTCAGCTCCACTGCAGTCCGGAGCTCAAATAAAAAACACCTCAGGGTCAGGTCACATGACCACTTATCACTGTACAACACTTCATCTTGAGCGTGAAAAGGCACTTGAATTTTAAAGCTGGCATTTACCCCCTTAGCCTCAAGCTTACTCACCGTTATTGGGATATGAGGGAAGTTCTTTTTCAGGTAGCTGTCAACAGTATTTTCCGTAGTTCCACCCACCAACTTGCCAAGACTTAACCATGCTCTTTTAACACCACCTAGATCTGTTGACAATGTATTTATTCCCACTACTACTTTGCATTAACGCTTGCCGGGTATCACATGGTGCTCACCTGTGCTGTGGGTACGGCACGTAGCCACCATTTTGTTGGTTAGGAGACTGGGGTTGTCTACCTTTCAGCTCTTCACCATGGAAAACTTGACTGATATTTTCTTACTATCTTAGGTCACTAATACCCAGTCTTCAGTTTTTCCAGAAGTTTTCCCATCGTCAATCATATCACTGTTTTCAGGACTTGTGTTTACCTCTAAACGATTGCCAACTAAAGATGCATCTTTTGAGACAATGCTAGATTCTGCAAGCGTTTCACTTGTGAGTTTGCGAGATGAATCATAGACATTGTTTCAGAATCTACCTTCACTAGACCTTGGGCATGCAGCTTTCAGAGGAAATACTATTCACAGTATGGCCTGCAGGTGACAGTTTGTTGTGAGTGGGCTCTCAATCACTACTTACTGGTTTCCCAGCACGTACATCACACTTTAGGAAGTTAATTTCCCTTTCCCTAAAACATCTACATTTGGATATTACTCAAGATAACCATTACACATGCAAAACACAGGTTTAACTCCTTATTTTTTGCCGTATTTCATAAATAAATTTATCTCTCATATTAAACCTTTATATCCCAAAAATTAGTAAAAAATCAAAACCACATCTTAAATAATGAACTGATGACAGAATTAGTTCAATAACCTGGCAGAAAAAGGAACTGAGCATGTAGCAAGAAATAAATAAATGCTTAATAGTTTAGGATAAAGCACTAACCAAAATAAATATTCAACATTTACAAATTTTTACAAAAATAATAAAAACCTCTCATGTTACGCTCTTCCATATTTGTTTGAATTGTATGCAATGTACTAATACAATATATACAATAAAAATAACAATATTCACAAATTCTCATGGTATTCTTGGAAACAAGGACGTAAGCAAAGCCCTGGCTGACCCTCACAGTCCGGACAGATGCTTACGACCACTTTCCTTAAACCCTTTGCATGACAAACCCGACATCTTTTTTGAAGCTTCTTTCCCTTATTCGTGACTTCTGTTTGGGCAGGATAATGGGATAGAGCAGTCGCTGATGACATAGTTCTCACCGATTTATTTGAGCCTACTGAGAGCAGAGAATCTATTAGCTCCAGTCGGAATTCATACAGACTTTTCCGTTTGCCACTATATTGGTTAAAAAGAATGTAGCTGTTGACTAGCATTATTTGAAAAATGTGAATGGCAACTTTTTTATACCATTTTAGTGTTTCATGCTCACAGGTATAATATGAAAGAAGCTTGTCACAATGATCTACTCCACCCATGAATTTATTATATTCAACCACCGCCTCTGGTTTCTCCCTGCCTGATCTGGTGGTTGCAACAAAGTTACTTCCAAACTCAGAAGAGATCATTGCAATGTCCTGCTTGTCTTTCCAACGGAAGACACATATTCCCTCCTCAGTCCATCTGGAAGAAACTTCTCCTTTCTTCAATCTGTGGCCAAAAGCCTCTTTGGGATTGTCCTTTCTGTTGGGTCTCAATGTACCTGTGCAGTAAGTTTTGTCACAAAGAAGGTCCCTCGCCAAAGCTACATTGTTGTAATAATCGTTCATGAATACACTGTGACCACGATTTTCAAAATTTTCCAAAAGTTTTTTCACCACTTTATTGCCATGCCCCTGTCCCCGTAATTCATTGTCCCCAGAGCCTGTATAAATTAGCAATTGGTGGACTAAGCCTGATGGCTCGCACATCATATGCATCTTCATGCCATGCTTGTGCTTCTTACCCTGCAGGTATTGCCGAAAAATTAGTCGGCCTCTCCAGAGCATCATCGACTCATCTATACAGAGTTCCCGTCCCGGGAAGACAGCAGTTTCCATCGCCTTCCTGAAGCCATCTAAAAGGGGTCTTATTTTGTAAAGGTGATCTCTAGGCACCGGATCAGTTTCACTGGGATTTTTTGCAAAATGTAACGCTTGTAAAATCCCGAGAAAACGATCTCTTGCCATCGATTCACGAAATATTGGTATATTGAACAACTTAGATATTTTCCAGTAGTCTGACATTCTGTTCATTTTTATTGTCCCCATATGAAAAAGTAACCCAAGCCAAATATTGAATTCCTTCCTACTAAGTGGCTTCCAATCTGTAATCCTCCCCCTTGGTGAAGGATTCCTAAGAAATATGTCCTCTGCATTCTTCTCAGTCTCTTGGAGAATGGAGAACTTGCAAGGTTTTTTTACAGCTGTTTTAACTCATGCATCATATAGATAACCAAAAATGTTTCCTACACATTCTTTCCTTTCATCTGAGCGACCCATATTTATTGAACTACAGTCAATGGAAAGGATGATGTCGTTTCAAACGCTGCTTTTTGCGCGCCATTTTGGAAGTGATACGCGTGACGTCACACCTGCCGTCCACCGTACGAGACATACGAGATACCGGCGAATAGTTCGGCAAGTATCACCGTTCACTCACCGTTCATTTATCTTTAGCCTCGTGATATTTCGCTGAAATATTGCGTCTGAGTTTCGAAAAGTATATATGTATTTTGGTGTGCAATAATTTAACGATTTATTAGTGTTTCATCAGCATGGAAGTTTGTGCCAACACTCATAATCTGCCTATGAAGTCGACGCTCTAGTGATGATGGAGTACTTATAATGAGATGCGAGATGTAGACATAGTCGGAAATACAAACCGTTAAATCACTTCGTTAATTATTTACTGTGATTTTCCCGTTAAATTAATATATTATATGTTTGAAATTTCTATTGCAGTATTTCGGCATTATTAGAAATGTGATCTTTTCGAAAAGTTCGATTTTAAAACTTTATTGCAGTTCCATGAGGAAGTATGACATCGATAGTGCAATAGGACGCGTTCGATAGCAAATATTGAAAAATTTATGCACAGTGAAGTGCGAAATATTGCCGGAACATAAAGTAACGACAAAAAATTGTGAGTCTAGCCTTATGATCAGCGAAGAGTCTCACGAGGAGACATCGCGAGACCTACGGCACAGTCTAAACAAATAGACTGTGCCGTAGACACAAACACGTAGAGCAAATTCATATTTTAGACTGTGCCTGCGGTGAGTTGAGTTGACGCCAAAGATTTAATTTTTTTGCGACTGGGGATAGATGTAGAAAAAGGGTCACTGCTTTTTCTCCCATAGGCCCGGGTTCGCGAGAAAATTGTAGGTAACTCGAGAATTTGGCTCATCTTCAATTCGTCTCATTAGGACATGTTCACACGATGCATGTCCTTGCAAGTATATACGTTGATAGATAGATGCATGGACAAATTATCCGTATCATAACAGGAGCTTTTTTATGTCCACGAGTTCATGCATTGGCGCAATTTTGGGTGTAAATACGATGCTATTTTAATGGATTTAATGGATAAGATTACGCATCTGCTCATGCGTAATTAACGACAGTATTACGCTCGTAAAATAATTATTTGCCGTGGTGGTGTGGGTTAAGGCATTGGGTGCACAGGACTCCAGTGTACAGGATCGTGTTCATACTACGTAATTTATTTTTCGGTTTAATCTGTTTCAGAAATAAAGTAGAATTCCCAACCCCGAACAGGTAAAACCGTCACTGCATCATTCTTAACTGTCCAACTATTACTTGGATCTTCAACTAACCCTTCAAAGAGAGTACAACTAGTAGCAAATTTTGGGATTCTATAGTTCGCCTGGATTTACACTGAAGAAGTGGAACGTGTGTCGTTGGCCGCACATTTTGTCATCCGAGGATACATTTTAGGGAAGAGAGAGAGCTCCGATCGGTCATGAGTCTATTTGAAGAGTGTTAACAATAGACAAAGATGTAATTTTTATCGTATAGCGACGTATTCACTGTGAATTTCCTAGCAATTATAGTCGAATGCTGATATTTGTTAATCAAATTTTCGCTCAATCAAAATCAAAATTTCGCTTTCGTCCGTGAAGAATTTTCTGACATGAGAGAGTTAATAACAGGGTATTTAAAAGCAGAGGTTTGTGAAGAGGTTCATTAAAAGTGACGTATTTAATGTAGGCAAAACGTGGATCGGAGGATCATGGAGTGTTTTCCTTGCACAATCAACCAACGCGGTTGAAAACCCGGAAGACCTTAATGCTCGACAACATACAAAAATGGTCGCAAATTATGTTACCCACACGAATACGTTCGTGCCGATGCAAAGCATCTGGTGATACTTCATTAAATGCGCTTATTGTGGAATCATTTTTTACTTAACATGCCTATGTGATATCATTTGAAATCATGCCGCATTACGCCGTGAACGTAAGATGAAATCCCTAGAGTTGCAATATGCATAACAAGGTAAAGAAAATACTGTGTTATCATGCCCTACATTTGTAATGAACTGGAATGTATTAACTTTCTCTCCCCCCCTAGGTCGCCGTTTCGATTCCTCAAAATGTTACAAAAATAAATGCAATGGCAGGTAAAATAGTGGAAAGAAATCTTATAGTTGCAATTTTATCGCGAACCCTGGCGTATGGGAAAAAAAATCTTACACTTTCCCCACGTTTCTCTCCAGTTTCAGAAAAAAAAGTTGTGTCGTTAGCAGCCTAACCCAGTCTCTACAGTGTAAGAAGTTCTGACAATGTCGATGACATGCGACTTTAAATTAATGTATATGGTTAATCTTCGCTTCGGTTCCGTTACTTTGTAAGCGGAATTTCCATCGTTGGTAGCAGCGTAGATGTTTCCGTGCTTGCATCCATTGAATACTCCACCGTTCTAGGCGTAGCGCTCCTGCCATAAGTCCCCGGTGACGCCGCCCGGAGTCCCCGAGACAACGCCGGGCTTGCCACCGCTGCGGCCTCTGAACGACAGGTGTGACGTCAGGCCTGCCCGATCTGACCACGCCCCCCTTTTCGCCCGTTTTTCGCGCCGTTGGAATTCCGACAACTTTGAGAATTTATATCTCGGAAACTAAGCGCTACTTAAGCCTCGGGTTTTTTGCGTTGGGCAAGATTCATCATCCTCTATTACCTGTATTTTTTTCAAAAAATCTGCAAGTTCTCCATTAAGCTGTAAATACTTTCCGCAAAAACCATGGAGAAATAGTCCTTAGCAGTCGCAGCAGGTCTTCCATTGAGCCCAGGGGATCCCAAGAAAGAAATGTTTGCCTTGTTTTGTGGGGGTTCAGGGGTCCAGACGACACAGGAATTAGCAGTACCAGCTATACCAGCAGGTATAGTAGCAAACGTCACTGGCGTGGGTGTTAAGGACTCTCCACCGCTGTCCGTTTCACTCTGACTCTCAATGTCACTTTCTTTGCCATCGGAAAAGTCTTCACTAGACATTTCTCCTTCCGAAGAAACCATCATGGGGAACGAAGATATTTCTTCCTCTCTAAGGCTTCTCCGGAGGCGTTTTTCTGGCTGCACACCTGAAATAAAATAAATATTATTTTACTCATTCCTTGAATTTATCAGGAGGGGATTTTAATTTTCAGTGGGGTTTTTATAATAAAAATAAAGATAGATAGATATAGATACCTGAAAGTCCATAAGGGCCAGCGGCATCCTCGTCACGCGGGTTTGGTTGCGACTTGCAACTTCTCCCTGAAAATAATGTCTCCATTTAATACCTGCAGGTATTAAAAAAGTCTTACAACTGTCACCTCATTATAAAAACATTTTTGAAAATTTTCACTACACCTTGAAAACATTCAGGCCTTAATTAATCAAATCTAACTTTTCAATCATGGAAATACTTACCAGCACTCGACGAACGTGATATATTTGCCCCATTGCATGTGGCCGGAATCGCCCTTTTCTTCATTTTAATTAATATAAAAATTAAGTCCTGTAGAAGCGACACAAATGTTAGTTAGAGTGTTATGATTGAAATAATTGATAGCAATTAATGGTAGGTTTACGGAGAACTTAGTTGAATTAGAAAATAATACCGAAATTAAAATATATAAGTTCGGACTTACCTTTATTGAAATGAAAAGTAAATTCTCGTTCAAAGAAGCTTTGTTCCCCAGGAAGAATTGAAGCAGAATCCTCCCTGTGCAGGAAATATACTCGCAAAATCTAATGGCAATCGCAATAAAACCACAAACAAACAAAAAAACTTCCGCCTAATGAGAGTAATATAAAAAGAACTGCAAGTAGACGTCTATTCTAAAAAGAACAGACTAAAACACTTCCAAATAAAAACTTGTTCCCCAAAAGCCTCGAAAAAACACGCAAAAATCCGCAGAAAAAAGAAAAACTGACGTAACCAGAAACGAAGCATACTAGACAGTAGCTAGGACCAAAGATTACTACCCTTACGGACCAACTGAAGAGCGGACAAGTGGCGGCCAACTGAAGGAGCTGAGCGTATTACCGTTATTCCGCACGAGAAAGACTGAAGGCCGGGTCATTCATGATTGACACCCGCGCGGGCGCCTTGTCGCGGATGTCAATCATGAATGACATCCGCATTGAATGATAGACCACCAACCACTTCTATTCAGTGTTAAGCTTGAGGATACTTATCCTACTCCTTGCTATCAGCCAAGGAGTATAGAGTACCTACTCTATATACTTCGTGCTTTCAGCCCTCTCGGTCCAACATTTCCAAGATTTCCAACATTCCTTTCTGTCCATCGTTCCTTTCGGTCCCTTGTTCCCGGTCCATCGTTCCTTTCCGTCCATCGTTCCTGTAAGTCCTCGGATGGAAAAGAACAGTTGACGTATTTTTCCTCTTAATTCGAGATAATAAATTTTAAAAATTCAATATCTTCCTCAAGTTTGCTCATAGATCATGAAGTTAAAAAATAGGTAAAGCAACAAAATTTTAAAATGCTTAAAAAATGTTATATATAAATACTTAGCGCTCTATTTGCATGCAAACACTTATTTTAGTAATGTTCAGGAATTAACAAAAGCTTTGTAAGTTTTACGCAGAATATATATTGGACTGCAGTGAATAAATTTTCTGCGTGAAACTCACAAAGTTTTGGTTAATTTCTGAACATTGTGGAAAATTTTTACAAAGTTAGAGTTGAAACCTAGTTGGTTGAAACTATTGAACATATTTTAATTCTCAATACTAAGGAAACTAGCCAATTTTTCATTTCGATATTGTTTTATACACGCAAAAGACCGTAAATTCTCCAGAAATCCTTTGATTTAATCATTTTTGACTTTCGAAAACTTCCATAATTTTGATAAAAAGGAATGCGCTGGTAATTGCGTTATAACTACTGCGGTGAACGCAAACGTAGCGACTAGTTATTATTTAGTATCATTCCCTTCGTTGAATTTTGAATATCAACGAGGTATCGTGTCATGTTGTGACTTCATGAAGTCTGCAGGTTCGCCTCCCTGCGGAAATTTCAGATCAGGTCTGATCTGAAAATTCCAGATCAGGAAATGAGCTGATTAAAATCCTGATCAGGTCTGATCTGGCAAACAAGATCAGGTCTGATCTGGAAAACCAGATCAGGTTTGATCTGGAAAACCTAATTAGAAGATGAGCTGATGCATCATTTATAGTAGTACTAACACATTAAAAGTTAAATTTAACAGTTAATTACATTCCACAGAAACTGATTCAGTCTTATTAAAGAAACTATCATATACTACATGCCATCTCATAAATGGTGAAAACCTTTTCCATCGAATGTATATAACGTGGCAATTATAGAGCATTATATGTATATTAATATTCTACGTATCATTACAAGCATTTGTGTAGCACCCTCTTCTAAAAAGCAGTGGACCAGGTTTACGTAGTCTAGTATATTAAGTTGTCCCTTAAATTATAAGTAAATAAAATAAATATTAATAAAGAGTACGTACCATATTTCATATATCTGACGCAGAATCAAGTCAGTGTCCCTAGTATGAAAACACCTGTCCCATTCTCATTTACCCATAGGTGATCGTATCGATGCTTATATGTATTAAATAATTAAAAAATAAATTTGTCCTACAAAATTACAAAAAGAATTTATTTAAATAAATTACAAAAACAAGGATCTATTTCACCCTTGAAGAGGCTCTCATCTCCGACAGTTTTGTGCCAAGCGTTTTGATTATGTCTTTGGAATTCGTAGGAAGCCACGCTGTGGTGGAACCTGAAGTGGTTCAGATCAGGCATGATCTGGCTCAGATCAGACGCCTCATCTGGTCCAGATCAGTCCTGAAGTGGTTCAGATCAGACCTGATCTGGATCAGATCAGACCTCATCTGGTCCACATCAGGCCTGATGTGGTTCATATCAGGTCAGATCAGGCCTGATCTGAAATTTCCATAAGGGTAGTGGTCCTTGCAGTTGATCTGGCTGGACAAACTTTTTCTGGTAAAATGTATTGTTTGAAAATAAACCAAACTTAAAAAGATTATAAATACTGTTTTTACAGTATTTTCAACAATGATGTCACTTGGTGGAGCAGGAGGAGAAGGGGTCAGGTGGGAGGGAGAACCCCAAAAATTCGTCTGTGCACAGACGAATTTTTGTGTCCATGCCTTCAGGAAGGCACATAAAAGGTACCTTATAGGGGGCAGTGTGCCTCACTTATGCCTTTATGGTGCCTATTGGATGCGCCTTTGTAAGACGCCTAAAAGGCACATTTAAGATATAATACCAAGGTGCCTTGGCAGGCGCCTGTTTTGTGCCTTTTGTAGGCAGTGCCAATTGCTTTAGGTAGGCACATAAAAGGTGCCTTTTGGGGGTTGTGTGCTACGTGGGTGAATGCTTGCAGACTGATGAGTAGTACTTAGTTATCTTTATTGTGGCACCAGTCGGCTCACCTCATTCGGCAACGCCTGCAGCTAAGGCCAATTTTTAATGAACTGAAAAAATTCAGGTTATGTTTTGTAGTAGAATTGACAAACTGATGTTATTTGGTGATTTTTATATTGACTTATTCTGCAAGTCCACACGATGTGATGAATTGGTTAGCCTATTCTCTTCCTTCGGCTTATCAATAATTAACAGCGATCCTAGTAGAATATCCTCTCATTCCTCTACTCTTATTGATTTAGTAGTGTCTGACCTACCTATTAATGTGTTTTCATGTGCCACAGTATTCCACCAGCTTTCTGATCATAATTGTGCTCTTGAAGTAGGACTGACATTGAATGATCTTGAATGTAACAAACCGTCCTACACCACTAAATGTCTCTTTAAAGAATTATATTAAGAATATTATTAATATTAATCCCTCGAACATGGAAGAATTCTTGGTGTGCCTGTCTGGAGAAAATTGGAATGATCAGGAGCATATATCTGATGTAGATGCTATATTTAATGATTTTCTTAATAAGTTCATTACTGTTTTCAACCATGCTTTCCCAACCAAAACTATTGCTTCCAATATTATAGCTGTCATAATCTTTCAAATTCCCTACTTATCGGATTGATTTTGGCTCAAGAGTTAGATATCTACATGCACAGTGCAAGTATTCTGACCCTTTCCTCCAAGAAAGTTATAAAATACTTCTAAAAAAATACAAAGCATAGATTAATGAATTTAAGAGGAATTATTTCAATAAGTGCATTGCTACATCAAGTAATGTAAGCAAAGCAGCATGGAAAGCAATTAATAAACAAATTGTTAGTGACATCAATCATAAAAACCCTCCTATATTGTCTTTAATCACATTCCAGTAACAAAACCTGTTGACATAGTAAATTGTTTTAATAACATATGTTTTGCCAACTAAGAAAACAAGTAAATCAACCAATTTCCAACAGGATTGATTGCTCTAATTTGATATTTCTTATGCCATCAGACCCAAATGAAGTTGAAAAAGCTATTCTTACTTTTGATAATAAATGGTCAGTGGGATATGATGGGGTTCCCATGCCTATTGTTAAACTGGCAGCTAAGGCAATCTCTCAACCCCTCTCTGATATATTTAATATGTCACTTACTAATGGATATTTTCCAACTGTGCTAAAAACATCTCTGTTAACTCCAGTTCATAAAAGTGGACCACATGGATAGTCAGAAAATTATAGACCCATTGAAATTCTCTCTGTTTTCTCAAAAATATTTGAAAAACTTTTTTATAAACGAATTATGGACTATTTGAACCATTTTGACCTCCTACACCCCTCTCAGCATGGCTTCATTACAGGAAAGTCAACCACAACTGCTGCCATTCAGCTGATTGATAAAATCACTAGGGGGCTTTCCACTCAGAAAGAGACAACTGGACTTTTTTTTGACTTGTCCAAAGCTTTTGATAGAGTCGACCATGTCATACTCTATTCTAAATTATATAGTATTGGAATAAATGGTATTGCTTTGTCCTGGGTTAAGTCTTACCTGTCTAGCCATAAGCAAATGGTCCTAATTAAAGCAGGTGCTTGCACATACAAGTCTAAGCTTGTTGAAACCAATTGTGGAGTACCTCAGGGCTCTATATTGGGCCCACTCCTGTTTATCATTTTTATTAACGACCTTCCCACTCACTTACCTAACTGTTATGTGACTATATGCTGATGATACATCTACATTAAGTATGGGATATAATTTTGCCGATGCTACTAATTCTGCTCGTGAAACCTTAGTTCAAATGTCAAACTGGTGTATGATGAACGACTTAATAATAAATGAGGGTAAAACTATTTTTTTCCATTCCATAATAAAATTAATCCACCAGTATTATCGCCTCTTTTTAGGGTGCATTCAAATAAATGTATCCGCAAGTCTAGCTCAATAAAATTCTTGGGAATATCTATGAGTGAAAACCTCCATTGGTATCATCACATTCAAGAAACCATGAAAAAATGGCCACAGGGACATTTATGATTAGGAAGTTTGTCCCAACCACCTCAGTGGAAATTCTAAAACTTGTGTACTATGCCAAAGTTCACTCTTACTTAGCATATGGGGTTTCTTTTGGGGTAACTCTAGTGCAGCAATTAAGGCATTTTCCATGCAAAAGAGGTCAGTGAAGGCAATGGTTAATGTATCCATTAGGACTCCAGGAAGGCCCCTGTTTAAGGAGCTTCAAATAATGACTTTGCCATGTATATATATTCTTCATGCTGCTGTATTTGTAAAAATTAACCCATCTCTGTTTGTACCTAACTCTAACATTCATTGTCACCTTACTCGTGGACAAGAGAATGTTCACCTAAGAACTCAGCCACTTGCTATATCCAAGAAAGGCCCGCACCACTTCTTGTCTATTATTTATAACACTCCTTGTCTATTATTTATAATAAACTGCCTCCTTGTATAAAAAATAAGTCCGCTGTGGCTACTTTTAAAAGAAATCTAAAAGAGGTCTTGCTCCAGAAATGCTATTATAGCATCAATGAGTTCCTTAGTGACAAATTGTAATTATGCAAATAGTGTTACAATTGTCATATTCTTATGTGAGTACTTGTTTGGTCTTGATTTTCTGACCATGTTCTATGTCATGTAACAGACCAACATAACAATAATTATATTATTATTATTATTATGGTTACTGTAGTAACATTCCCCTCCAAGTCCAAGCATCGGGTTTCATTGCCGTCAAAATGGCCGAGGACTCAAAAGGGGTGGGGCAGTGATCGCAGCCACATCCGACGCCAATCGGATTGGTGGCTACGCTGCGGTGGGGTCGAGCGTATGGAGTGGACAGAGGGACCAAAGTATAACAGCCTTCTGCATGCGAGCTGCAAGTGACTCCACCTGTGCCACGCAGGACGGAATACACTTGATGCTCTCCAGCAGCAAGCCCTTAACTCCACCAAGCACACCAATGATAAGGACTACCAGTTTGACAGAGTGTCCTGGGTACATTTGCCGAAGCTCAAAAAGCAGGTCTTGATATTTCGTCCATTTCTCCGCCTCCTTTGCATCCATGTTCGTTTCAGCCGGGGCCGAAAACTCTATCATGAACATGGAGTGTGAGAGGTGGTCTAGGAGAACGATATCAGGCTTGGTCGCCTCCAACTGCCTGGTGGCAGAAAAGGAGTAATTCCACCAGATGGTGAATTTATCGTTCTCCACAACGGACTCTATATCTCCAGGGGCATATGGCAGCACAGGAGTATCGTTGATGCCAAAATAGTGTTGAAGATGGAAATATAACATCCGCAGGGCCGCCCTTATGCCTATCAATGTACACTGACTTGGCGTAATAGCTACAGCCGGAGAGAAGGTGGCTCAAAGTCTCCGGCTGGGCTCGGCACGCCCTGCATCTCGTGTCCGCTACCTCCATCTTGAATATAATGCGGCGACAAACGAGTGTGTTTATGACACCATTCTGGCATACCAGGACGAAACCCTCGGTCTCTGACTTTAGACCAGTGGAGTGGAGGAAGGCAAACGTCAGCTCCTTCGATAGCCCATGCTTCTCCATGTTTCGATAGAAATAGCCATGCATGGGCTTCTTGGTGTGTGCCTTGAGCCAGGCCTTCTGCTCGGCCTTTTTAATTTTGAGCTTAAGGACGTCTGCCTTCAATGACAAGATGGACTTGCCGTCGTCGCTATCGTCTGATTTCGGGTCAAAGTCCGTACAGGTTTCGTCCGCTGCCCTCTTAGCTGCCTGGCACCTTCGTGGTCTCTTACGAGACTGAGCAGGGGGTCTCTGCTTTTGAGCACTCGGCATGCAGTTCCAAGGACAACTCCGGTGTGGAGACACTCCAGGCTCAACGGACCTCTACCACCTACACTGCGAGGGGGATACAGTCTGGCGACGGAAGATTTCGGATGAAGACTTCGATAGATGGTCATCACCTTCCTCGTTCCCCTGTCGAGGTTCTGAAACTCGCTGACATTCCTTTTCATGCATCCAAAGGTGTACAGCAGTGTGGGAACCGCGAACATGTTAGTGGCAAGAACCTTGTTCTTGCCAGACAGCTCAGAACTCCAGATTTTCCTGAGAGTCTGTCTGTACTTGGCGGTAAGTCTCTCCTTCACTGCTGCAACCTCCTGCATTCGGCTTTGGGGGACGCCGAGATATTCATAGCTGTCATCGCCCTCGAGGTGGCGAATGATGCTCCCGTCAACGAGGTGCACGTCTTCCTTGTTCTCTGAAAATCTACCTCTCCTCAGGTGGATGGATGCACACTTGTCCAATCCGAACTCCATCCCTATAGTCTCACTACTCCAATACGGTGTCCAGGGCCACGCAAAGGTCTTTTGCGTTGGAAGCATAGAGCTTCAGGTCATCCATATAAAATAAATGTGTGACCTTATGCTTCCTGTCACCTGGCACACCGCACATGTATCCTTTCCCTTGTCGCAGCCTTAGTGAGAGAGGTAGGAGGGAGATGCAGAACAGCAATGGGCTCAAGCTATCGCCTTGGAAAACGCCACGGTGGTATGATACTAACTCTGTCGAAACGGACCGCTTGCCTGTGATCAGGAAGAAGCGTGTTCCACTAGGGCCCCCATCCGAGAGGGGCCGGTTGTGGGTGGCACTTCTGGTTATCTTCCTAGGAACCAGATGAAACTGCATGTGGGGTGGTTAGCCTCACACACAGACGTCCACCATTATTATTATTATAAATTTTATGCAGACCTTGCCTGAGTCCAACAAATCATGGCTATATCATAGCAACTATTATTATAATTTTTTGGATTCCATATTGAAAAGTTATTCCACATCATTTGAGAAATATTTATAATAGGTTTGTGAGCAAAAGTTGTTTAGACGTTGCGTTATTTTCTTCTTTTTAATCATGTTTTTCAGTTAATTTCCTGCCTTAAAATTGAAATAAAGTTCAAGAAGTTTATTAACCTAAACATTTCCTCATTTTATTCCCTGGTTCCTGGGTTTTTGCAAATCCACCCTTTTTAGAATGCTTCTTCATGGCTTCTTGTCCTATGTCAGGGGTGTAAACAATTATTTTTGCAACTGTAATAGAGCAACCAACAATTGAATTTTTGGGGTAGTCCTTTGAAGGACTAAACTTCCTCTGGGATGGGTAACATTGCTGCAGCAATGAAAGCAGTCTCGCTACTATTCACTCAAGTCGCATATGGCATATTTTTTCAGTTTGAAATTTTCATATTTGGCTTAGTTTTAACTATATACATTCCACCTAATTTTCCAATTTTGCCCAATATCACCATGTTCGTTTTTTTATATAACACTTTTTTTCTCCTTGAACCCCTAGCTCCAGAAATTAATCCCTTATGGTGCAGTAATAAACCTTTTTATGAATTCTTATTTAGAAGTTGCAAATTTGATTTTTGTTAAGAAGAAGGAAAAATCAACAAAAAATATTCTCTAAGGAGTTGCTTGATATGAGTAGGTACCTACGTCATCTTCATTATCAGAGTAAATATATGGATGCCGGTCTCCGAGCACACTGTACCCTTGCACATTAAACATTATGAGAGATGACTCTTACACAATGTAAATTAGATTGCCATAACAAAATTGAACATTTGCAAAACCCTGTAAAAGCTTCTTGGGGGATAATAAAGAGTAACAGTAAAGGCTCACACATGATACATGGGCCATCCAGCATCTCCTTTCAGAATCACCCAAAGTTTGATCCATAGGTCATTGCAGAAAATTTCAATCAACTGTATTGTTCAAAATAAATAGTTGTTGCAACCTTCTTTCTCCAATTAATTCATTGGAGAGAGCCGAAAAGAGAGCGTATGCTGAGGTGAAAAAGTATATACTAGAGGGAGATAGGCCCCTAAAAGTGTAGAAAACCGGGAGGAGATTCTCTGACATTCAACAAAACCTACCTTTACCGGTAGAATACTTAAATAATAATAAAATCCCCTTTTTGCCGCCCCTTCACTGCCCTTCTCTTTCTCAAATATGGTGGGAGCTCACATACAGTGGGAGTCACATGGCAGGGGCCTATTCCATACACAGTGTAAACAACAGTGACAAACAGGAGTAGATGGACATTTAAATCACATGATCATAGTAGAAGATGAAAGAGGCAGGGTCGGGGTACTTTCAGTCTGGACTCCACACATTAGGAAGTTCCCATGGATTTTCCGACCATGGGCAGGTCTGTAGTTATGGCTTCCAAACTCGGATTTTCCAGGACAATGTAAAAGCAGCAATTCAAAAAAAAGGTAGAAAGATACTATTATGACCAACAATTCAAACTGTTTCAAACATGACATTAAATGCTAAGTATGTTGGCTTTGGTTTCAGAAGATATCAGAAAACCACCAACTGGAGGTTTGAAATGACATGGTATTACAAAAAAAACCTATGGAAACCACTTTATTATAAATAAAAGAGGAGGAAATGCATTCTGATGTGTAGAGAGAATGGAATTACAATAATTGCCTATGATTCTAAAACGATCAAAATATTTTTATGGAAGTAACGAAATAAGGAAAATAATTAGGGGCTATGCAACCCCTACATACACGTGCAGGCTGTAACGGGAGTGCTTATTTCTAACTAAACATTCTCTGAATCTGCTATCTGCTGGTCCGAGGTTCATATCTCTCGGGTAACATTCATTATGACTCTCTTGAGTGACATTCTTGGTAGTAAATAGCTGGGAGGGACCGCTCCCCAACAGTGTTTTTCACTTGATACCATCACAGGACTACCTTTCGTCTGGCTCCGACTCTTTGACCTATCTGGCATGGGTGGCCCTACTGGGAGCAATATATGATTGCACCCACCAGTCCAGCTCCTGGGGTCATTGGAACGTGCAGGCCCTTCCACCACGTCAAGGTTGTAGTCCGCAAGAAAAGTAAGGGGGTTTAGAACCTCTGAATAGCCTTGCTCTTTGATAGAGCTGCTATGTAGCATCAAGTGGCATTAGATATAGAAAGATGACACCGATCGCTCGTGAGAAGGGCTGTCATTTTTCTCTTGTATGGGTGGCTATGGGCAAGCAGCAATCGCAGTACTTGATCTTCAAAAGCAAAGCAGCCTCAAAATAAACATTCAGGATTTTACTCTCTCTTTCTTCTCATTGAACCAGATGAGGGCTATCAGGATTGCCCACCTGCGTTTGTGTCTCAAGCTTCAAACACAAAAGCCAAATTTCAGCACAGTAAAAACACGTGGGCTAGACATGAGGACAGTAGAGGCTTCCTTCTTACAGGCCACTGACCCAGGGCTCGTCCCTAGGATTCTGGTATTCCTGTCGTCAAAAGGGTGAGAATAAAGAGCGGCAAATACAGTTGTTTCGATGGTGGGAGAGCGGCATGAGAATTCTGTGGAAGGCCGGGCGAGGGAATTTCTCAGATAGAGTGTCAGTCGTGAGAGGCTTGTGTGACAGTCCCTCATCAAATCACTTACTTCCAGATGGCTTTCCCGCAGGGAAAGGGTATCTGTTCTATTTGGCAAGGGTGCGAATCGTGCAAAATTTAGTGTGCACAGTCAGTGTGAGTCGCCAGCTTTCTCTGAGTATACGGTAATAAGCGAGTGTGCGAAATTATCGAGTTTGATGTGATCTCGTATTGGATGTTTCCATTCCTACTGAAAACACAAACTCAAATTTCCACTTTGATTTAGAGTGATATATCAGTAATGACATCAAGTTGCAAAAGAGGAAGGCCTTCCTCCTCGGATGCTATTCGTGGACTTTTGGAAGCAAGCTGCGAAAGTGATAATGGTAAGAATAGCAACGGCTTTTTTGCGCACATCTACCCAAGTTCCTCTGAATCAGAAGTGAGTGTGGAATCGGAAGATGAGGAAGTGGAGTGCAATTAGCGTGCCTCGTTTTTCCACTTTTTTCTAGGAGCAAATTGTATTACCCAGCAAAAGTTGCATACCCGGATGGATATTACAGATATGATTTTTTTCCAAATCAGATAATATATTCTGTTAACATTTTTGCCTTAAAATTTGGAAATTTTCGATGAAATATGCTAAAATTGTCAAAAATTTATATTTGGTTTGAGCGAGCACACTTTTTTGTAATGAGATATAACTTAGGACTGTTATTGACATTTAGCCCAAATACGCCAGCTATATTGCCCTTAATCGCCGGCCTTGGTGGTGGCGGGGTAAAGTCCTCACCAGCTAAACTGAGGGTCACAGGTTCGAGTCCTGCCTGGGTGGGTTTTTCACCACTCAAGGCATGGCTGTATGCCAAGTTCTGTTGGTTCGGTCCCTGAAAAACCTGATGACAGGCTCAGCAGCCAATTGGGATTCCAGGGACATACAGGCCAACAGAATCGTCCGTGGAAAAAAAATTGACTAGTAGATGACCTTTCATGGTGAACCCGAAATCATATTTGTATTATAGGTAACCCGTAACTCACCACCGCATTGTACACTATGCCTGCAATAAATGACACGAAGAAGGCATTCTTTCAATCAACGACTCGGAAATCATGTCTAGAATTGTCAAGGTAGTCACAATAAGAGGAGGTCCCTTTATTATGCCATACATTGTCTCCTCAAGGCCAGCATAATCAGTCTATTCAGTATAATTGTTTTGTAGCTCTTTCCATTCTTGTCTTTTTCTTCACCTGGTGGGTCATTACAGAAGTGGAACATTGTTATAAGCTCACAGCAATAATGCATTGAGCGTTAACTGACCCCTCAATCATCCACCTGCACACTGCAAGTAGCGCCACTCCCCACTCTTCCTCAGTCAGCCTTGCATGGTGAGACGAACCGGACGAGCTGAACGATTGACTTTCTTGATTTACCCATTCACATTTATCACTACAGATCACTTGCATCTCATTTCACTTCCTTAGTTTGTCTGTTTTACTGGATGTTCTGGTGTCCCTCTACTCAAGTTATGAGTGATCTTTGACCCGCTCACCAATCTTTATTTCCAAATATTTTGCTGCATTTGTGTCCTGTGGGCTCTGGTTTTGTGTAGATTTTCATTCAGTCTGCAGCATGTCTCTTTTGAAGTTCGATCTTCAAGGTATTACAAACGTTTGCCCGATTTCTTAAAAAAATCCCCAAGAATTTTGATGAAACTAAACTCCCAATAAAGAAGGATGTTCTACTTTGTTATCAAGAAGTTTAGCAGCAAATTAAATAGCGTCAGGGAGTAACAAGGAGCCACCCTTTTCTTCTATTGCCTGACAAGTTTATATCAAGGTATATGCCATTTGGGATAAAGCGTCTATTGCAGCAGTTATACAAAGCAGAGTAATTCAACTTATCTCATGCTGCCATGATGAATACATTATGATAAATGCAATCCTAAATAGTAAAACAGTAGTTCAAAAAACAAAGGATGATCAATTGAAGTATATTACTGAGGAGGCAACAAAACTTTTTGACATAGACTTCTGCAAATGTGCTGACTATTCCACATTTGCCTGTCCCAAGGAAAAAAATATGTATTCCTGTTCTTGAGCATCAGTTCCTTCTGGATCAGAGAGGTCCAAGAATTGGTCATATTGGATCTGTTGATATATCTGTGGCAAAAAAATTGCATTAAAGGACTGAACGTAAGCTTATAAGTAAGAGGAATTTAACAAACTTAAGAATTCCCTTACTGAGCCATCTGAATCAACTATTTCCCTATTGTCGTTTTTAAATGACAGTCAAAACTTTGAGGATACTCATGGTGATGGGGAAAATCCTGAGGACTGTTCCACTAAGGACGTGGCATTCACCAAACTCAGGGACTGAACATCCAAGGTCAAACTAGACGTAACTGAGACTGCCATAATTTCTAGGAGATACAACGTCAGTGACAGGGCTTCTGCACACATCACATCCACTGCGCTTTACGCAGCTTTTAAAGCTGGAATTATATCTCCAGAGCTATCTAGAGGCATAATGTCCGCTTCGGTCGTAGACAAGTGCAAAATTAGGCGTGCAAAGCTTTAAGTTTCTCGAGATTTGAAGCGTAGTTCTACGGAAGATGATCCAATCAAAAGTCTCTACTTTGATGGTCGACTTGATGAGCAAATACACCCACAGGCATTGCTAGGGAAGAGTAATTATCACTTGTGGCTGAACCTAATGCTCTATATGTCAGTTATGTCTCACCATCTTCTGGCTCGGGATATGATGAGGCTACAGCTATTTTCTAGTTCATCATCAGCCAATTCAATGGTGGATTTGATGAGATTGATGCTCTGGGTTGTGATGGGACGAACACCAATACTGGTTTGAAGGGTGGTGTTCTGCGAAAACCAGAAGAAATTATGGGAAAATGTACACAATCGGCTATTTGCTTTTTGCATTTCATCAAGCTGCCGTTCCAAACTCTCTTCACCCACATTGATGGCGCTTGTTCAAGCCCATATTCATACACAGGTGCCATAGGTTCAAAACTGCCAGAATGTGAAAAGCTCCCATTGGTGTCATTTCATCCCATAAATTGTGACTTGCCAAACCACAGTCCAGAAGAAATCTCAAACCTTAATAAGGGCCTGAAGTACTTACTCAAGATATCCCAAGCCATTGCTTCTGGAACATGTTCAGAAGGGCTAGCCACTATGATGCCTGGAAAACTAAATAAAGCCCTTGGTTGAGCACCGCTAACAAAAAGAAAGTTGGTTGACCACAGCTAACAGAATTCTTAGGTTATACATGTCAACTAAGAAACCTACCAAGAAATTCATCACAATAGTGACATTTATGCTAAAAGTCTATGCGGTGATGCAATACAGAATCAGGACACAATCTTCCATTTCTGATGGTGCTTGTCACGTCTATGAGACCATTCGCAGATATAGACACTTACCAAGGAAATACCAAGCAGTAGTTCATTCGTCCATTCAAACAAGTGCCTTCTTCGCACTCCCAGAAAATATTCTTCTTGCGATGATGACTGATCGTCGACTTACTGTTCATCAAGAAGCACTAAATAAAGTTCATATTGCTTGAGAAGACAAAGAAGGTAATTTTCATCACTGTAATAGATACAATATTGTTCCTCAGCTGAATTTTGAGGCCACAGATTATGAAGAAATGATTGATTCGGAAAGCACCAATATGTCTGTTACTGTGCCACCAGTTGTGAGAAATATATCAAATGAGGAACTCTGAAAAACTTTCACTTCCTGACAACACTTCACCAGAATGGTCATTCACCATATATTGCTGGTCGCAGTTGAACGGACAGTGTAGTTAGTCACGAAGCAGCCTCCCATGTATGTGGCAGTGACGCCAGGGATGGCATCATCAGATCCACTTTAGTTCCAAGGCAAGTTCTGCCAAAATTTCAATTGAAATCTCAATTATTGACATTATTTCCGGATGGTGACGATTCAAATTAGATGAACCGGTCTACATAACAATGGTTGGTTGGCTGGGTAGGGGAGGGGGAGGAGCCCAAGGTGTAGCCACCTCCAGGTGGTCGGCTCTGGGTCGCTTGGCCAGCGTCGCTAGCCAGGTGAGCGAGGAGCTGCACATTTCCTTGATCATACTAGATTTCACCCCTTTACCAGTCGCAGAGGAGGCATCTTTGACCCACGAGGGGCATATAATCGACATATTTAGTCCTGAATGCTAGTTTCCATCGTAAGTGACAACTTCTTACCCGAAAAAAAAGTCACTATTGTTGGCAATGGCATAAAATAGCGTCTTTCCCATCTTTCTGACTACCCTTGACAATTCCAGACGTGATTTTCACGTCTTTGACTGAAAATAATGCCTTCTTCGCATCATTAGTTGCAGACATGGCATACAAGTCCATGGTGCATCGCGGGTTGCCTACCATACAAACGTGATTTCGGTGGAATCATAATTGGTCATCTGCTCGATAACTAAGGGCAATATAGCTGGCGTATTTGGGCTTAAATATCCATTACAGTCCTAAGTTATATCTCATTACAAAATTTTGAAATTTTAAGGCAAAAATGCTGACAGAATATATTATCCGATTTGGAAAAAAAATCATATATGAGGACCTCAGAAGTCAAGGGGTCTAAGTAACAAAATCGTTGTTTTGAGAAAACTTAAGTCAAAGTTGAAAATGTTTGGTAATAGGGAAAATGAGAATTTAACAGTTTTGACCATATCAGATGAATGCTCAGTCCTTTAGCTTATTATTATCAATGACATTAAATAGGTACAACATCGGGTTTAAGGTTTATATGTATAAAATAATGGAGAATCCGCACTTAGACCCCTTAACCTTTTACTTAATATAGCAAAAATGAAAATGCTCAGAGTTCACAATCAAAATAAGATGCTTTTATTGTCACAAAAAGAAACATAGTTTATCAAAATGTTATTTACTAGGTTTACAGAACAATATGAGAGATTAACACTTCAATACATGCATTAATTTTCGTCATCTGTATCGTAGATGTTGTTTCAGAAATCAGTAGCAACATCATCTTTATTATCCGTAGGAGTACCAGAATGTGGTAGTTCACCGGTCTTTGTTTGATGGGATAGGCTTTGATAAAATTGGTGGTTTATCGGTGGCACAAACTGCAGAAGCGCCATCAGATCTTCATACTTTTTGTATTTCAGCTTTGGCTTTTTACCCTTCGGTTGAAGGGTGGGAAGTTGTGCAGGGAGTTTACCTGTTCATTGTTTTCTCAATGACAGTTCTTGATAAGACAGAATACCTTCTGCTGATGCTGTCTTATAAAAAAGAGTGGTTGGGTTCGCCTTTTCAAAATGCAGTACTTGCATTCCTCGTATCCCTGGCACTGTTTGCTTGTAGCGCTGATGTAGTGGTTGAAGATCAATGAAGTCTTCATCCATCATCTTCGTAGCTTTAAATTTTCGAATTGCTGCAGCAACCAGATTTACCCAGTCTTCTGGAGATATAAATCACGTTGGTTCTTCTTTTTTTAAGTTCAATGATCCCAAAGTCTTGATCACATTCGTTGTATGAATGACCAGCAGTTAGGAAGTCGTGATCAACAGTTTCAATTGGAGTGTTCTTAACAATATAACACCAAAATTTTACAATTAGGTGGCTTTTCTTCTGCCCTCCACAGTTTTCACTGAAGGCTGAGATGTGTTTTACAGTAGGAGGAAGACTTAGGATGTACTTCAACAGACAGGATGCTATCTCCTGGCAACCCCTACTTGCTTGCCCTTCGTGCCACATATACATATGAGCAGTGCCACTGGTTAAGTTGTGAATAATGAGGTTGTATGTCCACAGTTGTCTCAAATAGTACGCTTTTGTATTTGTTACATGTGGTGTCGGCATCATCTTTTGAAGATGAAAGCATATTGCAACTTGGCTGTCATCCTTTAATTCCTTGCATTTTCTTTTAGCTTCTTTTTCTGCCTCTGCCTTCCTTAGATGAACTTCTTTCTCGACTTCAGCTGCATGCTTTTCAACAGGAGTGCCATGTATAATGTTAATTTGCAATGTTTTTAAATATTTTTTAATGTTAAAAAACATAGAAAACAAAAAAGTTCTGTTACCCAGCTGCATATTAACAGAAGATGGATCCATAGCTTACCTGAAGAAGACTCACTGGTATGGTATTCATCATCAGGATTATAATCCCTGTCTTTATCAGAATCATGATCATCTCCAAACAGAGGTGCATTACTTCTACTACTTATAAAACGCATATCATCATTAATGGTATCTTCATAAATGCTTCCATTATCTTCCTCAGTTATAGCATCTGAAAATCAATTCTTTTGTTATAATTATGCACATACCGCTTTACTTATATACCTTAACTAGCGGAAGGTATCCGTTGAAATTCAACGGGTGTAAAAAGCACGTAGAAAGGTTTTTATTTTTTCTATTAGTCATGTTGATGGATATATTTTTAAGTCCAAGGTGTGGAAACACAACGGGAAGTGAGAGTCTTGAATAGGCACCTCGATGCTTGAGCGAATGTAAGTTAACTGTCTTTAAGCACTTTTAAACATATATAAATAACTTGTAATGTTTATGATATGGGAAATGGTTTAAAAACAGTTTGCAATCGTAATAAGGCAGACGGTTCCACTACGTGTAATACACCTGAGTATTAAACGAAAATAAACAACGCTGTATTTGTTGTAGCAACAGAGGCATTATTATCACAACTAATTGCTGCGCGTAAGTGTTCTTGCGCATTAAATTGCGAGTGTAGTCTATTTAATTCCTTTATGTGTATTGTTTACTACGTAAGTGTTCTCTCATATACATGCAGTGCCCCTATGTGAGCTACTTTGAGAATAGACATTGAAGAGTATAATTGTTGTAAATTTGCATTGTGGGGGGACCTTCAGGTTCCTTAGGGTAGTTACAACAAATTTGATAGTATAAAAATCTTCTCCTTGAAAAAATACATAATATGTGCCAACTTTCATGGTGATCGGTGAAACGGTGTCGAAGTCTATTAACTTCGGACAGACAGACATATATACAAGCATTCATTTATATATATAGGTATATAGATAATATACATATATTACATACTTACATAACAAATAGATTGTCAACCCAATATAAGTGGGTAAGTAACCAAGCAAGTACAAAAAACTAAATGTTTTATTTACAAACTTACCAGAAATTTGTAGGTTAGATTGAACTTCTTCCTCGTTCCCGTTCATTTTACACAAATGATGTATTTACTTTAAGCAAATCATTAACTTTTAAAGAACACTGAAATACAACTAAGCACAGAATTAAGTAAACCTCTCTTGTCAACTAATCTTAAATCAAGAATGGGATGAAAAGCTTCTTCATTAACACTGCAAACTGGCTGCCTCCTCCAATAGAATCAATGGCAGTGGTTGGTGGTAAAGGGGTCCTAGTGACATTGGACCCCTTGTGCTCCAATGTTGAACTACTACCTACTAAGTAGTTAAGAGGCATTACCCTAGATAGTAGCACCTATCAAGAAAATCACTTGGATCCCTTTACCACCTAAAAGATTTATATTTTCACATCCCATTCCTGTACATAACTTATTTTTTTCCAAAATGTCACTTAGACCCCTTTACTTCTGGGGTCCACATATGTAATATCCATCTGGGTATGCAACTTTTGCCAGATATTACGATTCGCTCCTAGAAAAAAGTTAGAAAACCAGGCACCCTAGTGCACACCATTGGCTCATCTGTCATGGAGCTTGCACAAAATCATGCAAAGTCGATTCAATATTTATGGCACCAGTGGCATAATTGGCATAATGATGCAGTTAAAAAATAAGGATAATATTTTAGAGATATTCAAAAACTTTACAGATGATGAACTGTTTGACTTGATATCCGAGCAGACAAACCTCCACACAAAGCATTTTTTAGACAGTAATCCCACTCTAAAACTGCAGTCAAGAGTGCTCGAGTAGAGTGAGTTAAGTCCAGGCAAAATGAGGACATTGATAGGTGTATTTATTTTGATGGGAAATGTACAAAGCCCGACTATCACAGCAATTTTTCAAAATGGGAGAGCATCTTGTCTCGATAACTTTGAAAAGTTTTTACGATTAGAAGATTTCATTTGCTGCTGAAATTTCTCCATTTTGTAGACAATGAAACATTTAGTGAAGACTGCCCCAACTAAAAGCTTTTCAAATCCTACCAGTCTTGGAGCACATGAAAGAGAAGTTCTCTGCCCTCCACGTCTCTGAAGCAGGAATAGTGGTGGATGAAACTCTACTCCAGTGGAAAGGCTGCCTATTGTGGAAGCAATTCATTCCTTCCAAACGTAGCAGATATTGGATCAAATTGTTTTTTCGTGTGAGCGCGAAATGGATCTTGTGCGGAATTTACACCAGGAAGGACAGTATATTTGGTGAAACTTACAAATATGAACCAATTAATAGCAGAATTGAGTAAGATTCATGATCACTCTGGCAGAAAATTTAATCTCAAAGTATGGTTAACCTCAGGTAGGGAGAATAGTTCCTTTCCACACTCCTTCCCCAACTAGGCTAACTGAGAAACACTGTAGAATCGATTCCAGCCACTCAACAGAAAAAGCTTTCCCCTCAAAAAGATGTGTGGTGTACTTCAATGCAGGGCAGCAGAATGAAATGAGATTCTGCTGCCCATATTGTGAGGTGTACATGTTTCAAAGATAATCACACAAAAGCTGAATTTTAGAAAAAAAAATATTTTTATTCGTTATGACAAGATGTTATGAAAATTTATTGTGTAAAATTGAAAGATAAAAACAGAATATGATATTTAATGTATTCCCATTGCTGTGACTACAATATTTTGTTGATGTCAGGAAAGAATCTTCCCCTCATAAAATGCAATTTTTAGAAATTTTGTTCCACAGCCTAGTGGTTAAAGACATTGTCTGGTGAATAATGCTGAACAAGTAGGCTTTGGAATTTTATATGTTAATAGCTCATCTAATGGCAACTCATACACAATTCATTTTCAAAATGACAGATCCAATTTGAAATAGATGGGAAAACATACTTCTCATGCTGAGATATGGGACAATAGTTAACTATGAAAGTACCTGATCTAATTAATCTTGAGTATTACTCTAAATCTTGGTATTTGAACACTAGAATGCTCAAGGTAGTCTACTTTTGATTTTTCTCTCACATCCACACTTTTCATTACAGAAAAAACCTTTCGTGACTTATGTTCACTTGTCCTGTACTTTAAGTAAATGTGGCCACAGTTGACCCCTGGATTTAATTTTTCATTTCATTTTAAATATTCTTCTTCAATCCTTAGGTAGTCTTTTTGACTACATATGCTATTGGGGATTACTTACTTTACACCCCTATTGTTTGAAGTATGTGTAACATTGTAAACATAGACCCAAGGTCAACAACTCCAGATCACAACAATATCGACAACAATATCGTCATGGGGGGCTGTCGCTAGGGACGCCGAGGAAAAAGGAGGTTAACAATACTGCGGTGCGAACGGACGATCGCGGCGTGTGCGAGAGTAATGGAGAGTAAGAGGGAACCTGCGGTCGGGAGCGGACGCGTGCGGCGTGTGCGAGAGTAAGGGAGAGTCATTGGATCCGGAGTGCCGCGAGCCTGGGAAAAAGGAGGCTGATCTTGGCACGGTGTGGGATTGCAGTAGGCTGGGTGCACGCTGAGGGAGTGTTGGAGTTCACCTTGGGTTGTGTGTGTGTGCTTGTGTGTGTAGTGGTGAGTGGATTGGACCCGATAACTTTTTGAAATTAAATATATTCTTGTGAACTTGATACTGAGGGTGATGCACGCGTTATGATTTGATTGTGTGTGTTCCATTTTGGCTAAATATATTCTTGTGAACTTTATACTCAATAGTACTTCAAATAGAGATTAATAAAGAATTATTATTATTATTATATTATTATACTGAGGGTGATGCATGCGTTATGATTTGATTGTGTGTGTTACATATGCTTTGAAAAGTTTTAGACTTTTATTGTTTAGTTTAACCCCTGACATAGCATTTTCAATTTCATTTTATAATTTTAACGATTAATCTCTGGTTTGGTCAACACTTTTTAGCCATTTCAAATGTTATACAGCACTTACTTTTTGGTGCTGTGTTATATCAGTATTTATGCATGGATGGAAACACGAGCAACAAGTCCCTCCAATCACCAACACACTCAAATACTCCCACATCGTATCCTTGCTTGCTTATCCCAGTCCCCTTGCATTCTTAGCACCCTGATTGCAGGCACTGGCCTGAGTCAGTGGTCTCTAGTGTGGCGTATTTCCAATGAATGTATTATGACTTACACAAGTAGTGTGCTATTGCTGAAACTCACAGACAAAATGTAAATGATTACTTTATCCCATCTATAGAAGTACTTGACACATTCATTGTTGTTCTGTGCAGCAGAAGGGTGTCGGGAGCAAAAGCAACACAAATAGTAATAGTATTCCACATCTGTATTTAAAGTACAGCTGCATGATTACACTGGGTATTGATGTGCTTATCATGTCATCCATGCTTATCATACCATCAGTATGCCTTATGTTAGTGGCGCTAATTGCAATATTAATACAAAGTACTCTCGTGGTTCACTGTCCTAAATCTCAGCTTGAGAAATGTCTTCACTTCGCTTCCAATTAGACCCAGTCATTATAGAAATGTATTTCATTTGCATTAGATATGGATGAGCTAATACAATATTAAATTTTGAAGCCTACTTGTTAAGCAATATTCAACATACAATGTCCTTCTTTGTATACAATGTTACTGCAAACTACACCCTCACATCTAGTTAAATGGCAAAGTGCTTGCCTGAAACATTTTGTTCTGGCCTCGGCATATGGCAATACCATGCTGGCACTCATCCCTCCTCTACCTTACCCATTCCACAAATTTCCCCTCTCGCATGACAGAAAGCAGGTGCACGTGAGAATGGCAGAACTCCCACAAGCCTAATCATTAGAAAAGGTCTAACTTGCCTGCATGTCTTCAAGTTTGCCAGGGATGGGTAGGGGAGGGAGGTGTCCTTGTCCATGAGAGAATTGATGGAAGGCTTATAGGAACATCAACGCTAGTATCTAGCAGAGAAGTAGAAAGAGAAAAAACATAGCATATCTTCCATAAGGGCGAGACCTCTGAATACTCAATGGTTAAATTCATAAGTTTCAGAGAAATAATAATGACTTTACCCAAAGTGAAGACCAGAAAAACCCACCAAGGCCTAAGATGATTCTTTTAGTATTTAAACTCATCCAGTTTTTACTTTCTCAGCCATTACAGTTCAAGTAATACTTAAGTATGTTTACCAGTGATTTTTTGAATCTATCTTTTTCTGGTGGGGAGGGAAAGGGAGAAAATGGAGGCTGAGCCCAAAAGAGAAAGTTGCCCCAGACCCAAAATGTCTCTGGGCAGCTCTTATTTTACACAAACTCAGCACCTTTTTGTCTGTTTGGTAATTTTATAACAGTGAGCTAAACAATCATTCATAGCAAAAAATGTCACCACCAATTGTTGATATGACCAATGCTTAACCACTGACATTGAGGAATGCTAAAATTCAAGAAATTCAAATACATATTAAGGGCTTAGAAATATGTCCAAAGCAAATGAAAAATCAGCATAAAAGGCAATGTTTTATTTTGTAAATTATTTCATATATAACATTGATATAGTTATAATATTAATATACTCTTCACAGAAAACTTGGTATCACAAAATAAACAGAACACTTACCAACAATGGTATCTTTATGTGAGATATTTTTCCCTTTCTTTTGTATCAAATCACAGTCCAGAACACTTTCATAAACTATTCATTCGAGGAGTATGACTGAGAAACACAACAATGGAAGCCTCCCCTGAGGTCAGTCAGGCACACAATCATGCAATTATCCTTCATGATGTGTATGTCACATAAACTAAAATCCTTTCCTTCAACATTGAAGGGTAATAGGCAGGTGTTGTCACATTTTAATCTCTCATGGTTTCAACCGCACCACACTCATGAATCACATCCATCCACCTCCATTACGAGAGCCTTCCATGACTAGAAGGCAGAGGGATTTTCATGCAACACAGATGAAAGGTTTATTATGACTGTACACCAATTAAATGAGTAAAAGAACTGAGCAGGGCACATTGTTCACTATGAAATCTCAAAGAACTCCCCATGCACTGATATCCTCTGGATAAATGGTTGAGCAGTGCATGTGAGGTAGGAATAGTCACTTAGCCACGTTGCATTAAGTTCAAAACGTGAGTCTAACCTAAGTCTTTCCAAAAGTCTTTGGGGGTCGAACTGAATGTACTTATTGTGGTTGTGATCAGGTTGAGAAACAAAGGTTGGAGCTGAGGTGGAGGGTTGTCTAGGCCCTCCTCCTTCTTGAAGGATTACTTCCCACTCAGAATGACTAAGGCTCTCCTTCCTGACTGGACCCACAGGCTTCTCTGCTTCGATTTTCCCAGAGAAATTTGGACTGGTGTCTGATGATGGTACAACAAGGCCAATTGGCCCCTCTTCCTCCATCTTCTTCATACTTTTGTCTTCAGCCGGCTGTAATCTGATGCGACGACGTGAGCCACCACTCTTGTCTTCAGCCAGGTCATCTTCAGCCATTGCCCCTGAGGAGTCCATGGATGTATCGTTGGGAACGTTTATTGTCTGCGTCTGATGCTGCCAGGATGAAGCATCCTTTGCATCTTCTGAGGGCTCTTTCGAAATTAATTTAATATCATCTCCATTGACTTTATCATCAGATTTAGAGAAAGAAATTTCATCTCTTTCAAGACTCTTTTCCACTGCTTCTATGCTGGAAGAAGTTTTTGTGCTTATTTCATCATCCTGGAACAAAAAGTTGGCAAAGGGCACAAAAATTGGATTACAATAGGAAAAGAGTGAAAGAGAGACAAAGTCACTTTTTTAAAGGACTTACCCTAACATGGTAACTTGAGAAATTTTCAGCGAACCTGTATTTGGTCTCAGAACTTACCACAGGGGTATAATCTCCTTTTCCTTTAGGTACATCCCTCTCAGAGGAGTTCAGTTTCTTCTCCTCAACAGATTTCTTTGGTCCATTATTATTAGCCTTTGCTTTTTTCCTTCTCTTCCTTTTCCTGATATCTGACCTCTCCATCAGCTTGTTCCCTTGGAATGGATTAGGCAAGCCAGGATCTAGACCTTCAGCAAGTTGAACTTGAAGCTGTTCCCTGACAGCTGCTTCTCTAGTCCCACTACAGCAATGTAAAGCTCCTGGGTCGATTGGGTGGGCCTCTAAAGAGAGCAAAACAAATCATTCCGAGCAAACCCTCAGGACTCTATTTGATAGGTGAAGCAATTTGTTATAAAACCTGTAAATCACAAAGTTTAAGATTGCTGTTGGAATTGTTTAAACCTTAAATGAATAATAACACTTCAGCACAAGGTAAAAAATAAAATTATTTTTACAAGGTTCATTTCATTAAAAAAACATGAACAGAATAAAGAATTTATCAATAATATAATAATAACTATAAGTTGCACTCTTCATTGGGTAAAAATACTGCCTGCACATGTACACAGTCTGTGCAGCTTTCATATATGCGGCTATGCAAGCAACATGGCAAAGGTTTTAACCTACTTGCTGAAAAAAGAAGTCGAGATACCGGCTGAATACCAGCTATTTTCAAAATGAGGAAGTAGCATTGAATGCAGTAAAATGCATCTGAAAGCTTGATCATTACAGCATTTTTTAATGTTCTTGTTAAATTTGCTGCCTTTGTTGTCTTTTACTAAACTTTATAGCTCAAAAATCGTGATTTTGGCAAATAAACAATGATTGCCCTTTTTGAAAGCTTGGTATTCTGTTACTTTTCACACTATCAGATTGTAAATTATAGTGAGAAAGAGTTGAGTTGAGTAAATTATAGTGTGAAAGAGTGAGTATAGAGTGAGAAAGCAGGCTCATCCTTAATGAGTTGCTGAAAATGTTTTTTTTCGTTATATTTCATTTTTTGTTCTGAAAAGAGTAAAGTTTACCTATTTTTAAGGGAATGGCTTTATTAAAACTTACTGGGCCAGTCATAGGCTATAGAATGCCACCATCATGTGTGTGAAAATAGTTACATAATTAAATGAAAAATAAAAATGAAGGAAAGTAGAGGAATTCTCTATGCACTGTAAGGTAGCAACAGTAGATCTAAGACTCCTAGTTATTGTAATTAACAGACATTATATAATTTTGGTTTTGCTGAAGTCTATCTGGCTTTTTGTAGACAAAGACATAAATTTGTAAATTTTGCACAATCCAGCCAACAGGGCTAGTAAACACCAAACAAACAAATACATGTTAACTTCACAGTTCCCTTCTTCTCCCTCACCTAGCTCAGAGTAGGGTGAGCACAAAGTCACTATAAATAAATAAATCAATGTTGACAATACAGGCATTATTTTAAATATTTCTATTTAAGTGTCTGTAATGCTGGTAGTCGAGAGCACATAGCTGTCCACTCAAGTTTCAATTAAGCCGTTTGCTTCAAAGTTTGCTGGGTTTTATACTTTATCAACAACACGTGCAATTTTTTTAGTAAAAACAAACCATTTTTAATGAACTGTTAAGAAAAAATGTGGCTGTCTCACTTACAATCGCAAATTAATAGAATGAAAAGTAACAGAATATCAAAATTTCAAACATGAGCATTACATTTTTATTCACTTAAAACTGTGATCTTTTGCAAATGGCATTCAGTAAAAGTACACCAAAGGTAAAAAATTTAAGTCCACACTAATTAATGTAGAAATGAACAAGTCACCAGGTGCATTTTACTGCATCCAATCCTGCTTCCTCATGTAGAAGACAGATCATCTCAAACTCAAGTATCTTGCCCCATTTTTACAGACAGCAGTTATTTTTTAACCAAAAGGAAAAGTATGCAGCCAAAAAAATACATAAATTTCTAGCTAAGGTATACAGAGTTTTAATATTTATATCCCTAATAATTGTTTTCAATGAAAAAACTTTCCATGAAATGTTGTTGGAGAGTTTTCTAAGTTTAAAGACTGAATAACTCAAGAAAGTATACCATGTTCCTATAATCCTAGAAATAAACCAGGACAAAAAGGCTATGAATCCTGAACATTAATTCGTCCACTAAAAATTACACAAACCTAGTCATATGAGGAACATTGAATTTAGTGTAATTACCTGTATTAAAAACATAACCTCCTGCTTGAACAACACACTGACCCCAGGGGGTATTAATTACAGTGCCGCTAGACCCAGTGTCATGTAAGAAGTTCCCAGGATCAAACAAAAGATAGAGGTACTTAGTAGTCTCCGCTAGGAAGAATGATTCCATCCTGTCTTCCTTGCAATGATTCCTTACATCCTTGATCTGAAATGATTATTAATATAATTGCAAAAATGACAGAAAAAGCATATGGAACTCAATCAATGAGAATTAATATATCTTTTATTCATGCTGGAATCAAATTTAGTCATATGGCAAGAGGATTGTACCAGCTTTTTAAGATAAAATCTCCTAAAATTGAGCCCTTAAGCTAAACATTACCAAAAATGGATGGTCTCACTCAAATGCATCACAGTTTCGTATGAGTTCTTATACATGGCATTTAATATTATTGCTAACTGAAATGATAGAGACATGACTGCATAGTAAATCACGCATCCAAGACTTACTACTGCCAAACTTTAAGATTGTTCAACACCAAGTAAGTTTTTCTAAGTATATTCATGAGGAAATGAAAAAAACAACTGGGCAATTCAGACAGTCTTTCAGCATTGCAAAAAAATTAACTTCCCCATTACACTTACATATAAAATTCTTCAATACCTCATATTAAAGAAAATCTACAAGATTGTCCACAGATTATAAAAAATGCCATTTCTTAACAAAATAGATCAACATTTACAACTAAAGACTTACAGTAGCATATCCACATGGAGTACGAGCACTATGTTGAATACTTGAGAGAATATCTGCTCCAACTTCCAAGAGATAAGGATCTTTGGTGACTCGGTAAAGGTACATAGTTGATTCAACCAACTCTGGTCTGAGAGGATATCCTTCTCGGTTGGTTCCCGGTTCACCCTTTTAGAAAAGTACATAATTAGGTGAGTGAGAAAATGTGATTTAATGCCATTAGCATTTAAAATTTAACCAAAGTTGGATAGTGAATGCATATTGGAAGGAAGAGAGGAGAAAAATTGGGCAATGTGTTAATACAGAACCATTTTAAATCAGCAAAGTACACTCTTTAATGTAAGTGGAATTTAGGTGTTGTCTGAATAAAAGAGAATAAGTACTTTTTAACACAAGCACATTATCAAACCTAATAAAACAGAGTAATTAAAAAGAAGTCTACCTTACTGTAAAAGACATTTTTTCAGGAATCAACGCAAGTTTCATGTACTTCAAAGCTCACTACTGCTAAACTTCACCTTGGCGAATTGAAATATAGATAAAATGCTTAAACGGTATCTCTTAAATAGCAATATTCTTAAATGTAAATAAACTATCCCCCAATATGTTGAATGTCTCAGACATAGCCCAAACATGTTTTATGCTAATAATATATGCCATCACTTTAAACTGAATAAAGTTCATATCTTCATAAGTTCATAAAAATCATCGTTTATCAAAGTTTGAGCATACAACAATACTTGAAGAAAGGCTATATAAGAAACACCACGTGACAAAGCACTTACCGTGTATAGATTGTACATAAGATAACATATTTTAGGACTGATATGTATTCAAATATGTATCTACATTGTATCCTGTAAGCTGCCGCAGTGGGGTGTGGCGCCTTTAAGTCTTTTCAAAGTCATAATCGGAGTTTGTTTCGGTATCACGTATCTGTAGCAAGATTTCTCACGTAATCGATAGCCACTTTTGCGAACACATTAAAAATACATTGTAAAAACACGACAAAGTATTTGTTAAGTAGTGGCAAGAGTCATATGCTCAGAGATTGTACCTTCTTACTAGACGTGCTTTTGTGTCCATGCTATCCGCTCCATGCGAGAGAGGAGTAAATGAGTTCGAGTCATTTGGCATTTAAAAATAATTTGCAGTTACCACCCTAAAAATGAATCTTATTTATGTTTTCTTTTTCTTATAAATCTTTTTCTTTATATTTTTTTACGTTCTTATTTATGCATGACGTAAATATTGATGTTCTTATTTATGCATGATATTTTGAATCTGTAGTAGTAGTCTTTGTATCCCTTGCATGTTGGAACGATTGACGATAGAATGTTTCTTGGTTAGTAGATTTTTAATTGGCACGTTGCATGTGTGGTATACGGGTTTCAATGTAATTTCGGTGTTCTACCGTATCATTCATGCATGCATGGTGTGGAAGCACCCCCTGCCACACACCCCTTGGTGGCTCGCAGGGTATGACGTAGATGTAGATGAAATCCATGTGTTCATCTGCAGCACTATGTATCAACAAAGCTACTGGGAGTCGCAAACACAAGCAAAATAATGTACAGAATTATTAGGGCATGGCTTTAATATAAGTTAACTTTGGTTGGGAAAATGCCGTTTCTAATTATACCCCATAACTAAATATAGTAGGTTTCCTAAAAATGTAGTAATAGGTTTCCTAAAAACAAGGCAAAAGGCTGAACACTGCCTAGTTAAGAGAAGTAACTCACACACAATAAACAGTCAATTTAGTCTGAAAGCACATAAGATACATTAATGATAGATTAATATTTGAATTGATACAGTATAGAATTTTGCAGTCCAAAAAGTTGAAGCGAGCATGATGAATTTTCCATACACAGTGTCAAAATATGTCCTTGGAAACCATTTTAAGTATTGCCACTGATTGTCATCAGAGTTTCTTTCCGAGAAATGAACTTCCGATATGCAGAAATAAAAAAATTTATTACAATCCTATAGCCCACAATGGGTCAACCCTTTTTAAGGCATCTATTCTATGGTCAACTCACCATAGTGTCTGGAATGATAAAAGCATGAGATCTTAGATATTTAGCTGCAGGTATTAGCTGAGAAATCAAAAGACCAAGTTAAAAAAAAATAATTATATGAAAGGTTCGGATGAAGAACAGACCTCCATACTAAAACCCATATGAATGTACCTGTTGTTGTTTGAACACAATTGTGTATTTCCTACCGAGAGGCACATCGGCTCTTTAACATTGATTCAAGATACATACAAAAAGGGTATATTATGAATATAATTATATGCAACTAATGTTTAGGTTAATGACAATGATACTGGAAATATTGTCTCACTTGTCATTATCAACTGACTTCAACACTTATTAGACACTGGTAGTCTGAAATATGCTATCTGAAATTGGTTGTCTATTTTTTATTAAGAATACTATACATCTGTCTTTCACAAGATTTTTGACTATTGAGACTGTTACTTATTTAAATCAAAAAAGGAGGAGTAACCAAATTTTTTTTTACCCATCACAAACAGAGTTATATTAGCGGAAATACAGATGAATTAAACATTAAATGTTATTTGCCAATATACTACATGCAGCATTAGAAATAGCAGTTGATTTGATAAGTTTAATATTATAGTTTGTCATTTATGCTCTCTGACACCTATCTTAACTGCAAAGTGCAGGTTATTTAAATGTGTCAATATACATTCAAAGCATTTAAAGCAGAAGCTAAAATAGTCACACAGTTTGGGAAAGAAAGCTTTCATCATGTGTGCAGGAAGAAATTGCACCTAAACCCATGCACTTATGTATTACTAAAGCAGTCTATTATATTCATCACTATCAGTGGTGAGCTTTCTTTAGCCACTCCTTTCAAATACATGAGATGCATTATCTTATAATTCCAGTCACTTTCAGTTTGGTGCGAGTTTTTTTCCCTGGTTCATTTCAGCTAACACCGGGCAATTTCACAGTTGTGGTAATAATACCTAATTTGAGTCTTAAAAATAAATCATAGAGGTTCTTCACGGTTTTACTCATGCTTTCTTACAAGGTGCCTCGAATGTGCTGATTATCTCCTATCGAGACATGTTCCAGGACTTATTCAGTGGCAAGTAACTAGAGCTTTGCCTTCAAGTAGGAGTTCATGAGACAGTGTGCAAACGAGACGCTGTATAACATACTAATCAAGTTATTTATTTCTACAGTAAAATTATTTGCTGTAATATGAAAATTGCTCAATTAAAAACAACTACATGTATTTTTTTTAAATCCATAAGTATTAGCCAGGGTTCAGGTGTTTATGTTACAATAACTAACCTGTGGTATGTTATAAAATTCCGGGGTGAAGCCATACTGTTTCCAGACACTGTGGTAATTGTGAAGAGATTTCATGGCTTTATCAATGTCGCCTGTTAAAAAGTTGAATGAGAAGATTTTATATACAGAACAGGATTAGTTGTCTTAGCAGTGTCATAAAAACTCAAGGGGAGATAAAGCTGAATAGCAGGTCAAAATTTATGAGACACCACCGAGGATTTAAAAAAAACTGAGTGGTAATAAATTTGAATTATTCAAACAACTCACTCAAGAAGACTCATGCAATGATATTCAGGAAAAATTTAAAGGTAAATAAGCTACAAAAAATAGATTTGTACAATAATATCTGAGAAAAGATCAACAGGGAATTTCTACACGCTAGTAATTAAAGTCCATGTGCCCTGCACTTTTTAATTCATGATATTCCAGACAATATTCTATGCAAAATAAGATGAAAAGGCAAACTACTTTGAATTCTAAGCATGAAAAAATGATGATATCATATCACATTTCATGGATTGACAACTAAATACGTACTTGTGCATCTAGCAGAAGAGATGTCACAAAATAAAATAAAGGTGAAGCAGTGAACCAACTATACAAATATTACAGTGTAAACTGTGAGCAGAAATGCATACTTACTTTAGAATGGCTATATTCAATGCTTAGACCACTTAACTGCCAATATCTCCAAATAAATTACATTACGATATATGTATTTCAGAACACATAGGGCAAAAATTACACTGGACTGCAAGGTAATGAATATACAGGTGAGGAAAGTACACAATGAAAATGCAATCGGCATCTGAGTCTTTGCAGATACGTTTTAGGATGTCTCCTATAGGATAACATGCACAATTATGTAATTAAGTAGAAAAATACAGAGGTATCAGACAAAAAAGACTTTACGGTGTGTGACACTTTGATATGAAAGGTAATAATTTCAGTCAGCGACAAACATTAATTATATCCACTTTCTACACTCAAGACCCATCCAATAGTGATGAAATGACATCTTATTTAGTGAAAAACTAATTTATTGGTATGACCATAAAAATAAGCATTACACCCTCCAAATTAATCAGAGGAATACATAAACTCCAGGAGTTGTTAAACTTGAAAGGATGTGCATACATAAGCATAGCCATATATTTTGTGCTGATATTTTCACAATAACAGCAAGGCAACATTTTTGTTGATGCGATTGGCATGGACGGTGCATCAAACCCAGAGGAATGTAAACAAGAACCTAACCATTAAATTGAAGACTCACATTAGTATCCCAAATGTCATTGACACATTTGCATTAAAAAAATACCAAAATCTACCTTGAATGTATAGGTCTTAGCTCAGTCACAACTAATTCACCCCTCTGTCACTACAGTAAGCACTCACACGCCTCATTAATTTCATTGCTACCCTTTTCAGGTATTCATGATTACTATTTCTCTTCATACTGTCCAGAATTCTATTTAACCCTTCCCTCTCTGAACTATGTTTACAGGCATAAGACATACCTAAGAATTGGAACAGCTAATCAATCTGACACCATCTCATATTAATGATGACAAGAAATTAGTAAATACAGAAGCAACAGCCATTGCTCTCAGAAAATCATTTGACTGAACTGATAATCAGAAGAATTTAAGTTCATCAAAAGTAGTTTAGATTCTAAATATGGCTAAACATGCAAACAAAAACACAAATAAAAAAATTAAACAATGATTGACTAAAAGCAAGAGCAAAGATATTGGCTTCTTGAAGGTGTAAAATGAGGAAATTGTACATATAGGTAAGTTTGATCAAATGCGATGGGTAAAGGAGTACATAACATTTTGAGAGGAGCCATGGCACTTTTGCAAAATAGCTCAGAAGCAGATCCCAGCATGCAATCACTGTCCCTGAAGCTTACCATAACCTGAGTTTTTTACTTTATCAACAACAATTTAAACATTTATATGACCCTTTGTTGGATAAAAATTAAATTTAAACTGATCACTGTTAATAGTTCCACCACTCCTCAATTCACACATTATAACATCTAGGTTATTCTTCAACTGCAATGGGCATTTTTACCTTTTTTAGAGCCGACTCTGATTGAATTTAAAGAAAGAAGGTGAACAAATATTTTCCATTCCTTAATCTGTTACCTAGTTCTTAATTTACAGGTTATAACACATTGAAATACAAAGAAGGTAAAGCATTCAAGTTACCTAGGTCATAGCTAAAGATGGATTATTTCCAGCATTTCTTGAATTTGAAATAGGACTGTAAATGCCAATTAGGAATGCAAAAAAGCCAATCAGCAATTGACTTTTTTTGCAAAATTTTGCATTAACAATTTAGATGGTGATGTCTCCCTATGGGTGCCTATATATGTCTGCCTAACTATAGTTACATATTTTTAAGGGTAGAATTAATAAGCGTAGGTTCATTACAATTTCAGTTAACTATTTACTGCATGTTTTTCGTTAATTTTCTTAGGACTGAGGTCATGCTACAAACTTAATTGTTAATAGCATATCCTCAGAGTGTGTATTTTAAAATAAATTAAAAATTTTCATGGAGAATTACATAGTTCTAAAGGATGAGTTCCTATAGAACAGGATTTGCCAGGCAGCAGCAGTACCACACATATATGCTCGGAGTGACGCTTGCGTGATGGCCATGTCTGAGAACAACATATGACGTGGTGAGGGGAAATCAGATGATATAGAAGATGATACTTTCATCATGCAAGAGGTCATAATTGGCCAAAGGACCAAAGAAAAGCTTGCTGTAGCAGGTATTTTGTGTCATCTGTGTCCATTAAATGCAGGGTATTTAATATCTACCACATTAGGAAAGTCCAAGGGACTGGGAACTCACTTCATTACAGGCAGGATTTCATTATATGTATGATCCTTATAAATGAGTTTAACAGTTATTTTAATGCATATGGAATATGTTTTTGGCAATTTTTAATTATGAGGTACATTAGTGATATGATGATGCTCCGCATTGTAAACTTCCCATTAGTGACCATCATAAATTAAAGTAAAAAAATGAAATCAGAGCATGCTGATTGGTAAAATATAATCAAATCAAATAAATATAACTAATAACGAGCAGTGGTGTACTTAGGATTTCTGGCACCCCTGGAAAAATGGAAGGGACATTTCTCCCAAATTTTTTTAAAGATAAGTCATTTACCTTAAAAAATTTGCTTGTTGATATCCAAAAAGACTCGTTTTTGAGCGAAAGATAACAATTTTTTATTTCTTTGCAGAGCAGTAATTGGGAATTTCAAATGAATTTCTAAAGACATTGCTAAAAAGAATGGCACACTACCCTATCTGTGATGGTGCCTCTGGTGGAGGCCAGTTCCACCATCCGCTAGGTACACCACTGGTGATGTGTAAACTCACAGGTTGCAGTAACACTGGTTCCATACATTCAGAACACAAATGATGATGGGCTTGGATGAAGGAGAAGCATGAATGCAAACATGAGGAAGATAGAACAATAAAGCAGCCTACTAACCCACAAGACTGAGAGTGCCAGGCCAGAAAGCCTCAAGGCTTTGGAAAATGGGAAGAGCCACTTCACCTCTGGTCATGGACACCCAGAAGTGCCAGTCATTTTGACGGAGATACCTAAAGATAGCCTTTCTGCTCTCTGCAAAAGTTGCTGCCAGCTCAGGTCGGTGGAGCAGCATGGCTCCCTTGGCCAAGTATTCATAGTACGAGTCCACTCCAGCACCAATACCAGCATCGAGTGCAGTCCACCTTCCACTCTGGACATCAATGTGGTTTCCCAAGAGGCCAATGGAAGACCGGTGGTGGTGAAGGGCATTCAATGCCTTGAGAGCCACCTGCAAAGAGACAGAATGTTGCCACACATCGCAGTCAAATTTTTATTTATTTATTTTCACTGTCCCAAATACAGCACAATAGGCCATTTTACGTCGGGTGAACAACGTAACAATGGACAAGACACAGACACCCATGTCCTGGGCAGATAATATTCTACCCAGGCGGGACTTGAACCTGCGACCCTTGGGTTACTTTACCCCACCGCCACCAGGGCCGATGGAATTGATGCAACAAAGCAATCAAAGTGAACTCTTTATATCACTCTGCATATGATTTTTATTGCAATCTTTCTGAAGAAAAAGCAGTCAGTCTCTTTTCTACCTCATCGCACGTGAAGCAACCTGTCAACACTTTTTAGAAATCACAAAACAAAGAACTACGTATTTACATGCAACTACTTTCAATCCTTTCCTTTTATATCCAAGTTGTGAGTGTTTTTCCTTTGTATTGTAATAATATTATGCCAAAATCATGCAATACAAAATCAGAACATGTCAAACATACTTGAAATTCAAGATTCTGGAAACCTTGCTACTTATCTTTTTTCACCCTTTACTAATAGTTCGGTTACTCATTCCCATTTAAGAGACCTCCAGGTGACCAAGACAGTCTAGCTTTGGTTAGAATAGAGTTCATGGCCAAAAATCAACCAGAGAAATTGTAAAAACAGAAACTAAGCTGAATAGAGAAGATCGTAAACAATGAAGTATATCTAGTTGTCATAAAACCTAGGCAGCTGTACTAGAAGATGAAACCGCATAAACAGGATACTAAGGTAGCTTTAGTTCCAATGATGTGAGAGATTTGGAGGAGATTTCTGGGAGCCCAAGAAACTAGGCAGAATCAGCAGATGGAGGAGATACTTGGAGGATGGTAGAGATGTAGGAGGAGGATTATAAGAGAGAAGATGGTATTATGGGCAGGAAAATGGGTGATAGTAGTGTCTGCTCACTTAGGATAATATGATGGGGGAGAAGTATGTAGGCAGAGCTGAGAGCTGAGGACTGACACAACTTATAGTGTAAGGCATTAAGGGAGCAAGGGAATAAGAGCAATGTTTACAGAAATGAGTGACAAATTTCCGAGGCCAGCCTAAGTTTAAAAGGAATATCAGTAAATATTTAGAAAGAAGAAGGCTAATTCAAGGATTAAAAAAAGAATATTCTGTGATTTTTTTACTTGAAAGGATGATTCCATCATCTTTTTAATTCATTCATATTTACTTTTTGATTGCACAGTAAGCAAGTAAATTTTGATATCCATCAAGACTAAATTTTACATCAGCTTATATGGTAACAGGATATATACATCATTTTAATTTTAAGGTTAACTTGATCAATAAAATACTTGGTGGATATATAGATAATTTTTTCTCTCTGGGCCAATTGAGTGAAAATTTAAGTTACAGAAAATAACCTTTTTCGCCTACTGACTTTAGGCAATCATTCTCTTGAACATAATAAGAACACAACTTGAACAATAAGTATGCCCAGTGTACTTTGGAAATAAGATGAGATACATACACATACTATTTTTTTATCTAAAGGGTTTTAGTAACTGTGTCATTGATTACATTTTTTTAAATTAATGAGCGTTCCATTAGTTACCACTTAAAGACAGAACAGTGCACTGTTATAAGTTCTTGGGAAACAAAGCTAAATTATGGCATCAGGAAAGATAATCTGCACAACTGTCCAGGCAATACATTTCCCAATTTGAGAAACAATATGCTCACCTCTTCATAGAGGGGATCTCCAGTAAGTCGTGAGAGAGTACCAAATTCAACTATATATGTTCCAACACCTGCAGTACAGGTGATTGTAGTTTCTCCAGGAGGAACACCATACCGCAAATTGACAGTGCCATATGGCATCCCAGTTGCGGTATCAAAAGCTGCAAGGAGGCGGCGAGCTACATCCTCAGCCAATCGAAGAAGAGGCCCATTGCAGGGCCAACCAGGCTCCACATTCACCCCAGCCCTTGGAAAAAACATTATTTCACAGTCAAGCATAACAAGAAAATCAAGGATGGTGGCAGCCCACGACAGCTGACAACCTGTAAAATAAAGGAACACTTCACATCACCATGAAAGCCTTACACATGATGCCAAAATTTTTCTGTTCCACTGCAGCATACAAATAACTTTTAAAAGTTATTGGCAAGTACTGTTGTTGGCAGGATCACTTACAATAGAATTTGACAAAACTTTAGCAATTTCAACAAGAGCTTGGTTCATGCATTCATTTTTACTGAAGTAATCTACTGGTTAATGGTAGGTTTTGTAGAAAGTCAGAGAAGCTCCTCCCAATTTCCTATGCTTTCAGAGCCCTATTGACCTTCAGTATTTCCTTTTTCTCATCAACAAACGATCTAACTTTCTTCAATCTGTCCATTAAACCCATTCTCTTTCTTTCCCTTCCCTGCTTGCCCATCATCCTTCTATCATAGACCTGAGCAATCCATTGCTTTTTATTACTTCTTACAGCCATCAACCCTTACCTACCCTAATTTCATCCAGGAATTAACTTTTCCCACCAATCATACCAACCACTTGCTCGTTTGTCTTTCTTTCTGCCCACCACACCTTTTCCATCCTCATATAAAACGTAGGCAGACTATTCTTGTCCTCCTTTTTCAGAGTCTACGTTTCGGCTCCATACAATGTTACACTCCAATTTCATGCCTTTCACAGGCCTATTTTTTATGAGTGACAAAATGAGATAGATACTCATCTGAACAGACAGGTGTACAACTTCTTCCTTTCCTCATTCATTAGTCATTATAACAAAAAGTTATTTTAAGACACAATTAGCAAACAATTCACCTCTGTCTTGTCCCTCCTCCTTACCCCTCTTTCCATAGCTGATGTCCTAGCATGCACTGTCAGATGCCTCAATGGCAGCTTGCAGGGTAGATTGTGTATAGACATGGACCAGAAGTCATTTGTCAACATCAGTGAGAGGATTTTAGCACATCAAACATGTAAGAATCAGACCTATTTGAAACCCTACCCCAAGGTCCAGCAGTTTAAATATGGAGATATTAGGATATCGACCACTTTTGCTGTAACTCAGCATAGCAACAGAGAGAGGATATTCTAGGAGTAGAGATACCCAGAAAAACCTATAGATGATTTGGGAAGTTAATTAAACATCTTGTTACTTTCAGTTAATAATTCATGCTTCCACTTAGCTGTAAATGAAAAGATTTTTTATCTCTGAAATGACCTCACTCCCAAAATGCCAAGAATCCAATATGTCTGCCTTTACTTGCTATCTTCTCACCTAAGCAGAATTTTTTTCATATAGTGGGTTACAGTTTTTTTCACTTAACAGTAAGTGAAAGCATGAATTATGAACTGAAAATAACAAGATGTCTGATTATAGAAAGTCATAAGTCCATTAGGGTTTCACACCAGATTTTTACTTTTCTACTGGGTCCATTTCTATCTGGGTATATGAGTTACATAACAGTCAAACAGCAATTTTGTTCAGAAGATATGTTATTTTACAAAAAGAGAGTGGACAAAAAGAGCAGATACCCCATGTCATTAATACATAAGACTTTTCAACCAAAAGAAGAATAAATAAAATGAATAATTTACTCTTTAAATAAATTATAAATATTACATAATGAGAGAATTTATTGATCCATGTAACTGTTATGTAACCACAAAAATAAATTTCAGAGGACCATAATAATCAATAGTTATCACTGTGAGAAGTCCGCTGGAGTATGATAAGTTTTCAAAGATATTGTTTATGAGGATGACCCTTCCCTCGCCTCTTTTTCCACAATTTTGCTTCTTTATCTCTGCAATGACTTCACTTCCAACATACCAATAATGCAATAAGCCTGCCTTTACCTACTCCCTATCTTCTCACCTAAGCAGACATTTTTTTCATATAATGGCTTACAGTATACGGTCACCTCTAATAATCACAGGCTGACCATCAGTTTCTTTGGGTTTCAACCTACCAAACTATTACCACGAGTGATTGCTACTCCCAGCCTAAGGAGTCAGAGGAATTCCCCAGTCAATTCATCATGCTAATATTAAAATACTAGTACACAATAGAAACTATAACCAAATTTCACAGTCAGTACCTACAGATTCAAATAAGTTGCAATTAATGGAGTTCAGGTTGTTGCAGTGCCTAGAGTACTGGCTCCCTATCCAAAGGGACCATGTACGAACACCAGAACCGGATGAGATTTCTCAGCAGACTCCCAATCTTCAGCAGCAAACTCATGGGGGACACTTCAATTATAGCACTCAGGCCATTGGATTGGACTTTTGAACATGGACCTCAGGTCAAGAGTTAGCAAATCCTGATAATAGATTTCTCCAAACAATGCCCCAAACAAACCTCCCAGCCTCTTCCTGATAGCACAAATGATCTCAACATAGTTTATCACCTCACAAAATAACCATGATAACGCTAATTTAAAAGAAGAGCATATGTTGATACTTAAGGCACCTTTTACTATAAACAGGCGTATGGAAATAGTAGCGGTTTTAAGTTTCAAGACTCGTACCTGGTGAGAAATATTTTCCTAATTCAGGAAATTCTCCAGTAACAATACCAATAAGAATCATTCGCACAGTTGGGAACAACCAAGTTTTTAATCCATAAATAGGCAAAATTATACCTTGAATGTCAAATGGTATGCATTTGAATAATTTCATGTCTCAAAATTTCCATGGAAGTCAGATATTTAAGACAAAAGAGATAGACACAGAGGAAGATCTTATTCTGATTTGTCCTAAGATTTTGGTTCTAGATGTGCAACAAAAAAAGTAAAAACTAAAGGAAGTATCAGAAAAGGAAACGATACATACATGATCTTACTTAATATTATATTAAGAGTTTTAATTGATATCAAATATCTCACCTGTAGGACATCAGATGAGCACTAAGCAATCCCCCTATGATTCTAATGTTAGTTTCGAACACAGACACGTTGATGTTGGCATCAAAGTTGGCGTTGTTCGCCACTATTTCTGCAACTCTTTGAAACTCACTATAATTGCCCATGACAGCAAGTGTATCAAGGGCATCTATCAAAGTGAGGGAATAACTCCCCCACGTATCAATTCCATCACAACTTATAGGCCGTAACTCATCGTAAGGATAAGCATATTTTAAATAACTATCATACGCATGCTGAAACATAGACCGTACTTCTTCTCTGAAATGATAATATGACAGTTGAGTGTTAAAGATTATCATAACAAAGGTATCTCGCAAATTGAATGATAAAATATTAACAATAAGAGATGCATATTAATTCCATACCTTAGGTCCTCTAAATCTTTGGTGCTATAATATCTTAAACCAGTAACAAGGTTTACAGAAATAACATTAATAATTAAAAAAGCCACGTAAACACAAAAACATAACTTAAGCAGAAACATTTCGTCCAAACATAAGAAGTACGGAAGGCGAATTTGGAAGGGCAAGTGATACAGCGCGCATGCGCGTCATCCCCTCATCGCACCAATCGGAAGTTTGAAGCTTAGCGGGTGTTTGGGTGAGGTTTGAGAACGTGGACACTGAACAGACACAGAAGAGAAGAACTTGGAGGCTCTGCAAGTATGATGAATTATATCGTGCAACATTTTATATATTTCAATATTTTTTAAAGCAAGTCCGTCATAAGTTTCGTGCATGTGCTATTGTTTATTAAGTGCCTTGAAGTACGTCAAATTTACGCCGTCTGTGCTTTCATTTATCCGAGAATTTTTCATTTTTTTCGTGAGGGTTTCTCGATCTGGCGAAATGCATGGGCTGAGTTTTTCCCGATGTATTGCTTGAATGAAGAGCTCTCGGGCTCTCAACTGGGTGGAGAAGTCGATTACTGAAGTTTTAATGGCTCACTCCCCTTAAGTTACACGCGACTTCATGAATACGGATACGGATTTATCCATCAAAATGTTTACATTTGACTTGTCTATTGTATCCCGATGGCAATACACCTAATCTGGCGGGCTAGAAGTTATTCACCGACCACATTAAGATTTGAGTTCATTCGTGCGAGTACAATTAGTTGCACGTGTTTGCATCACAGCAGTAGTTGATAAATGGGATGATGTAATCATAGAAATGAAATGCGTGGAAGTAACATTTTTTTTCTTTTTGCATGCCAACACTAGTCTGCATTTTGCATCCAGTTTTAAGGTCTTCAGCCTTATTGTCTTACGTTGAAGATGTAGGAATGCGTTTCTTTATTATCAATTCCCTACCTCTTAAGAGCTATGGTGTGGTCAATATGTGGATATGAAAGTGATCAGTATCTTCCGGTTATTATGTCATATCTCCTCTCATTATGATCGATAATTTTTTTACAAATATCCGATGATGAACATTTTAAAACTCCGTTATTGCACTTAGGTAGCGAAATTGTATATTCATTCGCTGATGCGGTAAAATTAACTCGTAACAACTTTTCTTATGAAGCTTTCATATTCCATTCGTCAAAAATCTTTCACTCTATTTGTAATAATGCCTTATGAGGTTTCTCTTGGCTATTTTTCATTGTTAACATGTTGGTGCAGTTAAGCTTCTTCCTCTCTTTGGACAACAACCCCGACGTGTACTTCAGTGTCCTGTATACATGCTGACATTATCACAGCAGCTGAACCCAATAGGGTTCAGCTGCCGTGGTAATGATTGTCACTCCTGTTAATGTAGTCCATACTGGTTGAAAGGTGATTCATTCAGCATATATTTCTAAGTCAGGCCTCTAAAAAGTTATCTAATCTAAAGGGTGTTTGCTTTCACATGATGATGCCACATTAAAAACACTTCTGGGAATAAGCAATGACAGTCCCTGCCCTAAGTCCCATCAAATGAACTTCAGACTACAATTCAGTAGCCAAACATGAGTACTCAAATGCAGTAATATGGGTAGCAGTTAACCACGGGAAATTATTTTGAACTTGCTCCAGTTAGCTCACATATCAAGTTCACCATGAACATTTGGAACCCTGGACGTTTTGAAGTAAAATGAATGCTAAAAGAATGGTGTACTTCATTAAAATAGTACTACATATAGCCAAAGTAAGTGTAACAGCTAAGGACTAGGCTGGGGGCCACTGGAGACTTGGCGGCTACTCTCAATGCCAATATTCCTGATCACCCTGTTAACAGGGTGACTGCGAGGATATTATTCTTTAACCCCACCCTATCTCCAGAATGGATCAATGTGTCAAAATGAGAGAGCTCGAAGACTATCTCCTTTAACATGCAGTTCACTTTTGTCCTTTCCCTCTGCCTAATCCTTTTTCCCTAAATCCCTCCCTTATTTATGGCTATAATTGTAACACCTTGTGCTTTGCACCCCTGTAGCAGCTTACAGGGTAATATGTGGGTGTAGCTAGAGACTCTTTGAGTATATAATAAACCTCAGTAGGTTAACAGGCTAAGTTTGTGATAACTAGAAAGTTGCAGATAAAGAGTCCCTGCCTAAAACTTTCACAATAAATCAAAACAAGAGTCATAGATAGTCTCAATAACAATGAAAAAAAGGCTGATGGGTTTATGCAGTCTCCTCAAAGGGGGGGAGTTACTGGATGGCTAATGACATCCTCGGTTTCTGCAGACAAAAACACCAGCACTATTGGCGAAAAAGTTCTTGGTGTTGACAAATATGGTGTTGCCATAAAATAGTTTAAAAAAATATTTCAAAATGAGGTTTGTAGAGGTGATACCAATTTGGATGTTAGACAAGGGCATTTGTAGAAGAAGAATGAGCAAATAATAACCAGGAAATTTAGTAATACTGGTGAAAAACTTAGAAAAGGATGTAATTCTAACTCAGTTGTATGGCCCCCAACATTATTTTTTTAAAAAACAATGGTTTTCAATCAAACTTCAATTACTTCCCCATTAAATGTAGGGAGGACTCCAACGGTACAACAGTCGTGTCTTACAAAAGCTTTGTAACAAAACAAGATAACATGAGATCCGCACAGCATTTTGGAGAGAACTAAGAGAAGGAATGACTGTCATTGAGTGATTGCAAAGTTAAATTAGAAAGGAGGTTGACTAGATGGCGTAGAGTTAATACTGTAAATTACTTTTGATGCCCATACTGAAGAAGAGATCAGTAATGTGTGAGGAATTAACAAAATAAGTTTTATGTTGTATCCTGGATGGGTGAGTGTTTCCCATAATGAATTCTAAACCAGTCAATTGGAGTTCTCCTCACCAGCCTTTGGAGATTTTTCGTAGTTCTTCCATGTTGCCTGTTTTAACATAAGAAAAATCCAATATATTTTAGCCTCTCTTGATATACTTTCTGTGATACCAAGCTTTGTATCCACTAAGATACTAGAGAAAACTTTGAATTAGAGTTGATCAGTGCTGAAAGTGATGGTTTGAGGCGTAACTTCTTGGAATAACTTCATGGTTATATGTTGAAACACTGTTATTTCCTCATGAATTTTATTTTGATGACATAGGACCTGTGCGACATCATCATGTAATTTACATTTTTGTGCATGTGAATGTATAGTCTCTGTAGCAAGGGGGTTGGAAAAGGCAGACAGGGAGGAGGAGGTAGAGTACGGAGGCGTGGAGGAAGCTGCAATGTAGTGGTCAGGAGGAGTTATGGGATGGGTTTAGTCACCACTGGGTTGTGAGATATGTGACGCGGGAGGAGATGGTGGAGGAGAGGAAAGGAGTGAGACAGAGCTCAGCGGGAGTGGGTCCGGGGCGACAATGTGGTCAGGGGTGGGTTCTTCCCAGCTGAGTTGTGAGATGAGGAGGCGGGGCAGGTGGTGGTGGAGGAAGTGGTGGTAGTGCCATCGTGAGTCACGACTAAGTTACAGGGATGGGGAGAATGGGACTCTTTGGGAAACAGGGTGGGTGGAGGGAGGTGTTGGCCACCGTGTAAGGGAAGGTACAGCAAAGGGGAGCAGTATAATGTGTCTTTGTCTGTCATATGTCTGCGATATGATATTGGTATAATATGTCATTGACAATCATGCATTTATCAATTTTTAAGATTTCAACTTGTTCTAAAGTGTCCAACTTGGGGCCTTTCTTTTCACAATGTAGGATTTCTGGTTTGAAATTGCTAAAATGCTTCTGATCTAACTGGTGTTCGGCAAACAAGGAGGAAGAATTATTGTTATTAACCCATTCGGGGAAAGAGCCGGCGAATTGCCGGTCACATTAAAGATGCAATTATTCTTTAATTTTTTTTAATTAACGTGTAACTAATGAGATGTGATCAATCACACTATTTTTAATCCATTAAAAATTATATAATTTACCCGCTGAAGAAATTTCAGTCTGAAAGGCACTCTACAGCCAGAGATATCAAAAGAAAATGAAACAAAATTTTGAGAAAATTAAATAGGAACTTAGGGCCAGAAATTCCTGGGAAAATTAAGAGGCGAATGGGTTAAAGCATGTCTCATGCTCTTTCATTCGAGTTTTGAAACTTCTGCTAGTCTGACCAACATATGCTACATTGCACACATCACATGACAGTCTATATACACCACTCTCCAATAGAGGGTCCACTCAACTCTGTGGACCCTCTATCTTTCCACAACCTATGAAATTGTTCCAATTTTTCTGGTTGTAGAAGGCAGGCTTGATCCTCTCTTAGGGAAAAAATTCGCCAACTTTGCAGGAAATACTCCCCAAGAATTCTACGCCACTTTATAGGGTTCTTGCTCGATAGGAGAGTGGGAAAGATGCTCTTAATGGCTATCTTCTGGCGTTTTCTTCTGTAGATGGATTCAATAAGGGTAGTGGAATAACCGTTTTTTATCGCTTTTTGTTTGATGGTGTTGAGTTCTTTGGTTTGGTTAAATTCCGACGTGGGAATACTTAGTAATCCATGTAATAGTGAATGGAAAGCTGCTAATTTATGTGAAGGATGGTGGCTTGAAGAGGAGTGCATGACTTGGTCCATGTATGTTTCTTTTCTGAAGATCGAAAATTCTAGTTTTTGGTTGGCTTTTGAAATTGAGATACCCAGGAAGTTCGAAGTTCCATTAGTTTCAATCTTTTTTGTGAATTTTATGCATTTGTCGATACCATTTTATAAATTTAAAAAACACTGCCATTTGTCTCCTTGAGCCTGACCAGATACAAAAAATGTCATTGACATAATATCTGTACCAGCAAAAGACATTTTTTACTAACTCTGCTTCCTAGGACAACAGACTTCATGGTCCATGTAAATGTCAGTGCTGTGGAGGCAGGGTTATTGTATTGGACAAATTTCACTGTAGACAACTGGAAAAATCACTAGTGTCAGTTGGCTCTCTGAAATGATTTTTTTGTGAGTTTAAGAAGGAATCTGTCCATTGACTGAGACCCCCTTGAGGATTTTTCAGAAAGGTGACATTGCATTGTTGTTAAATGCCTTGGGCTGGATGGTGCATTTTTTACATCCTTTTGCTCTCATTCCCACATTTTACCCATCTGCCTGTCACCTGAAGCAAGGATTCCCCTTTTCTTTAATTTTTCTCTTCCTCCTATAGTTCCTTCCTTGGCCTCTTGTGTTTTATTTTGATGCAGATTCATCAATTTGTCAGCGATCGACTCCTAGCCATGTTTCTCCTCTAGATCTTGAATATTGTCCTCATTTACTTATAGTCCCTTGGTCTTCCCCAAGAATACAGTTTCATTCACAACCAGTGGTTCCTATTCATAAACAAACTCCTCAAAGTCATGTTTAAGAATGCAATCAGGCCACTGTTTCCTTCGAGTAGAATTGTATATTTTCTTGGATATTCCATCACAGACTTTGTTGATGATAAACTTTTGGAGGATAAGGTGTGTGCCTTCAGTCACCTTGCAGTGATTCTTAACTAGTGATTTGTTGTAAAGATTTTTGAAGTGCAATATGGCCTGCTGATTCTTTGATTGTTATTGTGTTTAGAGGAATGAACTTACACTATATGGACTTGATTACCCTAATAAGTTGTCCTCATAGTCAGGATGAGCTGGAGCATTATCCATGACTAGCAAGACTTGAGTTGCAGATTGTTTTCTAAACTGTTCTTCACTGTTGAATCAAAGATCATATCAAGTCACTCAATGGAAAAGATGCTAGTGACCCAAGCCGTACTGCTGGACCTCCGGGTTATGTTTAATTGGCCCTTCTGCACTTTGCATTTCTTGAAAGCCTTTGGATACTTGAAGTATTTCATTTGTAGGAGCTCTACTTTGACTCCCTAATTGTATTAGTACCCAGTGGGAGAGTGAGATGTTCTAATACATAGTTTATAGTGTATTCTTCATCTTATTTCCTTAGTTATACTCTTAAATGAAGTTTCTTCATCATTTTATGGAGCAGAAATGAGGCAGAGACTCCACCAGAACCCAAACGTACAGGTTGCACCTATGTTCATCCATGTTAGGAACATGCCAATACATCAAGATTACCCAATCATGAGGCCCATAATACCCCCGATGTCAGTTCAGCTATTATCATGTAACTCTCGGCATACGTATCATTATATCCCATTAGTGTTATAAGACCTCACTTGTATTCAAAGTTAAATTTATAACAAATATTTACTTAAAATGTCTTAAAAAACATCCCCAATTCAATATTTTCCTGTGTAAATTTTTTCTATGGCAATGATTAACCAACCAATGGCTTGTTTCTGTTTTAATAATTCAAAACCATAAGTATAACATGTGGCTCTCTTGAGCATGCTATTTTTTTCTATTAACTGTTTAAGACAAAAAATTTTGCCCATGCAGGATATTACTGGGAGAAATCTATTGTGTTGTTCTATTAATTTTTTTTCTACGTCAATAATAATAATAATTTGTCTTTAATATGAGTGTATTTAGGTCTGTGCAGTCCTCTCTTGCAATTAACTCATTTGATGAACCCAAACACCCATTTCCTGGGCAGTGAATATTCTATCCAGGTGGGACTCGAACCTGCGACCCTTGGGTTAGCAAGCGAGGACTTTACCTTGCCCCAACTGGGGCCAAAGTTCTACAGTCACAGCTCTAAGATTAATTGGTAGAGTTAGAGGAAATGGAAATTAGGATGCAAGAAATGGCTACAAGGGTTATATAATCCTCTCAAATGTAATGGTAAGTCTGGTTTTAGAGTACAAATCTTAGGGTAATACCCTTAAATAAATTGAATAGTTCAGAGAGTGATGTGTGTTTCAAGGAACTTTAAAATTTGCATCAGCCACAGCTCTAAGTTGAAGCCCTGAAATATGGTTGTAATTACCTACTGTTTTACATGCAGCATTAAGGTAAATGTTAGAGACACTACCATCAATGCCTGGAATATTTCAGCTTTCTTTTCCTTAAAAGCGAGATTCCCATAAGACCTGTAAATTACATCAATTTCTCTCTTTACATCTCTTTTTTTGCTGTTAGAGGTTGAGAAAAGTGGCATTTTACTTCAAAGATTGCGAGTTGAGAGGAAATGTCTTGTGTATTTATGAATAAATAAGCCCAATCTTTGCCAATTTGAAGTTACTTGTATTTACCGTTCATTTTAAGATTTTCATACCTGAACTTGATGGATGCCTTGGATACAAGGCTTAGAATCTCAAAATATTTACAGCTGGACTAAAATATATTGTATCATTCGTAATTAACCCTTTTGGAATCAATATTGGCACTAGCCAATGAGGGTTTTCAATTCAAAATGAATGTCTGCCATAGCTAATGAGAATTTTCCAATGCAAAAGAATAAGTGCCAGCCAAAGCTGACACAGAGTACAGAGAAGTGGTCACTGCTGAAACAATGAACTGAGGAATGGGATTACTCTTTAGACCAAGCTTAAGAGGTTAGGCCCTTTGACTCAGCAGCTAGCTCAACCCTTTGACTCATCAGAAAATTCTCCTTACAGCATAAATCTACAGTCTACTCATTGTATTTGTATTGTTTTTTCTAAACAAATAGTAGTTGTATACCTAGAAACAGGTTTCTGGTGTTTTTCTGAGTGTTTGCTATTATTAAGTGACATTCTTACTGTAATGATGATTGAGTTCTCATACCAGCTTCTACATTTTGTCCACGGCAAAGATACATACTACCAGTTTTTATTAATGCTAGAATTTTGTTGAAAATTTGAAAAAACTCAGTGAAATACAATGAATTTGTTTTAGAGTATGTTATCGGAATATCCAACCAAGTTTTCTTTCAAATAAAGCACTGCCCTATGCAGTCAGTTGACCAAAGACCCATGGTGCAAGCAAGGCTGCCAGTGGGCTGGAGGGTGAAGCACCATGGCTGGAGAAGGGGCTGGCTGCCTGCAGATGTGGGTACTAACAGACAAATGGTGTACCACTATGATTTTCCAGCATGAGAGAGCTTTGCACAGGGGTGTAGGGGTAGTGCTCAAGCTTCAAGTGACAGGGGATGCATTTCCATAGCAAAGCTCAGACAAAAGGGTTAAGATTTAATCAATGTAGCAGCGAGGAAAAATCTTCAATTGTTTTAAGAAAATCTTAAACAGTTTTGTAACAACTGTAAATATGAAGTATAGATTGGTCACCGTATAATTCTTGGAATCATTGTTTACCATTGAGATGCTCCATCTCAAAGACCATGGTGGTGGGAAGATAAAGTCCCTGTGTATGAATGGTTTCTCATGCTCCTGGGTGGGAATGGTGCCTTCTTCAGCATGGATTTTCTCATAAATGCTGGTTGCATGCCCAGATGACGAGCCAATAATGGCTTATTGAGATCATTTGGGTTTATTGACCTCAGAATCATCTTACATACTAAAACAATGGATTAGGAGGAGTCATTGCTGAGTTCTTTAGAAAGTCACTAATTTTAAAAGAAGAGAGGTGCTGGTAAATCTTGCCCTAGGACTGTTTCCCTTCTTATGGTATATACTCTTTCCTTTATTATTTTCTTCCTTTTTTTGTATAATGCTGTCATTTATTCGTTAATAACTGTTAATTAAAATTTAGCTTGATTTGCAGCTTGTAACTTAGAAGTTGGTAATAAATGGAGGGCAAAACTTATGCTGTTTTGTTTTTAGATTTTGAATGGAATTTATGTGATTCCATTATACAAATGTATGTAGTTGTGCCATTATACATATTATAGCTGTTAAATAAGGAGCTCATTTGCTTTTCAAGTTCTTTAATTTAAGGAAAACACATATTTACAAGTAATAAACACACACATGAACGATATCACAGAATTATTTCACATGTATTCAATGCTTTAGAAAAATATACACTTCTGAAAAAATTTGAGAAATATATGTCTCATGATGAAAAATCTTTCAATTTTTTTCTGTTCCTCCTTTAAAATCTAAGGAAAATAATTCCTCAGAAATGTTCTAGCAGTTTTGATATCGGTGGTTGCTTTAGTTATACTCTAGAAAGGAATTGGTGAAATTCTCTGCTCTGCCATATTTGTTAGAAGGTGATTTTCTTTTTTGGAGCAGTGCACTTTGTTAGACATTGTTCTTACACTATCCTCTGTACAGGCAAGTCAATAAAAGGGCTGAAATTAAACCGATTATAGGGTTGGATAGTCTTGATGATGCATTGCACAGGTCACCCATGCAGAAGCACATGAAAACTTCCTTATGGTTCCACTTAGTGTAGGCACACCTTTCTTCACTATCTGAAGGGCCTCGTTGGAGGCAAAGCCTTTGAGTTGCCATGCCATAATCTGTCAGAAGAGAGGATAGTCAGTAAATACCTATGTTCATCTAACAAACTCTACATAAGACAAAGTACCCATATCCAACAACAGAATTTTGAAAATGTGTGCCTATTTTAGCTTTTCAAATTTCTCATTTATTTCATTACAAAGATATTGTTCTGTCTTGACATCTAAGAGACATCAGCCAGTTTCTTGTGCAATTTACTAATTAATTTAATCTCACGTTAAAGGTTTGTGTCAATGTCTGGCATCATTTGGAAATGTATGTAATGAAGGCAAGTTAACACTCCTGGATAGATGATGAAATAAGGTCATTAGCTTAATGTACTTGTTATAATCATTTTAATTTAGTTTGAAATGGGAGGTATATGCATAGGAATAATTAATGAAGATGGTGCATTAATGCTTATCCTATAAATGTAAATGATAATAAAAATTTCATTGTTCTCGTAGCTATAATTTACTGTGATAAGGTGATTATATTTAGCCCGTGAAACATTTTGAGGCTGAACCATTGCAGATCTTCTAATAACTTACCATCATCTTTGAAACTAGTTCCTCCCTCTAAAAACTTTCCACACCATCCTGATGCACACGGCACTGCCTGTACTCCATGAGTTTCATCGACAGAGGTTGAATTGTACGTGAATGGATCTCTGCAGGTTCCTAAATCCCCTCGAGAGCGGCAAGAAAAACATCTTCGAACTAGCCCTAGGAGAAAATAGATCAAAAGCAGTCAATGTCAACTCAACTTGGACAAACTGACAGTTGTGGCAGGTCTTATTTGCTCTCACATATGAAAACTAATTACTCAAGCTGAAAAGCATCTCTTGTATTTTAAGTACATAATACATAGCAGTAAATCATCACATTCTCTTCTTTGAATTTGCATTATTATTGCTTATTTGAACTTAATGTTTGCATTTGTCCTCTAAATTTAAAAGTTTCTTGTCCATGCTTGTCATGTTACTCTATTAGACCATGGTATTTGTCCTCAGTAACAGAATAGTTATTGGTGCTTAAAAGTGGTCCAAAAATCAACCATCTGAACTTAAATGTTTTTTTTTTTTTGGAATCTTATGTTTCATTTATGGGACAAGCTGTTGGTGGTATGATCCACATTTTTTGTCTCTGCACAGTTCATGAATCGATTTTATTGTAAGTGATATCGTTACCAAAATACCACCCACCCTCCTGTAAGTTTACGGGATACTGCGGGTGGATTAGGAAATTGTGATTGATGCTGATGAATCAGCAGAGTTTGTGCTTAAAGCAGCTGATATAGTGCAAAAACAGTTCGCACTTTGGAAAAAGGGCTACACTGCATTATTTTGTTAGGATTCATTAGCTGAGATGAATCGATTTTATTGTAAGTGATATCGTTACCAAAATACCACCCACCCTCCTGTAAGTTTACGGGATACTGCGGGTGGATTAGGAAATTGTGATTGATGCTGATGAATCAGCAGAGTTTGTGCTTAAAGCAGCTGATATAGTGCAAAAACAGTTCGCACTTTGGAAAAAGGGCTACACTGCATTATTTTGTTAGGATTCATTAGCTGAGATTTTTGAAATACTCTATCATGTGTCCTGGTTGTGTATCACCTTTGTATTGTAGCATTTTTGTTTTAGGTTGGCAATGTTCATTTATAGCTATGGTTTAAAGGACCACCGGTTTTCTTCTGTCATGGAAATGAAGTATTTTTGGGTTCGGCTCCAAGTCATTCTTAAACCTGTTGTCTGTCAGTGGAAGAATGTAGTATAATTTCCACCCTCCCCCCCCCATTTTCCTGAAACCCCATATGTTCCTCCTCACCCCCTAATAATTTTAATGGTCCACATTATGTCATGTCCCCCTTTTCTAGGCACCACTGTATGTAGCGCTGTTATACTCATGGTGGTTATATCAGGTGTTCACCTAGTAATCAAGTGACGAACCCCTCGGCTGGTTCTATCGAGTCCAGATTCACTTGTAGATCTATCAGTGGATACACAAGTAGCTCTTCAGGCTTGGGGTGATCCTTACCAGCATACTGCTCCCTGCCTCAAGATAGGGAAAACATGTTTCAAACGTGCTCTTTCACTCATTCTTGACTAATTCATGCCTATGCTGGGAACTCTACGTGATCGGACCTAAGCAGAGCACCCATCACTTTGGAGTAGAGCTGTCAGTATCCCATATTTTCTCGAATTCGTATCTGAATATTTAGAGTTTCTAGAATATCTCGAATGTTAGTGCATGAGTAATGACCATGCCTGATTAGAAAAATATGAAGAGTTTTCGCAAAGTTAAAAGTTTTGAACCAAAGCAAAAATTTTCATCAGCACTGCTCTGAAGCACACTTTGAAGAATGAGTTCTGCATTAAAATACACGCTTATTTATTTCGGAAAGACAAAAGCAGGTAGTGCGGGAGCGTAGTCAAAACTTAATAGTTAATGAATGGACGCTTCTATTACACATCAGTAAAAGTAATATTTCTGGAGTGTTAAATGAAATTATTAGTTCGGAAGTTAGGATTCGAACGAACGAAGAAAAAAGCGCGAAGATGCGAAATCTCGAATATTTTTCAAGATTGAAGGTGTTGAATGCTCCGTCCACATCAAAGGTCTGGAGACTTCCCTTCAACTTCTGCAATCCATGCTCTGAAGTGGATGGCTGTCGAATCTCCACATCACCTCGGTTTGGCTTCCGACACCAGTCCGGACCACATCTGTTGCCCCGGAATTGCTCGTTCGTGGTGATGATCGACATTGATATTCGACAAGGTCACTCCCTCCTTTCCGGAAGCGAGGGACGGCGGTATTTAATCCATGGTCATTTTCCTTGATTACGCTCACACTCTGAAGGATGCCCACAAGCCTAATTTTCTTTCCAATATTTACAGAGTGAGGAACTAGTCATATTATGATGCTTTTTCTAATCATGATGAGGCAAATTGCGACATAACTCCTTAGCCACGCTATGTGATCTCTGAAACAGTAAATGTATATCGTGCCACTATCTACAAGCATTGTAATTTGTAAGCATTAAGCCGTTATAGTTCTCATATCTTTTTTCAGGCTATTCGTTTCAGAATGAACAAGGTAATCAAATCAGATAAATAGATGCCATTGAATCTACTTAAATCAGCTGGTTTATTAGTCCTTCAATTACCTGGGCAAGGAGTGACAGTCTCGAATGTTCGTTACGTGCAGCCTCGCGCTTTATTATTTTTTTTATTATGCCTCTGCTACCGGAGTTCTCTTTGTCATTCTTTATATTCTATGCGGCACGTCAGTCCCGCTTGTCGCGTAGGTGGCAGAGCCGAACGGTGAATTCAATCAGGAGGCAAGCAGTCATCTATACCGCTCGGAGGAGATACGTGATTGCTTCCGTAGGTTGAGTTTGGCTCTTTCGCTTCCGTAGTGCAGTGCTTGCTCCACAAAGGCGGTTCTCAGCCTTTTCGTACCTCTTGGCGGCCCACTTCTCTCGAAAGTAAGACTATTAATTCGACCCTCGTGGCGTGGGAATGTGCTTGTCCCACTGCTGTCAAAATTTGGATGCTCTCGCGTACCCTTCGACCAAGGTTCTTAAAAAATCATAAAATATACCCTTCGCAGACTTTGCTCGTAAGTTACCGAGCGCGCACCTATGTGTTAAGACACTACGCTTGAAATAGGTAGAATCAATTAAGAGCTGAAGCCAATCTTAGGGAGGCAATTTTTAACACTATATTGGTTGAAGTAACTGAGGAATCCGCTTCGATTCCCGCTTATTTTTAGCATTCACCGTTGTACAACATTCTCCCAATGTAAATTTGGGAAGTGGCGGTGGGGATACTTAATTTTCTCTGTGAATGTTCAGTGAATGAATAAATGCTTACTTTGGTCTATGGCATTTCATCGATTGTATGTGGTCGGCTCATTATTTCTAAGCGCACCGTTTCTCCGAGGAATTTTATTTTTTAATGTTCTTCTTTATCTCCCCTTTTTTCCTATTTCTCTAGCGCCTAAAATGACTGTTCTCGTACGCCCTCATCCCGCACTCCCCTACATCCTCTCTTCTCTCTTGGCCTTGTATACTTACACGTCGTAACAGTAAATGTATATCGTCAAATTTCGCAAATTAATGTGCTTCGCATGAGTTGACTCTTAGTTATTTATGTGAAGTTGAGGGGTATTAAACCAGTTGAATTATATTCTCACCTAAGGCTTTATCGGTGCACCAACGACTGTCATCGATATAATTTCTCATTGGATTGTTTCAATAAATTATATAATATATATAATTAAGTTATTTCAGTGATTCTCACGTACCTAGGTCTATGGATGCAATTCGTATTACGTGTTTCACTCCTGAAACGCACGACTTTATAAATGTTTAACATTGAACTTGTCTCCCTGCATCAAATGCGAAAAATGCGATGTTATGCCGAAGAATTTGTAGATAATAGCAGATCGTAGGCATCCGTAAGCGCACTAATGTGCGTGGTGATACTAACCACCGACTGTTAGCTCATTGGTACGCTAAAGTAATTGTGTTACTTACTGGTTGATGTTGGTGTTATCAATTCGACTATTGGTTTACATTCGTAGTCTATTAAGGCCGCTTTACATGGTACATTTTATTGTACAAACGAATGTGTCATAGAATGTACAAGAAACTAAAGGGAAAAGAGCAGGTTCTATTTCCCGTTTAGTCATTCAGACAATCATGCAATTTTCCGCTTTACACAGCACAAATTTCCTCATGCAAGAGTTCATACATTCGTTTGTACAATAAAATGTACCGTGTAAAGCGGCCTTTTACGTGTGTTTGATTGCTACTCTTCTCTTTCGCATATCGAGAAAACATATACTTTCATCTACGTAAAAGTAACCCGTTCCCGAATGGATTTCAGCCGTCTGAAAATGGCTTTAATTATTGGATAAAATGGAGGTCAATTTTATTATTTAAAGGTAGGATGCGAATGAGTTGATAATATTTAGGGAGGGGTGTTAAAACTAAAGGCGTTGGCGCTAGCCTCCCAATAAGAAGCCAAGAGACTAGACAAAGGAGGTTTTAGAGTACGGTACGATATTGCGGTACGACGATTTATAATCCGTAAAAATAGGTATGAATAAGCTACAATACTAAAATATTATTACTTTTTCTTCTGGCCTTTATTCTTTACTATTCTTTTGGCCTTAATTTTTAAAAATTCACCTCCCATAGCGGTGGTTTTTCGATACAATGTTCACTCGACCAAGCTCGTCGAACATGGTTGTTAAAACATCTTTCAATTAATGCATTCGTGAGTCATGAGCCTCTGCTCAGACGAGAAATTCGTTACATTATTGTGGAAATATTTCTGCTTGAATCCTTAAATTTGTATTTCGGATGAGAATAACATTCTCACAACATATCTGCCCGTATTTTAGACTGTGGCAATTCAAAATGTGGAAATTTTCGGGAAAGGCGAATTGGATCATGTGAAAACTGAAATGTCCATTGCGACATCATGAGGCCTCCGAGAGAGCTGAACTTTTGGCACTTTCCCCTGCGAAAATATTCCTTTTTGTAATTTTAACGAAGTATAACATTGAATTGAATCTCAAAGGTCTTTTAGGTAGGCACAGTGTACCTAGTACAGCTTTCGCGACGTTCCCTTTCCAACTTAAAGGAATTTCGACCGCGACTATATGAGTCAGAACGGTTGATCATCCTGTCTATTGTCGTTGGAAGTGCACTACCTTAACTGACCTTACCTGTATGAAAGCCTAAGGAAATTACTTCATATGAAGATAAGTTTTAGACTATTTTCAATGAACGTTTTATTCCAGTTCAACTAGCTAACTGCTGCGCCAACGTCTTTCTCCTAACGAATTTTGACTTCAATTGCAGTTACTTGCTGAATAAGAAGGGAGGATGTGAATAGGCTACAGGCGTTAGAGATGTGGGTCTGGAGATGGATGGAGAAGGTGCGGTGGACGGAGGAGGAAGTGCTTAGAATGGTGGGCGAGGAAAGGAAACTGTTGAATGAAATTTGGAATAGGCAGGCTAGGTGGCTGGAGGAATTAATAACTGAAATGTCCAATGGGTGATGGGTTGCTCAAGAATGTGATAGAGGGAAGGATGTTAGGCCAGTAGGGAAGAGGAAGAAAGAGAGTAGGTTTCATGGACAGGATGAAGAAGAGAAGATCGTATGCTGATGCGAAAATGGATGTACTAGAGAGAGATAAGCCACTGAAAGTGTAGAAAACCGGGAGGAAATTCTCTGACTCAACAAAACGCACCTTTGACCGGTAGAACACTTACCATACCAAGGTGGGTGGCGCCTTGGTTGTAGTAACATTTAATTTATGATGTCAGTTTTCCGCAGAAATGACGTATGTATACAGAAAATTATTAATCTTCTCCATTCTTCACCCATTCTCACCGTTTAACGCATGTAGTTTTGTTTGATTTGCGTGAGAGCTAGTCTGGAATGGCAAGATTTCGCGGACAATTTTAGGTAGAGTACACGCTTATCTGAAAATTATAGATGTAGCATTCACTTCGTTTTACTGTGGAATGCCCTTAAATTAATTATAGAGACTATTGTTGCCTCTAAGGTCCCGGAAAATGTGTGTATTACACCCTTCTTTCGACTCTTGTCTCGTCCATACTCGTTTTTTTACGCGCCATCTGTCATGTAAGAATATTTGCGAATATACGCGTGTGGAGTGTCGTGAAATGTTTTAATCTTGCTGATGAATGTAGTGAGTAGCATGGACATACCCGCTATTTAGTGCTTAAAATTCGTGTCTGCGTAAAAATAGTGCCTTCGAATTCATAAAATTAATTTGGCTTCAATATACACGTACTTCACCCTGTTTAGATACTGAATTAATTGGTGTAATGAGGCTAAGAATTTTAAAAATGAATCCCTCTTGGCGTTTTGGCTGTATTTTCTTACTTGGGGAAAATCTAAATGATAAGTTATTTCCGGTAATGTGGTTGTGTTGATATGTGAGCTGAATGCCACGTATGGCGAACATAAGCGTTGATGATAGCACTCCTTTGAAAAGAACGGAATTTTTCCCACTCCACAAATGTGAGCAACATATAGAGAAAGAAAAATCACCCGCCTAGTCTGGAGTGAAATCCAGAGGGGAGAGGAGGCTTGGGTATCTTAATGTATGGTATGAGCTCCTGCCGCAAAATCGGGGAATCTGTGGTTCTTGTTCTAACCCAGTGTTTTGTATCTATGAGTTTCTCACATTGCGTTTATCTTTGTATTTTCTATCTATCTATCAATTTCTATTTTCTATCAATCACGTCCGACCCCGCAGGACCGCGTAATGTAGTTTTAGCGGATTATCCGTACTTTTAAAATTCAGTAAATTTACCCTCAGTATAAAGAGAAATATGTCTCATAATATGAATAGATAAAGACAGTTTAAAAAAAAACTAATTTTAGTAATGTACATTACTATAATCTTTGCTTCTTACCCCTCTAATTAATGAGATGTTTGCCTAAAAGTAGTAGAAATCTTCCGTGGAATATGATACAACTGCAGTAGATTGAAGAATTTATTTAGACTTGTGGTACAGCGATTCGTCTCTTTGAGACATTATATTTAAAAACAGTGAGGAATATCAGACGCTTAGATCGTGTCAGATATGTAACTGTTAAGTTCGGACGAATTCATATAAATTCATATAAACAAATGTATTCCTCACCGTAGTGGTTTTGATATAATTGCAATAACCCTCGGTTGTGAAGGTGCTTTCAGTGTGCGGCGTGGGAGAAATAAGTAAATCCTCAAATACAGATGCTTTATTTGTTCCTGAGAAGTTTAGCCATAAATTCTAGGTGTCTGCTACACACTATTACTGCTGAATTCTTAAAATATAATTTAAATATGGCTTCTGCACGAGAGAAAAATTCTTTCTCAAGCTATCTAAAATTCCTTACCCATCTTAACACTTGTGCTTCCAAATGTTTATCGAATAATCTAGGCGAGGCGCACCGAAGAGCATGACCTTTAGGAAGTCCGCATGTGGCTATACGCTTACCTTCTGCTGGATCAAGTTTGAGTGCGGCAGAGTGACATGGCTTAAGGTAGTTTGAGCGAAATATCATTTGACATATAAATCAATGAATTTGGTCTCATTTTAAAGAAAAATAGATCACCCTTCTCATGACACCAAAAATTCAACCCCTTACTACAGTACACTGGAAGATATTTGCCAAACAATACCAGCCCTTTTACATGGGAAATGGTACGTGTATGCACTCCAGAGAGGCCTTATATTAAAAATGAGGCATTGTCTACACTTAGATCTCGTCAAAAAATCAAGTGTGTAGTTTGTGTGTTTTCTCTACTATTTTTGAAAATTAATCATATCGTTACCGCAGTAAATTCTTCAGGATCTCAAATAACCTTCCGATTTGATGGAGTTTCAAACGTACCGCGTGAAAAAAATGAGTCAAGTTAATGACTTATTTAGATATTTTAATTTGATTACTTACAATTTCTGTCATGTAAAACTATATTATTGCACCATTAATATGGCAATACTTAATTCATGTGTCCTACAGCTGGTGAAATTGAAAAGTATAATTCGAATATGGTCTCTATTATGACTAGGGAACTATCTCACTCGGACTACCTTAAATTTTAAATCACATCAAACAAAAGTCTACTTTTCTTTGAGATTGTTTAGTGTAGAATTTATCGTATTGGAATTGATGAATGGATAGCTGCCAGGATGGAATCGCTGTCATGACGTCGGTTTAAGTTCTAACTCCATTTTCGAAGTTCCAAGCCGATATCCACCCACATATTACCCTGCTAGCCACCTCAAGGGTGTGTGGCAGGGGGGTGGGGATATATTTCCTGACGACTACCAAAACATTTTACGAAACCCGACATACTACGGTAGTTAAGATAATTGAAGTTGAATGAATGAAATACACGTCAGAACGGACATTACAATTTTTTCTACAAACGATTTGGGGCCATGACAGCTGTCATTGAGTCTAAATAGTTAGTGTTTATTTGAAAGGGTTCGTGGCTAATTATTTGATTATCCCCCTAATCAAAACCTTTCGTTTTAAATTGCTTATCAGTACAAACAGCACCTCTCGAATGCTTCCTGTACTATTTTTACATCTACATACTACCCCGCGAGCCGCCGCACGGGCGTGTGACTTATGTATCTTTGTGCACTTATGTATCCACTAGATACGTAGTTTGTATGATATAGATAGCATATGGTGTATTAAATACATGTAGGTGAAAATTCGCCTCCTGACTCATATTTGCAGGTTTTCGCTTATATATTAACCCTCGCAATTTCAATAACATAGTAGGATATAGTGTTCAGTGCATGCTAATGAGAACTCACCCTCTTGAATTGGTTTGCTAGGTACTATAAAATCGCAAAGTAGGGATGCTGGAAATACGTAAAATCGAAACTTCTAAGAGATAAACAATTTCCGCTCGAGAGATAACCCTAGAATTTAGTTTTGTGCTCTTTACGATTGGGCACCACCTTTCTGCGGGGTCTTTCCAACACTCTATGTACCGATATTTTACTACCATAGGGGGTGTGTCTGAAACCGTTATCAATCATCTCTATTGGTTTACTGATCGGTCTAAGGCAGATGATGCCTGGCGAGACGAAACTCACATTCCAGAGAGCGAGTAAAACAAGCCATATATTTAAAACAGTGGCGATTGGACTTTCTGATTCCTGCCACCGAATAGAAATTATCTGATTTCAAATATATATCACTGCGTGCATATTGCTGGTGTCATTGTGCACTGATAAAGCTGCATTTATACTATTTGGTAAATTATGTGTAAGTTTAGTGTTTTGGGAGAAGGATACAAGATTGAATTCACTGTTTGTGACAAATATTTCACTTAATTGCTATTGATCTACAGCCGCAGGCAGTCGCGCAACATCAATGATTCTAGAGGCAGTAGAATTTTGTGTATTTTAATCAGGTCTTCTCTTTATTTTTATCATTTCACTGTGTTTTTTTGTTGAGTAGGTAAAACTTTTGTAATGCGAGTATTGTGAACGTCTGCTTGGGTGAGAATGAATACCGACTGTTGTACTGTGGTCCAGGAATATTTTTGAATGCCGTTTTTATAAATATCTGGGATTTCGTTGGGCGCCAGTATTTTCACCATTGTTAGAGCGTAAGAAACAAAGATTCCCGAGTTTTCTCATTTCCTCATCACAAGTTGCACAAGATGTGTAAGGCGCTGCTGCCAATTGTCGTGGAGAAAGCCAAAATTCCTCGTTGAACACTAGTTGGCTCATCATTGCTCCACTGATGTGTTATTGAAGAAGTTTTGGTGCAAAATTATCAAAATTGTTCTCCGTGTTATGTAGCCAAGTGCTGTTTCCAGGGGCATGTTAGCATCAGCTTGGCGTCTTGAGTATCAGTGAATTGAAGGAACTATTATAAACGCCTTAATTTCTCTGCATTTGCCCGGACTAAAGTTTAAATTTTGTGTCGTGTAAAAGTTATGAAAAACGTACTCACCGTTTCCCGTGCTAAGGTTCCCAATGATAATTAGTAACACGATCCGAGACACGAAGCTCCAATCCATGGCTACCTATCAGTATTGGGCGCCGTTTCACTTCAGGTTTTGCTCGAGAGTATTCCAGAATATCCAACGTGCCACTTTTTGAAAACTTTTCTTCCCGAAATATGTGCCACCAGGTGAGTGCGATCACAAATGTTTTGATGTCAGAAGCCAGCTGGAGTTGAGGCTCCCTCTTCAGAGAGTCGCTGCTGAGCCCCCTGTTCCTCGCCGAGAAACTCGCCCAGGCCACGTCGGTGTACCGCTATTCCCCCCCTCATTCCAGTCCCTCCCCTCCGAGTTTCTCCTTCCGCTCCCCCCTTCCTCATCCTCCCTCCATCGAACCCCTCCTCCTGCCGTCTCCTCGGCGACCATCTCCCTTCTCCGCCATCACCTCCGAGACCAAGCACCTTCGTGCACCTCTGAAAACACCACGCCCGTTCGACCTTCGGCCTGTCCCGTGGTCCAGCCCAGATAGGTTCTTTGCTTGCTTCGAAGTCATATGTTTCGCTCTTGTCACACGAAGGTTCCCCACCGCAAACACCAAAATATCGGGTGTATGAACAGTAATCATGACCATCCGACGGTTATCTTATCGCAGGGCGATTGTTTTATTTATATTTTTTCCCTCTTCTTATCGTAGGGCGAATGTGTTTGGTTTGTGGGTAGCGTCATGCCATCAGTTGTTCATTTATTGATTTAAATTCATGCGATAGAAGTGTTCTATCTAATTACAGGCTCCTAAATATCGAGAGCATGGCCTGAAATGATGACTACCTTTCGTTTACGACATTCGGTCGGTGGTCCTTGACTAGTGGTTGTAAAAATTCATCATACCAACCATTACTCCATTTATCATTTGAAAATCATGCGATAGAAATGTTCAGGAAGGTCATCTCGTTCTCTGTGAAGTAGGAATTCGAAAAACAGGAAATGAAAAAATGCTTTTTCTACTGAATTAGAGGCAGCCTTTGTTTACTATCATATATAATGTGCAATTAATACAATCTTTTGAGTGACGTGAGTTAAGTTTTTTGGAAAATTTTAAATAGGTCTCCCTTTACAATCTGGAGGAGACCACTGCATAATACGATTATGCAGTGACTTTACGGAGTTTTTAATCAGTCCTCCAGTCATGTTAACCGGGTCGAATCAGATTTAGTTTTCATATTTTTCCTTAGCTCGTTTGATGAAAAGAAATCAGCGTCGATCGTTCCTTCGTTGAAGTCTCCGAGCGGTCGCCTTAACCTTCGGCATATATGATTCGTGTTACTCCCCGGTATGTGGCTGCGTTTCCAGTCCTGACGTCATGGTGAAAGGTGTGGGGAATGAGTGAACATCTTCTTTTGTATCTGATATCATTACATGCATTGCTTGGAGGCTGTAGGTGATTCAATTTCACATTCTCTGCCTTGAGTACTGTCTTCAAAAATATTCCTCGAAGTTGGAATAAATGGATTGGCTACTAGAATTTCATGTCTCTCCAGTTTGGCATTGTGTTTATGAAGCCCTCTGGACCGGCAAACACGACCCGTTTTTAAAGTCTCTCTTTGCGTCTAATCTTATATTTTTTCTATTTTTTTATTTGCACTCAACAGTCCTTTTGATCAATTTATCTTCAATCTTTGTCGAAAAACTTTCCTAAAATTGTATGACGACGGTGAGAGAGTGGAAGTCAAAGGAGCGTGGCGGAAAACCACAGCCTCTCCCTTGAGACGCGAGTCGTGAACGATCGACCTTGAGAGGTTTCCCTCTTACTGTCTGTGAAAAAAAACGGAATAAATGGCAACGGCCATATTTCGAAGCCTCCGTCGCACCACCATCCCTTTCTTCTCTTTGGGATTATCGTTTTTTCACACGGCTCCTCGATTGATGGGCGCCCAGTGGTGGCGAACGCAATAACAATCCTCTTTCGTTAATCGACTGCTCTCTTTGGCGTTCTTCAAAGCCCAGATCCCGCCCCGCCTTCCTCCGTCGTGTTCACTTTAGAGTAGCCAGGCGGCTGGAAGCGATGCCTTTGGGTGAACGCCACCACCACGCCGGAACAGTACGCGAACAGACAAATTCCCATGACCACGCCAAGGTAGACGTTGTGCCGCAGGAATTCTGTAAAAGATGAACATTGAGAATATCAGGATTATGAAGTGAGAATGCACCACTCTAGTTAGGACTCTCGAAGGGCCATTAATTAACATATTAATATTGACATTGTAGACGGGTTGATAGCACTTTTGGCAGTAATAATAATAATAATTTCTTTAACACTTACAGGTTTCCCCAATCACAAGTGTTTTAATATATCATTAGACGAACACAAACACCCAAGTCCTGAGCATTGAATAATCTTACCCTGGCGGGACTCGAACCCGCGACCCTCGGGTTAGAAGGCGAGGACTTTACCCCGCCGACTCCGGGACCGACAAATATAATATAATATAATAGTATGTACAATGCAACGGTATTTCAGGCTTGACTTTGTGGGGAATTTTTCACGTTAAACAGAGAAATGGTGATTTTTTTGCAAATTTATTTTTTCAACTAAGTAAAAAATTTGGCATTCCCTCATTTAATCCACGGTATTTCTGTTTGACCCAAAGCGCTTTTGACGGGAATTGCTGTATACTACTGTTATTTTACCGAACCGGTTCAATCGACATAGTTACGCAACCAAATTTTAAATGGAGTCGGTCATAATGTGAAATTAGTATATCATTTTGGATTTTTCGTTTCCTCGTGCCTCGACTCCTGTAAACCACCTTTGGCCATCCGTAGGGAAATTTTCAAGTGCATTGCTCAAGGATTTCATTAATGATTACGCATTCGTGTGTTATTATTGCTTATAAACCCCCAGTTTTGCTTTAATTCTTAGAAAGACCCAGTCCAGTTAAAATCAAGTCTATTCTCGCTAATACAGCAATACAGAAAGAAGAATGATACCAAAAAGACGCAACAACAGTATTAGCGTGCCTCGCTATAAGTTTGAGCCTCTTCAGGGCGTGGAAGTCTTTTTTTTGTCTTGTTCCTGGGGTAATTTACGCGCGGGAAGGTTAAGGCCCGGTATTTGCCGCCGGCAAACCGCAAAAACCGGAACCGCTTGGCTTTTATGTGGGTGTTTTCAGGATTTTATGAGAAAGAATGGTTTAAATTTGCACAAAGGAGATTCCTTTAGTAAGAGTAATCGTCCGGCATGATCCGCACTGATACCAGTCTTGGTGAGTAATTTACAAAAGTACTATAAGTTCAGGACCACGGACACCGAGTACCAGTCTATTTACCGAAATCACGAGTTCCTATCGTGTCTTCATAACTATATTGGCTGGTGTGTCGAAGTTAGACTCCCACTGTGAATGCACGGCCTTGTCATCCCGCCTTGGAGTCATCGGTGCGAATTTCAGCCCAAGGTGTAGTTTATCGAATCAGAACTGGTGTGTTTCAGAGCGACACAGAGAATATTACCATGACGCCTCACTACATCTATAGGTCTGAAAGAAGTAATAAAATAAGAGAGATACATTGCCTAACAGAAAGGTACAAAAACTCGTTATTTCCGCGCGCAATTAGCGACCACAAAAACTGGGCTCCACTAAATACACTCCCATAATACACGGCACCGTTTCACCTCCCAAAATCCTTCTCCCTTAAATCTTTACACGGATCGTGACCTAACACCCCCTCCCACACGCTTATGTAGCGACTCTCAGGATAGTATGTAGATATACTCTCCGGAGATTTTTGCAATTAAGGTGTCTCTAGAGACGATAGACGGGACCTGCTCCTTCTTTAATGTTTGTTGTGTTTCCCTGAGTGAGCTGAAAACCCTTTCCAGTATGTCACCTGCACACCCTATCGCAGAGGAAAGTCTATCTATTCTCCTTTGCCTTCACAGTGTGAAAATACGTGTCTGGTTCCTGTGAAATTCCTTGGGCATGTGGTAATTACCAGCAATGAGAAGGCCGATGCGGGGGAGGCTCTTAAAAACCCCGAGTTTATTATGACGCGCGTGCTCGTGAATGAAGGGGAAGATTACATTATGTACCATAGCCTATCTGCAGTGGAAAGACGCATGGCTAAATACTTGAAACTATGAACTACGCACAGTGAAACTCGCAGTGGCGGAGAGGCCCACTTCCGTATGGGGCAGTCGCGTGGAGGAAGCCGTCGGGGCGCGGTTGATGTTAGGTCACAGTACCATAGTACACTCATAACTCTTCACGGATGAGAAATTTCCTGTAAGCTGCGACGACTACTACCCCCTGCTATGTGTCAAACACACTTTGACGGAGTGCGACAAGCACTGGGTGGTACCCAAGAGAAGGGGCAAGCTGGTGCAACCGTCATTTTAGGTGACTACTCTCACAGCCGAATATCAGCCTTTATTTATAAATGAAACTGAACTTTTAATTCATTTATAAATGGATTAAGAAATAAAAATGTGTACAAATAATATAGAGTGAAGTAATTATTCAGATAAGTCCTATGTATGTATGATCGAACAATAGAACACTATCAAGCATGCCAAGAGTCATTTTAACGAATAATTTTAGTTTCAGCTCATGCAAAGGTTTAGGCGCAAAGGAACTGAGCTACCGATCCACCAAAAACAAATACTAATATTATTTTTCAATATTTATGTGGTTCAAAATGTTACAGTAATCAGCATCCAAGCAAGATATTTTTTTGTTTCTCTTTTTCGTCGTAAAGCCGATGGAAGTTATTATTGAACTTTCAGAAAAAATGTCCTTTCTTCTGTCTGTTTCCCAGCTTCATAAAAATGAGGAAACTAGAAAGAAAAAGTGCTCTCCATTTAGTTTTCCAGATTAGTGTGTGCGTTGAACTAAATGCCGAATGTCTTGTTTGGTCACTTGTTTTTCCACGTGAATTTATTTAACTTACGACCTGATTCCTTAGGTGGAACCTGAAGGTGTCGTGACGTGACGAAGCCCGGGTCGTAAGGTAAGTAAAGTTATCTGCATCGATATTATACCCTACAAGCCACCTTAAGGGGGCGTGACTGGGTGTGAGTTATCACCAACATGCCCTACGCTTTTCGTGCGTGGAAAACCAAGTGAACAAGTATTTAATTTTGAAGCATTTCCACTAAGCGACTGTAGATACCATCGATTTCCTTATGTCTTGTATTCTTGGTGCATGCCTAGCGTAATATTTCCTCTGAAGTGCGATACAGTATTGCGGTATGATAAATATAAAAATCGGTAAGATTTGATACACTGCCGGTTGGTACATTTCGATATCACTCGATATTAATTTTTGTAGGTGCGAAATATGCAACAACTCTGTTCCTTACTTTGCTGAAATTAGTCAAACGGGCTAGAAAGAAAAAGTGATCATGGAAGTCAAAAGTCAGCAAGTCAAAAGTGAGCAAGAAATATATTTCTAGCCAGAAAATATTTTAACAGGAATTTTTAACGTGGCCTTGTAATTATTGTGGTCCGATTCCTAGGGTTAGGGAACAGTGAAGGGCAGGTTTTGTTATGCTCTAAATTTATAGTATTTAACACTGCTGCAAGCATTTTAGACTCGCCGAATGGATGAACCAGAGGTTAAAAGAGGCCCGGTAGAAATAAGAAAAATTCATGGAAGATGGGGATTTGAATGGCGGTGGAAATCACTATAGGTACACAGACATGAACGGGGATCGGGAACAATGAAAGCCATGTGAACTGCCTCCGACAGCAATTTTAATGTGCAAGTACTTGTTCTCGTAGAGATCAAGTTACCCGGAAGCTCAATAAAGATCAGCATCTTGCCGAGTCATGCGGATCCGTCGGTCAACGCCAAACCGGGGAACCGCAGCGTCATATAATCGCTATATGACTCGCTATTCTTAACGATTGCGATGGGAGATTGTGCGTGTGAAGAGCTGAGATCTATTCCGTTTCCTGTGAATCGCTATTCTCCCAAAAACTGGAGAAAGGAGTAAAATCAATGGTTGGCGAATTCACTTTGTGGAAATTATGATTAATGTTAAAAATGAAACCACTTAGTTTTTTCCACCAATATCTTTAAAACACAAATCAACCGATTTCGGCCTTTTCAGGCCATTATCAAGATTAAAAAGACTTTGTAATCTTGATAATGGCCTGAAAAGGCCGAAACCGGTTGATTTGTGTTTTAAATATATTGGTGGAAAAAACTAAGTGGTTTCATTTTTAACATGGAGAAAGACTCGTGTGTCTTCCGAGCCAGCCTTTAGTCCTCCTATCTGTAGTCTCCCTTGGAGAAATGGGAAATACGAAGCGCCATCCGGCGCCCCAGATGGAAGATTCAAAAACGACCCCCTGGTTAAGTGGACGTAAGTTTTTCTCCCAAAAAGAAAAGTAGCATTACGACAGTGATCATACGTACCGACCACATGAAGTCTGGATGTTAGTCGCATAACATTTGTTGAGCGGTTAGTTGAGTCTTCAAAGTTCCCAACTTTCATTACTAAGTGGCAACAACCTGAGACTTCGAGCTTTGCTATGACACTTAATAAATCTGAGTATGTATTCCCTTAAACATGAATATTTGCTCTGACAATTTCATTAAAACAATCTTATGTCGTACCAGATGCACAGTTGGAAAATTGAGTCCCGAATATTAAATCAAAATTACGTTTAAAAATTTGACTAAATTATATCTATAATTATAACGTTCAAATGGACAGTTTTAAGGACCTGTGCGTTACAATTATCCTTAGCAAACCACTGAGGTAATACTTGTATGAAATACCATATTTCTGTTTTCATAAACCGTCATTTTAAGTCCATGGAAGTAGTGCGTAGAATATGAAATGGGCGCATATCGGTTTTCCGTGCCCGCGTAATCTACATCTATATATTACCCTGCAAGGCACCATAAGGGTGTTTGGCATGGGGTGACTTATCACCAATATGAACTATAGTGAAGAAATTTACTTTCACTAATAAAGACCACACTATCGGTATACTACAAATTCTACAGAAACTACTAAAATGATCCTCAATGTAACTCTGAAAACGGGACACAAGAGTCATGCATGAAAACGTGCAAAACATGGTGCTAGCACTACTCGGCAGATTTAGAAACATGCATTAGGGTGCATATGAATTAATCAGCTACACTATCTGTCAACTAACCTAATTCAAAGTCTTAACGCAGCCATTATGGTCTCTTATCGATCGCGGGAAATACGACATTTTAAACCTTTCTGTTCTATAATCTACTTCCCTTATTTTATTCTCATGATCTGGTCTACCTTAGTATGTTGGAGTACGTAATATATTGAAAACTTCATCTGAAAATAAATTTGTTTTGAATGTACGGAAAAGATTGACTCTAATTTTCAATCGACAGTCTGAAAGCGATTCCTATCCAAGTTGTTGCAAGAGGTCAGTAACACTGACGAGGCTACCATAACGGCCTTTCACGTATTCGACTGATCTTCTCTGCATGCGTTCTAACTCCGTTTTTAAGCCTGCTTCATAATGATCCCAAATACTGGCAGCGTATTATAAGTGGGGTCTAACAAGGGAGAAGTAGCTGATTTCTTTAACTTTATCGTCGTACTTACCAGCACTCCTTTAACAAACCAAAATTCACGATTAGCTCAACCAGTTATTTCCCGAATAAGTTTGCTCCACGAGAGATCATTAGTTAGTTTATCTCCGAGGTATTATACCGATCCTGCAGTCTCTAATTGGATATTCTGAACGTAATAACTGTACTGAGGGGAGTTTTTCCTTTTCCAGAAGTTTATTGCTACACATTTTTTTTAAATTTAATTCTAGTTGCCACGCAGCGCACCACGCTTGAATTGACTTGAGGTCCTTCGTTAGCGCTTCCTTATAATTATCGTTACGGATTTCCCTGAACACTACGGTTGCAGTCGTCTGCAAATAGTCGGGGGTTTACTGTCTACTACTTCACCAATATTGTTTTATATACAGAAGGAATAGAAGTTGACCTATGAAACTCCCCATTTAAGATTAAAGTAATGCAGGGATTGTAATGCGCAAATAATGATTACAACCGTGTAATCGGCATTGTATGGTGTGCACACATATGTATTTTTTCCTATGTTGTGAATCATTGTACGTTTGACCGCTTCTTTTATCTCATTTACACAACTGATACCAGAAGAATAATTCCATCAATTGCCGCCGTTTAATCTATGATTTGGTGTCATCTGTTGGCGTAATTCTGGCGTTTACCTTCGATTCTCTGGTGGCTAACAACCCTGCCTTTCCAAAAGGTTTGTGGTGGTGTTCATTCGTTTGCAGTTCAAGATAAATTTGCGGATATCATCCAATTGATTTTATTGTTTTTCTGTGTATTCTTTGGTATTTAAAATGTACATACGTCTTTATTTTTGCTCCATTTTTCACTCTCTAAATCGTCCTATCGATGCGAAATTCTTGTTTTTACATCGCTTTCAGGAATGTAACGCTACCTGAACGGAAATACAGGTCTAAGGCTTAACATTGCGGAATAGAATCAGCAAGGAGGAAAACAAACACTTTTGTTTAGACCCCAACATAATGTATTTCTATTTGGATTAAATGAACCTCACAGTACTGACTTATGTGTTCAAGTATGTGCAACATTTTTTTGTTCATTGGGCTCCTTGCAGTCTGAGTATCAAGTTTTTTCTGCCATTTTCTATAGGAGGAGATATCTGAAACGGTTTCTAACATCTCTGAGGTGTCAGTAAAAATATTAATGCCCTGACGGAAGAAAATTGTGGGGATTGAGATTTTCAGCTAGGTGGCTCCTCATCAAAAATGGCCCTGAAAACTTTGCATATCATAAATGTACTTTCTATACAGTGTTTTCTCAACAAATTATTAATACGTTTTTCGAGAGGCCCGATCTGCATTAACTCAATTGCTGGATGACCTTTTTTGATAATTTTAACCAAATCCGTTACGCTCATGCAAGTCTTTTACCTGGTATTCGTACCTTCTTCCCGCCTGTATATCATTCAAAATAATTATTCCCTTCCCTCTTCTTCCATTTTCGTACCGCATTCTTCCCTCCGTCAACCTCCTCAAAATGCCCTCACCCCTCCCAGTTCCTCCATCAATTCCTAACGCCACCACAAAATCTCACTCTATGCCCCGCTTGCCTTCTCATGCACTTCCTCATTTGTCTTTATTGCTGCTCAGATAACCCTCCGTATGCTTCTCTACACCCGATGGCTCAAAAGTTTCCAATATACGGAACTCCGTATAACTATTTCCGTGAAGACCAAATTTCCGAGTCGTGCAACGCTTCGGTCCGTATTAGTTTTAGATGTTCGCGGTTCAGTCGAGACCAAGTCTAACTGAAGCGAAATACTGTCTTCCCATTGCTCCTTTGCTTTCGCGGAATTTCGTGCGATTATAAATTCCAGTCTCTAATGCAATCACATAAATTTTCATATTGTTTTCAAAACGATAGTTTGTAATTTAGAAGGAGAATAAAGTAAAATGAAAACCCATTCAGCTCTTACTGTGTACTTCTTCTGCTTAATAGATGCGAAGTTGACGTGATTTCTTTACATGAAGCGCATAACTCTGCAATTTAGTTGATTTCAAGTGAAGGCTTGATTGGGAAAGAATCGGAAATTAAGTTTTCAAGTTCCGTGATTTCCCGCCAAAGACGCCTCCGGGACTTAACCTTCGGGAAGGTCAGTAACCCGCGCCTTGTTTTTGCGGCTCGCGTCGTTTCACTTGAGCGCGCCCTGTTCATCTCGAGCTCGAAGATGACTTATTTGGGCATATGCAGCGTGGGGTAGCAATTTGATGTCTCGTAAAGTAACAGCGCTTAATCCACCGTCTATTCCTGTCCTCAATGAAGGTTAACGACCAATTTGATTTCAGGAAGGGGAGGGCTACCCGCAATGCGATTGCGGTAATGAGAGCACCTACAGAAAAGAAATATAGAGTTTAATCAGGATGAATTACTTCATGGATTTCTAAAAACCATTTTACGGTAAATTAGGAAAATTAAATCAGATACTCGGGAAACTGGGATTAGATTGGCGAGACGGGAGACTTATCCGAACTTATATATGTCCCAAAGGGCTCATGTGAGGGTGGCTGTTAATCAGGTTGGACAGCAATAACTCACGGGGGAAAGCAAGAGTGCCCGTTGTCACCTTTGCTTTTTCACTTTTATGATGGGGAAACGTTGAAACAGGCATAGAAAGAACTTGATGTGGGACTCACAGTAGGTGGTCAGCTCATGAAGTCTGTTAGATTCGCAGACTATCAGCCGTTGGTTAGTCAACTTTTGAAGGGGTGTAAATCTTTGGCAGATGCTTTAGAATTTCAGTGAGGGAAATACGGGATGACGATAAATCATAAGAAAAAAACGGACAAAAACAGCTTTGGTGGTGAAAAGAGTAGAAGGACACAAATTGGAGCCAGTAGACAACTTGGGTTGTATGCTGAGCGTAAATGGACATGGTAGCGAAGACATCAGGGGGAGAATAACGTTAGCTATGGAAGCATTTAGTAATGTCCACTATCATTCAGTATTTGTTTTCTGTCCCATATTTGATAATATGTTTTATTATCTTCCCCGGATTTAATCATATGTTATTCTCTCTGCCCCCAATTTATGAAAATTTAAATGCCGCGGCATACGGTAAATAATTGCCCAAGTAGTAGTGGATTCCCGGGCGCGAATGCTTTTTTCGGCGCTTTGTAGAATAGAATATGTTAAGAAACAAGAGCTATGGAAATATGAATTTTGAAGGGATAATTTGAATAATTCTCCGCTTGATTTTCTCCATGGTTATCACCTCTAGCGTGAAACCTATGGCGTGGATATTTATTTGATATTGAGTAAATGCTCTTTTGAAAAAATTTTGACAATAGGTTTACCCACTGAGTTGAACTAAATTATCTCTTTATTTAATCGTTATTATAACATTTTTTTGATAAGCCTCTTCTTTGTGATATGTGTTGCTATGAAAAGTTATGTGCCTGAACGGTTCTTATGAAGATGTTAATTTGTTTCATGAAGCCTTGAAAATCTTTGTGGTATAAACATTTTTATGAATTAATTAACTAAACCGTATATACACTACCTGAACCGTTTATTAATAATAATACACAATACTCTGTATTGTGTATTATTATTAATATTTAGTATTAATGATATCCCCATAAGTACAGATGTTTCTATTATATGGCACTAATATATCTGTCATCCGAAAATATCTGCCCATTTCTAGAATTATATTTTTTAGCCTTATGGTTGCTTATGGTATTTTTCAATAATGGGGAACCGGTAAAATTGCTTCGAGACTCAACTATGTGCGCTATGGCTTCACTATGTCTGCCGTGAAAAATTAGATAAGAATACCAAATTTTCCCATGCCCGTGTAGTTAACAGGGATATTTCATTGTCTTAAATGATTATCAGATCAAATAGAATGCAAGGGCGATCAAAAATATTTAACCAAATCTTATCCAAGGATAATTTTTGTAGACTTAATTGCCTAGAAGTAATTGCTATTTGACATTCGTGCATAATTAAAATTACTGACGTTAATTGCCTCATTAATCTCTCTTTCAAGACTTGCTCTCAATCTAATGTCGGGTTTCTCTTCTTCCTTTCCTGAAATCCTTGCAGTGTTGCATTGCGAGGGGAAGAAAGTACTAGGACATGTTATTCAAATGAATGTATTTCTCATTCTTCTCCTTCCCTTAAGGAACATTGCCTGGAAAGTATGCACCGTTTACCCAAACTCCTTTCATTATATATTGACGAAGCCTCGTGAAATTAGTTTGAAAGTTAACCGTCTGTGGATTTCTCAGCCGGTAGTTATGACTTTAATTGGAGAACGATTATCAGCAGAAGCATGTCATCAAGTCGGTACGCGGGTCTAATAAAAATATTTTAAAACTATATTATTGTTATCCTATTTGTTTTCAATATCAGCTGATGTTTCACATGCATGTGCTCTGAAATGCCGTTCATTCAATTTACTTCAGTCCACTTCATAGGAATATTTTTTAGCCAACTTAGTTTTGGTATTTTTAGAGAGAGTAACTAGATTCTTCCTGCGCTGGGTGCAGGCAATGTAAGCCATTTTGCGCTGTAGAGACTCAACTAGTCTTGGACACAGTCTAAACAAAACTCAAGATTTGCGAATAATGCAAAAAGTGCTCGTGATTTAATTGCCCACGTTTAGCGATATTTGTTAGAACGAGCTAAATGTAAAGTGTATCTCTTTCTCTCCTACTTTCAACAACACCTGCCTTTACCGGTAGAAGACTTTAAAAAAGCTAAATTTTTAGAACCTTCTAAATACAATTGCACATCACTTCAAGTATATTGTTTTGTCCATTGTTTTCCTATTTCCTTTTCCCGGCATATTCAACATCTTGTCATAAATCTAGTAGTTTGAAAAAGGCCAAAGAGAATATAAAGCTAGTCCCTTTACTTGACACCTTTAATAAATCGGTCTTTCGAAAAGTATGTAAAAATCTCACGTATGCGTACATTTTCGAAATAGTCAAGACAGTAATCTTACACCAGCAATATGTATATATAGCAAATTGTATATAAAAATGAAAAGAGTAACAAGGGTTTCCTCGTTGCTTTTATTTGTACCCCGGGTTTAGTCGCGTTGCAATACCGTCAGGGATTAGTATGTATTGTTACGTTAAAATTAATAATGAAAACATGGTTACTCTTTTAATTCCTATGTGCAAATTCCTAAACTTTACGCCTAAAGCCGTTGAAATTATCGGAAGACGTTATCCCAAGAACGGCTCTTGCTATTTTGATGAGGCACCTTATCTCGAAATTTTTTTGTCGCGAGGGATTCATTAGTCGTATCAGAATTTCTTTGGGAGGAAATCATTGATCATGCATTTCCGGGAAAATTTATTAAGGGACCGCAAACCGGAAACGATTAGCCTAGGAAACTATGGAGACTGAATGTAGAATATTTTAAGTTATGTATTTCAAATGAGGTCAAATACTTATTTACACAAAATTACTAGCCAATCACTGATCGGTCTCTAGATTGTATAGCCTTAATTACTTTGTTATTGGGTTCAGAACTGGATTTCTTATGCATTTTCCATTAGTCACCGTTTTGCTTAAACTTCATCCTCGGCGATAATATTTTATCAATGAAAGTTTACATACATACGAGCGCAGTTATCTTTCTAGGTCAGGCTCTTTTTTTTTAGTTTCGTCCATTCTTACATGCCTCTTTCGACTATATTATAAGCATACATATGTGCGTACACTCTGTTCTATGTTTCACTCTCCTCTAAATATTGTTTAAATATTAAGTAGTACTGTGTGTAAACTATAGTTTTATAAACTATATTTTAGAGAAAAACTTTTATTTGATTAAGATGAAGTGAGATTAACCCTTTTAGATGATTTCCGCAGCATAGTTTTAATAGTCAACTGAGTCCCTTCAATTAAAATTATCTTTTTTAAGGAATGAAAGGCAAACTCTTTCACTTTTTGAATGTATGTGTCCACTCTTAATGGTGTCTGATTGGCAGTATTTTTGCCGCCCTTTTCTCGACCTTGCGAAGATTACTGCTCGGCGTAAATGACTTATGACAATTAATAAACATTTCTCAGTCCTTACCATCTCAGCGAGATGAAACTTTTGCTTTCATGCGAGAAATTCACTACGGGTATGTGAAATTGCCAACTCTTCAATGCGAAAATATATTAGGGCTATCCTGTGGCTTTTAAGGGGGAGGTATATGTTCCGTTGCATGCCTCTCGCCTATTCATGTAGCTTTTTTGAGAATAGTCATACATAAATGTATTCGCAATTATGTGCAGCTGTTATAATAGGAATATGAGGATGTGAGTGGGTACTTCAAAGTTATTTCTGACGAAGGTTGCGTTGCTTTTTTCCGTAGTATTATGCCTGCAAGTTTACAAGGCCAACTATAGTTGATAGTTCATAGTATAAGACTTTTTGTCCTTTGATACTCAATCCTCATTGCCTTATAGTTTACCGTGGATGGTATGGATAAAGAAGAAGTTAATTGTTGGGTGGGATGTGCTCGTCTATTAATCTTGATATAAAAAATAGTTCATATTCAATAGCGCAGTCAATGATAAATCCCCAAAGTTTTTCGAAAGCACATGCAATTTCAATCATAGATCTTTGAAATAATGACTTGTTATGTTTATCATAAAATATTATGGGTAGACTTTATAATTATCACTATTCGCGAATTTCCAAGCGAAAATTTTCTCAGTAGATGCGTAATTTTTAGTTGGCTGACGCTTTCGGCCGATTGATTTCATTCGCCCAATCGTTGCAATACTTCGCTTGGCGACCACAATCGCAGCGCCAGGCAGCGACGCTAGTGCCTCTTTAAAAGTTCAGTTTTGTGCTGCGACCATGCGGGCATGAATATAACTATTTGACTTCCACGCGCTAGCGTCACCGTGGCGTATGAATCCATCATGAAAGGTGACCGATCCACGACGCGCTCCCGAAACGATTGTGTGTACGTGTGGACTCAAGTGGCGAAGAGTTCGCGGTGGTTGTGGTCAGCCAATGCGATAATTCCATTCGTCCGTCACTCGAAAGTGCTGCTGAGAACCGTAGAACAATACGTGAGACCGAAAAGTTTTGGCTTCACGATAACAGAAAGAGTATAGCCATGCCTTTTCACCCATTACTCTCTATGACTATCTCGGTCATCCATCAGCGAATTGTTTTAATTACTTTATCGCGGACGCTGAGTGGAAAATAAGTATGTCTTGTGGAAAATAATTTTACTATCATTCGTCATAATTTCCAGAACTTCAAGGAGCTGGGCTTAAATTAATAGAATTATGCATGTGTCATATAGCATCTTGGTGAATGGTCTGTGGTGAAGTGTTGATTCATACTTGACTCTTGAAATTAGCCATTTTCGAAAGTAACCGAAAAATTGTTTGCTCCTGGACACTTAATAATTTGTATCGCTCTTCCCCTCTGCAAAACCCTGCTTTCAATTTTTAGCCGATTGTGATGTAGGTATATTGTTTACCAGAGGAGAATAACTACATTTCAATAAAATGCGAATCCCGCATTCGCCCTGAGAAAATGTCAGCCAAGACTGTTATTTACACTTTCGTACTGATAACCGGTGGAAATGTAGAAGTGTTTCGTATTTTGAATGAAAATAATTAAAGAAATATCCCGTTAACTATTGAAGTATTGAAACTGAGTGACTCAAATTTTAACTTTGATCAACTGAATAACCTGCTTTTAAAAGTTCCCTTTTGTGTTCAAATTTTAATGTTTCTAGTAACAAATTTTTTATGTCGTTTATCTTCTCCAGTTGGGGCACACAGCTCTTATATACCTACTGCCTCCGTACAAAATACTTGGTGAATAGCTGTTCTGTCACCTTGAAGGATCGTTAAAAATGACCCGCAAAATGATCGCATTTCATTCCCCAGCTAGTCATGACTCTTAAATGGGACTCATATGGCCATAATGGTAACTGGTAGCCTCCATCCTTCGCTAATGAAGAGTACATTTCAAATGCGTGGAGTGCTGGGGTTATATCTGTCATGCAGAATAAGAAAACCTGAATATGGGGTTAAATTAGAGCTGGAGTGGGAAAATTATGACTTTTGGGCCTTGTTCCCGTCATCGCTCCTTTTTATCTCAACCTACAAAATGTATCGAAGTCCGGTGAGTCCCTCGGATCAGAAATTGTATGCGCTCCGTAATCAGGAATGGAACTGAACCCACCGTATGCGTTAACTTTGACATTTTGATCAGGAGTATGCAGTTTTTCTCATCCACCCGACAATCAGTTGCTGTTTATGTTGGCGAGGAATCGTTGTACTGTTAATCTTAAGCTAAATCAAGGGGGATTGAGCTCTACAGCCTCTTAAGTTAATAAAATCTTAGGCTAATTAGAATTTCGTGCATGATTACAGAAACTGATGTCTATCGGGGCTCTCTCTATATTATTTATTCCACTCGAGACAGGATATGATTCTTGCATTTTTCTCATTTCATTTTAGTTTATTTTTTACTGAATTTATTACTCAGTTTATTTTCAACATAGCTCCGTAAAAAAATCCTCACGTACGGATTCTGACTCAATCATGGCTCTGCTGAAATTATATAGTTCATCGGTCCCCCATTCCAGTAGGACAGCGTTTTAAAGGAGACAGTCTCAGGTTTCACTTAGTGGAATCTTACTGTCGTGATAAGAGAGGACAAAAACCTACAATTCCACATGAAACGTTTTTCTAGCACGATCTACTTTTGATTATGTGATACCTCTACTAGTGCACAAGTGAAAATATTTTCATTCATATTTTAAAATATTACATGGAATTGCTTTTAGCGTTTTAGTCACTGATGCTTTTTTTCTATTCAGCGTCCAGTAGATGGATTATTCAGTCGGAAAAAAAATCTTGGACCACATATCACTGAAGTGCTTCTGTTTACGCTAAGTAAATCACCATCCTGGCAGTAATGGAAACGATCAAAGAAGTATATTTAAATTTTTTATCATTTATTTAGTATACTGTTGACTTGAGTTTTCAGCGCGCTATTCGAAATTTAGTTTTAATTCCATTTGAATATCCTTTTCTCGAGCATTGGGCTCAGCGTGACCACCTGGTATTTGTTATCAGCAATTATTATAGTAAGGAATGAATTATTTCGAGTTTAGAAAAAAAGCTATACTTATGCAATCGAATTGTTACAAAATATATAAATTTCCTTTAGCTACGTGTTAAAAAGTATTGACTTGCATGAAGCCAAATCAGAATTTTGGATTTTTTCTCTTTTACCTCCAGATATCGCTAATGAAATCACGTAAGCAGATCATTAGGCCAATCTGTCCATTAACAAAAATCGCTCCGACCATCTAGAGAATCGAAAGTTCTTTTTAATGCTACTAGAGAAAATTAACTTCGGTTTCCTGCTTCTGTTGACGAAGAAAAAATTTTATAATTAAACGGGGGACGGTTGTGCATTACATTTGCAACGCCCTCGCCTGATGGGACCGAATGAAATAAATAATTCTCGTCTAATAGTGAGCAATGACATAATCTTCTTTTAACCCTGAAATTAACTTCCAGTCGAAAATTCGGCGCTTTACATGTATGTTATTGCTGGTGTTAGGGGCATTGCTCGTTGACCTAGTCATCACAATGATCTTACTTCGGAAGGCAGTTTTACCCGAGGCATTTAATTGCACAATTGGATGTAGGAATGAATGCGCATCGAAAATTGCGTCGTGTAACACGGTGAATTGCCGGTGAATATTTGCAAAAATACATGAATGATGGGAAAACAGCCTCTGCTCTCATATTTAATGGAAACATTTTTGTTGCTTCTTTTGTGAGTGATTCGGTAACTTCTTTCCATGGTTTCTAAAACTTTCTCTGCATATTGTGTAAGTTTGGTGCAAATTCACCCCCCGCCATTCACGTGGCTGGTGTGGTGTTATTTGTAAGTTACGCTTCGACGCTCGTTTTCCATGTTGGGGGAACCGCCCGCATACTTGGGGAAGTTTCCACTCGAAATCTCACGCCCCCGGCGAAGCCCCCCCTGCCACCCCCTTGTTTCTCTCGAGTGACTTTTCGGCACTCACCGGGGGGAAGACGAACGGCTCCATCGCGCGGGCGCGCGACAATCGGGTCGAGGCGCGGCTTCTTGCATTTCCCTCCCTCCACGTTCCGACTCCCGAGGGTGGCGGTGCTTTAACTTCGCCTCGCGACGTGAAAACCTTCGAAACCACCGGAAGTGATGCGTCGCTTCCCAAGTTTCGTTGTGTGCTCGCGCGATGCTTCGTACCGTCTTATCGCGTAGTATTGTCTTAGTTATTGACTGAGCCGTGAGGCACCTTGTCCCCTGCGTCATCCCTGAATCCTCGCTGGACGATTCAGTCTCGACCCGGAAGAAGTTCGTTCGTATTTTGGGATAGGAGACGGAAGGTAAAGTCAAGACCGGTTTTCCATGTGCTTACTGCATCGACGTAAGTGTCCAGCTAGTCACCTCAATGCTACACCATGAGGTGTGGCATTGAGGTGACTGGCTGGACACCATGGGGGTGCCATTGAGGTGACATTAACATGCTCTGCATTATTACCGCTGCCTCATTTTTTTTACCAATCGGAAAACCACCTCTGGTCTTTTAAATTGGGTGTATGGACAATAACAACAAACGAATGCAATCACCCATGTCCTGGGCGGTGAAAAACGACCTAGACTGGTCTTGAACCCGCGACCCGGGGATTGGAATAGAAAAGAAACCTTATTTACTGTTATGGGACATGATCCCTTGGAACAGATTACAAACACATACCACTCGGGTAATCAATGCATGACATTTATTAATAGCATAATAAATCATGTTGATACCTTTAAATAAATAATAAGGTAGTCTCAGTAACCAAGAAATAATCATGATTATAATAACAATATTGTTCAATTCCATGGATCATAAAACTTGCCCTGGTCCAATAGTGGTATTGATCAAATTGTCAGTTGTGCTTCTTTTGAACCACGAGATTAGTAGGCGAGGACTTCACCCTGTCGCCACCGGGCCGACAGCTTAAAATATTTAAATCGATGAGAATCAATGCGTCATGTAAATACATGCATACGTCTTATAATCGTACAGTGAGCATGAGAGACGTGCTGAGTTAGAACTTATAACTACCTAGTAAATTTATGAAGGATGCTTTCGGGCTATGCTGCGTTTTGTTCATATTTAAAACATTAACAAAACGCAGCATAGCCCGAAAGCATCCTTCATAGACAAGAAAAGCTGCGAGAGTCTTCAAACAAAAATTACTTAGCATATTAACAAAGTAGTATAAAATAGCGAATCTACTTATAATGTAGACCACCTGTGGAGCTACGGAATCAATTCCCATTTTTGTGTGTGAATCTAATCCTCTAATCATTCGAAGAGATTTTAAACATGTCCGCTCTGCAATATATTTTCACATGTTTGTATATACGTTCGATCTATCGTAGCATATACCCATGACTAGTTTCGTAAAATGTTTTTCAGGTCGATATAATAAAGATAAACTTGGCAGTTATGAAAAATATTTAGTCTAAATTATTACCTTCGGCTTATCAGCGATTCCCATCAGAGAGTTTGAGGTGGGCCTGTAATACTAATTAAATTCTCAAGGCTATTTACACATCTTGCTGATATGCGATCTTCAGAAAAGCGACTTGGTTTTGGTACCAGTTATCCTTGACAATGAATGATATTGCGTGTTGATTGCAGCAGTGCTGATGCCACGATAATTTGTGGTTGAGATTAACGCACTCCCGCAGGAAAAATATTCTCATACGGCTACGGCTAATTACCCCCCGCCCATAAGCTTCTGCCGTGGCTCGAAGAGTAGAATGTGGATAAATGAAATTTTTCTCAGCCATCATGGACGTTGACTTATCAGTGGCGTCATATACTATTCCAATAAATGTGATTAAATGCGAATAAATTGTCTGAGGAGAGTCGCACCAATTGCTCGAATAACGAACGAGAAAAATTGTATTTCTTGTTTCTTAAACGTGTCTTGGATATCATCATCATCTTTTGTTGTTCATTCCTACGATTGGTTGATTGCAGACCTCCATAATTCCCGATCTAACACTAAGTCCCTTACTTCCTGGTAGCTCTTTCCATGTATTTTCCTCTCTATATGGTCCATCAACTTATTCCTGGGTATTACTCCGGGGACTTTTCCCTCTATTTTACCATAAATTATGTTCCTCACAAACCCATTGTGCCTCAGTGTGTGTCCAATCCATCTCGTTCTTCTTTTCTGCATGGTGTTCCATATGGTCCTTTCCTTTTCTACTATTCTTATTCTATACTACAGTTCATCATTTCTTATTTTGTCCGTCCATTTTACCTTCAGTATCATCTTTAAATTCCATGGTTTCGGGCTTAACTTAGTGAAAATCCATTATGAAATCAATTATGAAAATGACTTAGTAACTTTTCCCAGGTATTGGACTCAACACCTGAATATGCTAACACACCGTACGGTTTCAGGGTGAATTATGAATGTATGAAATGTATGTCCAAACTAGAACGGCATGTTATTATTCGGATGGTCACTAGAAGGAGTTCTAGAGGTTTCGATTTTACTAAAGAAAGGCCTCTAAAGAAAGGACGCCACACCTAGCGAAAAGCCTTACTATCATAAACCTGAATAAGTATCCCTTAAGGGGGTCGGGCGATTATTTTAAATTTACAGATTATAATGAACTTTGCGCATGGGTTCTCATTAGTGATATTTGTAAATAAAGGTGGAAAAATGCATCATACTGATATGGTTTTTGGTAATTAAATCCTACCTTAACTCGGAGTTTTATGGCACGCAACATATAATTCGTAATAGTTCGATTACATGTGTACAGATTTTTTTATAAACGCTAAATGCTAAATTGCATATTATTGAATTGCTGCTAACAAATAGCAAGTCGTCTCGCCGAATCCAATATTCGATCATATTATAATTTTGTCTCAATTTCAAATGTCGCGCCGAAAATTTTTATCATGACATACTAAAATTGAGGACAATTTCAAAGTATAATTCTGATATCGTTTCCATTACTGCCTGTGAGGTAATTACCAGCGTACAAACAGATGCACTCGAGTGATATGTGGTCCATGATTTTCTTTTCGTCTAAATTCGAAAAATTATTAACAAGTTCACTCAATGACCCACGATTGCCGCTCCAACCACCTTAAAGAGATTGAAAATATAACGTTTACGATGTGCTTCCAAGCCACGAGTAACAAATAGGAAGCGTTGGGAACCACTTTCTACTTCGGAATGATGAAGCCAAGTAGCGTCTAATTAACCCAGAAAGGGGATTTTTTAAAGAATCCTGGGCCCCATTGAAGAAGCCTCAATATTGACGTGCGTCGGTTTCCCACGCCTGGCGCCCGCGTCTGAAATGACACTTGTCACGCGGGCGCGGGTTCCTGAGGAGCGCTCTTGATGTCACCCTCTCTCCGCTGGAGGTGCGAATGAATATGTGAGAGTTGTGCCGTGTTTATAACAGTGGCATCGACAACCGTGGAGCGGTGAGTGACGAGTCCTCGACGTCCTGGAGATGGCGCGCGGCGTGTGTGACGCGTCGTGGTGATGCGCGCATCTCTAGGCGGATGTAGGTCGCTTCAATTTTCACGCATTCGCCACCTCACGATCGTCCGTCGCCCCGAGTGGGATGCACCGCCGTCGTCGGGTCCATTTCCAGGGCGCTTTCCCACACGTCCCCCGCGGTGGACGTCGCGCCGATGTAATACGAAATGCAGGCCTTCACTTTTTCTTCGCGGTTGAATTGAATCACTTCCTCACATTTCTCGGAAGAATGACTGACGCCACCCACATCTATATCTACGAAATACCGTGCAAGCCACCTCTGAGGTGTGTGGCACGGGGTGATTCCACACCAGGCATGCAGCACTCATTCCAGTTTCAATTAGAACCGCGCACGTTCCCCCGGATGCCAGGCGCAGGCGAAAAGCAGTCAGAACAATGGTACTCAGTCAGACCAGAAACTAGGAGAGTGATACGTAGAAGAACATACTACCATGCAGTACACTACTTAAGATACAACTACTGGTTAGTAACATTATTCGACAGATAAGTAGCCCTACAAGGTACTAAAACATGCAAAAGTTTATCATGCCGGAGATCACATGCGAGGTAATTAGCTAATTATCATGTTAAGATATTTAGCACAACTGAAAAAGCCTATTTAACCTAGTCAGTATCATAGAACTGATCTATCGCAACTATTATGTACGTTGTTGTATGTACTTATTGTGCGGGGAAAAAATTACATTTTAAATCTATCAGTTCTGCAGTCTATTTCTTTGATCTTATTCCTGTGATCGTTTCTACCATAATAGTTTGGCTCTTGCAAAATATGTTGAACGTCCGGCAAGAAATAGTCCACATCAAACTTTGGTCAAAGATTTAATACATTTTTCCCTTCGATAAGATAGAGGTTACCACCCTAATTCCCTCAACAATTTTGTTACGCTACTATGTTTATAATACAATTTTTAACAAGTCTATCTGCCCTCCGAAGTATTCGATCTACATCTGAAACTATTCCTACTTCGTAAGGGTCCCATATACTAGCGGCTTACTCCAAGTGAGGCCTCAGGGATTGACTTGTAGATTTAGATTAAACATTACTATTCTTATATTACTTACGAATTACACTTGCATAAATAATGTTTTTCACGACCTAACCTATTTGTGACACAATATAATCAGGCGTACACCAGAGAACCCAAGCATAAGCAACATAAAAGAAAAATAAAGTATGAGAGTAGGTTAGTCAGTTAGCGTTCGTTTTGGCCGAACTGCAGTCAAGGACGCTGTGATTACCTCCCCACCCATTTTCCCTCATTCCTCACTCCACCACACCAAGTTTTGCGGGTTCCCTGCATGACTCTGGTATCACGTTTACATAGTTACATTATAGATCAATTTAGTAGTGTCTGTAGCATTTGTAGCATACCCATAGTGTGGTGATTGTTGGTGAAAGTAATGTCTAGACAGTAGTACATGTTTGTGATGTGTCACCCCCTGCCAAACACCCTTGAGGTGGCTTGTAGGGTAATATGTAGATGTAGGATGTGAGGCAAGGGGTGATTTCACACCAAGTGTTCAGAACTCAATCCAGTGATGAATCAGAACCTCGCATGCTTCTCCGGACGCTACATCTACATACTATCCAGCAAGCCACCTCTAGGGGTTGAGTTATCATCATCATGGAATATAATGTACAAGTAACTTTTATCAGCATGCACGACACTATAGGTATGCTACCAAACCTACAGAAACTGTTAAATTAATGCATTGAAACTATGTAAATGAGATACAAGAGTCAATCAGGGATTTTGCGAAACGTGATGTTATTACTATGTGGAAGATAAAGAAACAAATGCTAGCCGTAGACCAAAAAGCAGCCTGGAAAGCAATGCGTGGATGGACTATAAACTAGGGGAGTGTTACGCAGACGAACATCCTAACATGCAATGCCATAAAATAACTAAGGGTTAGTATTATTAATTCTAATAATAAATAATGCAACTAAATTCTAAATAATGCGGAAAACAAAATTATGCCGGACATCGATAGCGATGTCAGTTATTAATAATGATGATAAGTTGATATATGTCCACGTGGTGCCCTGCAAGTCACCTCAAGGGTACGCGGCAGTTGGTGAATTCACATAAGGTATGCTTAAGTTGTAAAAACGATCAATCATACTATTATTAGCTACTAATTAACCAGGCAACCAATCATTACCTTCTACTAACTATTAATGCATTTCCCTCGCGTCCATCTCGTTGAAGATATTGGGACAATATAGTCGTCAGTTCCATTATTGGGCATTTGGATGGCCAAAACTTGTTAATTCAAAATCAGCGTATATTTGGAAAAGGCATGTCTTGCGAACCCAGCCAGCCCTCTTTCTTCGCGATATTTTTCCCCGGGATATTCCATAGATGTTATCTCCTTGGGGGAAAGGTTTTTACCGATAGAGCGATACTTTTCGGTTTCAAAAAATGCTTTCGTCGAAGTTCCACTTTCGAAATTACTTGTTAAGCTAAAGTCTATTGCATACATCGCGGCAAAATATACTGTATTGCAGATTTCTTGGACTGCCCTGGACAGGGATAGTTCTTGATGGCGTTAGTTCAGACACAGTGAAAGTAACAGCAGGTGTACCTGATGGAAGTGCCATAGACCCTCATTCCTTTTGTATATAAATGACATCATCTCCACCGAACCACCGGTGTTATTTATCTTTTTGTAATTTTGTAACCATTTTGCTAGTTTTTCATAATATTATTGAACTTGGTCCCCGTGGTATGAGTGCAGAGTCTACTCCGCGCGAGTCGAGCATTATTATAGAATCCGCATTTCCTGTGGAATCTCGATACAAATACGTCACTTTACAGAATTTATGCTGCAAAATAGATAACAATATGGTAAATCGTTAGACGGCTAGTGTCTGCCTGGTGTGGTGACACCCCATGCTCCACACTTTAGAGGTGGCTTGGATTGTACCATGTTGATGACGCTATGAAGAACGAGTTTTTGAAGATCACCGTTGCCTTGTCTCCGTGATAGTGATTATTTTTTTGGATTATTGATTCTGACTCGTATATTAGTCCTCTGTTTCCTGTGGAGGCATTTTCTGTTGTTTTCCTCCCTTACCTTGTATCTGAAAGCAAACATCATTTCCATCCGCTCCCATTTTCCCTCATTTCTGGTCTACTTCGTGTTTTGCGATACGTGATTCCACGTGTGTCGATTTTTACGCGCACTCACGGAAGTGATGTCTGATTGTTGCTGCTATTCAATGTTTAATAAACTTGAAGTGCGAGTGGGGTAAACGGAAACAGTTCAATGAAGTGACTGAATTAAAATAGAAATACTAAAAATAAGCCCTCTGTGCTTCAAAAAGAGGGAAAAGGTGTTTTGTGCATTTTGTTTAGGTTAACGATGTCCTATACAAAATGCGTTATCGCGTAAACTTTTTATATGATTTCGCTTCCTGTTATTCGGAATTGTACGAAATGTATTACTCTGAGAGACGACGGTTGTAGGCTTTGATCAAAGATTCTCACATGAAAACCGATGTTCATATGTTCTCCTACCGAGGACGCTCTGTCTGATGTAATGCACAATACCCAAACTCTCTTAAATTAACCCTAAACGATGTGCATTCGAACTATTAACGTTTACCAGACATTAAAGAACCGCACTAAAAGATAAGAAATTCGCCATAAGGCATAAAGGATTTACCTTTACCGTAGATTTTACCGTAGATTAGGATTCGTAAAAAGGGTTCTAGGCAAATGCGATGAGAGAGTCCGAGAAAGAAGCTATTTTACACTTGTCCGGCCTCATTTAGAATATGCCGCTAGTATATGGGATCCCTACGAGGAAGGTATGATAAAAGAATTAGAGCGCGTGCAAAGGAGATCTGCTAGGTTTGTTAAATGCCGTTATGATAATTGTATAAGTGTTACGAGTTTAATAGAAGAACTAGGATGGGAATTACTATCAGAACGCAGGTTAAAATTTAGGTTAAACCTTTTAAGTAAATTCGAAACCGATTTGTTCACAGATGACGTTAGATATATATTAAGAACCCCTGCGTATTATGCTAGGTTTGACCATATTAACAAAATTAGAGAGATAGATTTTCGTACCGATAGATTTAAAATGTCATTTTTCCCGCGTACCATAAGAGAGAACAATAGGCAACGTAGCAAAAGGGATAGGTAGGTGAAACATAGTTAGAATAGTCTGTAGTGCATGATGCATGTAATAACTACCAATAATCCCTTCCTTATTATGTAGATTTTAACCTGTACTATACCGTAGTAACTAATATTCTATTGTAATAACTACTGCAATTACTTGCAATAACTAATAATCTACTGTAGTAACTAATAAACTATGACCCTATTTTCTAGCATGTCTACATTATATATCCTACTTACATGGCGATAGTGCATGTTTGGTGATCTTCACCCCCTGCCACACACCCTCGTGGTGGCTCGCTCTATTACGTAGATGTAGATGTACCTTGTCCGCGATTTGAACCTGACTCTCCAAATCGCCGATCTGATGTACTTGGAGTAAACAGACCTTGTTACTGCTAGATTTTTCCGTGCATACGAGTACTTATTCTGAAATTACCTCTCTCAAATATAATTTGCGTTACACCAGCGATGAGTAGAATTCCATCTGTAAATCGACGAAGTACCGCGCAAGCCACCTCCAGGCCGTGTGGAACGGGGTGAACGGCTCGCTGAGTAGTTAATGAACCCAAGATGCACCAACATACCCTGAGGCATTTTTGGACATAATGACCTGGCTAGAATGCTACGGTCAATTTTGTATGCGAAATACGGGCTCGTCGTAGCGAATTCTACGGAACTTTGTGACCGTCTAAATTCGTGCGCCATCGACAGCCGTAGACAGGTGAAGACAAATTCAGTCCACTGTTATCTTCTAATCTCAGTTTTGCGATCGAATGGCTGCAATCGCTTTCTTCACTGTAAGTTGAAACTCTTAGCTTGAGTTGCGGAGCTTGACAAAACATTGCCGGCCATTTATAACCACGTATATGCTTCTTTCCGATTAAGTTTCATGGGAGAGTATATCACCAAGTGCTAAACTCTACGGCTGTGGAATTCAGGCAAAAATGGTGAACTTTCGTGAAGAAAACTGAATCATTAACACTTAAAATTCCACTGTCACAACCCAGTGAATGTGCAATAACGGCGGCATTTTTATACGTATCAATGTATTAATTTACATCTACGTCATACCCTGCAAGCTACCCAGAGGGTGTTAGGGAGGGGGTGCTTCCACACCAGGGATGCATGAATTATACGGCAGAACACCGAAACTACATTGAAACCAGCGTACCACACATGCAACGCTCCAATTAAAAATCTACTAACCAAGAAACATTCTATCGTCAATCATTCTACATCTACTTATTGCCCTGAAACCCACCCCAAGGGTGTTTGGCAGGCAATTTTGATGGACTTCATTTTGTAATCTAAAAGTATTACTGACTATTATTTAATTTATTTGAAAATGTTCGTAGGAGTGAAGAAAGTATAGGTTCGTGCTCTTGTAAATGGTGAAACACGGAAATGGCCTTGGCGGTCTCGGTACACCATACCTGGGCGATAGTGACAGTAGAAACGTTAAGTTTACTGTACGTTGCGCGAACGTTAAGTCATTAACGCTACTCTCTGCCTTTCCCCGTTTTAACGTGCATGCTGGCTGTGGTGAGAGAGGGGCCCCGCTGAGTGAGTCGATCTGCTCGGGTTGGATGCCCTTGCAATGGCAATGACCATTGAGTCATCAATGGAAGGCTTTTACCTGCGGTCTTCAGCATGGGAGGCAGCTCGATGGACACGCCCACCACCGCGGATTCCGCTCCGTCCACGGCGCATGCGTAATTGCCGGCGTCTCCGGCCGACACTGCCCCTATTAGGAGAGTGCCCAAGGCGTCGACGGGGCCTGAGGCGTCTTGACCGCCGCTCACTCCCAGGAACTGGCCGTCCTTTTTCCATGTCACGACCGAGGAAGCTGACGCCCTGCCGGGAAGAATGGAGGGTTATTCAAGGGATTACCTGAATTTATCTCATATTTATATAGCCTGGGGTTCCTCAAGTCCTGTTTACATGCATGAGTAGATACCAGAACGTTTCCAAGGACGCATGCTAAAAGCTACAACGAGAGTAAATAGCGTGGGAAACAGCTGATGGAAGGGCTAAGTTAGGAGCCACTTGAGAATCTGAGGATTAGGTTTTAAGTTCTACTTATTCTACCATTATTAATTCAATGCTAAGATTGGTTCACTGCTGCCGTCCTTCCCTGTCCCCCGGTAACTCATTCATGCCTTCTTGCTTTAATTAGTCCAGGAAATGAAACATTTCAATATACAAAAATACAGTTTGTTCAGATTTTGGAAGGTTTTTTAGGTTGGGGCTGAAATCTTAAATCCAAGTTGTTGACCGTAATCCTTAATTTTTTATCGAGAAAAAACATACATTTTTGGACTTTTTTCAGTATTCGACCAGTATCTTCTTGACTGAAATTTCTTATGACTTAATCTCAAATATAGATCTCTATGCTTATACATTACTGAGAAATCACTTTTCATAGAAACGCATTTTTTGGATAAATTAAAAATTCAATGCAGTGATTATATTTGCCAAATATCTCAAGAAATGACACTCATGCGAGGAACTTTATCGGAAACAATTTTGAAGGATATCAAAATGTCTTTAATCTGAGATTATGTAGACGTCTGTCTGTATCTCTGATGCCTTCGGAGATAATGAACTTTGTGATTTAAAAAATCAAAAATGTCAGTCTTTGTCGCGTAACACACAAAGTGCATATATATTCATGTTTTGCATGTTATGCTTTTTTAGGCACACATGTATTCCTATTGGATCAAGGTATGGATGTCGAAACTTGATGTCTCGACTCGTCGTCGATGACCCGACTTAATTTCTACATCTATGAGATGCCATGCAAGTCACCTATACACTGTGTGGCACAGGTTGATTTCACAGTGCCAAACTGATAGGCACGATGATTCCTTCTTTTTACGTAGCATTTGTGACCCAACTATAACGTAGCGGGACAAAAAGACAAAGTGAACTTACAATGCACCATTGTCTATTCCTCTTTCAATCTCGTTTAAATGTCAATCTCGTTTTTGGTGCGAAAAGTGGCTGATGGAACTAAACAAAAAAGAGCGTAGCAGTCAGCTTTTGGAAAAAGAAAAATTGGCCAGTTAGGGCTTACAGAATTAAAAATACAGAAATTATTCACGCCGAGTCTGTTAAGTACTTAGGAGTCACAATTAGTCACGACCTATCTTGGGGAAAACATATTAGGGAAATATGCGGTCAAGCATATAGGAAGCTAGGCTTTATCAAGAGAGTACTCGGAAAATGTGATGAGAAAGTGAAAGAACGTTGTTATTTTTCAATCGTTAGGCCTCATCTGGAATATGCTGTTAGTGTATGGGATCCATACGAAACGGGGTTGATATCAGGTTTAGATCTCGTGCAGCGAAGAGGAGCTAGGTTTGTGAAACGATGCTACGATAAGTTGGCTAGTGTGTCTGGACTGTTAGAAGAATTAGGATGGGAATCGCTATCACAGCGTAGATTAAATTATAGGCTTAACCTCCTAAATAAATTTCAGGAAAATCATTATACTGACGTGGTAAAAAACATACTATTAACCCCTTCGTACTACGGCAGATTAGATCGCGCCAATAAAATTACAGAGCTAGATTGTAGAACCGATAGGTATAAAATGTCATTTTTTCCGCGTACCATTCGGGACCATAACAGCTGTGATCGTCGTCATGAATAGTTCGAGTATTGACAATAGGCAGGCAGTTAATCTTTCTCATTATATTCCCCTCTTTCTTATTTATGCATGATGTAAATAATGATGTTCTTATTTATGCATGATATTTTGAATCTGTAGTAGTAGTCTTTGTATCCCTTGCATGTTAGAACGATTGGAGATAGAATGTTTCTTGGGTATTAGATTTGTAATTGGCGCTTTGCATGTGTGGTACGCGGGTTTTTAATGTAATGTCGGTGTTCTACCATATCATTCATGCATGCCTGGTGCGAAAGCACCCCCTGCCACACACCCTTTGGGTGGCTTGCAGGGTATGACGTAGATGTAGATGTAATGTCTCCTCCATTTTTCATAGTCGTTGTCTGGACACCCCCTGTCATACGTCCCATGTGACGATTCACAGAGTATGGTGCAGATATAGAAGGCTCATAATAATTAGACTTTGGGATTTTTGTGGAGAAATGTTTGCGAATTCTCCCAAATTGTCATGTAGTCACAATGAAGTTTTGAATCAACTTGTATCACGCATCTACTCGCACAAACTTTAAACATGCCTTTTCACTGGGGTGAGGACTGTGAACATCGAATATTCGCGACATAGGTCATTAATGGGGTGCGCAGTGCATTTGCCCGGTTAGGTAAGAGTATGGTGCTCCGTTGTATCAATTTACTCAGCACTACGACCCTTCCCGATCCGGAAGATGTTGTCGAATTTCAAGCTCACCCGACAGGCTTAGTGGATTCTTCTGTAATCCTTTCATTCTCTGCTAAATAGAAACGGACCTCTCAATGGCCTCTAGATCATTTACGTTTTTAGCGGTATTATCAAATAATAGACTCCAGTGCTACGACCGATTCGCTACAAGCACGAACAGACAATCTGCATGAGCATTATTTATCCGGGTGGATGTAGGTGAACCCCGAATTACTCCATAATTATTTATTCCTTTATAGCCATGGTCTTAAATTGTTCCTCCCTACTATTCGAGAAAAAGGACATAGTTAAATTTTCAGCCATACATTCCGTCTCTCGATTTGTTTTGCATTTTGATCTTACATACCATAGTAACTCGGATTTTTTTGTTCTTAACGTCTCCGTGGGAGTGATCACCCTAAAATTGACTCAGGTAATTTATCTGTTCTTTTGCGTACGCCGTGAACTTAATTCCATTCCTATTCTTCTAATAGCTTCTGGATGCTTCTAAACATCATCTCTTTGCTAACATTCGAAATTAGCGGCTCTTCACTGCACACTATCTAAATCTGATATCAAGCCCGCTTCCAAAGGATTCCAGATATTGGTCCCATTTTAGGTTTATCCGTTGCAAAATTCCGTCACCCGTTTGAAGACTAATATCTCGAAGAAGACTCGATCGATTTTAAAATAAAGTACATCAAATAAGAGATTGTTTAGTTCTGCATTTAGTGGTGGTATACAAAACTTTTTACCAAGTATATTGATTTCAGTGTGTACTTAAAAACAGAATTTAGGCACATTTTTCCGGGCACCGGACGGATGCATCGCATTTTCGGCTTCGTAATACGTCTACGCAATACCCAGCTAGCCACCACGAGGGTGTGTGGCAGGGGGTGAAGATCACCAAACATGCACTATTGCCATGCAAGTAGGAAATTTAATGGAGGCATGCTAGAGAACAGACTCACATGCAGCTAGGTGGTTAGTATCTACATAATAAGAAAGAGGTTATTGGTTGTTATTACATGCATCATGCACTACAGACTACTGTAACTATATTTCACTAAACTATCCCTTTGCTACACTGTCAATTGTTCTCTCTTATGGTACGAGGGAAAAATGACATTTTAAATCTATCGGTACGACAATCTATCTCTCTAATCTTGTTAATATGATCAAACCTAGCATAATACGCAGGGGATCTCAATATATACCTAACGTCATCTGTGAACATCCAATCTACATCTATCTACATCTACGTCATACCCTGCAAGCCACCCAAAGGGTGTGTGGCAGGGGGTGCTTTCGCACCAGGCATGCATGAATGATATGGTAGAACACCGACATTACATTGAAACCCGCGTACCACACATGCAAAGCGCCAATTAAAAATCTAATACCCAAGAAACATTCTATCTTCAATCGTTCCAACATGCAAGGGATACAAAGACTACTACTACAGATTCAAAATATCATGCATAAATAAGAACATCAATATTTACATCATGCATAAATAAGAGAGTAGAGAATATAATGAGAAAGATTTACTGCCTGCCTATTGTTAATACTCGAACTATTCATGACGACGATCACAGCTGTTATGGTCCCGAATGGTACGCGGAAAAAATGACATTTTATACCTATCGGTTCTACAATCTAGCTCTCTAATTTTATTGGCGCGATCTAATCTGCCGTAGTACGAAGGGGTTAATAGTATGTTTTTTACGTCGTCAGTAAAATGATTTTCCTGATTAATAACAACCGTAGTAGACATGAGCGATAAAGGCCAGCGCACACCTATCCTCTCGCCGGCTTCTGTCCGCTGCCTACTGTTTTTCTGAGGGGTGCGCATACTACGCCGTCCACCTTTGTCCGCCAAAACCGAACGACAATGGACTTGGGCCCGCAGTCTACGCGAGGATACGGACGGAAGCCCAGGAAGCCTGCGCATGCTATTCCTCCCGGGTTCCGTCCGCCTCCGACCGCCCGTCCGCATCCGCCAAATATTCACGACCGAGAATCCCGGGCGGAGCGGACGGAGACGGACGGAAGCCGGGAGGAATAGTATGCGCCAACTCGCGGAATAACCCTTATTTCAATTAGCCATTTATTTTGGGGGGGAGGAAGCGGACGGAGGCGGGAGGATAGTGCGCTGGGATTAACAGCGGTCTTTAAATTCCTCGTTGCATTTCCCAAGTACCTATTAATTTGGTGTATTCTAGCTTTCTATCTGTCTTCTGTCTTACCCTTCTATGTTCATATGTTGTATACTATATATGCTGTATATGTTCTATTGCTCCCATAACCTGTACCCTAATTTTAAAATTTGTGCACTCAAGATAATTGTAAAGTCGAATTTTGATAAAGCTATTGATTGTTGCCTAGCAACACAATATGTAAATACAACCCATAGCAAATCTTGTCTGATTATGTAATTTTCAAGCTTTCAATGGCCAAAGACTGTACCTAGTTAGCTTTAACTAGTTACAGGCCTTTAGCTATATTTACCTAAAAGATAGATTTTCCCGGTTTTATAGTTGTATTCTGTACATTTTTAACGCAGAGTTTGAATCCGTTGGCAAAATTACTCGATCAGATTTTGTTTCTGAGATATTTAAGCTCAAAAAGACATAAAAATTGCCATTTATAACGTTGGAATATCTCAAAATCCTGACGTGATAGGCGATTTTTGTGAGTAGATTCGGATTCAGCGCACAACATTACGTCAGAAATGGCTCATCGCATCAAATAGGCAATCTAAACCCTAAAATTTGCAGTCCTGTGTTATCGTTTGAGAAGCGCTTTAACGTTTGCAGTCCATGTGGGGTTTCTGAAGGACGGAAAATGAGTGTGCCCCACCAGCTAATTGTGACCAGTCATCTCTTTTACGTTTTGCTGACTAGATACTCCGAAGTCGTCGGCGGAAAATAGTGCTTTTTACTTACTAAGCTAACTTCATGAGGAAATACGCTGCGACAAGTATAATACCCTTGCAAAGGAAAATGCTTGGAGGAAAACTAGAAAATCCAATATGTCTTATGGATTGGGTTGGTGACATTCCATCTATGGAACATAAGCGGCTTCAGTATTTGTGGACGTAGGTGGAGTTAAATGAGATCACCAAAGAGAATGTGAAAGCTCGAGGTTTTGCGAGGATGCGCTCAGGCTTCAGTCACATTGTCAGTCGAGTACTAACGGTTTCTCAATGTATATTTAGTGAGGTCTTACAAATCCGGGAATAGGTTTCTCTGCTTCTTGTATTTCGTGAATGCAAGATATTCTTTTACTTTGATCGATTTGTACTGGCCCATGTAATGATAAATCGTGTCGCCGAACTTGATTACTGTCGTCGGCGAATAGTTTGACACTAGGGAGAAGAAATAGGCGACGTAGTCGAGGCAAAGGGACGGGGGGGAGAAGAGGATTCCTCTATATGGGCCCTTCTTCCCATTTATCTACCGTCCATTAAAAAAGTCGAGTTAGTTGAGTTTAGGAAGCTGTATCTTAAAGTAGGCTTAACCGATTTTAGCGAAATAAATTGCATTTGATAGAATGATCCTTTCTACGTGTGTTACTGTATGTGGAATTTTTTCCCATCCTTATATGCACATTGACGACATTTTAGTTTGGAAAAGGCATTTTTTTCGGCGCTCAAAATGGCCCGAATACACGTTATCGTCATTCTGTTAAAATTTAGGATAAAGATTGGAGAGTCTGATGTAAGTTAGTTAAACATGTTTTAAACGTGAAAAAGGAAATAAAATGTTTGTACGTTCATTTTTAGACGAGCTGTTGTAAAAGATGTAAACCTCGGCTAATTCTGAAACTAACGATGCGATAGAGGTTTGAGTTATTCCGTTTTAACCCCAATGACGCAAATATGTATATACATTAAAGTTAGTATAATAGACTGGTATCTTCAAATATTATTTTTAATTATATGTATTTTAAGCGCAGGGAAAGCATTATTTACTCTTTCAGGTCAAAATCTCTCCGCTTGAGAGAGTCATTGCGATACCCACTGCTGTACTATCTACTCCATTCGCTTAAGCGGAGTCTTCTCTGTCTAGTAATTCGTCTTTGCGGAATTCTCAGTGAAAATCTTACAACTTGACTGGGATTCTAACCTATTATTCTTGAATCCAGGCCGTATTCCCCCCTTTAACCTAGTGGCTCCCTAACGTTTTTGATTGTAAATTCCCCATCAACGACCCCTTACCAATGATTGTTACCCACATGGAGAAGAAGTGCTCTTTATTTGCATTTTTTCTATTATAAAAACCAAACTAAGCCATTATTCAACTTTTATCGCCTACCCGTTAACCACGAAGCACCTAACTCCCTAAGGTACTCATTCCACGGTTTTAGTTAAAGACTGCGGTCCTACTTGTCGAATTAATTTTTTTATTTAATAATGTTTTAAAAACCAGCTCATTCGACATTTACATGGGATTTTCAACAAAGTATAAATTAGGCTACAGCTTACAAAAGTGCACTATTCACTTCAACAACAACCTAATCAAGCTCAGAAGTTGAATATGTTAAACAAGTTCGTAGTCAGCTATTTTTCGTAAGGCGTTCTATCTATTTTGCATATGGCAACCGATTAAAGTAGAAACTAAAGTTGAGGATGATGGAAATAGGTTGCTGATTGGATAGATGTAAAGTGCCATTTTTTTCCGCGAACAATAAGGGACAATAATGTTTTCGAATGATATTTTCTATGCGATTCTCACCTTGGTCAGTTAGACTAGACTTTGTTATTATGTTTAATAACTTTTCAGTATTAATTATACCTCACCTCGCTTGCAATTTCCCGAATAATTTGTTTTCCCGTTCGATCATGAATCGCGCAATATTTGTAGGACTCAAGGCCAGTTGTTTCTTAACTAGTGCACTGAATATTGTCGTGTCCGTCAACCTAGCACTCTCGTAGTATCTGGTTTATCTCTGGTCGTATAGTAGTGTTTTCCTGTTTGTTTATTAGTCCTCACCTAGCGGCCTGGGGTGCGTACGAGTTCCGAGTGGACTGGACGGAGTATCGCATGCATGGAGTGGAATCAGCGGCGAAGTCAGCGTGGTATTCGCGGAAACGAGGATAACAGTCGTGGTGGACAACTTTTTCTTTGAAAACCTCTCAAACTCGTATATCAGCTTGGGTAAAAGGGAGAGATAAATGGGTTTGAGGAACGGATAAGCGTATAACGGACTTTAAAAAAACTAACAAGTATATAGTAGAGAGTCCTACCCATGGAAGTTACTCTACTGAAATTATCTTAAAATGCGAATAAGTCTGAGTCTTGCTATTATTCACTCCACAAAGAATGACCGAGGATTTTAATTAACATAGCGCAACGTGTTGAGGCAGGAAAAGGTAATAGTTATGCTCGTATATCAGCTGCTACGGATAAAGTGTTTAGGTGAAGACTTGACGCACTCCGCAGGACGATATCACTTTTTCGAAGATATCATATCACATGATATGATTCAAGCGACTAAACCTACTAAATAAACACCTTTATGGTAATCCATAAATATCCTCGCTTTCTCATGATAGTAGGAGTTAGCAGAATTGATTGTCTATTTGAAAACACGAATCGCTTTCTGAGTGCGGCTTCCGGTGAGCATCCTTTATTTAAGCGTGCGCAGGATACAAATGAACATAGCGGGGAAATTCTTCCTATTTAAATCAAAGGAATACTCATTAATTAAGAGTGTGCGTAGTAATATTTAAGCTCTGTTAAAGTGACTTGGATTTGCCTTGTAAATAGTGAGAGGGTTAGAGTATTTTCCAGCCGTCACTTGGTGTCAAAAACATTCAACTAAAATTTACTTATAAAAGAAAGCTATTGCACACTTTCAATTTCTGGTAACCGACCATGATTTTGGCTCTAAGCACCATTTCCAAGAATGAAACACTCTCTGTAGTAACTTTGTGGTAATTCATTGCAAAATGGATTTATTGAAACAACTTTCACAAATACAAACTCACGACCCGGGCTTCAACTGAAGATGACGCAAAGCGTTGAAACCCGGGTTGTGAGTTTGTATTTTTTGTGGTTTGTACAAGTTGTTTCAATAAAACCATTTCCAAGGTTTAAATATGGTTGAAACAAGGTTTTCAACCGTGAAAATTATGGAAAACATTGTGGGTCCATAGTGCCGAAACCACCGTCGGTTATTGGAAAATTTAAGTATGAATAACATTGTCTTCTTTTATTTGAAATGTTTGAATAGAAGGAGTTCCTTCGAATAAAGATATGAGACTACTTTGCTAGATAGAGATACTATTTTGTTTTTATTGGACTACACGTGGAGTGTGTTGCCAGCCTTTGGGACTCATTAGAGAAAAATTCAACGCGTGAAATAAACAACTTACAAAGGAAAGTCTCACGCCTCTTTAAAGCTGTCATTTTCAAACTGAGAGTGTAACATAGCGAATGGAAAGACTGAGTTTTGAAGCTACCGGCTGAGCTAAGTTCATTTTTAGAAATTCCGATCTCGCGAGTTTCTTGGTGACATGGAGGATATTATATTCCTACATTTTTATCCAAAATCTCTTCAAACTCACCGCGTTAAATCTGTAAGAATTGATAGAAGCGACAGAATGAGAGAGAGAGAGACTGCTGAACTTACAGGTACGAAAAATTCCTCCTTTCTTCGCATCATTAGTGAATTCAAGGAAATAGAGCGAGACTGTAATTGCAATGCTCTCATTAATCATACAGTTCTTCTTTCGTCCTTTCCCCCCTCCACTTCCTTCGCCCTACTCGCTCTTTTACATGGTCCCAACACCTCCAGCCACACGCCCCCGTTGCAGCATGCTGGGAAAAACGTTGATATAAAACAGCGGATTCTGTACATTTGTCTTCCTGCTCTATATTAAAAGGTTGCCCTAATTCTTGCACTGTAGCTCATTTTTTGCAAAATGTCCACATCCTGCGATATTTCTAACAAATATTCTCCCAAAGGGTGAAGCGCGGGAAATTAGGGTCAAAACCTTCCTCATAACTGCTCCTCCCACTAAGCCTTTAGAATGATTATATTAATTCTACGTATTAAAGTAGTCCGCAGATTATGGTTGATTAAGATGGAGATAAGATTGTATTCTTATCTCTGAATAGCCATAAGACTTCTGTACGAATCCTCTCATCAACTCGTCACACTTACTTCCTCTCGCGTAAAGATTTGGAAAGTTCGGAAATTGTTTTATTTCAGTGAGAGGGTAACATTATCAATAGCATTTAGCAAGAGATCAACCACGCCCTATCGTGAACATTTAATTCTTTTTGAGATTGAATCTATCCACTAATTTATAGTTTAAAAAACGCGTTCACTTCCGCTGTTTAGGGCAGGAATGGAAAGTGAAAATGGGTGGATTGAAACCTCGTTTTTTGACACAGGAATAATAAACTTATATTATCTGGCCAAAGAGGATATTTTTTTAACAATTACCTGTGGATAAACGTTACTACTCTACTAGGGATTAAGACTTGAGTGATCTATTTGTAAAACTTTTGTGATCCCGTAAATTTCATGTGGACCCTAAAATGTATTTGCTTCTCGGATATTCGCCTTCGTCGAACACATTCATTAAAGATTTACAGCGACCTGAGTCCGATGTCAGAATCAACCATAGAAATTCGAACGTCAATCGCATCCCTCGGTGGAAATCCAGATAGGGCTTCCTCAACAGCGTCCCCCGGGAAAGCATGAAATCTTTCATTTGCAATCGTTCAACTGAGTAGGAATTGAACTTCATCTCTTTGGGTCGGCATTGTTATTATAAACTTGCATTTACTATCTCGTGGGTGAGTGAGTCACGAGAGGTCAACGATTGAGGAGCGATAGGCTTGGGGGGGTCACCGAACTACGAAGGTTTACGATCTACCTCAAGGTCGGTCGATCTTGCCACGCACCGGAGAAGCGCCCGCGAGGTTACTTCCTGGAGAATATTTCTCGAGCAGCTAATTCAGTGGTGTAGAGGTACCCAACCTGGGAACCGCTTATTCATATACCTCTTTGGAGTAAGTTCGAAGTCATTTTTCGTAAGACTTCTACAGATTTTGCTAAAGCCTACGTATTTAGGAAGAAAACATCACAAGCATAAGATGAAGGAATTAAGATTGCAAGAAAATATAAATTTAAAATGCCATTTTTTTCCGTTTACGGTGATGAATCACTGTAGGTGCGATGGATCTATTCTATGAAAATTCCATACTCACTAGATGTTTTCCTCGACAGCGTCCCCCGCCACTAGACTTTGTTCTAGTGTTTATTGATTTATTGTTGTTGGTAACTCCTCACCCCAATTGATATGTCCCGCATGATTTGGTTTTCTTCATGAATTAGTGTCTCCTAGTATATATGGATAATTCATACAATAATACCGAACTAAAATTGTATCTTAACCTGTATACTGCTGCAAAGCATGTTCGCGCCAAAGTAGCATTTTCTTAGTTTCTGGTTTAGCCGTGCATTGTTATCCCGACTGCTTTTTGGTCTGCGACTAGCGGTCAGTGGATCATGCGATGTTGGATCTTGAACTAGAGTGAGTATTTCATGCGTGGTGTGGAATCATACCGTCCTAATTACCCGTTAGGAAGTATGCTTGGTACTTCGTAGATGTAGAACCTGTGGTATGCGTACATCTGGGGCGTGCGTGCCCGGCGAATTAGTGGAACGAGAGAAAGATTGAGGAATTAAGTTTGAATTAGCAATGAAAACGTAAATAACGAACCTTTCTATAATGTGAGGAGTGCAGTTGTAGGAAATGAGTGATCTAAGGGTGCGTAATTGAACAATGGTTGGTAACCGCAGCGGCAAAAAATTCAGGATAGTTTGATCAAAGCATTCATGGAAAATGACGTGAACTGAAATTAATCATGTTCTATTGCTTCAACGAAGAAATGCATATTTAGTTCCCATATTTAAAAGAATGATTTGTACTTTTCTACAAATATTTATCGTTAATTTACTTATGACGAAATCTTTATTTTCAGAGGGAATAGTCCTTAGTTTCCTCAGGCAGTATTGTTAAGCGTTAATGGAGAATATTCTACACTTTGTTTTAAATTGTCATCAACCACGTTACGTTCTGACTTTATATATCTACTTACTACCCTACAAGCCACCACAAGAGTGTTCGGCAGGGGGTGACACATCACCAACATGAACTACTGTGAAGAAATTAACTTTCACCAACATGCACCGCACTATGGGTATGCTACAAATGCTACAGAAACAAATAAAATAATCTATAACGTACGTATGTAAAAGTGACACGAGAGTCATACAGGGAACATACAAAACATGGTGTTAGCTTTACTCGGCAGATTTAGAAACATGCTTTACGGGGCTTATGAGTTAATCAGCTACAACACCTGTCAACTAACCTACTTCAAAGTCTAAACGCAGCCGTTATGGTCTCTTATCGATCGCGGGGAAAACAAAGTTGTAAACCTGTCTGTTCTATAATGATCTGATCTACAGTAGTATGTTGGAGATCGTAAGATATTGATAACTTTACATTACATTCAATAAATTACATTCAATCGTTTGATACGATATATAGCGTTTTCCTGCGCCTGGGAGTACAAGTAAAAGAGACTCGGAGACTCAAAGAATCCGGAGTAGTATCATGGTGGAAGATCTGATGTGTGTCTAAGGATGTGGATGGTAGAGATTAAGTGGACCGCACCGGGGTTGGAGATGCGCTGAGTAGTAACGAGGAAAAAAATGAACCCGTGGCCCACTCGGACGGGAACCCTCAACTACGCAGTGTGTGGCGTAACTTTTAATGCGCACAATTAAGTGCTGCTCGTGGACCAAAGGCGTAAGCAGACATGAAGAGCGAAGGTTATTTTTTTTATTTTTGAAAAATGTCATTGGCCGTGGGAAATTTATAGTCATGCCCCTGGAAGATGTATGAAAGATATCCTGCTTGATGAAGCGTGAGAAGATGCATCAACGTGGTATATACCATTCAAGCCACCATGAGGACGTATGGTTTGGGGTGCCTCCGCATTGAGTATGCTCTCACACCATCCTACACGATGCCTTAGTGTTATTAGTAATTCCACTATGTATATACATTTTCAAGTCACGTATCTTTCATGAAATTTCCTAACTATCGTTCTACTCACTCGGGATGGAACTGCCCTCGTGCATCACGGGAACATAGATTGAAGTGTAATCGTGCTAACTTGCATTTGATTCGTGGAAAATTGCACTTGAGAAGTAAAGTTTAACAGATTAGGAAACCGTCAACACCCCGAAGCTGATTCTTTTATCCGTAACGTTCTTTTTAGGGCTCGGTCATATTTAATAAAAAAGCCGATAACAGGACGGTATCGTGACCAACGATTAGTACATGCCTGGTGTGGATTTTCCCCTGCCCCACGCTCATGAGGTGACTTAACAGGGCGTCATGTGCATGTAGGGAGATGTCTTTGACTGAGGCCCTCCTACGCCTGTCCATGTGGTTTATTTTTGTTTGAAGGCGTGTTTGAAGTTTCCTGGCAACATTCTCAGTTAGAACGAAACGTTGAGTTCTAATAAAAAATGTTCTCTGCGCAGTAGAGAATTTCTACATTGGCTGATGGTGGAAGTGGTTTATTTTGTTGATTTAACTCAGAAAAGATTGTTGCTTTTTGAATATTCTAATTTGTATCCCATTGCGTCGGAATCTTTGGTGTTGGAAGAGGCGTTAACTGTGGTCCGACAGAAGTGTTAGACTTCTGCCCGTGTGAGTTTTACCGTTTTGCGTTGCGGCGGCTAAATTTAGAGTGGACAGGCGTTGCTCTTCCGTGTTTCCTCAATATGAAACATTTCCCTTCCAACGATTGACTCGTATCTTTGCGCACACGCGCACGCAACATTGATTGCGTTGCTGTTGCCCAACTGGTGTCATGAACTGAGAAGCTAGAAATACCACAATCTATGTAAACTTTTGAGAGGGCGCTTGTAAGGGTTTTGAACGTGTTTGCAATTGGCTGAGAATTAAGGCTGTGAATGTGTCTTCACCAGCCGATGACTCAGCCAAGCAAAATGTAAAATGCGTAAAATATTTCCGACGTCAGAAAATAATACCAGAGTTTTCCAAATAGCCCACGTTCAAAGAAACACGTTGCAACGTTTGATGACGTCACTTTGTTTACGTCAGTGTTTGTTTACATTATTATGAGCGGAGCTACCGACACACTCCCACCCGAGCACGAGAAAATAGTTCTTTAAGTCTTGGACTGAAGAAAAGTGAACCGCTGTTGTCGCAGGGATAAATGTGTAAATAATCCAATGTTAGATCAATGGTTGCGGAGTTTCTAAAAAAAGATGAAAAATTGAACATTGTCGTATTTGGAGGAGGGAATACAAACACTTGAGCGATTTAATACACCTATTTTTGTTTATGATAGACGTCAAGTTCGTGTTTTGAAGTTCATAAATTGTTCTCTTTTTAGTGTTATTATATCTTGAAACATCGTCGAGAATCATACCTTAGAATGTACACTGCAAAGTGAAATTAGTTCTCTTGTAAGTGATATCATCTCTCGAAACAGCGTCAAGAATTATGCCCTAGAATGTTAACTTCAAAGTGACGTCAAAAATGAAGCCAACTTGGCTGTACGTCTTTTTCAGCACTTCGTCAAATTATTTTTTTTTTAGATTTTCATTGCCACTATTGATTGTCGATGTTATGTAATTTTCGGATGAACTTGCGGTTTCAAAATTTAAAAAAATGTCTACTATTCAATACGATTATTTAAATGAGTTTCTACCGGCATCTAGGAAAGTGGTGACGCAATAGGTGTCTGTTCCTATTGAAGTGAATGGAGTGCAGGTGCGGATATGAGGGGAGATAATGGAGATTATGACCCCCCCGAAACCCTGGACAATTTTATCGAGTCCCAGAAAAACGTTTGTTACTTTTCCATAAAGTTGATTGAATTTGATCGTTATTAGCAATGCAACTTAAACAATATTTATTTGAGAGCACTCATAAGTAGTTTGTTATTTTTTTTGCTAACATTTCAACGATGAATGTAACCAGAACATGACGGAAGTATAAAATGCTACATGACGTGGCCAAAAATAGTAGTAATGGATAACTCTTTATTTGTTCTCCACGCATGCGCAATGATGCCGTGACGCTCACTAGCAAGCAAAGATTTTCCACTCCCATGCAAGGAACTCTCACATCTGAGTGAAGTCGCCACTCGCATTAACATTAGCTTAAGGTTAGAGGAGCGGCAATGTGAATGAGTGCACATTTAATAATTGTTTAACTCTGTCGGAAAAAAGTTCTTTCACCACATTTTACTTTAAAGCATATATTTATACTACTGAACTCACCATAAAAGGAAGTAATGGAAACTAATTAGTATTTATATTTTAATTTTTGCCTTAATTTAAGTGTGCTATGACTTAGGTTTTTGAAGCGGTATTCGAAATTCAGACTAAATAGTATTGAAGTGTGTTTTTTTCGAATACTGGACTCGGAGTGATACCTTCATAATTGTTAGCAACGATTACAACAAGAAATGTATTGTTTCGCGTTTAGAGGAGAATCTGCACTTTTCAATCGTTGCATTGAACAAATGATTGTAACTGGATGACACACCTGACTGATGAGTCGGATATCTGTGTTCGAATCAGTCATGCATTTTTTCATGGCGTATTTTATACCCTTGGAGTAATAAATCTGTACTTCTCTAATCGAATCATTACGAAAAAAATGACATGTGCTATAGTGCTGCTTGTTGTAATACCATTCTATAGCCGAAAAACAAAATTGATAGCATCCAATTTACTCACTTTTAATCTGTAGATATCACTAATGAGAACGCGGGTACAATTTTCAACGCTAATCTGTACGCGAAAAAACATCGCTCCAACCACCTTAGGACGCTACTGAGGTTACAAGCTGATATCACCGACAACGGGCATTATTAATATTTGTCAATAGAGCATTTATTTCTGATACCTTCATTAACCTGTCCTCAGGGAAGATTTAATAAAATGTCTTAGCACCTAGAATATGATTTAAGAAGAAAATTTTAAATCACAGGGAGGAGAACGTCACTTGACTGCTGTTTCTTTAGGCCATTTCGTCGAGGGCATCGCCGAGAACTTTGATTAAACCCCGTTTTACATTGGGCACAAAATTGCCCTATTTCGAGCTGTATGGTTTGCTCTATCTGGCAGGCAGTAATTATTTAATCAGAGCAGGGGCTATTTTGCTATCTAGCGTTCTTGCTTTCGTGCAAGCGTAAAGGCGATTCACCACTGTACACGACGCAATTTGAAATGCGCGTTCATAAAAATCAACAAATTGTGCTATTTCGTGCCCCGTGTAAAACGGGCTATAGATTTGAAGTTCTTCCTAGGTTTTGAGGTCGACAGTTGCTCAGTGATGGCATCTAAAACAGGTGCTCTTCATGAACTTAACAAAATAGTCTCACACGTTCAGAACAGTATTTTGTATAATCTTTTGGCCAACTCCTTAAAATTAGATTCAACCAGAAACTCCTCCAGAACTATGAAGAAAATGGTATCTCATGCCAACGCCTCTCCAAAGAGACGTGGTGCTTTTAATTAGGTGAAGAGGCTCGCGGAGCACCTTCAGTTGTAATGGAGGTCCATAATTAAGATTCAAAAATGCTCCAGCATAAAGTTTTAATTAGCAGGACAGAAACATCATTCGATGCGCCTTCTCAAATAAAAGCTCACCGAAGCCGAGAATATCCTCTCTCAGTTACGTCTCTTACAACAAGCAGTACCTACTTTAAAGAGTTGCTGTGTCACTAAGTCACCTCTTTCAAGTACGATAACTAGATTTTAAAAAGAGTACTGATGCAATAGAAGACATAAAAAGCGTGTTCCAGAGAAAGTGAGAAAAGGATAAATCCATCTTTAGAAGCCTCTATTATGAAGTACGGGGATTAGCAGAATAGTTAGCTGTCCATTTAAAGATACCAGACTTGTTTCCCTCCAACCCAGCCGTCGAAACCACCTCGCTGAATATTTCTCGATATCTGTTTATATACGACTTCCGGACAGCACCATCAGAGACTCAAAAGACAGACGGTCATCGTAAGTCATGAGTTTATTTTAGTCTTTGAGCCATCTTGCCTAAAGCTGAAATAGAATCATAAAATGAAGCTGCTGTACGGGAAAGAGTGAATATTTCCTGGATCGTATCCGACAGTGAGCTACTTCCATTACTGAATAGCAAGATTTCTTATTGTGGGTTCCAAAGTGGAAGCGGGTCGTGAAGAACAAAGAAAAACTTCCTCTTCCGGTTGTGGAAACATTGAAAAACTGCGACTCATCGTTTATCCCACCACCCACAAAGCTTTTTTTGCTTTGCTCCATATTTCCTTTTGCTTTCACAAAACACCGAGAAGAGGATTTAGATTTGTTTGGATCTATCCTTTAAAAAACATAGAAGTACGCTGGCAAGTTTTAATTGAAGAGCCTCTCATAATTGTTCACATATCACTTTTCAAGAATATTATGTTGTTACGGAGGAATATGTTTAATTATGGCTATTGGAGTATTTGTTTAATCATTTAGCTTTTCTGAAACATAGGCGTAAACCTGTCTTCATTTTTATCTAATTTTTCTCCATTTATTGTATTGCACAATTTATTTACATAGATAAGAAATTGGAATGAACCTTAGGCAGTTATTACTGATACTCCTTCTGTTTCCTACGGGCTTAACTCTCACATATGGGTGAAAATCTTCTACAGTTTTTAGTTGATATAACACACGGCCTAAAACTCTCCTGAATTTCCCAAAAGTTTCCGGGAGGGATCCAATACCCCTCGGATGGTCCAGTTCCCAAGACCATATTTTTTAGTTATGACCCCCTCTAAAATGTTAGTCTGTATCCGTCCCTGGTGGAGTGGATGACCATGCTTTCATCAGACCCGGTCTCCGATAACCTGGCTTTCCTAGCAGCCACCGCGGAATGTCGTCTAATGTATGCGCTCTCTTGCGCACTACCCGCGCTCAAGTAACTGAATTGAACATGAGGAAGGGCCGGAGCTGACAGAGTTGAGGGATGTCGTCTGTCACCCCCAAGAACGGCTTACCAGCCTCGCCGAGTGTGAGTTCTGCGTCGAAATTCCATCCATCGACACGTTGATATATGCAATTGCCCGCACACCGCTGCGTTCGTTCTCCGATACGTCGCTGCCATTGGTCGTTAACCTCGTCGAGATGTTTGACGCAACTCTCCGCGCTAAGTTTCAGTGGGCTCAACTCCACGTACGCCTTCTTGGATTGAACCTTGAAAGATTGAGGCTGAATGTCTTATATTTTAATCTTAGCATTAACTCCTGAATTTATTGAGCTACAAGTTGTTGCACATGATTCCTCTTGCCGTATGTATCTTCCTGTGACCCAATGGAACGACTTTGTTGCCCTTTCCAATTTTTCAATCACTATCTGCTACTCTCACTTTGCGCAGGGGGTCATAATATGTCTTTAGCATTTACGTGGTCTTCTGCCGAGATAGTGGCTTTCTACCGAGAAACGCCTTGATAAGGTGACAATAGACGCAGCATGTGTATATTACGGAACTAAGGAGATATCGTACGATACCAGTATCTTTCGAAATAATAGCGGATGTCGACAGTATTATTGCGGATATGGTGATGATAACATGCAATAGAGTTCGGCTGAACTCGAGTATAATCTTGTGTTACTGACGCCTAGTGGAAACAAAGGAACTTCGATGACGCAATAGTCAAGGCGAGACTGAGGCCAAAGAACAGCGAAATTTGCGACAAAGTTGGCCTCGTCACAAGGGGGAGAGAACGATGATAATTTATCTCTTCAGTTATAAGTCAGGATAATATTTTCGTTGCTAGTACGCGAAAATCTGAACATAGACAAGTTTATGTTTATAAAACTCGATGACTACAGCGGAAACATTGCCTAAATTTCCTTCTTTGCATTTGAAAATAGAAATATACGAGGATCAAGGTGAGTGAAGTTATGATTATGATAAAATATGTTTAATTTGCCATAAAAACCTATACTATAAACTTGTCTTCTAATGGTGATCTGCTTTGATGTGATGTGGCTTTGAAAAAAAACATTGCACGCCACGTTCTTTGCTTGCAATGAAAATCTGTTAAAATGCGGTCTTATACACAATTATTTCTATTATCCCTGGGCTGTCGTCTCTCGCTCAGTGAAAACGGCGTCACACAAATCAGATTTCGTTTCGAAATCGCGTGAAAAAATTTGGAAACTCGAATATATCAATCTTTAGTATCTCAGTCTGAATCAACATTAAAACTATTTTCCCACCGTTAGCTTGTACAAGTTTAAGGAGCATATATAAAGATTCGCATACTTTAAAAAAATTGTAAATTGGGGAAAAACCATACTCATATACACTGAAAGCGAATTAAACTCAGTTACTGGGGCTAAGTTATAGCTTTTTCATGGCAGCGCATAATTTTTGAGCTCACAACAACAATTGCAGTATTTAAAAAAATTAAAGCAATAATTAACTCTGATTGTGTACGGAGACAGTTTTTGCGAATTCATGTAATGTTACGAAAACCATTTTGAAACTGTCAAACTCCAATGCTGATCAAGAACTGCAACAGCCGTATCTTGTTTCTGCCTTCAAATCCAAATTCTTGGATAATTTCTTCCAATGACATTATCAAAAATGAATTTAAAAAATCAACGTGAAATTTTCAAAAAAATTATATTTGCTAAAAGATGCAACCATCTCAGAGGGATCGACATTGATTATGATGCATAAGTGTTATCGATGAAAATTTTAGTCTTGTCATAAATTACAGAGCTTGTGTCTCATACATATTCGTAGCATTTCCGTGATTCTCTCACTGGTAGTCTTTGGCATTCACCAATTAATACAATTATACATATGAAATTAATATTTGCAGCAACATTATTAGCGTTAATCTAAACAACCTAAGAATTGTGCTATCACTGTGGCTAATTTATCGCTTTATCGTGACATTTCGCATGTCACATGAACTATTGACAGTGAGTACCTCCAGTATGAGGAAAAAAGTACAACTTGGGAAAAATATGCCACGTGGACGATGAATATTGAATAAAAGTTGAAGAAATGCATTTATGCATCGCCATAATAAACTTATGAAGGCGATGCCTTGTGGTTACAGCCTTGTCTCTTTATTTATAGCAACTTCCTTCAAGTTAGCGTACGATGTCAAGCCCATTCCTTGCCCGATGTTTTTGAAGAATGCACCCCTAGGTCATACTCTTGGTTTTTATCCTACCACTTTACTTTCGAAGATATTTGTGAGGAACTGATAATGTCTCCAAAAATGTCCTACCCGTTTTACCTTTCTCTGTTATATTGTTTTAAAATCAACCTCTTCTCTGTCACATGGAAGACTCTTTCATTACTTCTTCTACCTATCCAGATTATTTTCGTCAGTTTTCTCCAAGGTCGCATATCCATAGCCTCAAGCTTGATTCTTTCTGCATGTATGATGGTCCATGTCTCAAAACGTCGAAACTTATTTATCAGTCCACCAAAAAACCAAATCTTCGCACTATATATCATCTAAACCTTAGTTTATTTACTGCGATATCAGCATATCCTTAGGCTATTGCTGGTGATGGGAATCCGTGTATTATCTCAGCGTTATCGGCTTATACGAGGAACCGGAATAGCATTACCCACAACAGAGAGAGAGATAACATACTATATCCTGGCGAAATCGTGTGATAGGGCGTCAAACGACAACAAATGGCAACCATACTTAAAGTAGCATTTTGGCAGTCGTACGATAATTCGCTATGTAACCAACAGTTATCCCACGTTAATGCGTATGGGAAAAAGTTCCGTTATAGACAGCCACGTGTGGAAATTTCTACTCCCATGGGGACTTTTATTTTCTCGGGCAGGTCCCCTTGCCTACTGCCGAGCAGTTAGTTTTAATAATTTATAGGAAATTTTGGCTCGGCAAGGAGCCAATCAGATCGCCACAAAGCTGGGCAAATGATTGTTTTTCCCCTTTTTTGTCGATGAAAATTACGATATTGCTTTCTCCTCTGATAATAGACCTTTTTAAACCCGGTTGAAAAATTCTGACTAAATATTTTCTCGGTCGGACTACCGACGTTCAAATTTTTTTTCCATGATAACTTCTTCTACAACTAACCGACCGGCTGATTTGTCATAAACTAATATGGAATGAAAGAAAAGGCTTCATCGTTTTGTGGTTAACGTGTCCAAAGATCATAAAACCGGGCCCCTACGAAATTGAATATATTTGGAAAATAGTGTATTATTACAATTTTGTTTAGGCTGCGCCCCTGAAATAAGTGTTCGATTGAAAAAGTCTTTTAGAGCTATCTTTTAAAAAGATTTCTCCGTGATAACTTGGGATCAAAGACGGCGCGCTGTGGCAAATTTCATCTCAATACGTTCACTTGTTCTTTGGATATCTAAATCTATTTCTACGTAATACCCTGCGAACCACCACGAGGGTGTGTAGCAGGGGGTGAAGATCACCAAACATGCACTATTGACATGCAACTAGGATATTTAATTGAGACATGCTAGATAATAGGGTCACACGCAGCTAAATGGTTAGTATCTACATAATAAGAAAGGGATTATTGGTTGTTATTACGTGCATCATGTACTACAGACTAACTATATTTCCCCTACCTATCCCTTTGTTACGCTGCCTATTGTTCTCTCTTATGGTACGCGGGAAAAATGACATTTTAAATCTATCGGTACGACAATCTATCTCTCTAATCTTGTTAATCTGATCAAACCTAGCATAATACGCAGGGGTTCTTAATATATATCTAACGTCATCTGTGAACAAATCGGTTTCGAATGTACTTAAAAGGTTTAACCTAAATTTTAACCTGCGTTCTGATAGTAATTTCCATTTTAGTTCTTCTATTAAACTCATAACACTTATACATTTATCATAACGGCCTATCGATATCGATGGCAGTGAGTGAGTGAGTCAGAGGTAATATCCTCTCATACGTAAATATTCACGTTTATATGTCCATGAAGGGGGTAAGCAGGAGTGAGTAAGCAGGTAAGAAGAGTAGTGAGGAAGACGAACTAAGAAGTGTGTGATGTGTTGAAAGAGGAAAAAGTCGTCGTGGGAGAATCGGAGAGGATAGAGGACGCGCTTGAGAGGTGAAGGTGTGTAGAAAAGAGTGGAAGAGGAGAGTACTTAGAAAGCACGGAAGAGGAAGGAGGATAGAAATTGAGAACTTATTGGGAGAGGCAGATGGTTTGAGGATCTTAAGAGAGACCTAGCGGCTGGTAAGTACATCTACGTCATACCCTGCAAGCCACCCAAAGGTGTAAGTAATCTGCAGAAAAGTGAGAAGGCGACCCAGAAGGCGGGAAGTTGGGGTCCGCACCTTCCAAGGATTCTCCAATCAGCTGGTGGGACTCGCAAGATAATATTTCAATAATTTTAAGTATCATCGAATTAATCCACCACGATGGCATCAATTCTACTTTCCGCTGGTTAGGAACGATTTCTCATTCAGGACAGTTGTGAGGAACTTTGTGAATCACTTGAATGTTGTATGGGTTCGGTTTGATATAGAGGCTACGGCCCACCCGAGGCACCATAGTGGAATCCCGGCAGAGGTGGGAATTTGTCAGAGTTCTCCCCATCCTACCTTGGGAGCCGTGTGAAGAGTACGTCGAGTGTATTAGATCCCTTTCTTATTATGTAGATACTAACCATCTAGCTGCATGTGACCCTGTTATCTAGCATGTCTCCATTAAATATCCTAGTTTCATGGCACTAGTGCATGTTTGGTGATCTTCACCCCCTGCCACACACCCTCGTGGTGGCTCGCAGGGTATTACGTAGATGATGTAAATGTATTACTCTGCTCTTCCTGTCCGTCGGATGGGATGTTAAGAGGTGGACGCAACGACACGAAAAGGCTCGCGTCAACGCCGGGTTTCTCTTATTACCCTTTCTACATTTCCTAGTAACCATTCCCTCCGACCTTCCTATCCACATGTCCTTAACGAGGTTGTAACGCGACTGGTTGAGTCGAAGCAATGTCTCAATTCCACCCTTTGGTTTTATTGTGTAAAAATACTGCTTCTCCTGATGGAATAGGTATTAAGGAAAAAATAATTTAAGGTTCAAAATTAAAATTTGTCGAGGAGTATAGTTTAAATGGACACCGTTCCCATTCATGGGAGCAGACTGCTTTGCGATTTCCATTAAGTTAACTCATTATAACTTAAGTCATTGAATGTTATGTTCTAATAATAGAAAAAAAATATGGCGGGTGAGGCCTAAGTTTTATTACCATTTAATGCCCCGGGAGAATTCGCATCGAATAACGGCCTTTTGTGGAAATGGCATAAAATTGAGATAGCAAAATTCTATTTCCTCTCCATTTTTCAACAATTCTTGCATAAACACGGTATAATTTCAAGTTTAATGTGCGGGAAAATAGCGTGGGAAGATGGGCCGTTGCTTTAATATCAAACGAAGGAGATGTTCTTCTAAAAGTAGCAAGAACATGAATTAAAAGACATGTTAGTCATTTTACGGGGAAGCACCATAAAGGGGCGAGTGACCAAGTTTTCGGTCGCCTCCCCAAAACCGGCCAAGCAGTCGATGTTCGAGGTCTTCAGTATATCTCAGTGCATTGAATGCGTTCGTGTTACGGTATCTCTTTCTCCCCCCGCCGTGACTCCGAGTTTATCCTCGAAACTTTCCAATGAGCGCGTTTCCCTCGTTCGTGGTCGCCGGGCTCTTCCTTCCGCTCGCATCCGGGGAGGGGTAAAAGAGGGGGGGGATGCCCGCCTCCCCGTCGACCTCCTCCCGCCCGGATCTTCGTCACCCATTAACACTTTCGATCGCGCCTCCCTCTCCCCCCTCCCCCACTCGCCCGTGCTCACTCGGACGCGGCCGTGACCGGTGAAGAGGTTGCGCTGTCGGAGCTTGGTGGCTGCTTCTTCTTTTTTCGGGCTTCAGCCCTCGAGTTGAGAGGGTCTGCTCTGAATAGGTCGGGCTTCCGTATCGGTCATCCGCGTTCGTTGCGGTGGGCTGTACGGGAAATGTCAATCGCTCTTCGTATCCGTTCTACTTTGATGTCAAATTTGTCTTGCCTAAGCTGTGAATCTCACTTTCGTTTTTAAAAACAATCCTCCTTAAGGTAGAAGGAGCAGTAATCAATAGTCATTGATAATACCTTTTAATAAATTTTTTCAAGTAAATTAGGAAAAGTTTTAGGATCACATTTCATTAAGTACACCTGTTTAGGCGGCGGAACTCACCAGACATGCAGTCCTGGAAGTGATAAAAGAATTATATTCTATTTTTTTAAATTAAGGCCTGTTATCACTTAGGTTTTCGGTGCAGTAATCGACATTTGGGCGTAATTTATAATGGTATGCGTTTTTTTAGAAACGCTAACTCGGCGTGACGCGTTGGTATTTGAAAGGAATAATTATGATAGAATTAAAATTATTTTTTTCGCGTTCTGAAGAAAAAAACTGCATATGTACTCGAATTATCACGAAAATTACCTCATGTGCCGTATGACAACGAGTTAAAATGGCATTGAATTGTCAAAAAATCTAATCAGTGGGATGTTTTTTTTTCACTTTTATCAATCAGTCTTACTGTTTCACGAACGAGAACGCGAATGCTTAGTAACGCGCGAATTCTGTGCTTAAAAAATTGCTCCAACCACCTTAACGCGGGGTCCCACAGCTGCTGCTGCATCCCAAATGTTAGTCTCCATTCCTCCCTGTGTGTCAAATGTCCTTCTTGCATATCCTTATTTTAAGTGCTGCTCATAAACTATCAATACAATTTACATCTGGTCTGAAAGCTACATCCTTTCTATTCAGCCGAGAGCGCAGAATTCCCCTCCCGCTACTCTAACTCCTTCAATTCGTATGTGATGTAATTAAGATACTCTACGTAATATTTCCTTAAAATTTAATGTTTATCGTATCGTAAATACATCGATTATCTACGTGTCGTATTTATCCCTTGCGCTTTTTGGGACTTTTCCTTCTGTATGTCCCTCTAATTATGTTTTTCACGAACCTATATTGAGAATGTCCAAACATAGCAGGTGAATATTTTTTTAAGAAATTGCCATGAGAAAAATTCGGCCTGGACCGGGAATCGAACCACGGACCTTTGGTCTGCGCATTGGTCCGGCAAACCAAAGGCCCGTGGTTCGATTCCCGGTCCAGGCCGAATTTTTCTCATGGCAATTTCTTAAAAAAAAAAACGAACCCATATTGCTTCAGGATTTGCCTAATCCACATGGTTATTCTTTTTCTGCAAAGTCTCATTACTACGGGTAGAAAGTTCGAAAAGTTTGGAAACTATGTTCCAAAAAAGTTGTTCTTTATCTTAAGATGTTCAATAGCTAGTGTAATCAATCACAGTGAAGGATTGTGCACGTTTTTTATCGAAGGAAAAAGGAATCGGGTGAAATTCAAGCGAAAAATATCTTTTAGACAAATCGCAGTTTGCTGTATTGTTTGCATTGCTTTCAGACGTTCGAAGTTGATCGTAGGTGGTAATTGGACATTCGAAGCATACCTACTGTGTTTTAGACTATATTTGGCTCAATGATTCTCCCGCGTGACATGAAGCGTCCTGTCGAGCGAAGAGAAAGATCAGGTGGCCATAATTTACTACTATTATTTACGACTATTTTGTATCCACTGTGTCTTGAGAGATGTTCGATTAAGTCGTTCCTGAAGATGTTTGTCGTAGTCTTTGAGGAACGTACAACCAATTATGCAGCTCTCAAAAGTTTTATTAATTATAATATTTTTCATTTAATGTCCTTCTCATTACTTTCGTAGTGTTAATCACAGGCGTTGTGCCACTCTTATTAACTGCTGATTATACAATCGAATTATGTAACTAAATTTGCTGTCTTTCGTCTTATCAAATGCCCTACCGAAGAAATTTATTCCGTAGTTCGGCTTCTTCCAAAGGGGTAATTACGGATTACCCTAATCTTGCCTGGATTTTACCACAGCCAAGGACTTCGATTCGCCATTTCGCCCATTCTCAGCTCAGAAATCTTTTAAAGACTGGCATTAGTTTTTAACTAGACATAGCTTTCATTAGACATATATCAGGCATTCTGAGTGCGAATTCCTGCGTTCTTATGTTGCACACTAAGCTAGTTTTACTCGGGGCAAGTAATTACACGATCCGATGTATGTACGAACATGCATTTTAAATCGCATCGTGTAAAGCTGTGAATGGCAAGAATACAAGAGCGAAAGTATGAATGCGATATGGAAAAATAGCCCTTGCTGTAATTAAATTATTATTGCTCGTTTGGTTGAGAAACATTAAGTTTCAAGTTGTGCAATTATACACTCCGTTAAATGGCCTTTAGAATATAACGCAAATGAAACTATTTCTTTTATCGCATCCCTCCAGTTGGGGCTGCCTGTGTGTATTTTTAATAAACAACTTAATTGAGAGGGCAGTGAAAGGATTTAATGGTGCATTATAACTTTTACTGTCGTATATATCTTGTGCTTGATGTCCATATTGCGTGTAAAAACCTATGGGAAAATTCCCGTCTTCATATCTTGTGTCGTATAATATTGCTATATAATGTCATTTTTACATAATTTATTTATTCAGTTTCACCAGCCCGTAAACTACGAAATGGGTAATTTAAGTCTGGTGTATCAACATTGAATGAACACGAACACACAGGCGAGGACTCTACCCTGTCTCCACCAGGATCTGCACATTCTTAGGAGATGAAAATGGTAGCCTTTGAAAATAGATTTTTTGAACCTTTGCCCTTAAGAAAGCCTGAATAGGGTTTCCGTCAAGACTGATACAGGAGGTGTTTTTTATAAAAAGGCTATGACGAACAGTTTGCATTCATAAAGGCGGGACCACGTGGTTGTTTCCGCAATTTGCTTAAAAAAAGAGGGATTATATTGTAGAAAATGGTTGGAAAATTATCCGCAACTTCGTTTTAATTCATGATAATGTATTTAAGTTCTATTGAGTCTAGTTGGACTCGTGTATTTTTTACTTCACCTTTTATCTTTGATTACCCTTTCGCCTCGTTAAACTAATGCTGAGATGGTAAAAAAGCAAATGCATTGCGGTGCGAGCGTCCGTCGTGTCAGTACGCTGTCGCATTATTAAGTATATTAATTACCCTGGGCAGACCAGTCTGAGTTGCTGCCCGTGTTGGAGTTCCACGAGTCGAAATCCTCCGCCTTCTGCCGCCGCGGCTGCGCCCGAATCCTCGTCTTCCTCCCTCTCCGCCTCCCGCTCCACGACCTCCGACATCTCCTCCTCGTCGGCATCCTTGCGCTTGCCGGCGATGCTCGACGGAGCGCCGTCGGAGACCGGGGGGAACTGCAGTTTGGACGGGGCGCCTCTTTCATCTGGAAAAGTGAGGCCCTTCTGTGAGTGGCGGTGACTCGGGGCTGAGGATTCAAGGATGGGTCGGGGAGGGGGGCTTGAGCGGGGAAAAGGGGGCGTTGTCTCGCGTGGTTCTCGTTTGGCGCGGAGTCCGACCAACCGCGCGCCCATTCGCAGTCGGCCGGAGGCCCGAGAAAAGGCGGGAAATTGAGGGGCCCAACCACCGCACCGGGAGACGCGGCGGGCCGGCTGGCGGGCTTGAAAATCCCGTCGCGCGCCCTCTGGTGGCGGATCGAAGTGAGGCGACGTGCTTGGCGGCAAAATAAAAGGCGCCCTGGAGCCGGCTGCGGGGGGAGGGAAGTAGCCCGCGTCCCGTGATTTCGCCTCGACGACGGGGAAACTAATGCTCGCCACGGAATCCGTTTACATTTCAATGCATGTGCCAATCTCGAAGGCATATGGCAAGGGATGTTGACTAGTGACGGGCAAATAAACATTTTTTCTACAAACTTTGAAGCGGTATATCGACTGATGAGGACGTTATCGGGCCAAAAGTGTGATTTTTTGCTGAATGTAACTATACCAACCGTTGGATTATGAGGCCCCAGATGTAAATATGTTATGTGTTTCCAGCAATTACAAAAAAAAGAATTATTAAGCTACCACGCCAGGTACTGCGCTACTAACGCCTACCACGCAAATCATAATTAACTGCGAATGTCAGAAGCCAAAGTATCAATCTTCTTTATCATTTATAAATAAATGTCTTCATTTCATAGTACCAAACATTATGGAAATTGATTAAATATAGGTATCGATTAATTAAAATTAGAAAAATAATATTCCCATTGATCAATGCAGTTTAGCCGTATTTTGAACTTGGCTTCATATTGTTACGGTAAAGTTTTATTTTATATTCACTCGTTAAAAAATTAACATGCGGTCAATCGCCCAGAAACAGCGATGTTCGCTATTTATATGCCTAATATCTTAATGCAAGTTTTTTGAGGTATCTTGAATATAACCCTTTAGTTATAAAAACTTAAGTTCTTTCATTTCGCTGTTTGCCGTATAGCGTTTTGTAAAAACGATCTATTCTCATGAGCAATACTTCGCCAACAAGGCGGTAAATCTATGTCAACTTTAATTTAGAGACTTCTAGCTAAAAAATATACTTATAGCTTGAATTCTATATTAAATACCCACAGTTTCATTAATTTCTTGAATAAATTGAAACGAACACGAAGTACCTTAATTTGTGACGGCAAGTTTCTCTGACTGTTTCTCTCTCTACAAATTACCTCTCCTTAAGGAGTGACCCGTATCGATTTCTTCTTATGCGCTTGGGGTGTTTTTTAATTTTCGTAATTAAATTTGAAACATTGGGCGTACAAAGTCGAAACGGACACCAAACGAAGTAAAATATGATAAATTTTCATATTCTTTCGTTCAAATTTTATTTTTAGTTCAAATTCGTGAATTTATTAATAAACATCTATAAAATTGTTCTAAATTACGCGTTTTTTGTGAAACGTCCCCTTAACCACTGACGGTATTGTCGAAGCCTAGTCTGTCTTCTGTAGGGAGAAAAAAGGGGAAGAAGGAAGAGACGGCGCTGGCTTCCCCGCTCAACAGCATTTTGGCCCTTATAGCGTCAGTTCAAGCGAATTTCCTAAACTCCTCGACGGGACGATAACGTCTAGTTAGCAAGCAGAATGAAAACACGTCGGGAGAGCCCTATGTGAGCCGGGACAACATCTGGACTGGTTAATCCACCAACACCATTTGCGCGCATTATTCGTAATGTTTTATAGCTTTTATTTCAATGGAAGCATTCTCGATAATAGCACACATCTTAGATGGAGTCTCACACATCTTAGAATTTAGGAGGATGAAAGATTGTCGCATAAACAGTAGGATGGTGGTATTTTGTATGCATTGATGACCGTGTATGGGATTAAATACTACTCGGGATGGTACATTGTAGGTATGAATGACTTTACATAAATAGATCAGAAATTTTGTGTTTTCAGAATTAAGACATGAGTACGAGTCGTTTAACATTCGAAACGTATGAATTTTTCCGCGCAGGAGATTCTAACATTGTGAAAACGGCTTCGGCTTCAGGGAATTTAATATTTTTTCATGGTAAATCATTATTATCCAAGAATCACAAAATATGGAACCTACAATTTTTGCACATTAAAAAAAAATGTCTATTAGGAAATAATAGGCATCTTTCTATGCATAAAATATAATTCAGTCATGCTAGACGGGGACGGGATACTCGTTAGTCAATGAAGTTTTATAACACTGTTTAAACAAAAAAATAACAATAAATTTGCCTGAGTTGGGGTTAAAATTATTTTATAAGTATATGCCGACATTTTTCCATATTGTTTGGCATCTTCAGGGCTTTTACATACTATAATACGTTTGGTAAATTTACTCTATGGATTATTTGCCACAATTTTATCTAAAATGCCTCTGGAATTATGTAAAAGAAACTTGCCTTAAATTTCGATATTTGTTATTGTATTTAAAAGCACTGAAGATGTCAAAATATTCGGCCAAATATTGGTGTTGACGTATAAAATAATTTTCACCACAACTCGCAAAATATTATTGTCATTCATTACAATTTTTCGCTGAACTTCTCTGTCTTACAGTGTACTGCATGATCGGGAAGTAGTGATGAACCTCCATGAACATGAATAGGTATGTTTCATATGATTATGTTTAACATAGCTGTAGTAAACATGAAGTAAGGCGTGTAAGATACTGTATATATTATAGGCATGCGACTTATGCTATTAATTAAAATAGAGGCATTTATTCTGCGATGTAATTTTACATATATTTAAAGATTTATTTCAACGTTTATCACACTCACTCGCTTTAATGCAAACTCCTTGGCACTTCTCGACTTGGATAAAATCTGGCACCTCGCGTAGCATATCAGTGATATGAGGTGGAATCCCCTCCAGCCTTAGGATGTTCACCGATCTGCACGAATATATTGGAGTCTTACGAAACATTTCCTGCACTGGAAGTTTAACTTCGTCTGAAGGTCGAATTTCATTTTCACCATTTGCGTCCTCTTCTGTTATGTTTGGGCTGGTTTTGATGTCAGCAATCAGCACGTCAGAATTTGTTTGTCGCCGAACTATTGTATCACCTCTGTCCTGTGCGAGTAGAAATGTTATTGAACATATGAATTTTGTGAGAGGTGGCAACGTTTCAATAATTTAAGTATCCGTTTTGTAAAATATGCAGGGGCTGCTCCAGACCAGATGTACGGGGGGAGGACTGCAAATAGCGGCTCAGGGGATGTGTAATGCCACTCAGGAAGAGGTATGTCCGGGGATCTCGTCCGGGAAATTCGTGAACAAAACTATGTGAAAAATGGCATATTTGAAGAGGCTTTGATTTTTAATTGAGCAAGTTGTTACTGAATGTATTTTTCCTTTTTAGTCTCCACCAAGTTTCGACTAATTTCAAAATTATTTTTTATCCTAAATCTCAAAAATGTACATAAAAACTCTAATTTACCTTAATGCTTACTATCGTACTTCGTAGTGAACAAATATTTAGACTTTTAGTTTAAGATCTATGGAAAAAATAAACCACGCAGGGTTCTGAGGGTTGAGGGCGGCCATTGCCCCTACTCGTTTTTACTCTCTACTAACTACTACTACTAGTTCTAACTACTCGTTTTTACTTTCGCAGAATTTTTAAATTGCGCAATCGGTTTCGTCCAACTGTCAACATCATCAGGTACATCATGCGGGACGTCAGGCCTTATATCAAGTTACAGAGACAGGGGGGAGTTTGTGAGGAGGGTGTGGGCAAGTGAGACAAATGAGACAGAATGGGGTGAGAAGTGGGCAGTGATGATCAAAGGTAATTTTGAGTTCGCGTGACGTGATTGTACGTACGAGTACATCGCACTTTAACCAACTCCCTCCCCCCACTCCTCTGCCAATCTTCTCACCCCCTCCAACACTCCCCCTTGTCTGACGAGGCGGCAAAAATTCCCCGCATGTGCCTAACAGGTATTGTGAGTGTATTCAGTTTTTGATTTTGAGTTTTTTTCCATTTCATAGTTTTTGTCACCTTCGTCCCTACATCTTCTGTTTTTGTGACTGCACAAGACCTGACGTCTTGTATAGTGTGGGTACTTGATAGTGTCGACTATTCCATAGAACCGATCGCTATTAGTTGAAATCCCGTGGAATTTAAACGCTGTCTCTAACGCTTCCGATGCAGTATTAGATGGTTATCTGTGGTGTTTTTCCAGGATAACACGTATTAATACGACGGTTTTCCGAGATACCGTCAACGGTATTCGAAGATTTTGCATTCGATAAAATAATCCATTTACTACCTTATGCACTCGTGAATTAGCTTCAGTTACCTTCCAGGGGCATTTTATGTGGCTCTATTCCTACAATACAAGGAATTGGAGCAGTTATAAGAAAGGGTCTCTGTTAAAAAGCTCCTCGTCGATTTGAAAGAGAGGTTCCAAATTTTTCTTTTGAGTTTATACTCACCTCTACTTGGCCCACAAATATGAAAAGTCTCGGTAAGAATTGATAAATACTTTTATTGGGTGCTCGTCCATTGATGAGGAAATTTTTTGGATCTCGGGAGACTACGATATCGCTGTGGTTTCAGGGTGTCGTCTTGTAAAATGAATTCTTTCACCGAGACTCAGGAGTCAGTGACGGATACGATTTAGGGATATTTTGCCTCTCTAAGATCTTCTTCCAATCTCACCCACCGCTAATATTGCAATGATAAGCTCTGCCGAATGCAGGAGATTGCGAACAGTCAATCGACCTCAAGATCCCTGCTACTTACGAACGCGATTGACGCCTGCAGGTGGGGAGAGACACCCAGAATATGTAAATTTTGTGCCATCGGTATTTGCATCTCCGGAATCACAGATACCTCTCATTTTTGTTAAGAATTTAGTTGCCGTCCCATATATTCTACCTGCATGAGTAAACGAGCCAGTGGGAATGTGGGACTGAGTCGATAGAATGGAAAATTGTTGGGATCCGCCAAGTTCATTTATAGCTTGGATAGCGAAATATCAACAGCAAATTGATGCAATGCGTAGGCCGAGAAAAAAACTTTGAAAATAGAAAAACACAATGGTTTTTTGTATACGGAAATTATGAAATTCATTTCCTTTGACAACATCCATGCCGGAAGTGTGTTTAGTCAATATTTATAATTCTACTTCTAGAAACGTCATGAGATGGTTCCGCTTGTTGGGCTGCGGGGACGGCTCTCACCTCGTTAATATTTCCAAGGCAAGAATTTTCACCTAAAGCTTTGTATTACCCATTCTTTAAGTAATGAAACAAATGTCCATTCCCTGACGTAATTTACAACTAGCATTTTGTACTCGATTTGTCAATCATTTTAAGAAGATATTTTCTCCTTAAAAATATCTTCTTAATTTGTTCAATAATATTTTTAAAAATGCTCATTAACATTTACAAATAATTTTCGTCTTTTTAATGTTTATTCTCGATGGAGTCTTTCAGAGTTAAGCTTGGGTCACGAAAATTATAATGAACATAGTCGCGGAAACCTAGAAGTGAATATCCTCTCTTACCTTTGACGGTAATGGTGCTATGTCGAGTTTCGTAGCTCTTAACCGGCACTTCCCTCTTCTTCGTCTTTGTCCTTCTGGTGAGCCGCAGGCAACGCATCTTCCCCATGGCTCCCACTCTGTTATTGCTTTCAGATGTGTTACGGCTCCAATGCTGCTAGTGCCCACAGCCTCCAAAGTTTCATCAAGATCCTTATTGATTGGAGCTAGGTACATCTGATAATAGGTTTGCCAACCTTTTGCGTCGCCAATCTCCGTTTCTCTCTCACTGGCATTCATCACTGCTAAATTTTATTAAGATCTTATCTGGATGTTATCAGAATTATGATGGTGAAGAAATTAGAAAATTTAAAACTTACTTACTTACTATCGATCAAATAGTTGAATTTATTTTCGTCTTCCTCGCCATTCATTCCATAACATTTGTAAAGACCTTCATCCAAACTCGGAGTATAATTTTTTATTACCAATCCATGTTCCGGGTTAACATACACGCGCAAGTGGTCGAAGTCGAGAGTGCTATTCCATTGAAATTCTTCGGGAGGTCTTAGGAAGGGTCTAACTTGCTTATACCAGACCTTTGGGTCGTGATTATCCTTTTCTTCACTGCATTAACAGTAAAAATTGATAAAATTCAACTCTGATGATTTCATAATTACCCCTTAAGTGCAAGGGTATGGGTAATTATATCCTAGCATAAAATTCAATACAATTAGAAATAATTAATAATCCATATTGAATGTAGTTTATCGTGTGGACTGCGATAAGAGTTAATGAATTTTTTTCTGTTTCTCGGTGATAGGCGCATACATGAAGGTACAGCCGACCATATATTTATATTCCTTGTATTTGTATTTTCCTTAGGGGCTGTTGTATCTAGTATTTTTTGAGGCACGGGTGATAAACAGAGTAAAATAGTGCAATGTAACAGCAGTAACCGCACAATTTGAAGGAATATTGTTGTTATAATTTTCTGATTCATTCTTAAATAGTAATATTATGCATTTAAGATGAACATAAATACCAGAAGTGACATTCTATGACGATCTGTTGTGAGTTGATGGCATCCACAAGTTCATAATACTCGTTTCGTTTTCCTGTTATTAAATTATTTTTTTGCCGGCATTGCTTCATTTTTCCGATTGATAAGACACTCTTCATGAATATTAGGTAGATGAATAAGCTTGAAAATGAGATAAACATCAGCACAGTAATGATTTTTGTCCGAAGAATGCAAGCATACTTCGTTTTCGCGGTATTTTCATCATGTTTCGTTTGAGTTTCCGGGTGTTAGTCGAAGTTAATCCCACAATTCCAAGCGGGAGTTCGAAGACTGCGTCAACATGGCGGACCAGCTTGAAAGTGAGTAATTGGGTTGCAAATTAAAAAGCTTCAGGTTAAGACGCTAGACTTTAATCAATTTGCAGTTTAGGGTAATTGTTAACTTTGTGACTTAACGCTTCGTATTCCGAATCCATATTTGTGTCGTATTCAGTTGGTAGTGTCTTTCAAGTATGTTGATTATTTGCCAAGATGATTGAGATTCGAAATGCTTAGTAACGCATGTAAGGTTAATATGTGTCCAAGAATTTGAGTTTCGCCGTTTAAAATGAGGTTTAATGTATATACTGATATTAAGTGGAATGTTTGTGCTTCTAAGTGGCTATAAATTTGAAATAAGCGAAACTTGATTGCGGCTTACGCTACGAATGTGATGAACGTGGGCGCTATTCTTAAACTGCCTTAGGTGAATCTGCGGCGGCACTGCTGACATTTAAGAATGGTGGCATCACCTACAACAGTATCAAGCAAGAAGAAGATACTTCCATCGAAGTAGAAGCTGAAGAGCCTACTACCCTGGAGCCAGCAGCCCTTGGTTTGCAGAGGGTTGGAGAAGAACTATCTCCCAGGCCAACAACAGGATTGGTTCTCAATCGACGCGGAATGGTGCTAATTTATTCAATCATTCATAATTTAGAATCGTTAGATGTTGTATTTAGTTGTTACGCGATCATAGTTTCTTTGACTCAATCTTCTTGAAATTCATGACAGACTGTTCAGTGAAAGGCCTTGGCTAATGTGATCATGTGATTTCACCTGTGGTATTGTCTAGAGTGCTGTGTCCTCTTTCGATTCATGGTGTCCCTGACAAATGTTTAAATAATTGCGTATATTACCCCTTTCATGTAAAACTTAACTTTGGTTGTAGGTGAGGTTATGCTCGTTAATAATTTGTAATTGCTTTCAGTACTGCCTCCTTTGGAAAGGTTGTTTCATTTAGGAACTCTCTTTAAATTTTTGCTCCCCTATCCAATGTTTGATATTCGTTATCTTCTGTGGAAACTATTTGCCTCAGGTTTCTTGATTCCCACCATGGATTCCCTTCATGTTTGTGACTCTGTGCCTTTTGCTTACCCTGGCATATATCAGTAATCATGAAGTGAGAAGTAGTTTAAAGTAATAGTATTATTTAAATTCCATTAGCATTTTATCATCATTCAATGGTAAATTTATTTTCTTGGGTGTTGGTGGAATTTTTACTGATGAATTGGTGTTCAATTACTGTTATCTCATTGAAATTACTAGCCCTAGTCATTTGATTGCATGCCATTTTTGCATGGAAAGAGCAAACAGTGAAGGCTGTAAGATAATTGTCAAAATCTGTTTTACAGCCTAGTGGCTTAAAGTTCATAAACCCTCTATCTTTAGGAAAAAGTTAGATGGCATTTTTATCTTTTGATGGGTATTACTATTGAAGTGACAGCCTTGAATGTTAATTTATTTAAGGAATGTCATAATGTTATCATTATCAATAGTAAACAAGGTCAGTAATGTTAAGTTAAGATAGGGACTTCAAAACCTAATTCTTGTCCTTCACTGGGATTTACTTAAAAACTTCCAATCCCCTCCGTTGCTGTTGTGTAAAGATAAGCTATCAAGAATCTGAATGGGAGCTAAGTATGCACTTTGATTCCACTTACTGCTTTCTATTACAAAGACACCTGTCTCAAATGCCCATATTTTACCCCAAGTCAAGAGTTGTATCTGAGAAAGTAATATTGTGGTAATCATTTCAAATTAAAACAATTGACTCAGTGATTCTCATGAAACTAAATTGTGATGATTTGTGTTGAGAATGCTTTATTAATGGGCCAGGAGTGTTTGTCATATAAACCATCAAAGGCATTGGTTGACTGAGTAACTGACTTCTGCAATGTTTGCAACTGTGGAGTGAAGAGAGTGCTGCATTACCTACATGATTCTGAGTGATTAGTTCCTGTGTCTCATGTTATGTCTCCAGCATAAATCAAGAACCCTTTAACCTTAACTTAAGAGGCCCTAGGGAAGACAGGGGAGGTACATACTTCCATGACTTTGATCCTCCTCTGCCTTCCATGAAAGTATAATTGCAATAACTCACCAATGTTGTTAATGATTGAGTTATCACTCCCAAATTATTAGAGAATAGAGGTGGAAACGAGAGCTCCTGGGGCAGTTACGGTGATTAGCTGTAAGGGTAGTGGAGAGTCTGACGTCAATACGCCCTCATAGTTGGCAGTATCTTGCTACAATTCTATACCAATATTTATAAAAGAAAACTTGAAATTCACAGTCTGATTAATTTCAAAACCTCTCTGACAGTTTTTGGGCCTAAAAACAGACCCTCAGAAAGGGAAGGAATTGATCAGCTCACTTCCATGAATGACACTAATGCCAGCTAGAAAATTTTAAAGACTAAGTAGTGAGTGATTTTGGTCCTTGGGAGTGGACAGGAACCCCTAATTCTGGAATGTAATTATGTACTTTGAGAAATGTATTTATGCACATTGAGCATCTTGCTGGAATTAATATGATGAGTATCTTGTGGGTAGATGTTTTTAGTTGTGAATTAGTGCATCATAGTCAAATCACACCTTAAATGAGCAAAAAACATTTTCTTTTGTGTGTTAACACATAGGAGGTATATTTTATATGGCTAATAATAGTAATGCTTCTTGAATTTGCAGCCGGCTCGTATAAGGAAAAAAAATCGGAGGCTGTTCTTTGATGAAAACATGGTTAGCCCAGTGGTAGCCAGATGTTCTCCTAAGAAACCTCCCATTGTTAAAGGAGCTCCAAAAAAACCTAAGCTGGAGGTTGTTATTGAACCAGTTGTAACATCGCCTGACAAAAAAGTGGCACAGAAGATAGGTGTTCGACTTCGCAACCTCCTGAAACTACCAAAAGCTCATAAATGGGTCTGCTATGAATGGTTTTACAGTAACATTGACAAGTAAGTATTATTTTTTCAAAATGATAATTTATCTTTGCTCTTTTTTTCTTTTTATTTGATTTCTATTGAAACTCTTAGACTTTAAAGACATGTTAATTATTGAAGAGAAGAAATTATTACAGCTATGGCACATGATGTTTTCATTATTAATGCAGTTAACTCTACACATAGTGTAGCATCAATTTATTCAAGAAAATTGAATTTTGTGCTACATAAGTAAGAGTTAGTGGTATGCTGCTTATCAGCTACTCTACATATTCCTGGAGTGGGGATGATAGTCGCCATACTGATGTGTGGCATGTCACCACAGTCATGAAGGAGGGAGGGAATTGGAATTGGATGAGGGAGAGGACAAAGTGATAGTGTCTTACTCTATTTTTGCTATAATCTCTTATGGTGTGTTAATAAGATGCTTTTGTACCCATCATTTTGGCTGTGTATCCTTCTAATTTTGTTTTTAATTTTGGTAATATTTTGCAGAATTGGAGTAATACTCTTTGTTTTGCTCTGAAACTTTTTGGTAATTTGGCTGAGTATTTCCACTAATCTAAGCCTAACATGCCAAAGCAAATTTTTTGCACCATATTTTGTTCATGCAATGAGTGATTTTTTTAGTTTGATGAGGAGTGTACAATGCTTATTATGGTTTGCATTGGGAAAATGATGTTAAGGCATTATATTGTTTGAAATGGAGGAAGATACTATCTATGAGGTTTGGCAAATTCTGCTGCTGTGGCAGTGATTGCCCTCCGATAATCGGCTGCTTACTTGAGGGATATTCACAATAAAAAAGTGAATATTATGTTAATGTTTGTCTCAGTGTTTCACTCTGTTTTTGTTTTAATCACTTATGGTGTGTTTATAAGATGATTTTGTATCCATCACTATTGTCTCTGAATGAGTTATTTGGAACATGTTATTCTTGTGAAGTACAGTATCCAGCAGCTAAACTTGCTTATGAACTTTGAACAATATAGTTGTTCATGCTGCCATAAGTAGGAAACTTAGGACTTCCCTGGGTAAACATTTATGTTCATTTCTGTTGTTTTAATGAAGGTTTTGCTAATATGTAAACCTAAATATTATTTTTCAGGCCTCTTTTTGAAGGTGACAATGATTTTATGATATGCCTCAAAGAATCATTCCCTCAACTAAAAACAAGAAAACTAACCCGTGTGGAGTGGTGCAAAATCAGGAGAATGATGGGAAAACCTAGGCGCTGTTCACAGGTGTGTTTTTTATTCAAATCATTATTGTTTATTTTGTCACGGAAACTTAACAAATTGTTTGCAGTGCATTTTGTTCATGGATTGAGTGATTGTTTAGTTTGATGAAGAGTGTACAATTATTATGGTTTGCATTGGGAAAATGATGGTGATGCATTATATTAGTAGCTGTGGCGGAAGATATTATGTATGAGGTGTGGCCAAGCATTATGTATTCTAAACCAGATTGGTGCTCCATGATGTAAGCTGTAGTATGGTGCATGTTCAAAATCAACTCCTAAACTGAAAGTAGTGAATAGGATACTATGATGAAATTGGAATGACATTGTATTTTTTATGTATTTTTTATGTATTTTTTATTTAAAATGGCTGAGAAGTTCATCTTGTTGCAATGACTTAATGTTTTTTTTTGTGGTACAGAAAATTTTTAACTTCAAAGAGTATCTTTTATTCTGTGTTGTCTGGTTTCTGAATGATAATGCCATCCTCATGGGACCATTTTCATTTTAACAACTATATCTTAGGTCGCCAACTCCTTCAACTGCCCTTGAGCATTTGCAACTGAGGACTTATTCTCCAAATTTTATTTACAGCTGTGTGATGCAGTTGTTTTGATGCTTAGTATGTTGCTCTGTCACTTGTCTTGGGTATTATCTTGAGAGTCAAATCAGTGCTAAACATTCTCAAATGCTATCATCTCAGAAAAAGTCTGAGAAAAAGGCAGTTTTATAATTAACAGGATACATTCCATGAAGGATATTTGAATACATCTTGTTTCCCTTCTTCAGGCAGTTTTTTACCATTTGGTTAGGTCTAAGGTGGACATATGCCCTACCATTACCCCTTTCGGTGAAGTTTTCCTCCAAGTTATTTATTCATTTTTACGTTTAGTTGGGGTTAAACTAGCCCTTAGCAGCCAACTCTAACATTTGACCATTATCACATCCCATCAACCCCCTTTGCCCATGGGGGGCAATCAACCTTCCTACAGGGTGTGATTGTCCCAATCTTATTCCTCAATTATGCAAAGGACATTAACTCATAGCTAGAAATGTTATATAGTTTTCAGATGGTGCCATCATCTAGCGAGAATTAGCTAAAAAGGTTGACTTCAAAGCCTCTTATCAAGCTGAGCTGAAGCATCAACCGAAGAACACACTGTCTCTATACTCATGGGTCCTTGTGTGAGGGTTTGCTCATAACCTTATTTAATGTACTGCAGTACATTTCTTGGAAAAAATGTCGCACTAATACTATGCTTACAAAAAGAGAGGAGTTAATGGAGAGAGTCCGATGGAGTCTAATGCCTGGGAACGACCTTAACTTTGATCTAACGCAGGAGAAAAACATATGAAGCGTGAAAGTTAATGGTGGAGATTTCAACCTTCAGTCTATTAGCAGGGAACCTAATAGTGTAGATGCAAGTTCAAGGATGTGGGATACAAGAAAGGCCTCAGTGCACTCTCAAAGCACCCTCGTACCCAAGTAGCTAACAAGCATATGAGAGAAAACATAGTATTGGACAAAAACAGCTTAGTAGTCACAAATGATATTGACTAAGTCCATGTATGAAGGCACTACATTTGAGCACCCATAGTCCTGAAATCCACAATCGGGCAGAGTGGTGATAACAGCCTGAGATACGATTCAGGAAATGAAAAAGTCTGAAATATAACAGTTGTTTTAAAGAGATCGTCATACTGCTTATGGCACTTAATAGGAATATTTCCTTTAATTGCTGGAAATTAGTTAGATAAGTATGTATTTCATAATAATTTCATTTATAAAATATTTGTGAGCACGAGTTAAACGAGTCTTACTCTTTATTTTTGGTTAGCAGTTTCAAATCCTCATGGTTAGCTGAGAAGCTGCTACTTAGAGTTTAGTGACTTGCCACTCTTACCCCACTTGATGGTGCACAGACATTGCTATTCTCAAATCTAATACCTTCTCATACTTGATATGTAGGCCTATTCTTGAGTGTTAGGTGAAAGGAACTTCATTACTTCATCTTTTGTTGTGTATGGCTACATACTGATATTGATCATGTTCTATCTACCACGGTTGAAATTCGCTATGAAAAAATCATTTGACTTGACATGGATTCGAACCCGGATCTCCCAATTGCTGGTCAGGTGTGTTAGCCGGGTTCAAATCCCGGTCAAGTCAAATGATTTTTTCATAGCGAATTTCAACCCTGGTGTATATGCACCCGTGCGAGTGACTTCATACCACATCATTTGTTAAATGCAATGTTTGGAAAAATGTTCTATCTAAGCTGGCAGAGGTATGAAGGGAAGACAGCATAAAAATTTTATCAATTGCCAAAATAATACCAATCAGTGATTGCATATATCATGCCTGCTGGCTTATGACAGAATTGGAGCAATAAATCATAAACATTTCCTTGCTGCAGTGTCAACTGATCAAAGAGAAAAAAACATTTGAGGCAAACACACTTATCAGGTATCTTTCACATTAAGTCAAAGAATAGTAGTGAGTGATGGGGACAGAACATCTTTCACACAGGGTCTTTATCACACTTTATATACAATGCATCACAGTTAAAAAAAGCACATACAACGATACGTCTATTGCATGGGACGGCACCTGGCATCAAGCATGGCAAAGTGGGTGATCGTCAATCAGCCGTGGCAAGGAGTGTTGCCTGACGCAACTTTTCCTATTGCATTAAAAAATTATAGGTCCATAATTGTGGATGTGTTCAAATAACTCGCTGAGGAAATTTTTAATTTCATTTTTGGAAATACTCTTACTCCCTGGGCCATGTATATCCAAGTTGATATTTAGCCGCACCAACATATCCCCTCCATCTCTTTTGGCCCATTGCATCCTCCTCTGCAGCTCCAAACCTCTCCAAATCTATCTCTACTTGGTTCCACCATCACTGTCGTGGTCTTCCCAGGGTCATCTTCCTTTTGGATTTCCTCTCAAAACCTCCTTGATCACCCAGTCACTCTGTTTTCTTTACAAGTGTCCTGATCTTCTCATTCCTCTGCAATATAACTAATAACTGCAGGTTGAACTTTGTGAAACCTCTCCATACTTAACTGAAATTAAAATACACTTTATATTATGTATTGTTTAAAACACACTCCATACTTTTAAGTCATTCTTCTGCATTTGATCTCTCTTATGATGTTGGCATTCTAGTAAAGATCCCTTATTTCCTTATTGTTCTTTCTTATCCACCTTCCTAGTTCATTTTCAGGCCTGTGGATTTTTCGTAACATTATGTTTTCAAATACCATCAATTTTTTCTCCTCTTTCTTATTCAGTTTCCATGTTTCGGATCCCTGGAGAGTTACTGGGCAGATTATTTTTTTGTACAATCTACCTTTGGTTTTATGCGACAGGGATTTTGAAGCTAGGAGTCTGTGGCATGCATTTAAGGATCTATTGGATAGATTTAATCTGTTTTGTATCTCTGGTTCTTCTCTGTTGTTATTTGATAAAATGACTCTGTATAAGTATTTAAAATGGTCTACTTTTTCAAATTCATGCCCCTCTGTGTGTAGGGAACCTATACTTTCCTTTGGCGTTCTTGAGAAATACATGTTCTTTGTTTTTTGAGTCATTTATCTTTAATCGTTTTTTTGATGTTTCCTCCAATAATATTTTGGTTAGCCTTGTTACTTCTTCTAAACTTTCTGTAAGTATCGCAACGTCATCTGTGAAGGTTAAAACGTTTATTTTGGCTCCAATTTTGATATTAAGGTCCATCTCTGCTACTTTTTCTAGTGCTTCCTCTACCGCAATATTAAATAGGATTGGGTAGAGCCCATCTCCCTGCCAAACGCCAGAATTTCTTTCAAATGATAAGTGCTGCCACTAACCCACTCTGAGCTCTTTGATTGGTATGCTCATCTTGGCAAGGTTTGTCAATTTTTTTGGGATTGCTAACTTTAAAAAATAATGTTGAAAAAAGTTATGAATCAGATGTTAATCATCATTTTATGCACATTAATAAGTTATGAATAAATGAACTTAAAATAACATCTAAAACATGAACTACTTCAATGAAAATAATCTGAATCTAGAAAAAAAGACTAATACTGCGAAGCATCCATAATCCAGAAAAATATGTAATCCAGCAGCAATAAGCTCCCAGCAGTGCCAGATTTAAGATGCTCGACTGTATTTAGAAAATCCCCCTTACTCTTCGAATGATTCAGGCATTCCAGTTAATAATGAGATGATGGCTGACATAATTCTTCGTGATTGAATAACTAAGCAACTACGTTCAATCAAAAGTAATAAGTCCCCAGGTCCAGAAGGAATACCTGCACTCGTGGTTAAAGTGGTGGTGCCACAGATCACACCATTCTTGGAGGTTGTATTAGGCAAATCATTATCTGGAGGCAAGGTACCCAATGACTGGAAAATAGACAATGTCAAACCAATATTTTAAAAAAGTAATGGACATGACCCAGGAAATTGCTGATCTATATCATTAACATGGCTATTATTCAAGACTCTCAGCACGCCTTCTGGAATGGTTGATCCTGCAAAACAGCTTGCCCTCTTCCTTCGTGAAATCTTAAAATCAGATGAATTGGAAAAGCAATTGACAAAATATTCCTTGATTTCAAGAAAGCATTTGACAACGTTCCTCACGACAAACTTGTGTTTCAATTACAATCATTTGGGGTAAATCACAAAAGTTTGAATAGGATACATGATTTTCATGGTGATAAAAAGCCAAAAGTAGTTTCCAATGGCATTAGCTCTGATATGTTTAGAGTGATATTGTGCTCCACAACGAAGAGCGATCATCCTGTTATTCGTTATTTGAATAAATGACCTGAGTTTCCGAGTTTGTGGTAAACCTAGATTATTTGGAGGTATTGCAGTCATCTATTGCAAAATTGACAAAGATGCAGACTAAGAAGTTCTGTCATTGGACCTGAATAACACAGACTCCTTTGCCAGGAGTGGGGGCTTGAACTAAATCTTAGTAAATGTGTAGCAGTGCTCTTCTCTTGGAACTTATCTTATCACTGCCATATTTACATTGGGTGGAGTACTCATAATATCATAAGGTGAATTCAGATGCTTGGAAAATACCCTTTATTCAAACTCTTGTGGAGAAAACACCTTCAAAGCATATAAGCCTTAAATAAATTAGGATATGCTAAGAGTGTGGTAGGAAGGTCCACGGAAGGAAAAATGAGAGAGAGGTGCTATTTCACTCAGGTTAGGCCACTCCTCAGATATGTCTTGAGCATTTTGGACCCTGTGTTGTAAGATTTACTCCTAAAATAATTAGAATATGATGGGAAATTATGAAACTGCTATGATTGAATGGAGTGTGCTTCACAGGTTTTAGAGGGATTAGGCTGGGTGATGCAAGAGACTTGAAGGCTGCACGCTAGGCTTAGATTGCTTGAGAAATTCAGACCTGGTGCACAGAGAATATCATTTCCATGGTGCACATCTCTAGATCAAATGGAAGCATTATAATGTGAGAGATAAATTACAGAATAGATTGGTACAAAAACCTGCTCTTCCTATGCATAGCCAGAAAACATAGCCTTACCTCTGATCTGAACACTCAACACTTCCAAAATACACTTCACCATTTCTCCTCCCTATAACCACATTTACTTGGCTGGTGTCCTAACATCTGCTACATGTCAGTGTAGCAGCAGTTGGGGTAGTATGTTGATGTACAAAACATTTGTGGCATTGCATTAAAGAAACAAGGACTTATCAAAAAAATTGTAGGAAGGTTCTATGGGAAGAAGTAGTGGAGAGGTGCTACTGTGACATGAGTGTACTGAATTCAAAAAGTAAATTAGTCACAAAGGAAAGCGTGCTTACATGCTTTGATAAAAAGTGCTGCATGGGGACAGATAGTATTACACAGCTGATGGAAAGATTAAATTGGGAACTATTAGTATCCTGAGTCACACACTAGTCTTCAATTACTTGAAATCCTCCAGTCAGATGAGTTTCAGTAAAACATGGAGAATAATAATTTAATCCCATGCTATATCTCTAGAACTAATTGAAGTGCAGGTACAATTATTCCCTCTTTCCTTACACCATTAATGGTTTTAACGAAAACAGTGGGCACCAACTTAAGACATAATTAGCAAACTATTTACCTCTGTTATCTCCCTCTCCTTTTCCCTCTTTCCCCCTTTCAGTGGATGGCGTCCTAATCCCCTTCCATACCCACCCTCTTCAGTGGCTCATTGGGTGATATGTGTGTGTGGAGTTAGTTTTTATTGTACGTACTAGTGCTTTTTCAGCTCTTTTCCTTTTTTGATGGTTGGTCTTAATCTATACAGTTAAGTTGAATGGGAATGGCTTTTGTTTATTGCTGACTAATTTAATTCTACAGGCTTTTTTTGAAGAAGAGAGGAGGGAGCTTGAATTGAAGCGGCAGAAGATCAGACTATTGCAGCAACGCAAGACTGCGGATGTTAATCATTTAAGAGAAGACCTGCCTGATGAGATACCACTGCAGTTAGTGATTGGAACAAAAGTTACTGCTCGTCTCAGAAAGCCTCAGGATGGCTTGTTCACTGGCAGTATTGATGCTGTTGATACCTCAGATGATACTTACAGAATTACCTTTGAGCGTCCAGGCTTGGGAACACATTCAGTGCGGGACTTTGAAGTGCTGGTAATGTATCTCTGTTGAAATTAATCATAGGTCTATTAAGCTTTGATCAGTTAATATTGGAGTGAATTTCCTTGCAAAGTGAACAAATGATATACCCAGTGGTTTCTCAAATGTAAAAGCTTATCAGACTTTGTTTGCCAGCAAATAAGTCTTAAGAGATGCTACTATCTCTGTGGCTTCCCATCATGACAATCCATATAGTGAATATTTGTAGATGTTACTGACCGCGCATATTATGCATGTAGTTATACATTGCGATGGTTATTGCATTTGTCTGAAGATAGCTTTTGGTGCTGACATCCCCTAATATTTATCTATCTTTTTGGAAATGTGTACTGAATTTCTATAATGTGCCACCTCTTTCACACACAACACACCTTATGGAAAAAATTAGGAAATACTTATTGTTTATGATATGAGTTTAATTTTTTAAAGTCTTGAACAAATGACTGACACATCCAACATCCTCTCAAGATTTGCCTTCAAGCTTTCCAGGTTGTTGCTTATTTATATGTATAAAGGGCATAAAGGAGGCTTGTGGTTCCTTTGGGGATTAGAACAAAATTATCCAGTTAAGAAATTCTCTTTCACACTAGCTACACCATGGCCTTAAATAATCAAGCCCCAACGTTGATGGTATTTAGTAATGTAAATTGAAGAATGCTGAAGATCCTAAATTTTTTTGACTAGACCAAGATTAGTTTGTTTTGCACATTCTTCTTCTCTTGATTGTCTCAAATTAACATTGAAATAGTTTGCTTTAAATAAAAATGAATTGTTATTGTCTTTTTCAATGGATACAGTGAAAGTTCCTCAAATACAGGTGTTGTGTCCTTAGATTGTCACATACCACTATTCTGTGCTGTAGGGAGCATTAATCTTATGGAAATTAGGGAGTTCCATTTCAAGGTGAAAAATAATTACTCCTTCTGGAACTTTTTCTCTATGAGTATGATGCCTTTGCTCTGATTTCTGTAAGACACGTGAGTCTACATCAGTTCAACAATTATGACATTATCTTCTCTTATAAAAAATAAAACATTCCTATCTAAACTATAATCAAAGTTTTAAATGTTAGTGTAACTTCACTGTACATCAACACAAAAATATGAATGACACATTTTTGCCTAAAATACTATTGAGCAGTCAATGCAGTAACACTCCAGATTTATTCTTATGCACTCTGATATTGTTTTGTAACCTTGGTTGATGGAAATGCTATATTTTACCCTAATAAGACAATTTCATGTGTGTGAGAATGCTACAAGAAAGGGGTAGCTGGTAGGACTCTGCTTGGTAAAAGTGATAAAGGTAGTTGAGATAAGGAATCTCCCTAGAGGAGGAAGTGATGAGAGCAGATATGAGACGAGATAGGAAATCTGATGCAAGGTTATCTCAGGATAGCCAGGCATAACAAGCAGCCCTGGTCCTGCTAATTAGGGACATTGCTCTGTATTCATTTTTACTAAAAATTCATGTGAACTGCTTCATGATTATGACAGAAATTGGAAATGGTGATACCTTACGTGCAATTTTGTTTGCCTAGAGAATTGTTGGGAAAATAGAATCTCTGAATACATACATACTTTTACAACTAAGATAAAGCCTCACTTAATTGTAGATCAGTAAGGAAACCTATCTTTCCAAACTCATATGGCATCTCATAGATTACTTCGTCTCTTACCTTCTTATTTTCCATGTGCATGGATGGCAATGGGATGGATCTAAGCATTAATTTTCATTCAACTTTTCGAGTGTGCTTGTTCACTAACTAATCCAGTTTCATGTATAATCATTTGGTAATGCATCAGTCCTCTGTTTGCTGGCAAGGAAGTTTTATATTCATTGTTATTGTAGCAGCCTGAGAGCCATTGTGGTCCAGCCAAAGGTCAGCTGTATCTTTGCTCTCAGTTTTCATTGTGCAAATGAGAAATTCAGGTGATTTCGTTCACGTCTCTTCAATATGTCTTTCAACTATCATTTTTTGCAGGCTGAGAGTCATAACATTACCGTGCTAGACATTTTGCGAATAAAATTTTCTGTGAATTTTATAAGTTTTCAATTTGGTAGTTTAAGAAAAGTTTTCATTGTAAGAAAAACGAAAGAGTTCTAAAAGTCATGCAGAGGTCTACATATACCAAGTTCGTGACATTTTGGACAACAGGAGACCAACCATTGAAGAAATGTGACTGGTGGTGGTTTTCTATTAGCTTTGAACATCCATCACTCATTAAAATGTCATAGTACTCAAAGCAGCTGAGAGGGGGTTTCAAAGGAACAAATAGACTAATGTGCTAACTTTTACTTATCAATTTCGTGAAATTATCACAGACCCTCCTTACTCATTTAGCCTTTGAACCCACAAATTTCTGTGGCTGTTGACGATGAAATTTGATCTATAAGGTAGAAGAATGTGAAAGCAGCTACATCTGCCATGGCCCAATACCTTGCCTTACCTCTAAATACACAGTGATTTTCTGCAGCCCTCTAACTTAAGTATGAAAGGAAAGATGTGAGAGTTTAATGCAACTTTGTGGAGCTTATTTGAAATTACATGCAATTCCAAGTATGCTGAAAATCAATTATTTCAGTAGAGTTTGGTTCTAACCTGGCTAATAATTGATTTGAACTCTTCTCAGGCTCTGACAGGGTTATATTCTCCAACTTCACTGACGTTTTGATGGAATACTTTTCATTGATATGTCCACCGAGATCCTAACTAAAGAGTCGCATACATGTAACATCAAAACTTATTAATGTAATTAGAATATGAACTGTTTAAGATTCAGAATCATTATTACTCAATTTATGCATTAGTTTATGGCACCTGGTCAGGAACTAATTTTCTTTACATATGGGTAAATATAAATTGCTCTCTCAAAAATTAATACATGTAATGGGTTCATTCCACTTTTAAAAATGAATTTCATTCCTTGTCTTCATTTCGTTCACTTACTACCCCCATTGAATCTAATGAATATGAGTTGCCCAGAGGCTGAAATTTGAATGAAATTATATTGGCAAAGTGTGATTTAACCCTTCAGTACAGCCGCATAGGTCACATACAGGATTCAGGTCACTGGGTGTTGGACACTCAGTAGAATATATTTTTTATTTAAGGAGCACAAAATCTTAGCTGTATTTTTTCATGCGTACTAATTTTATACATCATATTTAACGTACGGCATATATTTCACTATACTTTTTAAGGATATTTAATGCTCTTGTTGTGTTCTATGTCCTCCCGGTCATCTATGTCATCTGTATCGGAAATATCGCCAATAATTTACTTTTCTCCCCTCTTAACGTCATAAAATTTCTTAATTTTTTTTCCTTTTCATACGACATAATGCTAACTAAAATTTACGAGTCTCATTACCCAGAAATGGCTTAATAAAAATGTAACAGTTGTAAATTATGGAATATAAAAAATATAGTTTTCTAATTTTATAAATATTACAAAAAACTAAATTTTATTGTAAATTGCAGAATCTATAAGGGTGATGAATAATATAGATGATCATATTTACCTAGTGCTCTACTCAGGAAAGCTTGCCTCCACTGCAAAAATCACTTGTCTTCAGAAACCAACTGAATTTCCATGCAGAACACACGCAACTAGGAGAAAACTCCAGCAAGAAACAACTCCTCAACTGAGAAAGATTTTCAGCAGTCTATCGCAGAGTGTGATAGAGGGGGTCAAAACAAAATACAGACACAAAGTCACACGTATCACATTACTTTGATGTATGCCGGTCGGCTTGGAACCAAAAATTGGCAGGAAGGTTCAACTCTGTTTTCGAATTTCATTTCTGTACAGGTTGGCAATAGCAATTCCTCAAGCCCTGGTGCATACTTTGTTTACATGCCATAAAAATATAATTAGTACAAGTTATGAAGGTCCCCTCATCCAGTGGCGAGAGACATTGCACAAGTCGACGTATTTATTTCGTCTAGACTCTCAGAGGAGAACACGAGGCTGCAGATAAGTGGGGGACAAAGTTTGTCTCACCATTACGGTTGGTGGGTGCCAGACACCTAGATCTGTAACATACGTCTATTTTACGACAGGAAAGAATGAAATACATACATACCAATCACACCGTTCCCTTCCAGGGTAGGCAGAGTCATCTAGTTTCACTCATAAATACTCTGCTTCAATAATTTCCTCCATCCTGACCTATCCTTGCAAACCTCTTTTGCTTCATTTTCCCCCATCCACTGCTTCATACACGCCCTCCTGTTTTTAAGATTCCTAATATTCCTCCTCCTGAGAATTTCATCAATCACATTCAACCACAACTTTCTCGGCCTACCTCTCCATCTCTCACCATTATTTCACTCTTATATATCTGTTTCGTTATTCAACTCTCATCCATTCTCTCAGCATGGCCAAACCAACGAAGCACACTCCTTTCACATGTGTCCATTACTGGAGCATCTAACCCACATTCATTTGTTACACACTCATTCCTGACCCTATCCATCCTACTCTAAATCATCCTACTATTACATTGAATGAAATAAAAACGACTTAAAACTCGGCTTCTAGAGAGATGAATTTTATAAATATGGATGAAATAAAAAAATATAGCATTTTAAAATCCCTCTTGAGTATTGAACACCCGCACGACCATACTCAAAGGTTAAACTTAACACAGCATTAAAAAATAAATTTCTTTCAGAGCATTTATTGGCAGGAGGATTGATGTGTTAGATTACTTTAGAAAGTTTGTGAAATTTACAATACATAGTATTTTGTGATCAGTTGTGACTTCCAATGTTTGTTGTGAAAATAGTTTTTCTCAATAAAAACATGCAAAATTGTTATAGCCAAATGTTAATCATTTTCAAGACTTACTGCATGCACTCTGGTAAGCTCACTTTCTGAGACCAAATATTTGGCCAAGTAATTGGGGGTTTGGACTATGTACAAGTCAATCTTTTGACGGCTTAAATATTGGTATGACTAATAATAATGGTTGATATCATGCTTCGGCCACAGGACATCACCACAGTGCCATTGTACCGATCTACGAGTGTGCCAAAATATTTTTAATAAATTATGAAGATTTAATTTATTAAATCACTGTCAGTTGATGTCATAACTTTTATTTAATGATGTATTGGTAATGTGGTCCTGTTTCTTGAGATTTGTTCCATTTCTGAGCTTGAATCAAAGTGACTGACATCAGGTGGCAATCTTAAGAACTGAGGTTCATAACTAAAAGCTGGATTGAGTATGGAGATTTGTATTCATGAAACATCATCGTAAAATTTTGCGAAGTTATTATAATAAGTGAAAACAATTTTTGAATGATGGTTTGCTATAACCCTACCAAGTGCTTTGAGCCGAGAGACTCCTTGAACTTGGTTGATTTCACTCCTACACGACAAACACACTAGAGTGATATTTGTCTCGTTACCAAGCCCTAAGGGCTGTTGTTGTCAGTTGTTTTGAGATAGTTACACAGTAGAGCAACTGTCCTACACATGCATCATTTGCAGAAAATTAGAAATCCTGCTTTTTTCAACGAGATGGTAGGTGAAAAATACACTTCTGATGTTTGACACCTGCCTAATCCCATAATAATAGCCTAGTTGCCATAGTAAAATGATGTACGAATGTGCTTGGTGTGAAGGAAAGGTCGGTGTAATTTGGGTATGTTATGTTTAAAATATGTTCAAAAATAGGTTTAACTGGGCTTACTCAAGTGCACGTTTACCATGTTGGACTATACACTACTCCTAGGAATAAGTACAATATTTTGGCTGAAAAATCAGAAGTCATATGATACGTATTGTCATATAACACAATTGTATATGGTGTATTTTTTCAACTAACTAAGCAATAGAAGTGAATTGCCTATTTTATAAAATGCTCGTTGTTTTGAATTTCTCTTTGGGATGAAGTACTTAAATTTCAAATCAATGCAATCAAATGTAAGATGCTGAGTAATTTTTTTTGTGAAACCCATGGCTCCAAAGTTGATGTGTCTTAACTGCAGACACAGTTTTTAGGTTGAAACAATAATCGAAAATTTGTTAAAGATATTTCTAGTTATTTTTCCTGCAGAATTATTTATTATTCATTTTTAACGTAGCTCACATTAGCCGAGTCAAACATGGAGGAGGCTTCAGAAATAGTTCCAGGGAAATTAGGTGAAAAAACTACTCACTGTTTCAATTTTTATGTATTTTTGGTAATCCTAGTGAGCACTCTGCACTACACAATGACATTACTCATATGCACTAAATTTATTCTTGAACTCCTGTTTAAATTTTTTCATTTGTCTCTCATGGCATATTTTTTTCAGTCAAACGAGCCTCCCGAGACAATATTAGTTTCCAGTTTTGCACAGAAGTTCAGACCACGAAACATCACACCATATTCACCACGTCTGCCTTCAACGTCAAGTGGTGGACCAGTCTTAACAGCATCGATCGACTCATCGTCAGCTGCATCATCTCCATCCAATCATCTCCATAGTACTAATGACCCCTTGTTGACCGGACCTGTTCCAGTGACATCTCCGACCACCAATGCCATTGCCCCAGCCACTCAGGTCTGTCTTAAAAACAGAGAACTTCCTGCCGAAGGAACACTTGGAGGCTTCCCTGTCCAGTTTCTGGAGATGATTGTGAGTGTGACTCTTTTCTGTGCTAATTTTTAACTAAAGATATTTATTGAAGGAGGATAGAAACTTTCAGTGTATTGTTTTTCTTTTAGTTTCTCTTTTAGAGTTAATTATTCTATTACAATAATTGTAATGTAATTTTCTGATTGTAGTATTCACCTACCATAAGATGTACTTTATTTTGAGTGAACACCTTTTTGCAATGTGATAATGATCATCAACTGTCAACCTCTCTATTGAACTCAAAAATGAAATGCAAGTATTATATCTTAATTCCCTGTCCACTTATGTCTGATCTGCATGTAGGAGGGATATAATTTTGACACGTCAAGTAAAATACCTGTGCGTACTAATAAGTTATGGTGAAGCCCCTCTTGAATACTTTGAGGTGGGCAAAGGAAAAAAGTGTAAATAGCAGTAAAATGTAGATCGAGGGATTTCTTAATTTGGAGAAAAATGAAGCAATATCAGTCCCAAATGTTTCATAATTTTATTTAAGTGAATTGATGACTTGAAAACATGCCTAAGTCTAGGGGCTGCAGCTGGCTGGTGCAATTGACAGGGAAAAATACTTATTTATTGTTCCTTAATTTCAAGTTAACAGGGTGTGCAGAGAACTGGTCCAAATACAAAAGGATTTTTTTCCGTTTGGAACCCCAAGTCTTTGCGTCAAGGGTATACCTTTATTATTCAAAAATACTAGATGTCATCCATGCCTTAGAATTTACTGCATATGTTGGGAAGGTCTTAATGTTTTTTTTTTCAAATGAGGATTCTTGATTTTCTTCAAATGAATGGCTTCAGTCTCTCATTGCCATCTTTACTGGCTCCTTGCAAAACTGTGAGATGAGTTTCGCTTGTCTCACTAGCAAAGATCCCTCTTGTCTTGGGTCTAGTTTGGCAGTATATCATAAAAAAGTATGTCTTGTCCACAGTAAAATTGTCTTGAAGAACATATGGCCATCAACATGATTATGCAAAGTTGGTCACTGTCAGTGAGAAATTGTTTCAGGATGTACACTTTCAAATTCATCTTGATGGTTTTTAAAGAATAATACATTAAATTTTGTAATGGTCTATCCACCCACATGATGCTTTCAAGTCCTTAATATGTAAACTTGCTGCTGCATGAAGTGATTTTTCTTTGAACACAACTCAATTATTTCTTTCAAATTTGGAATTGAACTCAGACTGCTCACTTTGCAGAATGGATACACAGTCCATGCTAAATTGTGATATAAATTGCTATCAATTACTCCGTTCTGTTTATGTTTCCAGGAATTTTGGATTGTTGAAGTTGCTCCACAAAATTAAGTACTGCTCTATTAAATATGATGTTAAAAAATTTAAACTTTTGTAAGACTCTTAAAAAGGCTGAGAAAATGTTGCATTCAATTCTGACCGCTATTATAAGGGAGATAATTATGCTCTAATATGGCAAATTTTGGCTTGGAAAATGTTTTTTTCAATTGTTTTGCAAGAAACAGCATTTTGACAATGATGAAAATTTATAAATTGCGACTATTCAACAGAATGTTAAACAGGCTCTGAGTGGACTTTCATTATGATCAGCCCTGGCCTACTCTTTATATTTGGCCTCAAACTTAGGGTCGCATGATTTTCATTCTGACACCTGTCGTCAGTTGATATCATTGACATGTATTAAGTGTGCCGGATGTCATCTCGCTCTTTGTATTTTTTCTTTAATCGTGGGATATTTCAATTTTTGATAGTGTAAATAGCAGGATAAGATTGCTTGACAAGGATTCAAAAATTTTTGGGTCTTGAAGAAAAGCTGTTAATGAAGGGAAAATGTAATATCTGGGAATGCAATTGCAAGGTTTCTCTGTAATGTCTGAAATACTTTTGGTGATAGTTACCTCCTTAAGCTGACATGTTTCGAAGGGTAAAGTACTTAATGTACCTGCAAAGAACTACAGCATCATTTCTGTCAAAAAATTTTATGTCTGGTAAATATTCACTGCTTCTAACAGAAAAAAATAGTTGGTATAAGAAAAATAGAAGGAGTTTCTACATTCTTTGATAACTTGAGGTAGATCTAAGAAAGTAGACCCAATACTTATTTATCACTTAGATGGTAATAAATTCTTGGATTGTGATCGATCCAACTGTAACCTTGTGTTGCTTGAAGAAATGCTACTCATGAAGGTAATGGGTGGTGATGAGGTCAGTATCGGTAGTAGGCACTGTAGATTTTGAAATGGAGTATGACAAGCTCTCAGCCATGCAGTGCACATCACCGATGAATGTGATGTCAGTTAATTGTGGACACTGATTTTATTGAATGAGGACAGTGACTTGGAGATTGGGATTAGGACTTAGCATGACTGTGGATGTATTTAAACCTTAATTTTATTGTATTGCTGAAAAATTTAGCTTGAAGTAAGTGCATGTGAAACAGGAGACAGCATGTGTGTTACTTGTGGCACTTAGTGCCATCAGCACAAAAAAATGTGATGTCAACTTCAGTTTGTAACCATGTAATGTACCTACCTGACATTCGTATGACTTAGCTGAGAGGAGAATGTGTACAGTTAAATCCAGCTGTGACATGCCTACTAACACTGCAATTTCGAATGTACTGTAGGTCTAAGCTTATCCCCAAAAGTTGTCTGATCATTTTTATCTTTTTACTGACTTTTAATTGAACTTATCATGAGCTATTCCATTTTGTCAGGATTCAATATACGATGGGAAAGTCGCACCAAAACCATTGTTTTTTGGTAAAAAATGTTACAAATCATTACCTTCAGGTTTCCCTTATCTACTGCAGTACCATTTATTGCAGTCCTTGACTATACTATGCCTATAGTTTGCACACAGTGAAACTTGGCAGAAAGTCCTGAATTTCTGCCGCTCAGATTCAAAATAATGTGGTGCCATACAGTGCGCAAAGCTAGGCTTCGCTGACCATGGGATGTGATTCAGTTTACCATGGTTACCTATAGATGAAAGATCCATAATTTTCTTACATACCAAACCCTGTTAAAATGACTGTGCATTGTTAGCTTTGGATCATACTTCACCTCCAGATTGTAGATGCTTTTAGTCAGCTTTATGCTAAAAATTGTGTTGCATGATATTTCAATGGCTGTTTACTTAGTTTTGCCATTAATACACTCCACAGATTCAGGCTTCACTTCGTGGAGGTTGATAGTATCCATACTTAAGGAATAAAATTTAGTACTTTTCCACAGAATTTTATTTTGTGTGGTAAAATGCATTTCACCGACTTGTGGCATCATCAGGTACAAAATTCAGTCCAAACAGTACAGGTATATATACAAAAAGGCAGAAGGAAGAGGGAGGGTAAGGCAGGGTGTGGGCGGGGGTAAGGGAAGAGCAGTTCGACAGTAGCATGACGTGATGGATGGGGTTAGGTAAGGCGGAGGGACATCGGTAAGTATGGACACGGGAGTGCAGGGGGGAGGGTGGTCGGGTTGGGGAAGGAATATAGGGAGGTAGAAGATGAGGATGCGGTCAGTTGGATGAAAAGGTTGGTTTTTCTAGGGTTAATTTTTCAGAGAGGAGAGGAGAGGACTGCAGGAACAAGTGCTTAATACATAGGGATGTGTTGGGGTTTGCTATGCGCCTTCTTATCTTGATTTGTTCGAGAGCGTCCATCTTCAAACCTTTGGGAAGGAAATGCAGGATTTCAGGGAAAAAAATCGCTGGTGTGGTTGCACTCAACATCTCCTGCCTCCCGATATTCCTTCCCCAACCCGACCCCCCCCCCCCACTCCCCTCCCACCACTCTCCCCCTTCCCGCACTTCCGCGTCCGGACTTCTCGATGTCCCTCTGCCACGTCGTGCTACTGTCGAACTGCTCCTCCCTTACCCCCGCCCACACCCTCCTTTTCCTCCACCCTTCCTTCTGCCTTTTTGTATATATACCTGTACTGTTTGGACTGGATTTCATACCTGATGATGCTGCAAGTTGGTGAAACACATTGTACCATACAAAATAAAATTTTGTGGAAAAGTACTAAATTGTATTTTTTAAGTATGGATAGTTATGCCATGTTTTGACCTGAGAAGTGTGCTTCTTAATACTGTTAATCTGATTGCTTGTTGATCACGCTGACACCAGAGCTACACTTTTCTGTGCAATGTTCTGTCAGGGTGAGATTCACCACTACAATTGAGTTAGATGTTGATCATCCCTACAATCAGAAACTTGTGTGGTAAAGGCATGCATATTTTCTTATTTCTGTAAGAAATTTTTATTACATTCTCTTGAAAAAGCATTGAAATACCTTCATTACTCTTTATCCATTAAAAATAACAGTTATAAATACTGCTATTTGTTAAACAATGCCAATGTTAGCTGGGAAAGTGAATCAAATATGTGGCAAAGCCGAGATGGTGGAAGCTGTCTACACCCTAAGATCATGACAATATGTACTTTTCATTACTTTCTTTGCCAAAAAAGCACATGTTATGTAATCAAGGTATTGAATTTTTACACCAGGATTTTTTCTGTAAGACTGTTAAGTCAGTTCTTTAACCTATGGTAATACTTTATGAATTTTAGGAAATAAGTCGCTATTGAGGTAAGACTCAAGGGTTTTTAATCAATGAGAGTACATTTGTGAATCTGCCCTTCCAGGTAACTTTAATCCTTTTAGTAAAGATTCTAAATTGTGATAAATGATTGGAACATTTCTTCGGTGTTGCATTTATGCTGTTGTATCTGACATTAGTTACCTTTAAGCATATATAAACTGCTATATCACCTGAAGTTGGGTATGCTTTTTTCCCTATGTTACCTTTTTTACGTTTTAATTCGATGGGAGTAACTGTGGCTTATGAAGTAAAGCAGCTCTTCCTCTTAGTGGCTTCTTTGTTTCTCATGCATAATTCATGTCTGATTGTATTAATATGAACGAGAAAATGGGTGCTTGCAGTTTATAAGCAAGGGGAGAGTTCGTATATGATGATACTCTTTAAATTACGAAAAATGAATGCATCATCCTTTAAAAACCAATCAAAGCTCTCAAGTCTGCATGCTACATGCAAGCGAAGAAAAATATTATGGAATTCCCAAAATGAATTACACAGTCTATGAGGTATGGATACCAGACAGTTCTAGTACAAATCATATTATATCTCATCCGGTTATTAATGTCTTCTCAAAATACTATAAACAAACAGAGAGCTGGCCCGCCTCGCCGAGTTCCAAATCTCAAATCAACAATCTTTCCAATCTATGGCAACATGGAAAAATCTATCCATGGCAACAAAAATGAATATTTTTCTAAAAGTTTAAAAATTTCAGTGCAGCAGTAGGTAGGGAAAAATTGATTGCAAGAATAAGAATTTTCAAACAATCACCCTCATATTTGTGAAAGAATAAATCTTGTAGCTCAATTCTTTCATATTTCAATGAACGAATAAAAAAAGGTCTTCACTCAAGATTTTTATTTTTCCCATTTGATCCCATATAAAGCTATCGATTGCAATAACTCAAAGTCTAATCGACTTTTTTTTTAACTTCCGATTTTTTCCCAAGTTGACACACAATCTAACTTTCCCTTTCACCCACCTAGCTTGTTTAGAAATGCCCAGGAATTTGGATGAATGAGTCAGTCAGTCAGTTTTGTAGCTTCATATACATATATTAATAATATGAATACAGCTGGTGTCTTATCCGAACTCTATCAAAACAATGTATTGATAATGTTTCCGGTTAATAATGAAATGGGAAAGAAATCATGATTTATCTTTTTTCTTTACCTGTGTAATATATCCCCTTAGATGACAACATGCCAGGTGATGGAAGGCAGACATTATGAATATCTGGTTAGAGATTAATATGGAATGGTTTTGCTTCACATTGAGTCTAGAAAACTATTCTAATGTACATATTAATTTATATTTTGTTCTTATTTAATGCATTGATGGTGTGCTAATGCAAACTATTGGTTTGTATATTGTCATTACTTCTTGAGATCATAAATTTAGTAGAATTATGATAGAATATTCTATCTTTGCACTCAATTTTAAAGGCTAAATGGTTCTGAGCAGCTACCATAATCATTCATTTTTGATTCTTTAATCTCAACAACACTTTTTTTAATCATTCCCTTAAAACAATGGAAAGAATGTGTGTGGCATTCATTTTGAGCACAAAATGTTAAAAGTAAACTCAATTGTATCAAGAGGGGCTTTCGTAGAAGTTTCAAATGCCAGTTGTGAAGTATTTATATTTCATAAAACTGTACTTGGAATATGCTGATTGTCATTCTTACACTTTATAAACAATACTCGTATTACCTTAGTTTAGTGTTACCTTTCCAAAATGAAACCTGCTTAAGGGAAATTTTTATCAGTTTATGCTCTATTTGAGCATTTTCGTAGATGCCTAACACTTGAAGTTAATTTACTCATTAACCACTTGACTGGAGTATGAATTATCTAAAAAGTGCATTCTATTTGGAGAAAACATTTTTTTTAGATTCAATATAAGTTTTTCATCACAGCAAAGGTAATTCATTTCATATGATATCTTGTTTTTTCTTACAATTTTACTCAATAAATTTTAATAAAGCATCAGTTGGGCACAAAGCCTTCTCACAAGATGGGCAGCAGAACCTTGTTTCCTTCTGCTGCCCTGCTTTTAAGCACACTACTCATCTTTTTCTGGGGAAAGCTTCTTTTGGATGGAGTGGAGTGGATGGAATTGATTCTATTGTGTTTTTCAGTCAGCCTAGTTGGGGAAGGAGAGTGGAAAGGAACTATTCCCCCTACATGAGGTTACTTTGAGATTATATTTTCAGCCAGTGATCATAAATCTTACACAGTTCGAACTGTAATTGGTTCATTTTAGTAAGTTTCTCTAAACATAGTGTCCTTCCCAGTGTAAATTTTAAAATTCCACGCATAACTAGTTTTGCATTCACACAAAACATAAAATTTGATCTCAAATCTGCTGTGTTTGGTAGGAAAGAATTGCTTCCATGACAGGTGGCTTTTCAACTGGAGTAGAGACTTACACCACATTGTTGCTTCAGGGATGTAGAGTGCAGAGAACTTCTCTTTCATGTATTCCAAGACTGGTAGGATTTAAACAAGTTTTTTGTTGGGGCAGTCTTCCCTAAATTTTTCTCTGTCCACAAAATGGAGATATTTCAGCAGCAGATGAAGTCTTCTTAAGAACTTTTCAAAAGTGTGGATACAAGATGCTCCCCATTTCTAAAAATGGCTGTGATAGTCCGGCCTCTGTACAATGCCCATCAAAATAAAAACACATCAATGTTTTCATTTCTCCAGGACTTGACTCGCTCCATTCAGGCACCCTTAAGCGAGGTTTTAGATTGGGAATACTGTCGAGAAACTGCTTTGTGTAGAGGTTTGTTAGCTTGGATATCAAGCCACACAGTTCATCATCCACAAAGTTTTTGAATGTCTTCAAAATGCCCTCCTTACTCTTGCTACTTGCAAGAAGGAAGCCGCCTCTGATCTCAAGTCTGGCCCAAGTATTTTCATTGAGCTGAAATTTGGTTTTTAAGACCGAAGCTTGTTTCCTTCTGCTGCCCTGCTTTTGAGCACACTACTCATCTTTTTCTGGGGAAAGCTTCTTTTGGATGGAGTGGAGTGAATGGAATTGATTCTATTGTGTTTTTCAGTCAGCCTAGTTGGGGAAGGAGAGTTAATTTAGTTTAGTTATTATTAATTAGTTAATTAATAATAATCTACAGGTGCGACTCTCAAAAATATTAGCTGTCAAAAAGGATAAAATAACACAGTTAAGGGAGATGAATGGTGAAGCTGAATGAATGAAATCATATGGAGCAGTGATTTTTCATTTATAATAAACATGAATGCAGATGGGAAATCCTATTAGTCCTCATCCAATATTATGAGAAGAATGAGAGGTAAATCCGGAATGTTTATTATGAGGCTGTTTGTTTTAGAAGGCCAAGAGTTGTCTTGCCCATAGACATCTGCACGAGAGAATAATAACTGCCCTCTCACGAGCAATCGGTGTCTTTGTTCTATATCTTATGCCCTTGGCTGCTACATAGTGGCTCTATCAAAGAGCCAGATGACTCAGGGGATTGATACCCCCTTTTGACCATCCCTTCACTACCCTTATTTGTCTAATTTTCTCCCAAATACTGTGGGAGGTGGAGATTGCATGGCAGGGGAAAATTTCATACAGTGTAAACAACCATAGCTAACAGGAGTAAACAGGATGTATGTGCTAAATCACACGATTAGAGGAGAGCATGACATATGCAGGATACTATCAGGCTAGACTCGACACATTTGGAATTTCCCGTAGATTACCCGAACAAGGTAAAAGTGGTAATAGAAAAAAGTGTGGAAAGGTGCTATTTAGAGTACTAATTCAATTTGCTGTAGACACTACATTGAACGCTAAGTAAGTCTGCTTTGGTTTCAGGAGATATCAGCGAACTGCTTACTCGATGTGTGAAATGACATGATATTACTACAAAACCTATGGAAAACACTTCATTATGAATAAAAGAGGATGAAATGCAATCTCATCTATAGAGAGAAAGGAATAATAGTGATAGCCTTTGATTCTAAAATGGTATAAATGTTTTCATGGAGGTAACGAAGTACGTAAATAAAGGAATGGGTTATGCAACCTCTATATACACCTGTGGGCTCTGATGGGAGTGTGTATTTCTGATGAAATATTCTCTGAAGCTGCCATCTGCTTGCCGGAGAGCATACTTGAAGAACAAAGGAAGATACATAAGAAACTCTCAGCGAGATATCTTGTCACGCCCACATTAAAGGTCATTTCTGTATGACAAGATATCTCGTCATCCTCAGCGAAGTGGTTAATGTTTATACTGTGGAGTTCTACATTAGCTATAAGTCTTTGGTGCTCGTTGACTCTTTGTGGTGAAGTCTTTCAACTGATAAACATTTTTTTTATTCTACAGGTGCGACTCTCAAAAATATTAGCTGTCAAAAAGGATAAAATAACACAGTTAAGGGAGATGAATGGTGAAGCTGAACGAATGAAATCATATGGAGCAGTGATTTTGCCTGAAGATTTCCAACAACGATATGCTGGAATTGTAATTGAGCTGGATCATCTTAATCGAGATTTAAAAGGCTATTTAAAAGGTGTTCAACGTTATTGTCAAGAGGTTAGTTAAACTATCGTATCTATATGGTTTTTGATCAATGTGCTTTCCTTGAAAATGGCATCTGGCCCAAAAATTTGTTGCTAGTACATTGTAACTGGTCAAGTCTATTTATTTTCTTTTTTTATTAATAGGTTGCTCCTGAGCCAAGTATGACTGCTATGCTGGCACCATCACGTTTGCGTGAACGATGTAGAGATCAAGCCAAAGAGATTGTTCACAGGTTTGCGAAACCACATGATCCAGTCAAATCTCATGGGTTGGACAGTACCATTCATTCACTCATTACTGATCTCACTTCCCTGATGCTGCAAGTTAAGGTAATGTCATTAGTGAAAACTTTGTACTTAGAGAGTATTAAGTTTCTGCTACTGCATTTTTTTAATGCATACAAATTTGCTGCTTTAGACAATGGTGTGGATTAAAAATTTTTCAAGTGTTGACCCAAATTTTTGTAAGAATAATTCAGTATTTTACTCAAACGGGAGAAACATGTACATAATCTACAATGCTACGCTTTTTTCATCAGCGTGCTTTGTTGATCACGTCCCTGGAAATGTACTCTAAATTTTCAGTTGCTATTTTTTGCATGAAGCCCATAACCTTAGCTGTTATTGTTCATTCTCTTTGACTCTTTCTCATTAGATTCAAGATTTATTCCCTAGCAAAAAAATACAAGTATGGGTTTCATCACAGCATAATGACAGAAAATGCAGTGCAAATAAATTAATATAGAAATAGGGTGTTACTACAAGGATTAAGAAAAGAGCTAGGGAATATTCTCATCACCCTTTTTGTCCACAATTCTACCCCAAGCAGCGCTACACTTCATATTATCAAGGTCTTCACTAGTCTCTTCTTTACATCCTTACACAAGGGTCAGTCATCTGCTTTCTTCTATTACAAAATACCTCCATTGCTAACACTATTCTCCTCCTTATATCTTAGCTACTATACTTGTTTTATTCCAGAGCATTGCCTAAGTAATCAAAATGCTCATCTTTTGTGGGCAGTATCCTGGAAGAAAATGTTTGGAGTGGTCGAGGTATAAGGAGGAGAATAGCATTAGCAAAGGAAGCATTTAATAATCAAAGGGAGCTGGTGACAGGTGCTTTGGGTTAGGGTACAATGAAGTGGCTGGTGAAGAGCTTGATATGTAGTCTAACATGGAATGGGGTAGAAACATATAGCAAGATGGGGCAAAGATTATTTTATAGGTATGATGAAAGGTTAAGTAAAAGGATTAAAATTTTTAATTTAATGTATGACTTTTTACTAAAACAGGTATCACATAATTTTGCAGGCTAGTATTTAATATATTACCAGTAAATATAGTATTCAAATATATGAGGTATTTGATGATATTCAAATTGAGGAGAACTGCTATTTGTCCCATCTCAAGTTGAAACCCCTCTAGTAAAGATCTTTAAACTGAGCGCTAGATGTGAAATAATTGTCTGTTTATATCTTATGCCTCTGCTCTAAATAAAACTCTTTATCAGGTCGATTACTGTGGCGTGTGTTGCTGACCTGTCCCTTATCTGAGCCATCTGCTGCTTCCCGAGATACACATTCAAGTCGTGGATATAACCAGATCAGTCTCTAATGTTGTAAATTTTAATACTGAATATTGAGTGCTTCATGGGGATTGATGGACAAAATGAGACTCTTCCTTTGACACCTTCCTCACCTTCATGCACCACAATGTTAAAATGAAAATCTTAGTGACTGTAGCTATGCAGATAGACTAGAGGCATTCACTCTGCAAACAGAGGTGCATTCATGCTATGAAAGATGCTATGCATTATAGTCCAGTCGCAAGAGGGGTAAAAAGGGGTCCAAACCTACATTAAAACAGGTAGTTCTGATTTTTAAAAATGCTGTTCAGGATAGTAAGAAAGTGAAAAACCTAAGTTTTCGTCATCCCCACCCCTCTGCATTTTCTGCCATTTTGAAAAAACCGCCGAAAAATGGCACTTTTTCCAGTTTTTTGCTTATAACTCCTAAACGGTGCATCGTAGCCAAATTTGCTCTGTTTATTCTTGTAGAGGACAACATTTCCTATAAGAATTATAAATTAACTTTGTTTCCACGACCAATAGCAATGCAGGTACAGAGCAGCAAAGAAGGGGTAAAATCGCAATTCCAGCAAAATTGTCACTTTTCCGTCCCTTTGGATCGCTTACATTCTATGAAAAGCTGATTTTAGTAAATATTCACTCAAGTAAGTTGTGGAGATGTTAGTTGCCTTTAAATTTCACGCCTCAAAAAGTTTTTTTTTACCACCAATATCAAGGGATGGGGGTAAAATTGATTAAAAAAGGAAAAATCGTTTTTTTTTTTCAAGTCGTCCGGAAGTGTTGTTTGATAATTTATTTTCAGTAATTCTACTTTTCAACTATTTCCTCACTCATATTCGTGTGTATAAATCACATCAGATCAGAAAAATTCTGGTCAGGAATTTGGACAGACATGGCCATAGAACAAAAACTTAAAAGAGGACATGAAGGTAGGAGAAGGATTGACTTTTGGGCAGGGCATGACAGGTTAATTGTCACAAGGCCCATTGATGAAATGAACGCTAGGCATGACTTGACTACGGGACATAGCACAAGAGATGGAGATATTCAGCAACGTCACAGCAATTTCTTCCGAGCAACATGTGGAGATGAGGCCCACCAGGATCACCTGAGACACCCAAGATGCGAGAAGACTGCAGGAGTGGTTTTCAAATCATCCGCCATTCCCAGGAGCTAATGTGATTATGAGCATTAGCTCTGGAATAGTAGGGAGCGATGAGGTCAATGGTCACAAAGTCCAACATGTTGGGATAGCAGGAGTTTCCAGGATTGTTGGTTCAACTTCTGGTGAAGTTTCCTTCAAAAAGAAGGACAAAGGGGTAACCCTTGCGCTTGATAAAAATGCTGTGAAAGTTGGCGAGAAGAAGATTGCGGTAAACCCACTCACATGATTTCAAAGAATGTGCATAGCAAAGAAAGACTTCCTTTCCTATGAACTTGCGCCATATCCAATGTCCCTGTTTAACGAGGATGGTATGCGTAAGGGCACCAAGTCTGCCTTGTATTCTGCATTTACACCCCTTCCAATTGACTTTGAACTCCCTACGAACCACATGGTTGTCGCAGATGGTGGGCATCTACTGCACAAAGTCGTGTGGAATTGAAATGTGACATTCGAACGGATCTGCGCAGATTACGTCATGTACATCCACCAACATTATGGTCACTCATTGATGGTTGTTATTGACGGCTACCCAGAGGATACTGGCCAAAGTACCAAGAGTGCAAAACGAGCGAGTAGGTTCAAGGTGAATGCCTCAGCTGACGTCATGTTCGACAAAACAAGTGTCAACTGAACACCTCAGGAGAACATAAGTAATCATAAGAATAATCAAGTCAGAACACAATTTGTGTGGATAGAAACCAAGTTGTTTTTTTATCATGGACATTACTCACTTCCACAAAGTAAAGCCGGAGACGATTACTTATGTTCTCCTGAGGTGTTCAGTTGACACTTGTTTTGTCGAACACGACCGTCAGCTGAGGCATTTGTGTGGATTGAAACAAAGTTGTTTTTTTATCATGGACCTCAGGAGAAGTTACTGTCTAATGAGCAAAACAAGAAACACTTTGTCCAACCTCTTCAGACTGCACTTGAAGCTTCAAACATCACCACCAAACAAGCTGTAGAAGATGCTGACGTACTTATCATCAGCACTGCTAAATCCCTAGCCTCACTATATGAGGCTGTTGTGATTGTGGGTGAAGACGTTGACCTGCTTGTTTTGCTCACTGGAACTTCTCCTGCAACTGATAATGTTTACACATACAAAAACCTGAGAGAGGTAATTCACCAGATCTTTTCTACTCCCCCAAATCATTCAAATATGATTTTTCTGACATTGTACTGGTCCTCCATGATTTAAGTGGCAGTGACACCACGTCCAACATGTTCGAATCTGGAAAAAAAGTTTTGCAACCGTTTCCGTTCAAACCCACTATTGCAGGATGTTGCACAAACATTCTATGACACTTCTGCCGCCATTGCAGAAATTTTTAGAGGCAGGAGAGCGCATGTTGGTCGCATTGTATGGAGGTGACCTCGACCAATCCCTCACTGATTTGCACTACTCAACATTTATCAGCAGCTCTGCTTAGCTTGACTTGGCCAAACTTCCACCGATGACAGATGCAGCCCACTTCCACTCACTCTGGACGTACCATCAGGTGATGCAGTGGTTGGGTAATCACCAAAGTCCCTTGGAATGGGGGTGGGTGATAGGGAGCAGAGGATTGGTTGCTGTAAAGATGGCAAGAGATGCAGCACCTCCGGAGCTCCAAAAAAACAATCTCTTGCAAATGCCTCACCAGCTGTACCGTAGCTTGTGGCTGCAGAAAAGCTGAAATGAACTTTTCCAGCTTGTGCAATTATTTTGCTGAGCAGTCGTGCAAAATCAGACCAGAAATTGTGATCAACCAGGACGATGACGACGACAATGATTTTGCTGTATTAGCTCCAAATGAGGACACCGTTGATGAATCCCCTCAGCTTTTCTGCCAAAATGACCTCGACTGTAATATTAAGTTCCACTATTTCACAATATTTATGCGCATGTTCTACTTACAATACCCTAATAAATCAAATTTTCGACAAACATTTTCATATTCATTCCGTGATTTTCTTTTTGATTTTTTTATGTAAGTTTTGTTTATGACGACTCTTTACCGATGTTTGTCAAAACATTGCTACATTACGTTTACTTTATCATTTATATGCACGAATGAGTGAGGAAGTAGTGGAAAAGTAGAATTACTGAAAATAAATGATCAAACAACACTTCCGGACAACTTGAAAAAAAAAAAAAAAAGATTTTTTCTTTTTCAATCAATTTTACCCCATCCCTTGATATTGGTGGTAAAAAAAACTTTTTGAGACATGAAATTTAAAGGCAACTAACATCTCCGCAACTAACTTGAGTGAATATTTACTAAAATCAGCTTTTCATAGAATGTAAGCGATCCAAAGGGACGGAAAAGTGACAATTTTGCTGGAATTGCGATTTTACCCCTTCTTTGCTGCTCTGTACCTGCATTGCTATTGGTCGTGGAAGTAAGTTAATTTGTAATTCTTGTAGGAAATTTTGTCCTCTACAAGAATAAACGGCAAATTCAAGAAGCAAGAAAAAACAGCAAATAAAGAGTAAAATTGGCTATGATGCACCATTTAGGAGTTAAAAGCAAAAAAATGGAAAAAATGCCATTTTTCGGTGGTTTTTTCAAAATGACAGAAAACGCAGTGGGGTGGGGATGACGAAAACTTAGGTTTTTCACTTTCTTACCATCCCGAATAACATATTAAAAAATCAGAACTACCTGATTTAATGTAGGGTTGGACCCCTCTAACGACTGGACTAGTAGCCATTTATCTTTATTTGATTTTCTGTGCTACTCAACACTGGGGTAGTAAGACTCAGACATTGGGGTGCATTATTTAGGCTACATGATCTGGTGAAACCTTATACTGTGAGATGGTCGGGCAATAAGCACCCTCTTGGAAGTTGGAAGTTCAACTCCTTGAATGTTTACAAAGAAGGAAATATAACTGAGCAGTAGAGAAGGTTCCCTGTAATTTCACAATAGCAGGAGCCTTGAGAGTAAATGAATGATGCAGTGTGCCAAATGGACACTATTTGTTGGCTTGGGATATTGTTTTTGTGCTGGTGAGATGCTCAGATATGCTAAGAAGATAAAGGTTACAAAAAGTTTTCTAAGAAATGTTAAGTAAACTCTGCTACAAACAAGAGAGTTTCTGAAATTTCCTGTGGAACATGCGGGAAGAAATATATTTGGGAGACAGGACACTGAGTCTAAACTCAGCAGGAAGAAAACCTATTGCTATGCTAAAAAAAAAAATTGGCTATTCCACTGGGGCAAACAACAAATGCAGTAGTTTCAGTACATGAAGCCTTGATATTTTCAATTGACTTCGAAAGTGTTGAAATCAATGCTAAGATGGAAACGTTCAAACCCTGACAAATTAAAGAGGACATTAAGATGAAGAAAAATAAACTCAATGTCAATAGTGATAGTGGTCTTAAAATCAGTCTCATGTGGAATCCAATCATTGTTAAAAGTCCTATAATTTCCCCTATTTTCTCCACCTCTCCCACCTGAATCACGAACTAAATATTACTCATATAAGGGCAATGCCCACAATGAGCGCAAATATGTGGTAGAAGATGAGAATCATTTGTCAGTAGGTATGTTAAACAAAAAAATCAGTAACAATGTTGTGGTTTCAAGTGGTTCATGTTCCAAAATGAGAGAATAAATATTTGGATTTGCTGAGTCATCACTGGAGTAATTATTACTGTTTGCACATTATTGTTTTTCCTCTCTTGTATAATTTGTAATATAATTCCTTGAAGGCTCAGTCGGTGTTATGAAAAGTATATGGAATGGTATTTTGTGGTAAATTTTTGTATTTAAGAATCATATTGATTTACTTTATCATGCCTTGCTAACAAAAAAGTCATCACAGATGAGCTGTATGCTTAAATGAGGGTGTTCGTTACCATATGGTAGCTCTAAGTCTAGTGCTGGACTAAGATATACCATTGAGCACAATGCATTCTGAGCTTGCAGCTTGAACTTACTTTTTGTCCCTTGTAATGGTTCAGATGTTAACCCTCTCTTAAATGTCCACTGGAATCAATTTGTGCCACAATTAAGGTATATCTTATGGCTGTATTTTAATGCCTGAGTGATGTGAAACTGAGGGGATAATGCAATATATCATCCCAATAGAAAAGAAGACTGATCATGACCATGTGTACCCAGGGTAAACTATGTCGTGCCAGATTAGGTGAGGGTAACCCATCAAAATATCTAAATCTAAGTGAGTGTCCTTTTTGTGTGTGTCTAGTCTACATTGTCACTCTTGTGACAAAGTTTCTATAGTTCACATTCTTGGAAAGTTTCAACATAAAATATATAAAATTAATATCTGTAATACTCCCTGAAAACCAAGAAAGACAGTATTAATGCAAAACTCTTACAAAATACTCATAGATGCTCATGGTCATTTTGTGATTTAGCAAACCCAATGTCTTACTATGACCACATTTCTTTTCTATGCATTTAGATGAAAGGCAAAGGTAAAAGAAACTGCTTTATTGTACTTTCAAAAGTGCCGATGGATAAATGGTGGAAGTACTATACTGCACATGCTGCACACCCATAAACTGAAGCACTTGACACTGTAAACTGAATGAATTAAGACTCTCAGTTAGACTATATAGGGAAAGGAATAAGTTGTTGTCAGAATCATTTGGGGATGGGTTGGTGACAGAGTTCAGCTATTAAGTCTAGAACATACAATGTTCCTCATTCTCTTCTTTTGCATTTCATTTATTGAGCTGTCATCAGACGTCTTTCACTTTTGCAATGATACTTAATTATTAAGGTCTGAAAGAGAGGTGTAACCCATTTGTAAATCTAGTTTTTTTTTTTACTAATAATGTGTGCTCTTTTATTAAAAGCTTTGTTTTGAAACAAAACTTGATGGATGATAACAGATCAAAGCACTCTTTCCTCACCATCATGATATTCAGGCTAACAGAGATCAATGGCTCCAGTAACATGTACTATTTTGCTATTCAGTGAATACTTTGCGAACTGATTGTAGTTTTACAGACAATGTCATTGTATTAATGTATGGTCTTAATTCTTTTAATAGAATTTAGCAGATGCTGACCGAAGTGCCTATGAAATGAAGGTTCTCCAAGGGTCTTTGGATGAAATTCGGGAGAAACTGAAGCCTGAAAACCAGCAATGCTTTCAGAACTGTGTGGAAGTACATTTGCAACATATACAGACTGGTTTTGGTCAAATGGGATCACTGAACCATTCCTTCACTGCTCCGAAGACATAGCAGTGTTATTCCAGTGGTTGACACCCTTTTTACAATTGTGGTAGTAGAAAGTATCTCAAAGTGTCATGGATTAGTTGGTCTTGTGGCTGATGAATACAGCAGTGATTGAGGGGTATGGATTTATCCGTTTGAAATCCTGTGTGCCTGGATATTCTGTGAGCTTTGAGCAGAATGGACATCATTTAAGTCCAATCAACTGTCACCATCTTGTTTCCCTTGTAAGTGTTGTGTACAGATGTAAGCGTGGTATGATGCTTTTTGAATGTTTTTGTGATGTCTCTATGGTACAGTTGTGGGTTCTGTATGGTAATTTCGAGTTGTAACAAATTATATATTAGAAGTTGACATATTTCTCGTATTTGCTGAAAAGCAAATAATTTGTTACTGCATATCATTACCTTCTATTGAAATCTTTTTAAGTTATATGTAGCTGGCATTTTGAAAAATATTTTACTCTACGGAATTTCATGTTGACTGAGTATCTTGTTGAAACACTTTTGATATTTGGGAATACCTATGAGGTTCCATAATTATTACATTTGATTCATCAATGTTAACCGAGATACATAATCCTTTAAGTTAATCATTGACATGCATAAAACTGGGAAATGATTTGTGCATGTGTACCAATGGCTTTTTCGCGTTTTACTTATCATGGTAATAAGCTTATTTCCTCTACTATGTTTTTATGGTATTGAAAATCTTTTTACCATTTTTAGGATTATCATGTTGGTAATGATAGTATTACTATTTTGAGTAAAAGTTGTGCAATAAGATACCTCGGCTTGACAAACATTTGAAGCTAGCAATAGTAAACATCAACTCGTTGTAGTCAACATGTAGGGGGATCGAAACACAAATTTTTTCTATACTGTAAACATGGATATATTTTTGTCTATCAAATCAATACAAATATATTTGTAAATTACTTGTTAATTTGTGTACATGAAATGTTTTATCATTTGTCCTTAAAATTTTAAAAGAATATTTTTTTGTGTTTTGATATAGTACAATGAATAGCTGTAGACTGTTTTATGTGCCAAAAATTACTTTTTGATGATTCTGTTTGTAATGCTATACATGACCTTGGAATGTGTTAATATTACAATCACTGTAAATAATGTAAATGTAAATATCTCCTAACACTCGAGGCCATTTGTTTGATGGTATGACCTTTTCTTAATCACAAATATCATTCGTTATAGTAGGTAACTATGAAATATTATAGGAGAGAACTTCTCTATGTGAACAATTTTATGTAAACTCACATTAATTCCATTTAGTAAGGCCTTCATTTTTCCAGTTATTATACTGCTTGGGCTTCCTAAAATTTTACCTTTGGTTTATTTTGACCTGATGTGTGTTTGCGTTGATATGCATATGGAGGCTTCATCTATATGTTGTTAGCCAGTACTGGAATTCTGCTGGGTTTAATACAAATATGCAAGTTTTTAAAAGGAATCCATACAGTACAATATTGTGAATTAGCAAGGCTGTTGACAGTGAAAGATTTCTAGGTATCACTTGTGCATCAAGTACATTGAAAACATTATTTTTTAGTTCTCATGATTTTTTGTGAATAACTGATACATTTTGCTGGCTATATCATGTTTCATTAATTTTTGTAGTTTGTTTCTCATTACCAATAAGGGTAGAACTGAAAGAAATGCCCTTGTTTGAGTCTAGTCTTATTAATGTAAAGTGATTGATCCTATTTTGGCCTTAGCATGATTCATTAATATAGGTTATTAAACATTAGTATTTTTGGTGTCATTTAAATGAATTTGGATTACTGTCAAATTATATATTCACAGATTAATTTACCATGCAATTGTTTGTAGAGTGCAAACTAAGTTTGTATGATTTAGAGCCTGCCAGTTAATGTTATAATACCTTTGAAAAATGAGACTAAATGGCAGTTGTTTTGGTTTTGAAAGGGGCTCTTTGTACATACTGTGCTTTCACTGTATAATCATGGGGTTTAAGCTTTTATTAAATATTATTTGTAATATATTGTAAGGCATGCAGCATTTTTCATTGAATTAAGGGATAGTTTTACCTCTAGAAAGGTAAACCTGTTTTGGATCTTCCTGTGGATTGCTATGGTTGGAATCAGCTAGCCCGTTAATCAGTATTTAAGGCTTAAAATTGTTAGTTCGTGCTAGTTTGCAAAGAATGTATCTGAATCAATTGAGATATATAACAGATGAAACTTAAAAAAAAAACAACTTCAGGGATACCAAAAGTTGAAATCTGCTAGGAGAAGCATAATTGTAAATTATATTTACAACTTGATTAGTGTATCTTGTTATTTGCTTGCTCTTTTTGTCTAAGGTATATATTTTGCTTCTCATTTTTTGTGCATATAGTACTATGTACAAACATTTTTCATAATGCAATCATCTCTCAACAATGATTTTTTTTACATATTAGGTTATTACCTTGGTGGTAGTGTTCTAAATGACATTAGAGGCGTAAATACCATAGAGGAATGGCTACTAAGGTCTGCAGCATAGGAAAACATTAATGAGACCCCAGATTTGTGGTTTTTAAGATGGAGAATAAAGTATTAGCTCCCAAATATTTCTCTTGGTTCAAGTTAAGGTACTTTGAAATCATCATCCATCCATAGAAATTACATGGCCCCAGAAATTGCTATTATTCGCCATATAATCATGCATAACCTTGGTTTTTGGGGATGTTGATAAGACTTCGATGTGTAAAAGAATCATTGGTAAAGAATTATTGAAGTGGTCAGTCAGATTAGCAATTATCAGAAGATTGGTTTACAGTAGTTTTACAGTCTCTCCTCATCTCAACTGTTTTACACTGTCGAAAATGCTTCATTTCAATGTTGCTTTAACTTATTATTATTCTTTAAAATACTTCTAAAAATTTTTTTTGTTGCAGTGAAATTTTGTAAGACCTGAAATTCAAATTTTTATCTTCCTTAAAAAAATAGTAAATACACTTCAGAAGCGAGAAGTTAAGGTATTTGTTCAATTATTCCGTGATAAGTGAAGCATTGACAATTCTCTCTCCCCAACATTGTCACTATAGTTTTCATAGTACTTGAGATGTGATTCTTACTTGAGGAGTGTGACATTCTGAGGAACTGTCCTATTTTAATCCTTATGCCACATTTTATTTGAATTGAAATGAAAAATTCATTGGGAAATTGTCCTTTCTCGTATTTTTTGACTGGTAAATTGACTGAACATTTCTTTTAGAAAATGTAACTTCTGATGACAAATCAGTAAATTTAAAAAGGGTTAATTGGTGAACTTGTGTTATTTCTCACTGTTATCTTATCATTGAATTTTAATTTTTCTTCATTAACGATTTACTTGAGACTCCTCTGCTATGGTTTTTAAATGGAGACTTGTAGTACAATTCTTAGTTTCCAAAAACATGATTCAAATTATGAAATCACCCCCTTAATATGAAGAATTTAGTGAGTCAAACAATTTGTAAGCAAATAGAAATTAGGTAAAAATTATTGCACTCAGCCTGAGCACATTTTGTTCAGAGTTATAAATTCTACTTCATTACTTTCAAATATTTTGAATTGTTGTAATTAATGGCAACAGGGAAAATAGCCATTATCAGTGTTTTTTTGTATTGTTCAGAGCAACATATCAAAAAATGGTATTGTATAATGGCTCATTTCGCAGGTGCTTTTTTTTCTTTATATATCATCTTGCTGAAGCATCCCGACCTGATAAATAGTTATCTGTAGATATCAAAAACTCCACTTTTCTGCATCTTGGACCATAAGTTATTAGAAAATGACGCGTGAATTTTTGGTTCATTCATGAATAAATCTTGCCTTTAGTATGACTTGTCTATCATGTATAGAATCCTGTCACATCCAAATGTTATAATTATTGGCCAAATGAGGGGATGGATAATTTTACATGGAAAAATGGAAATGTTGGCCTGGATAAGTCCTGGGACTTCATACTATTTGGTCTGTAACAACCCTGATTATGGCTTCTACCTCCTCACCATGATGGAAGGTTAATAAAATAAATCTTTTCATCAATAGCTAAAATTGATAGTTTTTGAGCGGGAACGGCATTAGTGTGTCATCATCTATTTCCGTTATTTTTTGACTATAGCAATGGCATTTAAGCAATCTTCTCCAATTATACCAGAGAATAGCAGACTTATGACAATCTATACTTAGCCAGAAATGAGGAACTTATCTTTGGACATAAAACAGTTACTGACTTGGCTGCTCCTAGAATTTTTTTTATTTGCTAGTAAATGCAAAAATAAAAAAACTACCTACCTTGTAATGCTTAGGGTTGAAGTATTTATTGGCTATTAATTTCAGTATGATATTTTTGAAACTAAATATAAAATATAAGTTAAAGGGAACAAATAAAATGGAGAATATAAAATCAGTATGTAATCACATACGTCTAACCGATCATTCATTGATCAAATGATAAGTGCACTCAGCTATTATGGAGAACTCGAAACATTTTGAGGCTTCTAAGTTACTATATCATAAAGATAATGAAGTTCAGGACTGAAACACTGATTTCACTATGAGTATAAAATCTTTTGCTATATTGAATGCAAAAGCCTTCATTGAGAGTCAAGACCACCATGCTCATTCAATTGCAAATTTTCACCAAATCACATTTCACTATTTCCAGATAATTGTAAATTCATTATCTCAATGAGCTCTCTACAGTACAGTACATTTTCTCAGTTGTTTTACTTGCAGTCACTCTGCTCATTAGATTATTTTCTCAACCCCTTTCTTCAGAGTAAACTACTTAAATATATGGTAATCTTTGGGTGCTGCGAGTATTTTTTGTGACAGTTTCACCATGCTCCTCTGCCGGCTTTTTTAAACTACTCGTTTACAAAGCAGGCAGCAGAGCACGGCGAAACTATCGCAAAAATAATACAAGAAATACTCGCAGAACCCAAAGATTACCAGATATACATCATGATCTGCGAAAATCTACAAAATAAACTATTTTAAACTTGTTTATTAAGGTTTGGATGGACTATAAAGTAATCTCTTCCTCAATAATCCATTGCACTTACATCTTTCAGTACACTTAACCTTGTCACCAGTACATCTTACCCCATTATAAATCCACACATTTATCTTCCAGATTTGAAAGGCCTGGTATTCTCTTTTATTGTGACTTTTCGACATTCCATTGCCACTGGCACTATTCCCAATTGTCTGCTGTGCCACAATCTGAGTAACACCTGCGTCTTTCTTTCATGCAGATCTATCTAGGACTTTCATTTACTTCAGTCTATAGCTCTCAGTCTTTACTACCCAGAAAATATTTGCAGCTGCAGTCAATTCTCTTCCTTTGGTACACTCAGATTTTGGAGCCCATTATCACTCATTGTTTAACTTTACCATGGAATAAATGTTGTTGTCCAAAGAAACCTCTCCACATAGCCCTCTTCTTCAAGACGATATTTGTCAAAACTTATGATGCACTAGGATCACAACAGCTTTATTAAAAAACACTAGCTTTTAAGTTATTTCTTAGTACTAGGACAATGACCCTAACTTGCATTTCCTCCTCTCGTGATATGGATTGGTCATACCTAAGCGCATTGTCATTTAAAATACTGCCTCTGACACAACTTAAGAGAGAAGGTGCCCCTTACAGCTATTTAAGTTGATCTTCATTATGCAGAAATATCTTGTTACTTAAATTTTCCATTAGTTTATCTTCTCACTTAATTTCTTTCAGCAAAGTTCAAATGATCTTTCAACTGATATGCTAACTAGCCTTTGACCATATTCAAATAAGGCTAACTTCATTAATGCCATAATTTCAATCAGAATCCACTTTCTACATCCCTACCCTGCCTCTAAAATAATTTTCCCTGCATCTATATTCCAGAGCAAGGATAATGATTCAGTCATACTCCCAGACGTAGCGTTGCCACCATCCTAACTTCTAAGCCATCATCCTCAAACACATATTAGTTTTAATTTTGTTATATATCCCTCCAACCTTCACCCAAAAGTTGATCAAGGAGGATCAAGAACTCATTTTGATTTCACGTAACATGCACATTATTCTCTTTCCTTAACTTCTTTCGAAAGTCAAAACTTCTATTACTCCTTCCTCCAATATCCATTCCTAGCGGAGGATATCCGTTGAAATTCAACAGGTGTGAAAACAAACTTATTTTATAAGAAAACCACCAAGCCTGAAGAATACTGTCAGCATGATCATTTGAAGAGTTCATAACCTATCTTGTTCATTGTAATAGACATGCTGACCGTTCACCAGGTGCATTATTACCATTCGATTATGTAAATATTCTTGCATATTTAATTGCATGTGTAGTCTATTTAATTTCTTTCTGTGTATCGTTTACTTGTTGTAAATATAGTGAATTCATCGATTATCTCCCCCCCCCCCTCCCGAAGCAATCTATCATGGGGCCCTTACACAGATTTTCAAATCTCTGGTTGTCAAGGAAATATGCTATTGATGATTTAAGAGAAAAATGTGAGATTTTTCAGCTAAAAACATGATTTTCAAACGAAAATAAAGCATAATAGAAAATTGATAGAAAGAATTACTAACTTCATTTATTCACCCATCCTGCAAAAAAATCCCAGCCCTCTTTCTTGAGTAAAATTACTTTTAAATAGCAAAAAATGAAACCACTACACCAAACCCAATGCTTAGTATGGACCACCAGGTGGGCTTTCGGGGGGCCTGGGAGCATTTTAATACAGCTTACGTAACAACCAGGCATATTTTCTATCTACATGCCAAATTTCAGCTCAATCAGTCCAGTAGTTTTTGCATGATGGAACAACATGCATACACCATTACATTTTATATATCAGTAAGGATTAGAACTGCAAAACTGGCAGGCTAATCACTGTCTTTAATACCAAGCTTCCCCATTTGTCTTTACTTGAAGTACCTTACGACTTCTGTGCAAGAGTAATCATTTGGCAAGTGTATTTTCTTTCTCTTCTACATATACCATTCTTTACTTCCAAAATCAGCTGAGACTTGTCATTCCTCCTTGTTTTGCTCATCATCTTATGGAGGACATCTCTGCTTATGTTACTCTGATTTGTCTGCATCTCACAACTAACCTTAAGCTCTTCCATCATGTCATATTCCTAGTGCTCAGCAATGAGCAACTTTGTACTAAGTCCTACCTAACTCAAAAGACTGTTACATATTTTAACTATTCCTCCACCGCCAAAGCAAAATATGATAACGAGGGTTTATGCCTTCAGACCAGTACACCGAAAAATAATTCAAAATTTGAGGTATAGAACAGGGTGAATTTCCAAAGCATTACCAAGTGGGGTAGCACCCCTCAACCTATTTTGTGTGAAATTTGTGTTAGTCCAAGAATAAAAGTAGCAGAGAAATAGTTGATGTGAATTGGCATAAAATTGACTAAACAGCAGTTGTTGACAAATTTCAAGCACCTCCAAATTATATTTGTTGAACTCGAATTCTAAAGGTCATTCTGCTTTTATTTTTTCTATGAATTACTCTTATGGGTATAGCAGGACCTTCACGTTTGCTCCAACAGTATCACCAGACTCCTGCGTTGGATGAGGGTAATAAAGGAATTGGATACATTGGAAGCATAAAAGCAGCTTTAACGGAATACTTATGCAGTAATGCCTTCAAATTCTCTGACTAGCAGTACCTTCAATTTCAGGAGACAATGAAATGTTTTTAGAAATAGATTACAGAGGAAAGTGGAAAACAGTACCTTCATCAATCTCAAATGAATATTAGTCACCTTGGTGTCATCCAAGCCTTAATGACATGGAGATGTTTTCACTAGCAAATGCCAGGATCATGGGTTTGAGTCACTTACAGTGGACTTTCTACCACCCAAGATGTGGAAAATATTAGCAAGGGGTCAGATAATGATGTCTGTTCAGGGGTAGTCAGAAAAAATAAATGCTCAATGGCAAAAGATAAGAAAGCTATTTAAAAATAAGAAAAACATTGGTAAGTTTAGTCACATGAGAACATTCTTCCATTCCAATAGCATGCGGCCATCTGCTCGAAAGTTTTTCCATCATATGTTTCACCTTTAAAAGATAACTCAACTTTTGATTCAACTATTGTAAAATTCCATGCACTGGATAAAGGAAAAGTCACATATGTTCTTCATGATTTCTTTATGATTTGTCAACAAAAACAGGACGAATAACTTTACATCAAGATTCTTCTATTGGAATAAAGGATTGTATGGATAAAATTAAACTACAGGAATGATATACAATTACTAAGCAAATTCCTGTTGTTTGGCGGCATATCTCGGGAAACATCATATCTCAACAAACACGTTGATTTTCATTTCGACAGAGATTGCCATTGAGCGGGTGCAAACCACCAATATATGAATCAACAACAATAGAAAAATTCATCAATCGTTCAAATTAACGATGTCCATAAACCCCTCTCAGTATTTAATTAGCACACTGCATTCTTCCATTCCACATGATTTAAGCTCAGTCCAGAATGGAGGATCTGAGTATCTCAACACATCCATCCAACTGCTAAATTCATTAAACAAATTCACATTCAGTCCATAATTCAAGCTCAGAGTCAGAATTTCATTCTAGTGGAAAGACGTTATAATGTTTTAAAAGACCTATTACACTTGACTTGCAAAGCTGACCAGAAAGTGGTCCTTATTTATCAAGGTCAGTAAGGTGTTTTAGAAGCTCATCTGCATCTGATTCTTCCTTAACTCTGACAAGTACAGGCAAAGGCTTGTTGTCTGGTTCTGATGGCAAGGGACAAACCAGCATGACATTGTTCTTGCCAACACGGGTTGGGGTTGGGAGAGTTGAACTGCCACCATAGAGCACATTGAGGAGAACAGTCCCAATTGCATTATCTGCACGAACCACAACTTGAATCTTTTTCCTTTTCTGCTCCTCGTCATCAGAAACAGGCTTTATGTGCAAAGTTCCAACACCACACTCATTGAATTTTCCTTCTTTCTTCACAAACAGCTTACACCTAAATGATGAAAGAGCAATAAGAGCATATTAGATGAGGTCTATCTTTATATATATAAAACTTCTGTACGTGTGTATGTCATTGAACTCCTCCTTAACGGCTGGACTGATTTTGATGAAATTTTTTGTGTTTGAGTAGGTCACTGGAAGGTTTAGAATCACAATTGGATCCAGTAGGTGGTGCTGTGATCGGATTCTAGGAATTTTTTTTCGAACCCTTTTTATTTATTTTTTAAAGATATTTCGCATATCAGAACATATAACCCCAAAATTTCACTCCTACCCACCACTCCCCAAAATGAAAAAATCATAAGTTCATGACTAATTGACCGTTAAAACCTTCTGAGAAGTCTATCAATAATTGACCACCTGAGAATGATTTATAGTTATGTTAGTGTGCCATAGGTGGCACTTATGTCGAATTCTGTGGTATTTGACATACACATCAATACATGTGCAAGTTGTCACACTTACGTCGTAGCTAAGCATTGTTTTGACAAAACAAAAAGATTGAATTTTCAAACTAACTGTCAATTGTCACTTAGTATATAGTTTATCGAAAATTCGAAAAAAATTCGAAAAAAACGTTTGCTGAACCCGCTGATAGCAGGTAAGCCAACGTTTGGGCAGGACAACGTCTGTCTGGTCTGCTAGTCTATAATTAAATACTCTATACAGGCCTTTCTGAAGCTAAGGAGCTCTACAATTAAACAGTGAACATATTCAGATTCTTAGTATTCCACCTCATAACATAATGCCAAATTCAAGTTTTGAAATATGCAATTTGTTATTCCTGGTTTTCGAAGCCAGTAGCAACCCTTTCCTGTTAATTGCATAATACATTTCATAAATGCAGTGCTTTATTTAATAACTTGCATTTAGAGAAGCAGAACGAGGATCTGAAAACATCTTCCAATACAGTTCCTGAAATGCTTGTGCTCCATTCCCTGACTTGCATTAAGTTGAGTGTTGAGCAGCAAAAAGGTTTATACTCACAATAGGGCCATTTCATGAGAAATGATCCAATAAAAATTTAATTGGTAGCATAAGTTTTTGAAAAAATCTATTTTTGAACTCCCATTCCCACATAGAATATTGAGGTAAAGTTGTATACATGGTAGATTAATATTTGATTGTTACCAGGGGAACACAACTGTTAGAGGAACCGTTAGAACGGTAGTGACAGCTTATATGTTGACCCAATTTTCCACTACTTCACAATTGCTATCTCATATGAATAAAGTCTCTTAACTCAATATTTGGACTTTATGTAATACTTCAGCAAACCATCATAGTCAGTAAGCCATACATTTAACAGCTCCTCCCCAAATCAAGTCCAAAAATGGTTGATTTAAAGAACAAAGCTAGTTAAAAACTACCATATTTCTCTTATGAGTAGTATCTCAAATTAACTTTAAACCCTTTTAGAACTTGTAAATACATCAAATTCGTTAGCCACATATATTGAATAGCTCCATCTGTCAAGAAAATGAAGTATTAATACGACTGATTTTGAGCGGGAAGATATTCTTGTTAGCTTATGGAAAAGACAGGGTTATGTCCTCATGCCCATTAACAATTAAGATATGATAGCTAAGCCTTTTTTTTTAATTTTACGTATACAAACACTCAATTTGATACTTTTGTTCTTCACATCGTTTTCTTGAGTCGAAAACCAGTTATTTGAAGGTAAAAATTTTGATTTTAAGTCTATTTCTACCATGAAGAAATGTAGAGGGAAAACATGAAAATTGATATCCATTATGGTTAAAATAGCAAGTTTTCACCAATTCTACTATGCTATGATAGTTCTCAAGATATCAAGGTTACAGTAAACATCAACATTATCAAAACTTCGCATGCACCATTTGGAAAAATGGCAGCTAGGGAGAAATGAAAAGTGATAAAATTTTTGATATCATCATATTTCACTGCCAATTCATGCGGTTACACGAGTACAAACAATGGATATTTTCAAAACAGAGTCATGCAACCATTACTGGATCATTTTAAATGGAATGACCCAACAGGCATATTCATTGGAATTAATACTGAGCTGGACTCGCTCACATTAATTACGCAAAAGGTTTCAGGATAAACTCTGTTGAAACCTTTCATGGTAAATAAGAAAGAAAAAGCTTTAAAGAGTATTTATCCACACAATTTTCTTTATGCTGAATAAGATTTCAATGCATCAAAGTCATTTTTAAGATGTCAAATAACAGAAATGCACCAATGTATATATGACTTTTACAATGGGGAATTAGGAATCCAGGGATACATAGGAGGGAGTGAGCAAGTATAGAGAGGTGGAGAAATATTGAGTCAAGAAGAAAACAACCCCTAGGGTAATTTCCCCCCTTCCCCCTCACATGAGAGACATACAGTAGAGCCTCACTTTATGATATTAATCCACTCCACAGGACCATTTGCAAAATTAATTATAGTAATGCGAGCCTCGTTTAGTGAACCAGCATTTTACTGGCCTCAAGATTGGTTTTCACGGAACAATAAATGTTAATACGTTGCTATCGTAAAAGAATGCAGTCCATTTACAAACAAGGGTTAAAATGTTTAAGGAATGCGCAATAAATTATGGTTGTATAACTAAGTAGAACTTTGAAATTAGCACGCAATAGCAGGTGGGTATAAAGAGAATTCATCATAAAGTCCTGTACATACATTAGCATTTTTTTGAAGACTTAAAAATTGAGACCTGTTGAAACCTTGACTGGTATAAATGAATTTGTCCCGATAACTACCATTTAAAGTTAATACTTCAAGCATTTTCATGAGAAGGTACCACCAAGTACATACAGAATATTGGTGAGTGAGCTTAAGCTTTCCTTTCCATAGCAGATACATCTTTCACAGTATCTCAGAACAATTACTTAGATTAAATTATGAAAGGGGATACAGTAACTCCTGTGCCCAACTTATTTTAATAACTACTCATAATGGGGCTGGTGATACTTACCGTTTAGTGTAGATAGCATCATCCTCAATAATCGGCTTAAATTCATCCTTAGGAGTTTCATCTTCTTCTTCATCTTTTTCTCCAGTCTTTTCCTCTTCACCCTTGGTCTCATTTTTAGAAGGGTTTAAAAAACTAAATGTGCTACTCCTAAAAAATACGAAATTGGAGAATTCGTCAAATAGGGGTGAATTTAATGAAATAACATAAGACACTCACCCTCAAAATTACTGATGGGAGGATAACAAGTTTATTTAAGACCGACAATTACTAATTTCTATAAGCATAATCCATCTTACAGGATCAAAACAAGAAATTTTAATTTAAGAAAATTAAAAAAAAGAGTAATTTAAGAAAATGGCTCTGCACAACGGGCCATGACAAATCAACTCACCCTCCGAAAGTAAATCCAGCAGATGGGAAGGATGCATTTGTACCACCAACTGAGCTCTGCGCCTGACCAAAATTGAAGGTCTCCTTTGAACCAGACAGAAATGGGTTCACTTCATTCTTTATACTGGTATCTTTTGTATCATTAAGTTTCGTTCCAAAGGTAAAACCTGAGCCAACAATAAAGGCTGGAGTAGAACTTTGTGCACTAGTAGGTGAACCGAAAAATGATGGTGTGGCTGTAGTAGTCGTGGTGGTAGATGTGGTTGTACTTGCTACAGGTGGTTTAGAATCAAGAGTGAAACTAAAAGTGTTATCGGGTGATGATTTCTCAGTTTTCTCTGTTGTCTGTAAAGGTTTAGTTGAGCTTCCGCCAACATTGTCTTTCTTCCTTTGGCTCTCGGAAGTCTCAATGTTCATAAGATGACGTTCATAGTCACGAAATATTGGAGTTAGAATGCATATTGGATTTTTATCCACGTGCGACTTAATCCATGAGGAAACACTCTCATTTAGACCTTTTAACTGGGAATAATATTCACGGGAATGCGAGTTTTCAGTGGATGTCCCTTCACTGGCAGCCGATGACCCAGGTGTAGAGGATGACATTGTTGTGGTTGGAGTTGGTTGTGATACAGTTATCGCCGTGGAAGCACCTGCTTGCATCCCGTTAGAAGATGAAGAATTGTTCCCCAAGCCAAAGGTGAAGGTTGAAGCTACTGGAATGCTAGCAGAGGAGCCGAAGCCTCCAAAACCGGCAAAAGCACTCTTGGTGGAACCCTGGAAAACAGGAAAGGTATGAACCAGGATGTAAACCCAAAGGCAGATTAAGAAAGAAAATAATTCATGGCGAAACAATGATAAAAGATAATTGATAATAGTATGCACAATACAAGAGGAGCTTGTTTAGTTATGGGTGTAGAAGGTTAGTATCAAGTACTAGGAACCACAGGCTAGATGTGAGCATCATGCGACAGCTACGATACAATATACAGCCCACAATACGATAGTTAACAAAGGATGATCTGCAAAATCAACAAGTCAGATGCTGCCAAAATATATGAAAAATATAACGACACTAAGAAGCATGGATTATACATTTCCCAATCCTGGATTTCTCCTCTTGGCTGTTTTAATGACTCGTTTTTTCAGCTCATCTGCGGTAGCTTTTTGAAAAGTTCCTGATTCTTCGGGTTCCTCTTCCTCATTCCAATTGTCATGGTTTAATTCTGTAGTTGCAGTTCTTTTTGCCATAACGTGTACCTGAGAGGCAATAGCACTAATTGAAATACTAGGATAAACACACCACTTCAAAGGCTACTATTGACATTTGCACGCAAAAATATGTGAATACTATCTTACAGAGAGTAAACAGGAGTGATAAAAGATTACAAAACAGAATTGTTTCCACAGAAGAAAAATCACAACATGTGACTCGGAACTGCACTTTTATAGAACAAAAAATCAATCGCAGACGGGAAAAGGCAACAAAAGGACTTTAATTATTATCTTTGAAAATTTTTCACATATGTCATGACACTAAAAAACACGTCACATACTCTTAATACAAAATTTTTTACTTACTCTTAAAACACCACTTTCGTATTGTGACGTACGACTGCCGTTGCGCTCTTGGTTCTCCTCATACGATTGCGCTTCAAAATATAGTTCCTCACCATAACACCAATCGATTGCGAAAAATACTTTTAGAGTGAATTGGAGCTGGGAAAATTTCCAATAAGCTTTAATTAAATATTTTAAACTTTTTTTGCACTTCGTGAAAGCCAATTTTTTGGAATTATCAGTTTGATAACAAAAGTTTCGACAGCGCAAGAATGTAGAACGAATCTGTTTTTGTGCCCTGCTACCTTCGGATCTTAGCGCCCTATCGGTCTGCTACACCGTTGAGTGAAGGAGTATTGGTACTGAAGTGTTGTGAAAAAGAAGAACCAAGACAAAACCATGGAGTTATCAAGTATACTTGAAGCTGATATACAGGGTATTCAGAAGCAGCTAAAAACTGCAATACTTAGCCATCAAGTAAGTTTTTATATAAGGTTATTCTACCCACTTCCACGCTCTTGTTAGTTTTCATATAATGTAGATCCGGCGCACTTCGTCATGATGTTGTGGTGTTGTATATTTTTAGTAATTTCCGCGACAGAATGCTGTTATTCGTTTTGTATAATATTTTTTTAGCTATAATTATTGATCCTTTTATTACAAGAAGTCGCAATTAACTTTTAATGCTCCACATAGTGAGTTAAGCATTTATTTGATTTTGATGATCATGCCTGTTGGATATGAACTGTCGAAGTTACCTGCGAACTCATGTAATTTAGGCGGCGGAATGCTAATAGATTTAATGGCCTTGTTTTAACTACCATACTGGGGGTTAAGTTGTGGAACTTTACTCTTGTGGAATTGAATCGCAAGTAATGATGTAGCGCAGCAGGGACATCGCAACCGAAATTGGATATGTGCGAATGGGAATTTTCCCTCCGTTTTGATACCTTATGCGAGCGTAAGGGCTGCTTTATTCTCTATTATGGTATTATTAATGTTAAGAAAAAAATATTATAGCCAATTAAATTAAATTTTCTTATTTGGTATTGATTTAATCGAAGTTGAAAACACTTTCCAACAATAGCGCTGGACAAGGCCAGTGGTACGTGTGGAGTGATGCAAGAAGTTTAAGAAGACATGAAAAGAGAGCAAATATTGACTTGAGTAAAAACGATTACGTTTGAAATCCTGGGAGTGTATCTTGAATTTTTTTGTTCTGGAACCAATCGCTAGTTGTCCGCGTTCCCTTTCATAATGTTTGGCATTTTAACCGGTATGTAAAATACGTGACTTAAGAAAAGTTGGCTTATTAATCATGAATTTGATGTAAGACTATTTCAGGATTCCCAAGTTATTGTTTGAAAATTGCTTTCGTATTTTCAACTTTAGAAAGGTTGCCCAGTTTTTTTTATTTGATTGTTAAAAAAATTCTTTTTCTTTCCAGATTGGAATGATGAAACTCAAAAAGGACCCCGAGGCAAGTACCTGCCATTTTAAATAATTTATAGCAATGTTTGATGGAGATTTTATGTTTTAGTCTATTTTCACCTAATGGTTGATGCGTATTTAAATTATCGCTGTGTAATATGTTTCCCCGAAATTTTGAATAAAATTGCTATCCATTTTCTTATTAACTATTCGTTAGTTGGATGAGTACCAATGTGTTATGTTTACCAATTTTCAGAACCTGGAAGCAAAGAAACAAATTGCGGATGCACAGAGTGCGATCATATCCCTGAGTACCAGTCAGGTATGTACCTTACTCGAATAGTCAGTTTTTTGTTTCAGGTCGAGGTGTAAAGTGTCAATTATATATCTTTCCAAACCAAGTTTGATATGTGTATTAATCGTTCGCTCCGAAGTTCAGCTATGATGCCTAAGTTTTGGGATTCCAAGTATCGATTCGTTTGTTCTCGCAGTCCACAACTGAGTGCAATTTAAGGGAACTAGTGGTTACCTTTTGACTTGATGACCTTTTCATCGGGGTCCTAATTTATTGTCCGCTGTTCTTGGAGACACTTCTGCGTACGTCGCATGGAAACGATGTGTTATTAGGCGCCGATTAAAGCTCGACTTCAGTGTTACTTGTTACTAAGTTTATATCACGTCCGATTTCTTGAATGCGTACTCAAGTCTTAACTGTCGAGTTTTTTTCTGTCTCATTGTCTCATTGTGTTTCGATTGGAAGTGCTATGTGTTTCCAATACTTTTTCGGCCTTACGACCTGCTATCTTTTCCATCCATCGAAATGCACCAATTTTTCACGAATGGCCAAATTGACCCCTTTTTTACTTTTTATGGCACATTTATTTCAATCAAAATTTTCTTTTCCAACTGAGGGAATAATCATTATTTCAGAGTTCGGAGCTATGAACTTCCCTCTCTAAATGCAACCTAGAAAAGAAGGGATTTTTACGTTCGTTTTATTATTTTATTTTATTGTTAGAGAACGTAGTTCAACTTATTCTTAAGGCTTGCGTCATTATGTGCTAGTTTTCTACAGTACTGGAAGTTAATTTGGACTTCAATATCACTTCCAATCGTAACAGAATTGTGGGCGGTTTTCACAATATTCGCAATGAGAAAATATGAACAGTTAAAGAATCCATCAGTAACTTTGGGAAAAATTTTTTTTCTAAAAGTCATTTGTATAATGAAATAGTCTTCACCGTGATTACGATTTTCTATTAAATAGAATGAAATATTCGCAACATTAGAATATTCGTTATAGCCAGAAAAATGTTTTTCGAGAATAGTTTTTACCCCAGTGAAGGAACTTCGTCTTGTAGTGTGCGCACAGTTGGCTTATGATATTCATATTATTCATCGGATAACAGAAAAATCAGAGTCATTTAAGTACTTCCCTCGAAGTAATAGGTTTGTTATCGTTGTGCACTGCTCGCTATTGTCGAGCATGATGATGGGTACGAATTCCGAAGTCGCATTAGTTTTTGCCTGTGGAGGAGGCCGTCTACTGAGCGTATTGGTTGACGAATCTTCTGCTGCAAGGCAGTCGCTGGAGGAACTCGCAAGAGGGAGCGCTACCCTTGACGGTACCCGCTACGTATGTGCAAACTTTTGGACGCGTGAGCTGATAGTGAACGTCGAAGACCCAAAGGAGATAATGCGCGTAAGGCCGATTAAGATAAATCCTAATGTTACAGCTGCGGTTGCTTTCGAATTTTTTTCTCGGTTTTTGGCGTTCCGCGAGTGCAGCAGCATGAAAATGATGGCGAGTGTAAATTTCAAAATTATGTTTCGTGGTTTGCCTCAGAGGGTTGTGTTAGTCAAAAGAGACGGCATACTCATCGTCGTAGCGAGTGCACTAGGTGTGCGTTAACTATGGACTATGTTTGATGTGCTTACTCGCGACAGGGAATTTAGACGAGGGAAATTCCCGGTGTTGATTACTCATCGTCAATTCTCTGTTTATTGAAGTTGATGATTTGGCATGCAGATTTAGTGGATTGCAGACATTTTTCGTGTGAACGGTTTGGTGCATTTTTTTTATGGTGGTTATTGAGTGGCTTGAGGATTTCCCGGTGAAAAGTGTTCGTGAAGATCTCTCGCGTTCCCATCCGGGTTGGTGGCTCCATGCACGACGGTCCGACGGCTTACTCTGCTGGGGAAACATCGGATGTGGAGCCACTAGTCTGCGTGGAAAGACTAGAGACCCCCATCTATCGTTGTGGTATATTTTTGCGCAATTAATTGGCAGCGATAGTGCAGTTTTTAGCGGTGAAAATTTTATATTACGTCGGGATGGTGATCCATCTGGATTTATAATTTTATCGTTGTACAATTGTTATCGCTTAAAGAGTTGAACGTGTGTATTTAATTCGTATCTCTTCTTGTAATATTGTTTTATGTGAAGTTCTACGTGAGATATAACCAGTATGGGATCTAGTTGCTGAACTTCATTACTAGTCCTTTTATTGTTGTAAGGAAATGACTGCGCAACATGTTTTTCTGATTGATAATGTTATTATGCGAGGGTTTTTTCCGGATACTACTTCTGCTACCCATTATAATAATATTATGCACATGTCTGGACACCGGAAACTTTTCCTTTTTCTTTGCTATGGTCAGTCAAATGTATTTTACTGATGCTGTGCTTCATTTTATTAAACTTAAGAAAATGAGGCCGTGTCTGACCTTTTACGAGTTCGCCTCTGACATTTGTAATTCATCTCTTCAACTCTTGTTTACGCGTCTGTGCATTGATGACCATTGAAGTGTCATATCGGTATTTTATAGGCCACAAAATACGAGTGAATTTTTATTCCTGTGCTGAGCAGAGCGTTATTCTGAGTTAACTGAAATTTCTGGAGCGTAGGTATTTTATTAATGCAATGCAATACCCGATTGTTCATCATTTGAATGCGAAGCATTACTATGTAATTTTCAGTTGGTATTTTCTTTTGTCCAATGAGCGTGCGTAATTCACTGTTTTATGTTGCGATTTATTTTATTGAAGAATGTGCCGTGAGTGGCGATGAGAGCGAAGTCCAGGCATTGATAGTTAATTAATATTCTGTTCCAAGCGCTCCATAAATCCAGTTACGCGCGATACGCGCTGAACGTAAATCCTAGGTAAACTGGTTATTGACCGATTTTGTCGACGCGCTCCATTATGGGGAAGACCAATGAACACCCGGAGCTCTGCAAAGATATACGTAATCTCTTAGGCATTTTGATCGAGTATTTTCGGTCAATGCCGCGGAAATTAGTTATTTTGTGAACTTCTTGAGATAGAAATGCACTACGCTCATTCACTTCAAACTTATGAGTCGTTTTTAATTAAATGAGATTATATCATTGTACCAATTCATATGTTAGTTAACTATTAGGTTCTCAGGAATCAACATAATTTTCTCATTGTGATGTTAATTTTGGAGGTGCAGTTTTTGAAAAGTTTCAGCTTCTCGTCCATGATTAGGTATATGCGTAAATGCCCTCTTAAAGTTTTGGAGAAGCTGGTCTCGATACCAAATCATTTAACTTTCTTTCTATCCATCGTATTTTGCCCCGCAATGACTGTGAAGACCTACTTTGAACTTAATAGTTGTATCTAAGCCCTCCACGGAAGATTTAATTTTAAAAATACTCTTATGCGAGTTGTTGAGAAGAAATTTGTATTGTCTATTTGTGTGAACCAGTACTGAATCGTTTCTCGAGGATAGCAACTAGTCGATTTGTGTATAAATATCTTTTGCATTGATATTGAAATACATGGTCTCGAGCAAATGCCTTCTCAGCGTTTCGTTTGGGTCGGATGTATATTTTTATGTCGGACGGCAAATCGTGAGTTTTCCCGTCATGGTGGGAGCACGTCTCAAGGTTAACAAGTGTAATGTGGACGAAGGCCTTTTATCATTTCTGATCGGATCTTTTGCCTATTAAGCGGCCATTGAAGTTCACCGGCCGCGTGCTTCAGAGACCTTGTGTTTGTAGCGATTATTAAACATAATGCGTGTTCAATTTTAAGCGACTCTTTGTTCAAATTCATAAGTCGCTTTTGTTATCTGTATTTCTAGTGGTAACTTATATTTTATAAGATCGAAGATTTCCCGAAGGTTAGGTCGATGATAAGCTGGGTCAGTTTGGTGTTGAACTTGTTTATTTTGTTTGAAGTGTCACCCTTTCTTCGGTTGAGGATGTTTGTCCACTTGCGAGTCGTGGCTCTAACCTGTTATTATATCGTAGCCAAAGTATCGGTAGTGGGTGGCGCACGTTCAAGTAAAAGAATTGATGGGTTGAGGATGAGGGAGCGTGCTGTTATTACGTGCGTTTTCAGCGTTGTAATTTTTTTTACGATGATCGGCTGTGTTTTGTGATTCCGTCGCTAAAGTTGCAAAATGCAGCTTTTATGGAATAAGCCTTCACATCTTTCGAAATAAAATACGTGGCGTAAATGAGTGTAATTGACTTATATTCTTCGAAGATAGACTCTCCGAAAAGTTCTCACTATTTTGTTGGTAGAACCCGACCGGCCATGTTTACAACATTTCGTGCCATCTTCAAGGAAATGTTCCGTCGCTGATAAAGTTTTGTGAAATTTATTATGTGACTTTATCGGGTGAGAACTTTCAAGTTAGTGAGTCACAGTTAGAGCCAATATTCTTTGTCAGGAAGAGAGTGATTCAGAAAGCTTGGCAGCCGTTTAGTAAGTTGTGATATAAATTACATTGTGGAACAACGAATTAATGAAGTACTGCCTTCTAAATGTAGTAAATGCCGTGCTATGTTAGTTATTATTGTGCAGCTATGGCATTGGTAATATTATTGACCTCAACTTTTTCATACATATTCCCGACCGGGGGAAATATTATTACACCTGCTGATTTTATGGTTTTCGTTTTAAACTTTTTGAAAATTCAATTAGTGATAATATTCTCCATTTTTCTTTGATTACGTAGTCTCGTCAGTTATTTTTCTAATCACTAATTAGATGCAAATGTTAAATGCATTATGTAAATTTAATTAGTCAATTCTATCCTTGTCGACTTATGCTTTATAATTTTTCTATAGAAAATCAAGTATTGTGCAGATATCGTAATTTTGAACCATTCACATTATGCAAACCAACAGTCGTCAATGCGAAGGTAGAATCGTGGAGAGTAGATATAGCTTAAGTTTAATCCCAGCATCGTGTGAAATTCCCTCTTAATGTTTTGGCGGTGGTTATTCCTCGCACAGGACTTCATGCGGTTTCCCTGCAACATATTGCGCTCAGAAAGATAATTATTACTGGACTATCCCTGAGGCCTCTCTGAGTTATGAATCCATTTATCTCGCATCGTTCCCCCAACGCTCTATCCGGGAGAGTGTCACCCTGTTTTCCATTTTCAATCGACGATGATGCTTTTATTTATCGTGAGCCACCTGGACTCACGTGTCAAATTCCGGGCAAATTAGGTATTTCTTTCGAAAATATACATATGGATTGCATTCGTACAATACCTTTACTGCGTGGTTCGACTAGGGCAGGGACTGTTTTTGTCGTCAGATTTCTTGGTTTTCTATTATTGTGTGTTCCCTTAATGTGTGATTTGCTCGTGGTAACTATTCATGTTGGTTTCGTGTTTATATCTAATCGTATTACTTGTATGGTTCTGTAATATTTTTCGTTAACGTGAATTCATTATTGCGAATATTGTTTTAATTTAGCCGCATTCAAATGAATGATGTCCAATGCTCTCTCTGTATTATCTATGTACTTATCCGTAGATTAATTGAATTAATGGAATTTGGTTTTGGCTTGCTAGCCATGGAGGACTTATTTATCATCGTAGATATTATTTGGGGCAATATTCCTGTTAAGTTAATATTCCTCCTGGTAGTTGCCTCGATTGTCTAAGGAGGTATGAATTTGAGCATGTGGTCAAGTAAGTTCCTCCAAGTTTTGTAAAATCAGTTGCTTACGATAAAAATAACTCTTCCTCTATCGTGTCGTGCTCATCCAACAATTGTAATGCCATTAAAATAATTGAGTGGACACCTATGTGTCATGAAATCCACTTTTAAAAAACATATAATACTTGCGTAATCAATTATTCATTTTTTTCCCTGTCTTCCCTTTTTTGTCCCGTGAATTCGAAGGATTGATTTACGCAACAGTTCTGAGGGACGATGGGATTTTTTTTGTCTCGTGTCCGTTGCCGTTAACAGAGTTGTGCGAGCTTGTCCAAAAATCAATACTTATGAAATACCATTTCGCCGGGACGTATCGTTCAACACGGCGGATACAGCGCTTTACCTTACCACCGCTTCCAATTATTGAAAGCACCATAGGCTCTCAAGCGTATAAGTAGGTGACGTAATACGTTTTTTTCTCTGTGTAAACATGTGCCTGTGTCATTTTGTTCGCTCTACAGTTAACGTCTTCCTTTCCACCTACTGGCAAACGCGTAGGGAGAGATTTTGGTTGTTAGTGGCTCATGAAGTGTTACGTTACTTTTTTGGCATTTTGTGATTGTTACTTGGCATTTTGTAGGTCGTCCACTAAGTTATGTACTTTCATTATGTTGATATTATATGATCCATGTTTCGGGAATGCATCCGTAATTTAGTGGGATATTGTTTATACTTTTCGTGGTGCTATTTAATTATGCAGTACATTTTTAGTAGTGATTTCTCGCCAATACTACGTCGAGAACAGTGTAAACATATTAGGTCAAGAAGTGAGAGGATTTTCCTTAATTTGGAAATTTTCCCTTTATAGTTATTCCCAAAATATCTCATCACATGAGAAAATGGATATCACAGTGTTATTTGGATGCCCAGCTCGTAGAAAATTTGAAAAAAAAAATGTGTTGCGTAACATTTTTGTTGCGTTATTGGCTTCCCCCGCGTCTCCTGTTATTGTTATAGTTGTGGTTTTATATTTTACGTCTGCGAGACATTATTTACTGTGTTTTTGTTAGGTAATTTGTGTCTTATTTCTGTATTACTCAATTATTTCCTGCGTTTTCTTTTTAATGATATCTTTTAGATGAATATTTTTCCCCTATCCTGTATGAAGAGTATACAATTGAATTATCGGTGAAATAAACATATTCTCCTTAAATAGTTATATTTGTAATACCTCGACGAGTGGGAGTACTTAGGCTATCTTTTTTGGGGCTCCAAAGTTTATTTAAGGAACGTAGTTTATCTCATCGTCTCCCTGACTTTTCTTTCTTATACAATCCAATCCGAAATGGTCGATTTTTTCGTTGTAAAACGATTTTGTATCTTTTCATGAAAATTTTCAATCGCTCATTTGGTCTATTAATTAAGTACTATGGTTACGACACCAAAATTCAAAGCCGCGTTCACAGTGTATTCTGGTTTTTCGTGCAAATGTGAATTGCACAGTTGGTCTACTACAGCTTACAATTTTCTGTTAAATTTCTGGTCAGACTTGAAATTCTCAGGCTTTGGTTTATTTTCTTCGCTTCACGATTGAGGAGGGACGTAAGAAGGTTGTTCTCCCTAATGACCACGTAACTAATCAATTAGAGCTCTTGTTCGTCATATGCATGTGGCATTGTGATATCCATTGATATATTGCCCGAAAGTTTTTTTGCGACTTAAACTTAGTGGATTTCATTTTTTTGGGTAATAAATATGTAATTATTGACCTCTCACGCAGTGTCTTATGGCGATAATACTGTATAAGTTAACGTAGAGCCGATGTTTTGGAATATTTTCATTTGTAACCTACTTCCATATTCGTGTTCTTGTTATCTGTTGGCTCTGTATTGTATATTCCCAGTCGAAAATAGAACTTTGTCTCGTTGCTGAAGCCTTTCCTGGAATATTTTTTGAAGGCATGCGAATACTGGTAACTGTCTATTTATCATTTTTTTGCACCAGCTCCTCAACCATTTTCCGTGTTCTCAGTTGTACCTCATTTTTCGTGTGCAGGGCCTGGAACTCATCTTCGGGGGCCATTCAGACTGTTAGGGAGTAGGTCACGCTCCAGGGGACAACTTAAACAGAGATCGAACTTGGGAGGTTCGCGTGACTTGCCGAGCCGAAAGGCTCTTCTCTTCCCGATTCCGTACCCGTCTCCGGAGCTTCTTGCCTCCGCACAACTCCCGCCGATAACCTTGCAAACCCCTTCACAACATTCCGAGCTATGACCTGCCTCGGACCTTCACCCGCGCCGTACCCCCATCACTCTTTCCTCGTTCTATCACACCCGACATTAGTGCAACAGGTATTCTTTCCTCCCCTACGTCTTTTGGTTTCTCCTATTTTCTTCTTCCTAATAAAGTTTAGGATTTTCAGTCGCAAGGTTGACTTGTTAACCGAGAGGAACGATTCTCCTGTCTATAAGGTGCTGTAGCTAGGGATTTACGAGCAAGTTAAGTGGATGCTCTCTCTTTTTTGTTTTAGGTATTAGTTTTAGGTAACAGACCGAAAGGAGAAGTTTAATGAAGTACTCCGTTGATAGTTTATTGGAAATGTCGAACTGTTGGTTCTGCAATGAAAACTATATTTTAGTTTTACAAATGCAATTTTCGCAACAATTGGAATACAAAGTTAAGATTTTCACAGCCATTAAACTTTAAAATAGTTAAATGATTCCTTGCTATTAATTTAATTGGAACTGTGGAGAGTGACACCCTGCACGCTGTAACAAGCCTGAATCCTTTAAACTACCCTGATGTCGAACTATCATGAGAGTGATGCTATACTTACCTTTGTATTTTTATTTTGGTGGAAATTTTCTTATATTTTACCCGATTGTTCTCTTTTTGATCGGCCTGCTTCTCCAGAATCTATGAGCAAGATTAATTCAGCATCTGTTGCTTTCAAAATTAGATCACACTTCCAGCGATTAGCTCTGGTTGTATTCTGGCCTTTCAGTTATAAATTTACTGTTTGAGTGTCCAAGTTATCTTTTTCTACGTACTCTGCCATAATTAGTATTCTCCAAATTGATTGATTGGCCTTTTGCCTGTTCTTTACCTTATATTCCAATGTAGCTTGGTCTTTTAAACCTTTCTCATTTGAAGAAGAGAAAAATGCTCCTATTGTCATCTGAATACTGCTGTCAGCATCTGCTTTAGCCTCGGGTGTTTATGGTGGTTTTGTAATTAAACATTCTTTTTTCCACAAATTAGGTCATAATTAGATGAATATCAGTCAAAATTTTAATGTTCTAGATTCAATGAAAGTTTTTAACCACAAAATACGAATTTTCAAGGGAAAAGAATATTTCCAATGCAGAAACCCCTCCAACCACCCCCCCTCCCCCAACCCAATATGGTTATAGCAGAGTGCGTGGTGTGTCATAATAATGACATAATGGAAAATAAAATCGTTTTACCATCCAAATAAAGGTTAGGTTAGACCGGTGCGGTTTGCATCATGTCTAATCTCTTTGATAATGTTCAGTCCGTGTTGTGGTAGATCAAGATCAAAACTGATCATATCCTTGAGGAGTGTTTCATGTCATTTAATTTAGGGGGTGATGGCATGAACTCATTTCAGCTGAAATGTTAGCTACGCTTTTTCGGACTCTTCAAAAAGTCGAAATCCATTCATTCCTCTGGGCGCTGCAGCGATTTTAAAGTTCGAGAATTCTCTGTATTCGGATTGCCTTTTTGTTATGCTGTTTGTCCTTTCGCATCGATAGTTTGAGGCGTACTCGGTTTTCTTATACTTACTCCATTTCCTCCGCTCGTATCTCCGCGCGCTTGTCCCCTCTCCGCACTTCCTGTCTCGGCAAACTTCTCTGTTGATTTTGAGAAATTTACACTCGCCTCGGATGTTGTATTTGGCTTGCCATGTCGCATGATTTATGGGAATTATATACGGCTTTTTTTCAGCTCGGCCAAGTGTGCAATTTCTTATCGCTCTCAAACTGACGGTCTTGAAGCAGTGGTACAAATTCTTGTTCACTGTCACCGTGTAAAAATCACAGTTACTTCATTGGTTCAGGGGAGATTATTGATCGTGGGGAGTTAGGAGAAGCATCAAAGCATCCGTGTTGCGAAATATAGTGCGCTGTTAATATTATCTACTTGTTTGACAATGTTTGAATATTTATGCCTTGCAAACGAAATCATATTTAAGTATAATGTGCTTTCCCATGGACAAAAATTTTTCCTAGGTGTTTTTTGGCTGGTGTTCGATTTAAAATACCATATTTGTTTCTTCCTTATCAGTAGCGGTAAGCTGCATATTTGTGTGGTAGGATAATATTTGGTGGCTCGAAAAAGATGCCACACCGTCCGCCCTGTCATCTTTGCTATTAGCTATCGTGTTGACTTCGCCGAGGCAGATGCGGATGTGCCACCGGGCACGTGCGCGTCCATTCGCCGCAAATTATTGCGGGCCGAACGTGCCTATAGAGCGGCTTCTGCGGATATTTTTATCCTATCGGGCGTTCTTCTTCGCGATTGTGGCGTCTCTTTGCGCTGGTTGAACCCCGCCTTTTCTCCCGATAGAACTAGAGATAGGGAGTGCGGAAAAGCGCTCGGTCGCAATTTCTTATCTTGTGTTGTGGCTAGCTTTTGTTTCTCAAGGTGGCTTGTGCGGAAATCATGGGTGATTGAGTGAGTATTTTTATGATTTTTACGATGTCAAAAAAAAACTTTGGCCGCATTTCACGTACGTGCATCTGTTTATGCGTTGGAACTAACCGTACAGGCAGTAGTGGAAATATTGCAATATTCTCTTATGTCGCCTCTTTACTCTCAGTAAACGGTATGTTAATCTCTTTAAACATTTGCAATATCGATCGAGAAAATTATTTCTGACGATATAAAAATCAATACTAAGTTATTCGTGTGGAATATCAGCGCCGGCCATTGAAGAATAACCGATAAATTGTTTGTGACGTGCACCCGTCGAAATTATAAATGCATCGTCACCCGTGATTATGAATACATTGGGTGAAATAATATTCGGTTTTGGATTTAACAGTGCCAAAATACCGTAATTTCTTGAGGTTTTCATTGTAATGGTGTACTGAAGCATAATCCGTTGAAGTGGTGTGTCCCACGCTTTGATGTAAAAGATTGCAGTACCCAATAACTTTCAAAGAAAGTGCTGTGAAGGAACGCGGAAGGTGTAATAGAAAATTATGGAAGAGAGAACCTATTCAGATGTATGTGTCGGTATCTTCATCGTCATAGGATATTTTCGCCCTTATTTTATTCATCGTATTCTAGATAGCGTTCATGAGATTCATATTCTTGATAGCGTTCTTGATGTGTTTTCATGATAAGTGAACGCTTACCTGTAGCCTCCATGACTAATTTATTTTTCAACTCTATCTTCAGTCGGTAACTTGTATATCTCTGCTTTCAATGCACAAAATAAGCTTATTATTTTTCCTGACTTATTTATAATCGTGCACGTTTCGTACTTTTTGTCTTTTTCCATGCTCTGTCTTTATTTTATTCATTTTTATATTTTATTGTTTCTTTACGTGTTTACTCGCGTTGTAGTCATTTTTTTAGAGCTGACTACGGATTTGCATCTGTTAGATCGCATTTTTCCCAGGTATTTTTCCCCTGGTGGAGATTTATGCTTCTTAGTTTTAAATATTTATCTTGGTAGTGATTTTAGAGTACTTTTTAAAGCAGACAAAGCACTCGTTGCTAAACTCTATGTGGGATTTGAAATGGTAGTCGATAAGCTGTGGGCATGATGATGACCTCTTGACCGTGGTAATGTTTTGATCCTCCTCATTATTCGAAGAGATTTTCCTAATTTTCTTTTGATTTTCTGACGGCTACGTCAGCATTTTTCCATTACTTGGGAGCAGCGAGGGTGAATGACGTGGCGGTATCTCTATTATTTTTCAAGTATCATATTTCTTTTCATGGCGATCTTTGGTAGAAGTGTATTTGCTTTTAAAACAAGCCTCTCAGTATGCGGAAGAGAATCTTTATATGCTGTAAGAGACACGCTTTCTTTTTTCATTCAATTCTGCTGTTCGTTTTCCTGAACAGTGAACATGTTTGTTTAACTTCTGTTTTTAAACTAAATGAAAAAGTTTAATATTGCGCTTAAATCTTGCAGACTCGAGTGTTAACCGTAATAACTCGTCGACAGTTTTGGGGATTTTCGCAATTATGTATCTAATCATGTAAATAATTTATTTTATATTCATGTGCCGAATACTTGTTTAAGACAAATTTTGGACTTTTTTTGGCGCCAGGGTGAAAAAAGTCCCTCTTTTTTGGCGCTGCGGCGACATGCACATATTTTACGTCTTGTAACTGCTAAGCAAAGCATTCGGCTAAACGAAAATTTAATTCGATTTGACTCGAAGCTTTATTTCGCCCGCGGAGTTTCAAGTTTTTAACTTTAGTGATATATGGCATGATATTAGAGAGGAGGTTTACTTATGCTAGGAAGTCTGCTTGGAAATTCCTTTGCGGGTTAACGTCTTGGATTTTCTTCTGACAGAAGTTAATGGGACGTTACTTTTACATCTCGAAGGTTCCGTTGCATTTATTATTGATGATTAATGCCTGCCCTGCACGAATTCTTTTATGTGTACTTGAGGTGTGTACTCGATCTGGAATTTTTCTTGTCATTTAGGTAGTATTAAATCTATTTTAAAAGTATTTTTATATTGTATCATTTCTTTTTTGGTATACTGTTCGGTTATGGCGGAGATAAATTGGTTACTGTCGAATATTGGAGACGGGCTTGCAAACAATTTCATATTCGTCGCCCATTCGGGTCATTTCATATCTTTTACGCTTTTACGCTATTTTCGCCCTAAAGAAGTAGGTGCTATTAAGTTTGCCTCAAATTCTTAAGGCCTATTTATTTCCGCGGGATTGTTCTGTATTTTTTCCTTCCCCCTGCCTGAGGATGAAATAACTTCGTAGCTTTTAATGATCTTTTATGTGAGTGCAAAAGAAAAGTTTGCTCATAATTGGGTCCAGAGTTTCATGGATGCTCCTCGCAATGTGAGTTATCCTCCATTGCGGTTAGTCCACGAGGATGTCATCCATTATTCATAGACTTTTTCCTTCGATCGTGGAGCAATAATATCTTCTCTTGCTATTGAATCTTGGCAAGGTACATTTATTAGGACTGTTTTAAGGCTATGCATGGTGAAATACATAGTGAATTTTAATGTAACCATATTGCTAAGTACGTTGAGTCGCAAATTATTTTACCTGTATTCGTGTTTTATTGTAATGACAATCTAATAATGCAGTTTTATATCGCCTAATAAGTAATCAGTTTTCTGGCAATATTTACAGCCGCCTTTCGTGGAAAAGTTAAATCCAGTGTTGTTCTCCAGTTATATTTTTTCCTGAATCTAGAATTTCTTTATTTTTTATTGGTCGAAATTTGAGATAAGTTTGTTTCAGTTCCTTTGTTAACGTCTTAATGTTGCAATTCATTGCATGACTGGTCTTTTTCCTAGTGTTGGGTTGTTAAAGAATACTGATTAGCTTATGGGAGTGCCTTATTTAATTATGTTCTGGTAGAGGTTGCAGTGACCATTACCGACGTATTCCCTCGTAGTGGAGAATACCAGTTGATTTTGACTTTAATCGGGTATCATTTTTCACGTAGTGCTTGTGGCTCTCTGCAGCGTCATTTTCTTGCGTGTTGGAAATGTTCCAAGGACAAACTTTTGGTTCGTCGCGAATAATAATTGTCTAGAGAATAAGGTACGGTATCTGAAGAATCTCGTCGAGTTTGTGGACTCCGGTTAGAAAATAGTTTTGAACCTTGCCATATTATGAATGAGAAAACCCGCTTCCTGCTAATATTGATCTTGAAACTTGGTCCGGCGCGGGGGTTGAGTTGGTATAAATTTTGAGTGCTTTTGAAGTTTGTAACTTGTTATTTAAAAAGTTTGAAAGTTAGGCCGGGGGGAATCTATTTTCGAAGTTGGCACTTCAAGTCGTTACAGATTTGGAGTCATTACTATGATGGATGATTTTTTTGTTTTCTTCCGTTTCTCGTGGAATTCGTCCCGAAGTTCGGCTATTAATGCGTTGTAAACTTACGGGATAATTTTTAGTTGAACCGTTTCCGAAAGGAAGACTAAAATAAATTTAAGCTGACGATACATGCTTGCCATGTTGAATGATTATCCGTATCACCTATTTAATATTTTGACTATTGTCCGATACTTCAGTGGCTTCGACATTTGGGTGAAAAGTTTGTTATTCTCTCTCTTATTTTTTATAGTCTCGTGTTTAATGTTATTTTGCGATTATTAGATCAGTGTATTTCATTATTTTTAGAACGTTATAAACATTTATCAACCATTGTAGGACGAAAATCAGCTATCAACATTTTTTTGTAATGTTGATTGAACAATTAATATTGATATCATTTACTTAACGGACAAATATATCGTTTCATACGCTCTCATTTGGTTATAATTATTACCAAAATTGCTATTGTATCGATTTTTTAGTAACTTTTGTATTTGACGTTTACAATGATTGGTCAAAGATTCTTGTACTCAGTTGAGGTTTAGCTTCAGGGAAATGCCAGTAAGCAAAGGGTCGGGCGTTAGCCATGAATTATCAATCTTATTTGTTGAATACTACTCGCGATTTTTTATGAACCTCCACCCCATGATAATGCCAACGTTTAATTTATTAGCATGTATTCAAGGAATAAGAGTCCCTCCACGGTTTATGATGGGTTTGTAATGCGATATGTTTCTCTTCATTCTTCGTTTTAACTGTCTAATATTTTTCTCAACCATTGTGTGGTAATCAACGTGGAATTTTCATGGCCAAAACAGTTTGCATTAGTGAAAGGTTTTTTTCCTGCGAATGCTCCAAACTTTTCCATATCTCTGTTCACTTGTTGTGAAATATTTTTTACGCACGACTTTTTTTACCGTATCAAGGACGAATGAGTGCTTCAGTACTGTTTTTTTTGCCGAAAGATGAGGTCTGCATCACCTCCGCTAATTTTATATCCTCTCTCAGGTTTCCTCAGCCGTAAACGTGCTGTTTGAAAAGGCTTACGTCTCGCCCGGAATCGATTTTTTATTCAAGTTGAATTAGGTGTTAAGTGTGTTTCGTTGCGACGGAGGGAGTAGTGAGGAGGGCAATGTAATACCGCTAAAGGGAATTAATCTGTCGCGTCGACTCCGAAAGATTGGGATAGAACGATTTTGCGGACTAATCTCCCGGTCTGCCGTGCACAGTGCCTCTCGGCTGCCTTGTTTTATCACCTACGTACTCAAGTACACACGTATAAACCGTCGTGGGATGCCGTTATTATGCGCATGCGCATGTCAATCGCGTGCCCGTTAAAAAGTCCTTGCGGGTAGTGGGAATCGATATAGCCGCGTGAAACAGTTTGGCACACTTGCCCTCCCTCCCTCCTCTCTCCCTTCCTCCCCTCCCCCCTCTCCCGTCGCCCTTTCCCCCTCTCCCAACTCCCCGTTTCCCGCTGAATGGATAGAAGTTTTCTCCCAAGTTTGAAAGGGCGGGATTTCCTCTCTTACCACAGTTATTGCCTGCGGTTCTCCGAGCCTTTCTGTCGCTCGAATTTGCATGAATACTCCATAATGGATAGTAGAGATCAAGAAAGGACTATTCGAGTCCCTTTTGTCCCTCATTTTGCCATCCGGGTTTTAACTTTTGTTTGATGAGTTTATTTCCTTGGAATTCGAAGTTTTTATCGTGGCGAGGGTTGGTTTGTAATTATCATCGTTTCCCTGAAGGCGAATGGGAAGAGTTTTTTTCATCAGCAGTTTCGATTTACAGACAGAAACTTTCATTGAGTGTTACACAACCAGCCGTTTATGAGTATTTTTTAGTTTGTTTTGTGATAGAGCCTTTGTATGAATTTGATGATATGTGATTGCGCATATATGTTTAACGACACGTTCAAATGAAAATGTTTTTGAATATTAATAATGTTCTTGTGTTGTAATAATCCTTTGGTCGGACTTAGGATACATGTATTGTGAGATGTGTATAAATGTAAAGTCACTCGTGTTACGTTTTGCCGGAACCATGTTCTCGCCAATTGTCTGCGAAATAACCTTGACTTTCTTCATTACATAAGAACACATTTCTTGGTTTTAATATCAATGGTGGTGTCTTCACTATTTTTTATGTTTAATTTTCTATAAATTTAACCTCCAGCATATGAATGTAAAGTTATTCATTTAAAATTTATACGAGTGAGATACTTTTTAACCTGCAGTAGGTTAGAAGACTAGCTGCTTGTGCAATTATTTTTTTGTATGAAGATGAGTGCATACTTACCCATCACGCCGTTAACTTTCAAGTCCCCATTATCTTCTCGACACATTCGTCCTTCATAACTGCTTGTTCTTAAGGCTGCTAATATTCCACCGCATATAAATCCCTTGTTTTCTATTTGCTTCTATCATAAATGTGCTGTTTACCTCTTGTATATGATGGCCAGTCTCTGAGATGTATCTAGTTATAATGGTACTACTTGTAAATAATCATTGGGGCTTATAATTTTTCTAATACGATTTTCTAAAATCGCCGAAGTTTGGAAAAGGTAATTTTTTTGTAATTCTCTCTTATGAAAGCGCATTTTAATATTCTTTCCTCAGAAGTGAAACTGCTTTAGTTATTTCCTTCAATTACGTAATTTGTTAATTTTAAATGTTTTTTCCCCTTGTATCCTTCCTTTATACATTTACCCTGCTGTCATAAATTTTGGCCATGCCTCTGCCAACTTATTCAACCCCTTGTTTTGAAGGTTTTTTGGGGCAATACCAATAGTGCACGTTACTTTCATTGTTTTCGTAATCAGCTTTGTGAAGGAAATTTTTTTTCTTATGCTTTTAAAGTGATACAGTGATAATGTGACATAGACGTGATCGACCAGATAGGGCTGGCGGCGGAGTATTCATAGCAGTTAAATCGTATTTGAATAGTGCTTCACATTATTTAGACGACAGTGAAATAGAGAGCGTTTGGTGTGCTATTAAGCAACACAACAAAAGAAATATGCATATATGCTCATTTGACTGGCCAAAAGATTTCAAAATAGACGTTTTTTACAAATTGGAAACAGCTAACATCATTTACCTCGAAAAATAACAAAAGCGTGATAATTATCGGTGGAGATTTGAACCTCCCAGCTATAAATTGGTAAACCAATAGCGTAGAAACAAGTTCAAGGATGCGTGATATAAGCGAGCGTTACTTAATACACTTTAACACCACTCTCTTACTCGAGTAGTAAACGAACCTACGAGAGGTAATAAAGTATCAGACCTTTTAGCCGCTGGTCACCCTACAATGATTAAACACGTCGATATCCTCGAAGGCGTAAGTGATCATGAAGTAATTTTACGACTTTGAAAACTACAGTAGATTCCACTGTAAAACCCAAACGTAAAGTCTACTTTTTGAAAAATGCGAATACGTAAAATTCGTTGAGACGTTAGAAGCATTATTCACGAAATTCGTAGCCACAATGAAGAACGAGAGCACCGAAGTATCGTGGAGATATTTTTTGGAAATACTACTTAAGGAATCGATGAATATATTCCATACCAATTCAAACGTGAGAGTAAAGAACCTCGTTGGCATAACCACGAAATAAGGCGGGAACTCAGGAGACAAAGGAAACTACACAATCTATACGAAAATTCTATTAAGTAACAAAAAACGGAGCTTGCGGAGAAAGAAATATATGTGGCTCAACATTAAAAAACGAAGAAAATAATGCACACTACTCTACGAAACTTCAAGAAAAATATCCTCGTTGAATTTATAGATGAAAACCCCAAGTCTTTTTTGTCTTACTCGAGGGTGCTCCAGGGCGATTCGTCGGCAGTAGAGTCTTTATTGGACACAAACGGCAAAGTGCTCACCAACAGTATCGACGAATCCAATTTATTTAACCACTTCTTCGAAAGTGTATTAACTAAGGATGACACAATACACAATTTAGACGTACCTGACTTGAGCAATCAACGTGATGGTATAATTAAACAACTGCGTTCGATTAAAAGTATTAAGGTCTCCAGGTCCAGAAGGAATACCTGCTCGCGTGCTCAAGGAGTTAGCGCCACAGATTGTCCCATTCTTAGAGATTATATTTAGCAAATCATTTTCCGGAGGAATGGTGCCCCCAGACCGGAAAATAGCCAATGTCACTCCGATATTTAAAAAAGTGAATAGGAGTGACCCAGGAAATTACCGGCCTATATCGCCAACATCATTTTTATGCAAAATCCTCGAACTCATTGTCGGTAGCAATATTATGACATTCTTGGTTAATCATAACTTCTTACATAGCTGTCAGCACGGCTTCCGTAAGGGCAGGCTCTGCGAAACACAGCTCGCGCTCTTTCTTCACGATATTCTAAAATCAGGTGAATCGAAAAAGGATGTCGACGCGATATTCCTTGATTTCAAGAAGGCATTCGACAAGGTTCCTCACAAAAAAACTCATATATAAATTGCTATCGTGCGGAGTTAATAGAAAAATAGTGAATTGGATAAGTGACTTTCTCAGTGACCGTATATGTACTAGTAGTTATTGATGGTTTTGGCTCTTATATGGTCGAAGTCACATCCGGTATTCCTCAAGGAAGTGTGATCGGCCCTCTTTTATTCATTATTTATATTAATGACCTAAGTTCTAGAGTTGGCAGTAAATTAAGATTATTTGCAGACGATACAGTTATCTACCGTGAAATAAGCGAAGACGCGGACTTTGAAGTTCTGTCATCGGACCTTAACAACGTTTATTTGTGGTGCCAGGAGCGGGGGTTAGAATTAAATATTAGCAAAAGCCCCACAGTTCACTTCCTGCGAAAGACATAACACAAATGCCATACCTATACTGTGGGTGGAGTAAACATAAAATCTTAAGATACAGTAAAATATCTTAGAATTACTTTAACTTCTGATCTATCGTGGGGATTACACGTACAGAACATATGCGGCACAGCAGATAAGAAACTATGATTTGTTAAGCGTATAATAGGAAGGTCCTCGGATGAGAAAGTCAAAGATAGATGCTACTTCTTTTTTGTTAGGCCACACCTCGAATATGCCGCGAGCATTTGGGACCCTGGTCATAAAGATTTAACCACAAAAATTAACAAAATACAAAGAAAAGCAGCACGCTTCGTTAAAAACTGCTACGAACGAACATGTAGTGTTACACAACTGTTAGATGGATTAAGGTGGGAGCCCCTAGCGACTCGGAGGCTGCACGCTGGGCTTAGGCTGCTTGAAATATCTAGGACTGGTGTGTTTCAGAGTGACACAGAGAATATTATCATGACTCCTCACTATATCTCTAGGTCTGACAGTTGCGATAAAATAAGACAGATACACTTCCGAACAGATAAGTACAAAATCGTTCTTTCCGCGCACAATAAACGACCACAATAAAAACTGAGCTCCACTAAAGACACTCCTATAAACGTGTCACTATTCACCTCCCAAAAACTTGCATCTTTACACAGCTGGTGTCCAAACACCCCATGCCATGTGGCGGCTCGCAGGGAATTATGTAGATGTAAAGTGAATACAACTTCGAACTCCCTTCAATTCATTTTACTCCCTGTGGATTTCGTAAATTGATTGTCAGTTTTACTCCTTACTTTAATTTATGGGTTCAGTATCCATTCACATTTCCAGGTGAACAACTTAAGCACTCATCTTATATCCCCTAAGGCGATTTAGTTGTAATCGAATTTAAAATTACTGCCATTGCGTATTTAAAATTGCTGTCTAAGTGTCTTTACTAATGTGTGTTCACAGAGTACATCATTTTGCACTTGGGAACTTACCGGTGTTTATTACTTTTTTATCTATATGCGATCCATGTCTCTTTGTCATGAGTGTCACTAAAAAGCTTTTATTCCACAAAGAGGTCTCGGTAACTTCTCGACTTAATTGTGACGTGGAATTTTCAGAGCGACACAGAGGATATTATCATGACTCCTCACTACATCTCTAGGTCTGACAGATGCGATAAAGTAGGAGAGATACACTAAACTTTGCCTTGGAGGTCTTTTATTTTTTTATTGCTTCATTAGTAAATTTTCCAGTCCTCTGTGAATTCATTGCATCCTTAGCTATCTCTAACATGCTATGTTTTAGGCAGTCGTGCTCGATTACCTCTTTGCAGTTTAATGGTGTATCTACTCGAGCGCTTCCTAAATTTTTCATTGCGTTATAAAATTGAACATTTATTTTCTTTTAAAGTTTTTTTTGACTGATAATATAATTACTTTTGAAGTTTTTTCTCTATGAATGGTCGCCATTGTAATAAAACCGCTTTCTGTGTTCATTTCAAAACTGAAGTTATAGGAATTATTATTTTCTAACGTACTCTTCCACTATTTTTCTGTGTGGTAATGCTACATTATTGCGACTTTAGAATTAATTTTTGGAAGATATGTATTCGTTTCCTCATGTTTTTTAAAAACATTTTTTGTGGCAGTATTATGTTTCTTCGTAGTTATGAATTGATTTCGGTTATCTGCTATACTTAAATTGGTATGTCCCATTCTCTGAAAAAAAAATTAAATATGCGTTTCCACTCTTGTTGTTCTCACGGACTCACACACATTCGAAAATCTCCAAGACGTTGAAGTCCCATTCAATTTCCTGTCAATAAAAAAATATCTTTTTTGTGTTGTGAAATGTTTCATTTTCCCGACATTAGTGACAACCTCGAGGAAATATCCTTTTCATATTAATATACTCTTGATAATGGATGATGTCCGTCTTGCACTTCTGTACTTAAAACCCGGTTACCTAAGACTCGGGTGTGTTTGATACCCGTGGCCTGATTCGTCAGCCTCCGTAATTCCTGACGGTATATTGTTCCCCTGTTTTAATTGAAATACGGCATTACTTTTATTCGCAGTGCATTATTGAATATTCATCCTTATGGATAATGTAAAGGGATACATTTATTTTCCTCATATAAATGCGACTGGAAGTGTTTTACTCTGAAAAAAAAGACATTTTTACCTTTTCGTCAAATGGTGCCGGAGGATATTTGCCCCGAAATATTTACTACCTAATAATCTGAGGTCTTTTTGGACTCACTCGCCCATACTCCTTGCGTCCTCTTTGTGTTGTTGAAGAATCAGTCGCATATGTTTTGCATTGCCTGAAACCTGTTTTCTGAAGGGGTTTCGATACGGAAGGGAAGAATTGATGTGATCGGGAGACTTTTAAGAGGATAGTGGTCTTATTGCCTTTGGAATTTTTATGTCTTCAATTGTTTGCCGGGCGTAGAATATTTCGACTGATTATTCTTCAAAGTGCTGCCTTTAACCTGTAACAAGGAGATGAGAGAGCCGTAGCTACTCTTCTGGTTAGTCTAATTTAATGGTGGCTGAAATAAATGATTTTCATTGGGCATATTTGCGTTTGATGTGCGTTGCATATAATGGTAATATGAATCGGCTGCTTGTTTTCACGTACGTATATCGTTTCCATTGTTCTTTTCTTTAATAGTGGTTTGGCTATCCATTATGTTGGAGTTTTTTCTTTTTGAAATAAAAAGTTTGATTTAATAGTAAATTTTTATACATTTTCACGTTTCTTGAATTTTCCTTTCTTGAAACGTTTCTTGAATTTTTCCTCACGAACTGAAGTCTATTTAGGTTGTTTCACTATTTAAGAAATTGGTATTTAGCGCTAAATTTACTATTTTTTCCCGGTACCTTTTGGGATAGCTTAATTTCTTTCAGTATTGGTTGGAGTAGATTGAGGTAATAAATTGTCTCTGTAGCTATAGATCTTTCGTGTACTTTTTTGGCCATTACATTTATAAAATGCTGTTTATTTCCATTTCGTAACTTATCTGTTTGTTATTATTATGCCTTTTTGGGCTTAATAATGATGCTGAAGGCGACCGAAACACAAAATACCTAGTGTCATGGATCAAATTTTGTTGGCGAAATTCTTCTTATTGTCCTTGATTAAACCTGTTACTAGAACTAATGGAAACAGAGCTACTCGTTTAGCATATAATTTCGTACTGAAGTAATACTTTCTTTGTCGTATTGAGACTAAATCTTAACTTCAAAAGTTTTTAAGTCTATACCTCGAAGTTTTGACTTTGATCAAGTACAGTGTTCCAGAAGTTCTAAGTCCGGGTCCATCAGTGACGTTTCGGTTGCTTACACTGCTGCCGTCATCAGGGTAATGAGATGACGCTGACAGGAAATGGATGTAGTAAATAGTTGTCGGGAAGGTCTGGTGTCGCCTTGGTTTTTTCGGGCTTTCGTCTGAAAAACAAACAAGGTGACACGTGGCCTCCTTGATCCCTGCATATCACGGCCTTCTCCAGTCAGCGTCATCTCGTGACGCAGAGGACGGTATAAGTGTAAGCAGCCGAAACGTAGCTGATGGATCCAACTACCCGGTGGAATCTCGAGAAACTCTTTTGAATACCGTTCACTCGGAAAGACTCAAATATTTCATGCAGTTTTTTGCTAAAAAGTTTACGTTTAGTTACTAACATAAATATCATTCAAATCAAATTCTTTGACGGATCATGCGTGGAATAGGTACCGTGAGTATTCGGAGTAAGATCGTGGATAGCGATTTTATCGTTGTGATCATTCTCAATGTATACATCTCACAACAAAGACATATGTTCACCCACAGAAACAGGGAGAAAAATACGAAGAGGCTGTGTTGTCGTTCTAATCGAATGGTACCTCGAGTGTGTTGGCACATGCCGAAATGATTTGCCTCAACTGCGGTGGAAGGAATGGTTAAATTTGTGTGGGACGTATGAATTTTCACGGGCTGTATCGAGCCGCTCCGGCTATATCTCTCTTGCCTGAGTTTTCATGCCGGGTTAACTACTCTCTTGTTCCTGATTACGCATTGTGGCGTAATTTTCCCGGCGATTGCCCTCTTCCAAATGCCGCCGCCACCCTCCCCGCCATACGTGCCGGCGGGCTTTCCCTAATCATGGGTGAAACGTGCACTCTCGGGGAACGCCTGTTCAAACCTCCTCGCCGAAATTCAATTCCATGCGTCCCCCGCCCCGTGCGAGGAAATATCTGCCTGGCCGCGAGGCTTCGGATGGAGTGTCGGAGAGAGGGAGAAAATCGTCATTTGGGTGTACGCAGACTGAGCCTGCAATCGGAGTGAAAAGCTAAGACGCCGTGCGGAGATGGAATCGGGTGGGTGGTGGTTTGAAATGGGACGTTTTGGAGGGTCGCGTGGAGGGCTTTTTGAAGGGAATACAGATAGGGAGGCGGGGGCGGGGAATCGGTAATCAGTTCCGCAGTAGTTTCCCAAACTTCATCGTCGGGTGAAGCCTTTGTGTGCGTGAGTGAGAGTGCGTTGCCAGAGTGTGTATGTGTATATACTTACGTGTGGATGTATGTATGTGTATGTCGGGCGAAGAGTTCTCTCTCTGAAGGGATGACAAAGTGGGATATCGGTGGGGGGGGGAGGGGGAGGGTTTCCCAGCCGGGCTTGGCATGTTTTCTCCCCGGCCACTCCCGGAATACAGTCGGGGTTAAAGTGGCGGGTTGCTCGCTATTGTTTCTTCCCCGGACGGCTTTTTAGGGGGTTCGGTGTGGGGATCTGCTCCGCAATTTCGGTTGCCTCGGGCGTGCATATAAGGGGTCGCGCTATTTTGCCGCAAGGGGCTTTTGGTGCTTGTGTGCATGAGGGGATGGCTCATTCGTCATTCTCGCCGCAAACGCTCCGGGACTCCTCTGCTTCCTCTATTGTGTGCTTTATCAACGCACGCCCTCTCGGCTTCGCTTTTTTTCTCGCCCTGCACGCGCTGCCATGCTGCCTCCGGGTTTTTACTCATCTTCCGCTTGCCTTCCGCATCTACAGTGTCAGTGCTCCGCAGTCGATGGCTTTGTCTTGGACGTGTTTCGCGCAATTCGTTATCTTTGATTGTTAAGTGGATTATTGGGCAAGAGTAATGTATATTAAACTGGGTGTTTGCAATTGAAATTAGCCTCTTGTTGTAAAGAGATATATCATATGTTTAAAATATATTACCTGTGCATTGGCCAATTCCACCACCATATTTTTATAATTCACAGAAGTGTTTGGTTCAGTGTGAATTTTGAACTCCTTTTACTACTGTTTCCTTTCCTTCGGTTAGATTTTCTTTCCGAAGTTTTTAATGACCAGGTGCTTTCTCGGTCTATGACCGTGATTATAGTCTGCATTTATTGCCTGAACAGTTTCTGCACAAAACTTTTTTCGGTTTTATGAAAACAAACTATTCATTACTGTCAAGAATTTTGTATTATTTTTCCTTTTATAATACACGGCTAGTACACGCAGTGGTGAAAAACTATATTATTTCTCTGTCCAACTTGGTAGTTACTAACGTTGTAGTCATCATTTTGCGTTACGATTTACGTATATTCTCTAAAGGAATCGGAAGAAATTTTTGTCCTCGAATAATTTAAGTATTGGTTTGATTTATAAAGTTGAATGATTGTTAAAAATATGGCATTGAGGCCAAACGACTCTATTAATTGATGACAGAGCGAAATGCCCGTGCCTATATTGTGAATCTTTTATGAAGTTTTTGTATGCAAGGCATATCAATTGAGCCGGGAACAAAGCAGAAATCCGATGCCTCGTAATGGCGGCGAGACAACTGTTTGCCGTTGACCTAGATTCACTCCATCGCTGCGGGAGGAGAACACTCCACTCCGATAGATTACGACACTAACTTCGTTTTTGTTATCCCATTGATTTAATCGGTCGGGAATCATGGCGTATTAATTATCCTCTGCCACGAGAACTTATAGTGGCGGAGTGATGTTTTCCGAGATGTATGTGGTTTTATCGATGTAATTTACTTCTATCTGTAACGTTTATAGGAGGAGGCCGGTTGTGTAGCCTAACGTATTGAAGTTCATTGCGTATGGCGTGCTAATACCAGCGTATAATAATGACCGAGCGATTAAATGGGTAAGTACTATCAAATATAGTAATTCCGCCACCTTTCATCCTTTATTAGTCCCTTTATAACGTTAGTCAGAAGTTTGAAAGGGATTAGTGAAGCATATTAAAATTATAAGGATTAAAAAATATTTTTCTCACGTAGTAATGAAGTGCAGTATAGGTTTTGGACTAGCATAATAAACATTTGAAATATCGGTTTGGAAAATAGGTGGATATATACTGTTGCCAGAAGTAACTACTCCAATTCTGCATAAATGTATTGTGGTGAGAAGTGAAGTTGAATGTTGAGGTAGCATGATTTTAACCAACGGTCTGAATCATTGTATGATACATATTTCACTATAATATCATATTTAATTTTTATTTTTTAGTGTTACATGTGTTGTTGATTCAATCGTCCTTCCATAATAGAGACAGTAAAAGTACGGTATTTCATATGCTACCGAAGGTACTACTTGTATCACAATTTATGTTTCCCTCTCGTTTGACTTAATAAACGATATCGCTAATCATTTCTTCGCAAGGACAGGTGTTATGAAACTCGAGTACAATGCTATTTATTACACTGGTGGTCTCATTGAATAGTAATATTATTTATGAGCTGGCTAATTTATATAATAATTTAAATATAAATATATCTAGGGATTGTCACAATGATTGCTCATGTTTTTTTTTTATTAATTATGCATCACACCGTATTTGATAAACCTCAGGTTCTCATCGATGATACACTCGCCGAACCATTTTTCAATTTTATAAATGAACGTCAATCGCTTCAATCCGATGAATAGATGATAGATTTCCCGCGTTTCGCATCATATAAATACTACTGTATATGAACCTCGGCATAGACTTTCATTGAACCTTGACTATCGGTTTGGATGAATTGCATGTATTGCTAATTTGCTCACCGATACCGGATGGGAAGTCAGTTGCCTTTTATCTTCCTTGCTCTCCAGAGTAATTAAAATGCCCGCCAATTATCAAGGGTTTCAAATTAAATCGCTGGCTAAGAGGGAAAAAGAGGCGGTACGGGGCGGGGAGAAGCGTTCGTTATGGGCCGAGATGTAATTGGCAGAGATTCTCCCATTACCCTCCTCCCCCCCTCAACCCACCCCCACCACCCCGCAGCGTCGCTTAACCTTGCTCCCTCTATCTTGCCTCATCTTCCTTTGGTCATTGGTCGTTACTTGGGAGAGTTAGTCGTTCGGCTTTTTCCGCCGACCCTCGTGCTCCAGACTGTTTGGCTCGGGATTTTGGCTAGGCGTCCGCAGTGGCGGCGGGCGCGCAGGTGCGCCTTTTCATCTATGAGCACGTGACTCCCTCCACCCATCACGCGTCCTCCACCCCCCGCCCCCGTAACTCCCGCCACCCACCCTCCGCTATGGAGCCACGTCGTCTGCTCCAGCGCAGCCGCCGACGACGACCCTGCTCCCAAGTTTCCACGCTCTTGTGCAATTATGTAATCATTACCGTCCGTTGATTGGCAGATTAGACCCGCGAAACCCATTGCATTAATTCTGCAAGTCTTACTTAAGGTTGTTCCACCGAGAGGTGACATAAAGGCCATTTTATCCATATTCTGAGTACTTGGAGAATAATATGTCCTCAATCTGGTATGGAAAATAAAGTGATACCTTTCCGTACTTGTTTCCTCGCTAATTGAGATAGAAATCGCATGGTGATTAATGAGGAATGGAAAAACATGAGGAAAAAAGGTATACAAATGCCATTTTCGTGGAAAAATGTTTTTAAGAAGCGAAAACTCCCGGAAAACTGATTAAAAATTTAATAGATGCATCTTGCCGACTTATGTTTTTGAGTTATTAGCCTAGATATTTGAAGTTAAAATGAGGTAAATCCCAAGAAATTGCGGTGCAGTCGGCGTTGTTGGCTTTGAAAAGTTTTTTTATTTTTGAATTTCTTAAATTTTACATACTCCTGGAATAATTTGCATTTTTTGTGCCTTTTTTGTTCTCAATAGCTAATGTTCCATCAGCGAGAGCAGAAAAAAAAAATGCAAAAAGTTAGAATTTTAATTTAGTTTGATATTTCGCTCTGTTGCGGTAGAGCCGCCATTAGGAGACCCGAAATTCGTTTGAGGGTGTGTGGCAGTTTATTACCTTCTTGTTGACCTTGCGAGTCATTTCTTCATTCACTAGAAATAGTATCGTCATCGGCAGTTATCTTTCGGAAGGTTGGTTATGCTAAAGTCCGTCGTATTCCCTTTACTTTTCGTCTGACCTTCTAATTTATTCACGACTCCAAGTTTGGACATCCCTCGTAATATATTCTTGATCTTCTTCAGTAAATCTTCCGATTCATCTTTTATTCTAGTATTATTTTTGTAAAAATTTGTGCGTGTTAGCTATTTTGCAAAGCCCATTTTTAACGTTTTCTGCTTGGTTTTACGGTCGTAATGAAAGCTATTGTTAGTGTCCCTGCAAAATATGAAATGATTGGCCTTTCAGATTTGTTTTACCAATGCATTGCAGGCGGTATCGTTAGTGCTTAACGTAATTTATGGAGTTGGCGATGTCATTTTATGATCTTCATGATTCCGAATGTGGCGTTGCTGGCTTGAATACTCGCCGCTAAAAAAATTCTTTGGTCGTGCTTTTGATCTTCTCTGTTAAATTTTTCGGAAGTGGCCTGCAGCCTTCGTTAATTATTTACGGGAGAGCTCGTCTCGTTGCCTCCTCTCCTGTCTATATGCCTTTCAAAAGATTTCAAGTCTCGACGCTCAATACTTGAATGCCTGAGCTGTCAATATATTTTTACTCTTGCCTGATGCCCCTTGCTACGTGCGATTTAGCTACCTCGAACATATTTTGCTTTTAGATTTTGTGCATTGTTATTGTTCAAACTGTGGACTTCCATTTTAGTTCCAAGGCTTGCGTAAATACCATTAAAACTCCGAGAGTTGGCCCAAATCCTCCTTAATTGAGACCGCCGAAACTTCGACTAGGTGATAATCTCTTTTGCCATGAATAATTTTCTTGTTACGTAGCCTCCAGTTCCAAAGTTACTGCTTGAAACTGGGTGATAATGGTGGACTAGTTGTAGTCCGGTTTTTGTGTTACCGTGGAAGTCATCGCATCTGTTCTTTTAATAAAAACTTTTGGAAAACTAAGATATCGACGAAAAGAAATGCTAGTGCTCGATGATTCCTTACCTCTTAAGATGCTGATGCTAAGGGTCCAATTGTAAGAGTTCCGAGAGGTTAGAGGAAGTGCAAATAAATTTTGATTGAGTGAAGACTGGGTAGCTTCATGAGATACCGTCATGCACTAATATTAATCTATTGGTCTGAGTTTTCGTATGCTTTTCCGTCTCTAAACGAGCAGTGTATCGAAAATTTCTGAATGCCTGGTACTCAGTATTGATGGCCACTCCTTGAAAATGGATTAACGCCTGCTGTATTGCTTTCCCATGTGGTACCTTGAGTCGTTGTTTCTTGTTTGGGTGGGGTACAAAACCTCTTGCCTCCATGTTTGCGGAGCGAAAACGTAAACCGGGGAGTCATTTATGCGGCCATAACACTTACGAGAGACTCCTCGACGCCGAGATAACAATCCGCCTTCTCTCTCGCCCACCGAAGAGCATCTCAGCTCTTCCCTCCGCGCCCTAACAGCCGAATATGGTTCTGTGAGGGAAATATTCCGCTCTAGTAGAACCAGAGAAAATAGCCGATCAGTTGAGGGGCCATTTCAACGTGGTAACGCAAACAGAGATGGAAAATGGAGTGACTCCGTCGGAGCTCCTCGAGTGGTGAAAGAAATGGGTCTGCTCGAGGCCCTTAGTTCAAGCAGAGCTCCTGTCCTAGGGCCCTTCAACGTCGCCTGTCTCTCGCCAGACCCATGACTCGAGCTGGAGGAATTTATACACTAGGCTTATAGAGATGGGTAGTCCCTGTGCAACCCTATTGAAATGGGAGTTCATTTAATCAGCTCCTATTTTCTTATCACAATGTCACGGGAACTTGATCACTGATATGTTTATTTTGACTCCCAACCATAAAAATGACTATACTTTTTTTCAAATCGATAGCTAGAAACCGGTGAAGGTCAGGAATCGCGTTCTCATAATTTTTGCAATTTCGAATTCCAAAAAATCTCACCAAGGGCAGCTCGCTTTAGAAGCTGAAGTTACGAAGTGCTAACTATAGAACCTTTATTATAATTGATGTGCCAATTCCATCCTTGGCAGGTAGATGCTCCGAGTTTGTCAACTCTTTAGATTAGTTGACTTAAGCCCTTCAATTACCCTTATTCGGTGCTAGTTCTTTTACTCCCGAATGATTCTGAATTTCTGAAATCCTCTTGCGTCTGAGTGAATTCTTAATATTTCTGGAAGATCTTACTCATCTGTTTTCCCTCCTAATTTGTTTCGAGCAAGTCCTGTTTGCTTGAGAACGTTGCCCAGTCATCTAGTTCTTCTTTGGCGTTAATTGCATTTAGTAAATTCTTTTCCGTTATCATCTTATCTATACATCTTTATTTTTTTACGTTGCATTATGTATTTGATCTTCAACACCATCATTCCAAACAGATTCTATAGCATCTTTTCCCTTCGAGGCAGCCTGTTTCATGGTCCATGCATAGGATACCATGTTTCATTCGTATATGTTATCTGTAAACTTTCTGCTCCCTCCTTTGGTTTTCATTTTGATGAAAAAATAGTGGATGTAGAAATGACGGTACAGAAATATAAATCGAATTTCTTTCTCTTACTATCAACTTGGTGCAAGATTGTTGCGTCTTCATCGTGAACTCCAAAGTCGTTACACCGTTTTTGCGATCTATGACCGTAATGAACCTTTATCCCCAGTTTAACTACTTTCGTGGTAGGTGAGAGAATCAACTTATTATAATTTCTCTCCTCGTGCATCTGCGTCTATTGCATGTCCCTTCGTTCGTGTTGAAAGATAATCAATTTCTTCTTATTTATAATATATTTCCTTTATTATTCCAATTCACCCGAGGAGGCCTTTAGGTGTTCTTGGTTATCTGACACGGTTATACTTTCATCTAAGAAACATAGAATGTTTATCTCTTTCTCGCGAACCTTAATTCCATGATCTTTCAATAGCTTTTTATTTTGTCTTTTCCATGTAGATAAGACATGTTTTTACACCGCACCTGGCGTTTTACCTTCTGCATTTCTCTATATTTCTTATGGATCGTGTCATTTTGTTTTTTTAAGGTGTGTGTATCATGTTGACTTATTAAATCAAGTCTGCTGATTATTTTATATGGTTAAATCATCTGTCCTTATCTCCGAAATGTATCCTGTGAACTCCTATTGAAGAGGAATTGGTAATTTGGAACGTGAAGCAGTCCCATTCCAGACCTCATTTCCTACTCCAATACAGCGATGTGTAGTTATGCCATCACGGCTCCTTTACAACCATCTCGAAACAAGCCCCTCCGCGAACTCACCTCAGAGCTGGGCACAGACTCAACATTTGCATAACATCGATGAGCGGTTGCCGGGGAAATTCGAGGCGAAAGGATAGGTGCGGGAGCCGTGCTAAACGCTACGGTATCTAAACGAGGCGGGCGTCCCCTTCGTCGCCGGGGTTGAAGCCGTTCGCTGCGGGCATAAAGACTCCTCCGGATCCCCGCCTCCTCCCCATTCCCCTCCCACATTCTCCTCCTCCGACCCGCGCTCGGGTAAACTGGGATGATTCCCACCTGATTCCACCGCGGGCAGATACCGAAATGAGGTAGCGGAATAATTAATATCCATGCCTCTCGACGGGATATTTGTTTTCCTCGTCTCTCTCACATCTCCCACAATTCCCGTGTCTCGCCGTTTACTTTTTGCTTTTCGAATTCATTATTGTCTCCCGTTTCCTCAAAACTTGCATCAACATTCCGTCGGCTTTTTATTCTTGTATCCGAAATATAATCCCTTCCCAGCCGCATCGTTCGCACGTTGGGGGTAAAACCCCGTAGCATTGCAGATATTAGGTACAAGAAATTCTCGATTACCTTCTTCATGTTATTAATTGACGAGAAGTACATCCTCTTAGTTCCCCTCCTAAGGAACTTTCTCTCAATTGTAAATGTATGCTCTACTTTTCATGTATGTGATGTTTGAATTTTAATGGGATGAATTATCATGAGTCTCAAAAGGTCGCGTTATCCTTTTAGTCGCATGAACTGCTTCCGTGAAGTCAGCTGTTAGGAAGGTACTGAGTTTCGGAATTAATGGACCTAATGCGGGACAGGATTGGTTTGGTGATTGGTTGTCTCTTGTCCTTTCAGCACCAACCAGTCCTTTTGACTCTAAGGAAATGGTCCAAATGAGATAGGTTGATGGGTAATGGATTCGCTAAATCCATCACCCTACGTTGGACCCTTCCTTTGTCAAGGGACATCTCCTTGTGTCTAGTGTCTCGCCTACTTGTGAACGCCATGTGCCTCGACAAATGTTCCTCTGTGACTGTGTATCTCTACCAGTATCTCGCGCGATAACTATTTCCGTGCCTCCCTACGACGGCAGGAACTTTTTCAGGAAATAGTTTTTTTTATAAATATAAATTTTAGAAAAATTTCTATTTTAGAAATAAATTAATTGCTTTTTCCTGTAATGTTTTTAGTAACGCAGAAAAAGCTTCCGTTGTGAAGGAGTTTGAAATATATCGCTCAAGACTTACATAAAAATATTTTATTAATTACTGAGTATATTATTAATATGAAAGTATATTATTGCACCGTTATTGTTACAATATTTAATTAATACTTCCCACGCAGCTGAAATTGAAACGTAAAATTCTAATATGTTCTCTAATATTAGGGAAATAGCTCGCTGGAACTACATTTAAAACTTGTGTTACGAAGAGAACAGTGCTCTAGAGGAAATAAAAAGCTCCCATTAGTTGTTTAATATATTAATGCCTAGATGCTCTTGTAATTAAATCCTATCCATGGTTGATTTTGGGGTCTACCTTCTCATTTGTAATTGACTGTTACCCAAAATACATAATTCCGGTATTGTAGCGTCTGGTTTACTTAATAGTAACTGTGATTTTAGATCTCTCCTTTTATCTCGGACATTTTGTCGGTTTACGTGGACGATAGCAATGACAATTATTAAATCCAGTTTTCATGCCGAGGAACTATAAAGCCAGCGATAGGAAAAACCGGGCCTCATGGGAAAATGGAGCCGCTTCAAAAATCTGACTCGAGAAGAAAAGTGTATCAGCAATCCTGCGATTATTATGTCACACCACGCAATCATTGTTGAAGGTCATGCTAGCAAACGGTGAGAAACTTTCGCCTTGCAGCGTGAGCTTTTGTAGACCTCCTGAAGGATGATATCGCTCTCTCTCCCATCCCTTGTTTTTTTCCTCTTAATTTAGCTGCCGAATTTCATGGTTTCATGGGGATAATGAGTCACATCTGTAGCTAATGACGCTGTGTCTCGCAGGTAATGGAGGTTAATCATTTCGTGTTGCCCAATTATCTGCAGCGGCAACTCTAGTGGAATTTGAGACTTCGGGTACTCAAGTTCTTTCGTCATACTCTGTTCAGTTCATTTTTAGTTTTTAATCTCCATTCCGCTCGCGAAATGTTTTTTTTCCGTGTCGCATTTCCACTTTTCGTACCTCGGTCTCTCTCTCTCCTCTTACTTTGACCTTCCCGGCTGTTAGCGACATTTTTATGGTAGCTCGAACGTGAGTTTTGTGGTATCAAAATAGAGACTTTGTTTCATTATTTCTATAAACGACCGAATCCCCCGTCAAGTATGGTGGAATTTGATTTTAATCCTCTAAGGACGGAATGATGGAACATCAGCATGAAAAATAATACTGCTACTATATTAATTTTTTAAAAGTGCTATTTAAGCATTTAATAAAAAAATATGGGGGATCGGGTTGGTGTGGTGGCTAGAGTACTGGCTAACCATACGGACGGCCAGGGTTCAAATCCTGAGGAGGATGTTTTTCAGAGGAAACCCGATCCTTACTTGAGTGTCTTGTGGAGAGCACTTCAAGTACTCCGTCTGTCGGATGAGACGTTAAACCGTGGTCTCCTTGGCGCCTTTCGTTAAGAGCAGGCTAATGCCGACGCCGGGTTTCTATCCACCCTTCTTCCCTTACCTGTCTCCTATGGCGCAACTGACCTTAGCTGTCGGTCGCCTCCCCAAATATCCAAATTCAAATCCAATAAAAAATTTGCAATTTATTTGATGATAAAATTTATTTTGAAATGTGAGGTATTTGTATTGTATATATTTAATTTAAAATAATACTTCACTTAATAATATATACACAAGGTATACTTCAACATTACCTTCATAGCGTACCTTTTTTAAACTTTCCCAATTTTGTGTTCACGTGACAGCTGAAACTATTTATTTCAGAGCTCCACCAGGCACGCCATCGTCAGTGAATAGCATCACATATTCATCTAATTAAATTGTTTGACAAACCGCCGAAAGAGTCACAACGTTCCACACGCTTAATCCGAAGCGTTGCAATTCTGTCTGGCGCAGCAACTGAATGGAATAGCCTTTTAGGAAGCAGATATTTCGATGATTTGAAACGTAACAGATTTGACTCGCTCGTCCGAGGGTTAAGTATAAAAATTAATATTTCATTTCGTTAACAATGTGTTATTTTTTGGGTTAAATTCGTGTGTATCGTACTCTTTGATTATTTGTAAATAATTTTAAGTGTGGAAAATACATAATTTTCTTGAGTAGAAACCTTTATTATAGCATCTGTATTTCCTGTTGAGACATAATCTTATTAATTCTATTTTCTACGATACGTAAATATGTCGAAAACCTAATGTCCCGAATTCCCTATGATACTGCCTGCAATCCTGTGTGGTCTAATGATCTAAACCAACAAAATGCACACCGTCCATATGCTTGTTCGATTATCTTTCCTCCTAGAAGCTTACTTTGCTGGAAAAACCCCCATCAAGCACGACTTATTTTGATATACTGTATGAAAGATGCATATCATGTACTTATAGACGTATTTTATAATACGCATAAGTGGTAGGTTTTGTAATTTGCGACTCTTGAACAAAATATTTTTAGCGTGGAAAAATATTAAATTCCCAAAAGTAAACACAATTTAATATCATTTGAATAACCTGTTCGGACATATCCCTATAGTCAAGACTCGGACGTGTGTTAAAAACGTCTCAGTGGAAAATTTCTTTCTCAGCGCCGTGGAGTCATACTTAATTTCAAGTCCATGATGTACAATCCCGAGTCGTCTGTAATCCTATGTCGAATACGCTAAACCAAGGATCTGACAGAATTGCGATATCTCGTATGGATTGCCACAAGCCCCATTTGTTTCAGGCGCTAGTGGAAAAATAAGTGAGTTATAAAGGAAATAAGTTTATACTTAAGAAATAAATCTTTTCTTTTTTGTTAAGAAATCCAGTAGTGATACCTTTTTTTGTAAAACGTTTATGGGTGTCTGTCTCAATTACCCATGCGGTGAATGGGACCGCGTGAAACAACGCCATCGCAACCGTGAATAAACGAGGAAGATGGCCAAATCACGTACACTGCGAAAACCCGAGGAAATGGGTTAGACGGCAATATTGCGCTGCAAACTGGCGTCAGATTTTTTTAAAATGCAAATTTGATTGCATAAATACTATATTCACTTTTCCATGAAAAATAAATAGGTAATATGTTATTTTAATGTGCCAGATATTCTATTGAAGAGTTCACGCAGTACTGTTGACGATGATATTTTGCACTTGACCACTAGAGCACTCGGGGTGAATCGTGTAACTAAAGCGCTGGATTTCATCGCTTTCTGTGTAACTGTTGAGGTAATGTGGGTGTCAGACCCTTGCACTAGGCGTTTAAAATATCACCGTCTTACTGCTAGTTTGATAATCTGTCATTCAATTTGATTGCGCCTCTCCATCTGAGAAGGATAGTATTTCAAAAATGCCTCCCGTATTAAAAAAGATTAACGTTCCCAATTGATTCGCTATGAGCCTTTATTTTCTCTCTACATTCATATGAGCCTTGGCTTCTACAGTGTTGTTCGTCGCCACAGGGACGATTCACCCAAAACGCGTGATTTGGAGCAATTTTAAGAATGTTTTTATGAAAAATTTCTTGAATTTGATTAGAAAAAACAATTTGTCTGAAAGAATAAGCATATTTATTAGATTTCATTTGGTTTGGTATTCGTCAACAATGTGTCCCCTAGTATTTGTAATTTAATTATGCAAATGCAAAATATTTTTGGCGAATCGCGACCTTTATACTGCCAAAAAGTTTTCAAAAGAAAAAAGTTCTGCTGCGGAACGAAAATTCAAATTTACGTACATTTCTCAGGGTAGCTTGATCGCTGCGCCACTCACAGAGGTACAGGCAGACATACCTAATAACCATACCTAACAGAGAACAGGCAGACCTAGGTAATTATTTACATTGATAATGGTATAAATTCTTCGTTTTTATGGCTTCTCTCTAACTGGTGGTATATACAAATTATGGGCTTTATCTTGTCTTATTCTTCTCGCCGTTCCCTGAAAATTCCTTTAATAGCGAAAGTTATTTTGTGCGACTTCTCAAAAAGTATTTAAACGTTTAGTTAAAAAAAATGGAGAAATAGAACAAAATACTCTTTGCATCATTAAAGACGCGATCTGCGCGTCGTATTTTCTCTTCTTGAAAACAATGTATCTCGGAGCACAGAATTGTAAAATATTTCTCGGAACACGGCTTCCATTTATTTAGGCAATGAATAGGGAATTATTGCGTTAAGTGGCGGATGTTTTGGTGTCATAAGAAATGTGGAATCTTTTTCTTTATAAAGAGGCCATAGTCATTGAATTTTATGTGTAGCGTTATCTCTCTGAATCTGCAATTTCCACGTCGTCCCATAATTCATCCGCGGCTCCCCTCGCCGATCCTCTTTCGCACTCTTCACTCCTCGTTAAAGCGGTACGCGCTCACTGCCGAGGTGCTTTCTGGGAAAGGGACGGGGAGACGAAGCCGTTTCCGGAGACGTTATTGGGAAGGTAACGGGGCAGAATTTCCTACCCCTTTGCCGCCGAAACTGATTATGCAACTTGGAGGAGTTTTAATGTAAACATTCTGGGAGACAATAATCGAAATACATCTTCCTTTCCCTTCCCCACCGTGCTCCAGCACACTTGCCTTTGTGTGTGTGTGTCTCTCTCTCTCATCCTCTCCCCCCCTCTAAGGTGAGTGGCAGGTATTGAAAGGGTTCGGGGGAGGGAGGAGGGACGATAGGGAGTGAGGGGGAGGTCGGGGAGGAACAGAGAAGAACAGGGAGGGTGGTGTAATTCGGAAAAGGTTCTCTTTCGGATTCATTTGTGTTTCTGTCGCTTCCCCGAGGATGACGTGCGGAATTGGAATTGGGGTGGAGGAGGTTGAGAAGGGCTCTTTATGCGACACCCGGGAAAGAAACAATTGGGCTTCAGAGCGTGGTAGACTTCCTTTTAACGTTGCGTTTCGCTGGGGACAAAGAGGGCACACGGAACCGTTGTCGTCAGGTTTTTATTTATCTCTTGAATTTGAAGAGTGCTAGTGGCTGTAGTTTCATCGTTTTTCGTTTTTTTTTAAATGTACAACGAAAACGCTCACTTATAATTTAACGACTTGTGGTTATGAATGCATATTTTAGTGGTTTCTTGCATGCGTATTGTCGCTGCAACTTCATTACAACTGAGGTGAAAGGAGAGTGAATGTTTTACGACCGTCAAAAACAGTTTTACTTAAGAATGCGTGCGTCTTTTAATAGTAGAGGTCGAAATACGGTCATGAACCCGCTTATTTTCGATGGGAGAGAGAACCTAGATGTCGTCCTTTTAAATGATTATTTTTTGTTAAAAAAGCTCAGTCATTGACGTTTTTGTTTCGTAGTGAGGAATTTCTCGGAAATACCAATTCCAATTTACCGTTAAATGGTCAGTATATTCTTCTTTTGTAGATAACGGAGAAAACACGGATTGGAGATCATTTTAGTTTGAAATTGTGTTTATGGACGGAAGATATCTTTGTGTTTTTTCTGCTGGCATATAAATATTCGATTCTAAAAAATCAAAATATTACAGTTGTTAGTTCGGAAATTGAAGCGCAGCTCCAAAAATTCTATCGAGATTTTATTTGATTCTTCAGCATGACATTTAGTAGCATTGAACTGCCACTAGGGATATCTTATCAGCGTGTTTGGGATTACTAATTTGACGGTTTTATCTTCATCAGAAATTAATTCCGTAAATCTGTTATCAGAAGGGATCAAGATCCCTTAAACTTTGGTAATATCTTAACGAATTTGCATTATAATCCTATTAAGATGAACGGGTGCCCTAATTTTGTTGTGTATTCCGATCGTGAAATGCAGCATTCCATTTATTTTTGGAGTTCATATCGTTACACTTAAATAAACAGAATATTTATCTCTAACTCTTTGGAATATCAGTTGGGAAATATGTTTGTGGTCTTGCGAAATTTATTTAGTCAGGTGATGTCTGGAATTCGTCCTCTGTTTATTTTTGAAAATGCTTATGGATTTATCGTTGCGGTTTTACGCTTCTAATGTGTGGTTTTCTATATTCGTCTTTTACTATGGTTAATTTTTATGTAGCCGCGCTACGGAGTCCATTACATTGATCATATCGGTCGCAATTGGCTTTTAAGGATATTCACTCAGCATAGGCAATGTACCATTTCTCGACATTTACTCAGCTACTTCTGTTTATGTGTCGTAATACGAAGTTGTTTGACTTAAGTCTGGCCGCACTTAGCGCTGCGCGGCAGAATCACCAGATCGTGCTTTTCGAGGATGTGGGGTCTTTAGCATTCTGGCTATTTAGTAAGTTAAGTCGGTCTCTTCGCTTTCCTCATTCTCACCTGGGCTTCTGTGACATTTAGTTTTCGCGTTGTGTTTGTAGGATGTCTATATTTAGGAATGTTTGCTCTAGTGTTTTCCGGTATCGTGTTAATGAATGCGGACCTAATTTCATTAAAATCTTGTAAATAATTTTCCAGGTGAAGGTTTCTCGAGAGGCTTGCAGAATATCTTAAGAGTGATGAACGGTGGAGTGTTTTTGACATTCAAATATTCTTCGAAAGGAGGTCAGTTTTTCCAGGAATCCTTTCGTGAGAACAGTCTTAATATTTGAGAGTTGCGCGAAAGTATTTCTTGATGAAGGGGATATTATGTCTTTTGAGAAAGTTTCGTTCTTTTTACTTTATGCATATGAGCATTACTGTAGTATTGGTGACGCGACAGGAAACTTCGACTGTCTGAATATGGTTTTATTGAAACATCTGGAAAGATACTTGTTTTTAAAAGTAAAAGCCTTTAAGTATTAATATGACCTTCCTTCACTACATACTAGTGCCTCTAAATGTGGAACGTGTTTAAAAATAAAATTTTCCAATTAACTAATAGATATGCGTATTTGAATAATGAAGTTTACCATGCAGTAAATAGCCGCTCTTTACGTTAGGCTGTTGTTGGGTGAGTAATTTCCTGCTTAAAATGTCTCGAATTCAGTTTACACTTTTTTTTTGTCCCTAGAGCTGCTGCGCCGACTTAGGATCTGATTGATGCGATTATACTATTGCCGCTGAAGCTCTTGTTTTATCTGTTGCTGTTCGATTTAATGTGGTTGGTATTATTTTCTGGAAGAAAGAGGAGCTCGTTGATTATATAGCATATTTTCAGTTAAGAGGAACTTAAGGTTCCGTTAATCGACATGGTAGCCGTTCTTCTAGCACTCAAGCAGTTCGCTCTGGACATGATTGAAAATTTAGGAAATTAAAACGGTTGCCAAAACATTTCGCCTTTCGATAATTTCTTGTGAACCAGTTTCATGAAAACGGACCTTATTGACTCTGATGATAACTCAGATTCGGGTCGGAGGGAATTTTTTTGTCGTTACTGAACGCCCTATAGTGTACCGTAGATAACGATGAGGGCTGGAGGCCAAATTTCCGCAATTACCATAGGCATTGGGATACTTAAGCATCACAAGTGTCAGTGCTGGTGTAGTGTCCTGGAAATTTTAACGTGAAAATGTGCTGAGAATATTGAAGATTAAGAAAGCTAGTGTTGAACGGAAGACAGAAAGGTCATAAATTTACCGTATTCGGATAACGTTTCTTAGTTATCGGAGATTATTCCAGGGACAATCGATGATGAACCGCTTAGACAGGAGATTCGTATTTAAAGAAGATTCTATCGATAGAAAATAAAATGTTATAATTTAACTATATAAATTCGTATTGCATGAATCCGGCTCATGGTGCTTGAGGAAGAGAATGAGCGGAAAATGGAGCCTTTTTCCACGTTTGGTTTAAGAACGGTGAAGATAAGCTGAATAAATAGTAAGATAAAGGGTGAGTTGTAGTTGTTATTTGCGGAAAGTCGATGAAGGCATTAAATGTCAACGGAGGCCATATTACGTGTAAGAAGGCTTTTGAAAGCTAAAATAACCAATGCTGTGTTTATCACGGGTAAGAGAAGGGGAGGATTTGGAATGGAAGATAAATCCATTGAAATAATCGTCGAGGAAGCAGAGGATATAGTTAGTAGGGATAAAGAGTTCTGAAGGTTGTGGCGAAAGCGTTATTGAAATGCTACGCACGCACCCGACGTGTTGAGTTGTTTTTCCTGAACTGACTGTCTCAAAACCTACCGTAATTCGGTTGATGACCCTCGAATATGTGGGCCTTATTTACTCTGAGAATTTCCTGCTCAATGCTCTTGCAAACATTGAGGAAGTGATAACATTCATCCGCTGTATAATGGTCAATGACAAGAGCCAGAATTAAGTCCTAGTGCCTCTCTGTCATTCCGACATATTGTAGCAAACACATTTTTCGGTTCTTTATTAAAATTGGAACTGTTCCACTACATCAAGCAGGAATAGTAATCACACATTTAGGGTTTGCTCTAGGTCGTACCCATTAAGTGGGTATAGTGCTGGGGTTAAGTATTATTAGTATTGAGTATTATAGAGTTAGTACTATTCGAAACCTATTTGGACTCTTACTGTTTGTGAGAACCTTGCTGAAATCACCAGGTGAAACAAGCCATGAAAAATGTATCTCCTTTGCAATGTAGTGAATGTCACCCGTTATATTGCCTGGGTTGTGGAGAGCGTCGCTCTCACCAATTTCATTATTGCGTGGTTGATAGCAAACCTATGCTCTTGCTGAAAGCCGCTGATTTTACTATGCGATGGTGTGTAAAATTTCTCGTCCGGGAATTCTTAGTCATAAAAATAAATTATATTTTCTTTTCTATTAAGAAAATCCTTCCAACCAAATCCCTATTTATAATATCCACACTCCCGCAGTGGAAAGAAATTAATGAGGAAATGTTTTTCCATTCCGATGTTTCAATTCGTGTATTTCACTGTCAAATGAGATGCACGATTTTTTTGTACATAATACTCCCAATATGTTCCTGAAATTTTTATTACATTTTTTTGTCTTTAAGTGCCGGGAGAAACAAGGTCAGGCGCCTGATTACCAGTAGCCAAATGTTATTACAATGACATGCTGAATAGAAGGGAAAAGACTGATAAATATCTTTCTAGTTTAGACTGAAATGTGGAAAGTATAAGAATGTATTCATATAGAGAGAAAAAATGCAGTTACAGCAAAGATATGCTATTAGAAAGGAGAATGGAGACGTAAATATCTTAAATCGGGCTATGACCAAAATGTGTAAAGTAGAAACCGGAAGAAACCAGTGAGACTAATTGTATTATTACCAATTATTAGACTAAACTATGTTATTATTAGACTAAACTATGCTTCATTTTATCTGTTCTTAAATGTCTTCGCCCTTGATGTAAGGCCTCTAAAATCTCTCCATGTCGTTGGTTCTAGTTGGTAATAGTTATACTGAGAGTCGTATTTCTCAATATTCATTCGTTGTGGTATTAAATTAGTTTTTTTAATTCACGGGTATGTTTAGACATGTATACTGGTTTTTGTAACCCTTTGCAAGGCTCTGCCCAAGGTGTTTCAATATTCATAACATTGAATTTACTTGGATATATTGTTTTTTATTTTCGTGATTTATCACTTTAAATATAGATGTAATGAAGTTAGCTATAGTCTCTTGGACACTACATGTGCTATAGATGGAGGTTGTTTGTCCTGTTAACCCTCCCCATTATGCTATAGCGCTATCCCTTGATAATCGTGCAGAGACGGGTCAACTTTATTGGTATCCATGTCCTGTGGCTTTCAACTCGCAACAAGAAGAGCAACCATTCAGTTCTCTCATGGGCTCTTGAATTCTACTCTCATTTAATATTCTAGATGATCGATATTTATCGGCCACAATCGGCCTTGTCCCCGAGATTTCGTCCGTTGATACTCTACAGTTCAAAAGTATTACTGGTCCATATCCACTCCCAAGAGCTCAAGGATTGAGAGCGGCAGAGGTTGAGGGGACTGCGGAAGGCTGTCGCCGGGTGACGACTAAGGAGATAATCTAATTGGACCGCTGGATCCGTCGGAGACAGCCCACGTTTCCGAAGCTAGGGTAATTGATTGACGACTTTAGTGTGTTAAGGAATGGAGCCGAAGAAGGGTTTTGTGGCGATAAGACGAGTGTGGATTGTGTAAAAGGGACGTGCGTTCCGTACGAAATGGGGTGTGAAGAATAAATGACGCATTATCCCTTTCCTTTGGGTTTCCGCTTTCTGGAAAAGGAGTTCGATAACGCCTGTATTTTTTTTCGAGGAACTTCTCCTTCACTCCAATCTTGCTGTATATTCTCTAATAGTGGCTTTAGGGATGGATTTGCTTTACTGCATTGTTAGACAATAAGTACGAATACGATAACAATTTTCAGTCAATTATTATCTCGTCTTTTGTTTCGTCCACAGTTAAGAACAAATTTATTGATTTATATTTTGGATTGATTCCTTGATAAAAGTTATTTTTGTGTAAGGTTTCCCCGATTTATTTTGATATTGTTGTTTGCTTAAACATTCGTGGAGTGGTGGTAATGTAGAAACTTTAAGGCGTTTGACATCATATACACTCTTGCTCCTTGTGATTTTTCAAAGCTGTGTTAGCGAATAGAAAAGTTGCTCCGATTAGTTCATCACATATAATTCATCTACTTGGCGGTGAGTATATTTAAGTATAGAAAAGTTGCTCAAATAGATTGTGCGAAACATAAAATTCCTCTTGTCGGTGGTGAATATTTCCTTAGTTCTTGATGTGGTGTTTTGAATGATACACTTTTAGTTACACTCCCATATAGGCCGCCTTTCAATGCGTTATATATTCTGATTTAAAGCCTTGAATTTGTTTTGTCATGTCAACTTTCGTATCAGCGGAACGTGGCAGCTTGTCTAGTTACTCTTAAATATTTTTGACTTATGAAAGTATTGAATATTCCTGACTTTGAAAGTTTTTGGGCGTTGGGTTTTTCCTTTTGACTGACGCTAAATACTTAAGAGATTTGTTGCCAACAGATTTTTTTGGCATTGAATGGAAACACCCTGGTATTCCATGAAGTAGATTACATTTTATACGCAGAAGTACTCTTTGTTTGCCTCCCGCTCGATGTGCAACTAGCTAATGAACTCTCGCCATTTTCTTCACTCACTAATTATTGCCTTTAAGATGTAATTTATTGTGATTCCTTTCCTATTGCATAGTTTATCTGTTATCTTATTTAAAATTGTCTCTTACTGAGCCAGACAGATTCAGTGCAGCCTTAAATTTTGTTTGGAAGTATTATTTTAATTATGAGTTCGAAAACGCTCCTGGAATCAACAACACCCTATAGGTATTTTTACTTCCCCTAATGAATTACAAATTCCTCAATTCTTTCGCCAACTGTCATAGTGAATTTATCACAATGAGGCCCTTAGCGGTGTTTTTCACTTCTTATATTTTTCATACGAGATTTAAAAGTACATCACTTCTATTTATTCTTAGCAGTCCTTGGAATTTTTTAGTTTGTTCTCTTATACTACCATTTTTCCAGTCAACGCGCGAATGAAGCCCACATAGAGGATTAGTTTATGAAGAACTACGTCCATGCATTAGTCTTATCCGTAGTTGCTTGTTTCAGTCTTATTAACTTCCTAAAGTTGTAAATTCCGTAATTTCATTAGACGTGAAAGGGGTGTTTCGGTGACTTGACTTCCCGAATCTGGCGCTTAGATTTAGCTTCCGGCTTCTGGAAACACAAAATGTTCTCCTGGATTGTCGCGAAAATAGAAAATTCGCATTGAAGAGGAGGAAAGGCGAGTCAATTGTAATACCTCCGGTGCTCTTTTCTCTTCCCTTGGCTTTTTTTTTAACATCCTCGAGAGGATCAGCTTAAAGCGGGGAGGCGGAGGAGGCTTATGGCTGTATGGAAAGGGGGGGGGGAGGCGGCACCCCCCCACGACCTTGGGTTGTCTAGGCATGCGCCTTGCCGCATTGAGCGCCGAGCGAGTGGGCGGAGTGGAGGGGGTAAAGTTTGATTCGTTTATCAAACTTGCGAGGTAGGCGAAAATTGGTCTGAGGTTACAGTGAAAAGTTTCCGTCGGACGGGGTCTGGGTGGTGAGTTTTTGAGGGGGGGGGTTGGGATTTGAGAGAACTTTTTGTTCGTCCTAGTTTAATGCCGCTGTTAACGCAAACTTGATAGCGCGATTAAGTAGACTCCGTGAAAAGTTGATGCGAGGATGGGAATGAAAGGTCTATTTCGTTATTATACTCATTAATTTTCGCCGCGTGGCTCTCGCTCTGTTGCTTCGTTGAATAAGGGAAGGCCGTTTGTTTTAAAAGTTTAATCTGACGTTGAAATGTCTTGCGCACGTCATTGGGAAACTATTTCGGACGGCCTAAATGTGCTCTCCGTGCATTTTCGTCGTTATTATTAATTCAGTAAAATGCTAAAAGGCTCGTAAATTTCTGTTCGTACTTTTTCCTGGTTGATCTGGGCTCTGTGTTTCGTCGCTTAACTTTGCTGTTAGCTGCCTTCCATCTCTGTTCAAGTGCAAAAAGAAGGGTAGTAGATTTTGTTGATAGATTGGAGTTAAACTTATGGAAGGTTTTGGCTAAAATGGGATACGTATTTTGAACGTGATTAAATGCATAATTTTGCTGGCGAAGTATGTTGGACTTAATGGTGGTTTAGTTGTCTTTTCTTCGTTATTGGTAGGTACACAATTGCTCAATCAGATGATTTTTATATTACAAATGCCTGACGCTTATTTGAAACTTTTTTTCAGTGGCTGGATATCAGTGCTGAGCCCTGAAATTGAAGATGCTTTTTTTTCCTTAATGTTTTGCCGTATAGTTAAAAGTTTGGGAAGTGTAATGGTTTTCAACCTCTGAAATTGTTTAAAATTTGTAATTTTTTGTATGCATTCCCTTCAATTTTTTGACTCTCATAGCTGAGCTGTTTGTCTGCCTCATGTCTCATTTTTGGCTTGCATGTTATATGTTATTGCTTGCTTTTTTCTCAGTATTTCTGTCCGGCGTGTGATTACGATGGCTTCAACCCTCTGATATATTATATTTTTGTCTTTCCGACAATTCTGTTGGTTTTATTTCAGATACTACTTACACATTCGCTTTGATATTTATCGCGCGCAATGCATCACTTCTTATTTATTTTACGTGAGCATATTCTGAGATAACTTTTTTCTGAAGTTTAATTTCCCTGAAATGTCTTCGAGGATGATATCTTTGTATTTTCATGAATCCAGAGGTTATATATTGTTTATCCCTCCAATCTTTAAAATTTATAAAACTTCGGGTGTGCTTTTTACGTATCAGTGAAAATTTTCCTGGTCGCGCTCAGTGGTACTTTCATTTGCCGCTAATTTTGATGAATTACCTGTCTTAGCAGTTTCGGCCCTTTGGGTGTCCAAAATTTACTTAAATATTTATTTATGAGATTTTTTCTTCTGAAATTGGCAGCTTTATAATCCATTTAATAAATGCCTCCAGGCTTGTAAAAGGATTTTCATCCCTTTTTCCATGCCGCATTTATAAACATAAATCCGAAATCCGACTCAACTTTAATTTTTTCACCTCCCTTGTTTTTGCATGGCCGATTAGGGGGAAGCTTTACACCAATTTACCGAGACCTGCCTTTATAAGAGCATGCCTAGTTTATTATATTCAAAAGTGCGGTGCAACGGTGGGGAAACTCGGCAACTAATTTACTCATGGTTGTAAATTGTCTCAATTTAACGGCGAATATCAGGCTCACTAATTGTGATCACAGAGTTCTAATTAAAGACACGAACAAGGGGATTTCCCCGTGCTCTCCTTTTTTTTGCTTCCATCGTTCGCCTTCGCCTGCGCTTTATCTTTGCCGCTTTATAACTCGATAAAGAATGTGAGGGGACGGGTGTTCAGTCGACTGCCCCTGGTGATGGTAGGGCATCGGCGGAAAATATCCCCTTAAGCGGCACGGACGTTCTTTATTCTTAGCACAAAGGTGAAATACTTGAGAGGAACCTCCTGTAATGGACCCCGACGAAGGAAAGTTAAAACCGTGGATTTCTTCCTCGATTAGGCTGTGTAGGGTCTGGAAGTTTCTAATTGAAATTCTCGAAGGTTATCAATTAGTTAAAACATTGCCATGACGCCGTATTCCCTGACGATATATATATATATATATATATATATATATATATATATATATATATATATATATATATATATATATATATATATATGTTGTAGTTATAGTTGGTTAAAGGAAATCAAAATTATTTATGAAATGCTCAATTTAATCTAATGAATATCCTAAATTGGGCTGAATTAAAACCTTCTTTAATATCTCTCTTTAAAATTTGAATATATTGCCTTAAAGTATAAATAAGTATAAATAGTGCAGATAACAATCCCGTGAGAAGTGGATCTGTGCTTGACAGTTGTTTCGTATTAGGTAAAGGGGCTTCCTTGAGAAAAGTATCATTTTTAGAAACAAAAAACTTCTAGAACCATTTCTATATCTGGAATATGTTTGTGAATTCTCTGTTACAGCCAAAGAAAATTGTGTTGTATTCTTCCGCTTTCCTTTTACCAACCTAATCTCTTTCGATAAGGTATGGCGTCGACGATCTGCTTCGACTGTGGGATAGCGACTTGGTTGTGCACTTTTTCTTTCAAAATGAGGTCAAATGAAGATCGTTTCACATTTAGTGCTTCTATGTTTTTTGCTCCGTTTTCTGAAAAGTCATGTAGTTAAGCTTAACCTGGCCTACCAGCCATGGTCCCCAACTCTGGAGGCCACTTTGATCGGCGTGGGCGCACCAAGCTCGAAACCCAACTGCATGTGAAACTCACTCATCAGGTTGAGGGAGACATTTCCTTTCTCTGTGCCACCTGTGGTTTCCCAGAAAGATCTGGTGCTCAGAAAATCCCTCGGAAGGGGTTTAGCTGGACGTGTTCCGAAGTGTCTACCAAGTTTTAACCCGAGTCTCTAGGTCCTTGACCCAAAAGTCTATTCAGAGGAGTACCGGGTCGATTTAGTTCTGCAAGTTTTAAATTGTGTTGCCGATCTCTTTTTTTTGGACTAATTATTATGGAATTACAGCGTACGATCAGGATTTTGAATGGAACAGGTGTTGGCTGTCATTTACTCTATTCCTTATTAGTGTACAGTTGTGTGTCATTGCCCTCAGTATTCTAAGGTTAGGTTTGGAAGCAGGATCGAGTGCTGAAATTTGCGGATTCTCTCTTAAATGTTATGACTTTTCGTTTAACCCTAAGGTTACGGTGTACAAATGATACCGTTTAGTATCTAGATAAATAGTCGCTGTTTGAATTATAATAATTTGGTGACATCATATTTGTCATTTGTTTCCTTTGGTCTAGTTTCGCCGCATTGTTTACATTTGAATTTTTGCTCTACTGTGTGAATATTTTTTTTTCAAAAATTTGATAATTACAGTATAAGTCCTCCTGAGCCACTGGCTCGTCAGGAGGTGCTTGTGTAGCAAAAAATCATGGGGAGCATTATGGAGTCAATTCCCATCATTCCCTTTCATCTGTATTATTATTGGTTAATTTACATATGTTAATCAAGTACACTTATTTATTACACTTTATTATATATAAAATAAATAATACACTTTTCATCCCTTATACATGTAATTCAGGAGAATGACAATCCATTTCATTATGTTATCATTGATTTGTTAACAGAAATTTATTTTTAATTCTGAAATGGTGATTATGTTAGGTACACTAACATTTACAAAGTTGAGTAATTTAGGAAGTAATACTCTTTGCCTTCCATTTCCGTTATTTGTATATGTTATGGATGTTTGTCACCTAAGGTCTATAGATTTTATTTCAGAAGGTTTTACATTGATATTTCGGTCAAGACAAAATACTCACGCAATGTTTGTTATTTGTTTGTATAGTGTGTATACTGAATATTTGATTTTTCTGTGGTCTTTAGTAGTGACGGTTTTTAATAATTGTATTCCATCGGAAGGGCTCTATTTGAAGCTGCTGTGTAAATTAAACGCTTTAACTCGGTCGTAGACTGACATGAATGATTGGAAATGGACTAGGAGGAAGATATTCAACTGATGTACTGTTAGTTAAGCCTGAAACGATTTCATACGTGATGTACTGTTGTTACCGGGATGATAAATTTATGCATAGGCTTAAGCTAAAATATCTGCTGAGCCAGGTCTCCATCCTCTTTCTTTCTTTGTCATCTGCGCTCATGTTTCTTGGCTGTTTTCATTTAAATTAGCAGTTTTATTGCTCAACACCACAAAAATTATTTGTTTTTGTATAAAGGTTATCCCTTTTTTTTAGCATTTGCCATGCAAACCAAAAGGCCATTATCCAATCCAATCTTATAGGGCCATTAAAATTTTTCTTTACCACAATGAGTCGAAGAATTGTCTTTCCGTCGCTCCCAAGCAGATTTATTTTCCTGACGTAATAATTGATTACATTTAGTGTGTCTGGGTTTCTTAAGGCTGCACTACATAATTTTTTTCTTCTTTGTCTACAAATGAAGTATGAGCCTAGGAAATAAGTTTTCCTGTAGGTCAATTTCTTTCGCTCTACACTTACAGTTCTATCTTCATGGAATTATAGAGGACGGGTGTTAAATTATGTTTAGCTTTTGAAAACTTTTGAAAAGCCGTTTCGTCGCGCTTTGCATTCTACTCCTATTTGCTACTAATTTTTTTGTGCTCCGAGCCTTCTTCAAAGGCAGAAACTTTTTCCTAAAGAGCGAATGTTTTGGGTATGAAATATTAATGAGCCTACCGTTCCAGGTGTTTTTTTGCGTATCTTGCTCGGAAATGGTGCGGTGCTTTTTATCGTCCTTTGCTGTTGCCGCGTTCATTTCTGTCGATTTTGGAGAATTTTTTACCAAGCTATATCCTAGTAACATTTTGTTAATTTATATTCCTTCGTCGTTTTTAAAGTGAACGCCAGGCACATTTAATCCTGATTTCCTTGTTGTGAAATGGCTCTGCTCTTCTTTTTCCGTAAGCTTTTGCAGTGCTATCCTTCGTTGTACGTTGCTTTTGTTGTAGATCAGTGCGACTTATAAACAGAGGTAAGCTTGCCTTTTCTTTGCGATCCTCCCGTCGGGAGGCCGGTGTGATGTAATTGCCGAGCTGGCGTCTCCCGGGTTGAGCTACTCGTATGTGACTCGGATGAAACCGATTTCAACCCTAACTCCGCCGTTTCCCTAGGGCTTGCTTCGACGTTCCCGGCGTAAACGTAAACAGCCCTGTAATGTAGAAGGCTCGATACCGCACGGCGCTTGAAGATTTTATCCGTATCTGTGAACGGTAGGAAAATACACTTGAGGAAACCTTTCTAAAATTGAAGGATATTTTTGTGAAAGATGTAACCATCGGGAAGGGTTGAGAACCGGGCATAGAAAATTCCTGTTATTTCTGCGGAGAGGCCTCTCACTCGGTGAAACCGGGTAAGTTGGGATTAAACCCATAATATTAAAATGTGGTGTAAGAAACAAAAAAACCGACAATATCATCGAGATTCATGGAAAAATGATGACTACGAAAGCCTCCAAATCAATAATCGACGAGTTTTATAGTCGATTTATAACTGTTATTTGCAGTTGCGTGCGGAAACCTTAATATGAATCTTATATTGAACGCAAACTTTTTTATTTTCTGCGATTTAATTTTTCTTTCACTTAATGCCCATAACGGAGTGGCTACCATTTTAATGCCACTCAAGGCTGTCAGCTATCACAGGCTATATTGTGAACTCAAACTCGTAATTCCTGTTTGCCCATATTTTTTTTCTAAGTCTTCATCTCTTGGCAGTGGATTCAGGAAAGTGATGAACATAATGGCCGGAGAATTTTCCCTTTTTATCATTTGATCTACTTTCATTGCAATCAATGAAATATTAATTTTACATTATTATATATATATATATATATATATATATATATAATTTTAAATTTTTGTCTTGAAATACATTTTTATTTCGCGTTAATGTCATTTCCTTTCAAATTTCTTGGGTTAAAAGTACGACGTTGGGATAGTGGCTATTAGCCCTATCATTTTTCGCTGGATGTAGATAAGTAACTCAGGGAGAGTTAATATAATATACAAGAGGGTATATTTTCACCAAAACCGCTCGACAAGAACCTTAATGTTAATTCATTATTCATGTCATAGGAAGACATTAAGCTGAAGTGACCACCAATCTTGATTTACTTTTCCTCACTTCTTCTGAGAAAGAGGTCTTTAATTAGAGGTATAAAATTACTGCCCTAATATTCTTTTCTGTTCGTAAAGTTAAAGTTTGAACGTTTTCATTTGCTGTCATTGTGAAACTAAATTTGAAATGCTAGTTTGAGGAATAAATCCGAGGAGTAGTCAATGAGTCTAAATGCTTTTCCTAGATTATTAAATGCGCTTGGTTCCTTCGTTTGTTTTTGAACTGACTGGAAGCTGCGTCGTCGGAACTAATGGCTTTTGCATTACTCTCGTCGCTGCTCCGCTTACGGTGATAAGCGCGCTGTTTCGGAGATGACCCTTCCCCACGCCGGGGTCGCGCTCCCAAGTTCTGTTTTTGTTCGTTCTTTTCATTTCGGGGCGGTGGTCCTGGGCGTCTCTTTCCGGAGAGAAGTGTCGGCTGGAGAAGGGGTAATGAGGGGGGGATTGAGGAGGGAAGGCAGGGCGAGACGAAAATCCTCCTTGACCGATCCTATTTCTTCTATTCAGATTCCTACCGTCAGGGAGCTCGTTCAGTCCTCGAGTCCTTTCGCCATTTTGCCTTCCTCGAGGCTTGTGTTTCCTTTGTCTTCTTTATCCTCCCTTGTGTATTTCGCCTTCTTGCAAAGCCCTCTGTAACCTATGAAATCTGGTGGTCGGGTTGGTGTGTTCGTATAAGGGCGACGTAAAAGGTCTTGGGCCTAGAATCGTTGGATGTTTTTCAGAGTATTCTCAAGTGACGAACAAGAAAAGTCTCTTAGTATTTTCCACACTTAAAACTTGGATTCCTAACCCAGGTTTCGATTGCCTTGAGGTACCTTTGAAAATGATTGAAAGGCAATCGAAACCTGTGTCAGGAATAAAAGGAAAATACTTAGAGACTTTTCTTTTTCGTCATGTCTGTAGTGTCATTTTACAAAGTTACGCCTTCAACCATTAAGTGTATTCTCAATTCCTGCTATAGTGTTAGGTGGAGATCACTTCAAGTAGAGAACTTCGTTCATCAGATTGGGGTTTATATGGTTGACTTCTTGGCACCATTTGTAAAGTGCTAATGCAGGCGCTGGATCTCCATCCACCCTTTCTAAACTCCCTAAATGATTCTTTCCTTACCTTACTCGTCTCTCAGAGTATTTTATCACTCCACACTATTTTACTACGGACTTTAATCTCATTATTTCGGAAATAACTCTCTTAATCAAGTTAGTGTCGAAACCATGGTCTGAAATGTCTGAGTTTGGAATAAACAAAGTTGCGAATAAATTGAGTGACGCATGTGATGTTCTCATACGTTAAGCTGGAAACCTTTTCTTTCAGCCACCAGTCAACAGTGGCGCAAAAGATCTGTCTCATTGTCAGAGCAGTGAACTTTTATGAGTTTATAACTTTCTACAAGTTTTGCGACAGTATCAAAACTTGAAAAGAGTTCAGTTACTGGTTCTTCCTTACATTTTTCTGAATCTGCCTTTCGGCCGAGCCGCATTTTTGTCACGCCTCGTATTTTCCTTTTCTTCCTCTTCTGTCTTTCCCCCGTTCCGTGTGTGTATAACTCCTGTGTGTTTTCTGAAGAGTGGCGCCGTATGTGTGTGTGTGTGTGTGTATGTATGCGTGGAGCGGAGCGGGCTGCTCTTTATACTATCTGTATCGATCGGTAGGGTGCGCGGAAGGGGATGGGCGAAGGAGGGAGGAAGGGAGGGCGGGGAGGGGGCGGTAGTGGCTTTGCCGTGGCTGCGTGGGAGGGAGCAGCCTCCTTCTCTCCCTACAGTCCGGGCTGGAGAGGACGAAGAGATGCGGGGGGTCTTTTTCGAGACCGGTGGTGGAGTTTTCGGATGCTGGCTTAGCACAAGGTTTCGGGCGAGGGGAAGGGTTTTGGGGGGGAGGTCGGAGAGAGTTTTCGGGGGACGCGGAGGCGGTGTTAGGGAGGGCGGGAAAAGGTTTGGTCACCTCTCTCGAGCGGCCTCGGTGAAGAAATTGCAGAAAAAAATAACTCTGTCCGAAAGGGTAGCGAAGGGTAATGCGGTGGTATGATGAAGCGGCTCTGCTAACGTTTAGAATGGAAAAATAAACGAGTTTCCACTCGTAAATTGGTGGTTTAGGGTACTAAGTTCTCGCTCTCGCGCTTGCCAATAATCTGATATAATATGATTATGTTAGTGAGGGGATTGCGAGGACTGGACTTCAAGACCCTTATAATAGCTCATCTTCTCTACTGCAGAGTGGGCTAGTGGGATATGTCATGATTATTTTTTCAAGAAGTGGCTTAAGGGACGAAAATACGGAGGTCGTGTCTCAAGTTAAATAATGAATGCAATGTTCCCGCCGTAGGTGACCTTTACCGTGCAGGAAAAATTTCCACGACTACTTTTTGTCGCTGCGGTGAATGAGGAAGCGTAACCTTTGGTTTAAACGACTATGTAATTTTCTGTTTGCCAACTCGCTTCCCCGTTAGCAGATAAAACTTCTTGTTGATTGAAAAATATTCAAAGTATCATTTGAGGAAGTTTGATATTCTTGTTTACTTAGGGATTGGAATTCAAATTATTTTTTTTATTTACCTCCTTTCCCTACTCTTGCCTTTGAACTTCCTCGAGTTTTGTTTTCCCGAGTCCGCTTGGGGAGTAAAAAGGTCAGAGTAGGCCTCGGTGGTGTAGCTTTTTTGAGTTTTCATTTTAATTTTTTAAATTTCATGCAGCATGCAGTTTGTATCAGACTTCTTTTGCCATTGAAGCCGTGGTCGTTAATGCTTAATGTTTCCATTACTTACCCACAATAATTTGTAGTTGGATTCGTTATTTGAAAATAGTTTTACAAGCCTTTGTGTTAAAGTAGGATTTTTAATCCTCCAATCTCTTGAGTTACGAAGTTAACAAGTTAATGTAACAGGAAATACTAAAGGTGATATAGTACCAAGAGCTATTTATTTCTGTTTCAAATATGAAATTGTAAGGCATATTCTTGACCCACCTCTCTCCTTTTAGAGATGGAGATGCCTTGCAATTTACTCAATCCTCATACGTATTTGGTGCATTTTTTTCTAAATTATGAAGGAGTTCACTCTCAACGAAGTTGTTTCATTGTCTCTTTTCTATCCTTCTAAACGCGATCAGTGGTTCGGGTGTTTTGGTGAGGTGTTATGCGATATGGACTGTGTTCCCCGAGGGAATCATGGGGCGTGTGGGAATGGTGCACAGGGGGTGTTGGAACAGAATGAGCCCTCAGGTGGTGAGGCTGTTTTATTTCGAGGCCATCCAAAGGGGCCAAGGGACGTGAGAAGTTTCTCTGCTGCCGCTTCGCCCTCTCTGCTCCCCCCCCTCACCCTCCCCGAGCCCCACGGCTCTCCTTTATCTTCTCCATCGCCTCGGCGTGTATTTTTCATAAAAAAAGCGTATCGCAAGTGTTGGATATTATTGCGTCTCCTCTCGGAGGGTTTCTGTTATTTTCTTGGGTGTTCCTTCTTCCAACTCCGCATTCGGTCGTGTATCCCATCTCGTGCCACCCTTCCCTCGTCCTTCGTCATCTTCCTCCTAACTCTTCCCCGCCGACACCCCTCTTCGCGGAGTTTCCCGCCCGCCCACCCTTCCCGCACAATTTTTCATTCCTCCCACGCCTCCCCCTCCCTGCGTGGGTAAGCAGTGGGGTGGTCGGAGGGTAGGGGTGTGGGAAAGGGAAAAACCCTCTCAGCCATGCGCCTCTATATGCGCCTGACAAGTGGGTGTCTCCCTCCCATCTGCCTCGACCACTCTTTCTCTCTTTCGCTCCGTTCCTTCTCCACGCTTCGATGCTGAACGTGGAAGAGTTTAGCGCTCCCAACTTTGACGTGCTTTGCCCCATCCATCCCATCCCTCCCCTCCTCAGCCCCCCAATCCCCCCCTCCTCTCCTCACTCGCAGCACTTCGTCTCTCCTTCGAGCAAATCCACGAACCTTTTTACTTCTCCTCGAGAGAGAGAGAGAGAAAAAAGAAAACTTGAAATAGTCTTGACGCGGACTTTTTTATTTCAATCTCCATTTTTATTCGCTCCATTTATCGTTGTTTGTTTTATTTACTCTTCGCTGTTTTCATTAGTATTTAATTCGTGTGGAAGGAAAATGAATGGCGTTTTCATTTGGGTTTCGCGGGGCATGTTTCATGGCTGTTTTTTTACGTTGCTGCCGAAGTGCTGATACCACTCGTATGCACAAAATCGAATGGATCTGCATTAGGGATTTCTGTTTGTCCGTTCATCCAAGTATTTTTAACAAATCAAGCGTGGCGGTGTTTTTTCCTCGTTTGTATAAAAGCGGCGGTGTTTACCCATCTTGAAAAGTAATTTAAGAAAGTGGAAAAGAAAAAAGACTGGGTCCTTGTGTCATGAGCGAACATTCTCGTCTCGCTAAATGAGAAAAACTTTTTATTTTCCTCTGGAAACACTTGTTGGCATCAGAAAATGCTACGGTTATGTGCGTGATAGTTCGTTGTGAACGGGACTTTACTAGCGTATTACATGTTATGAATATTTTGCGGCATGGCTTATTTTGGGTCCTGTTTTGATTTTTTGTATCCTGGATAATGTGTAAGCAAGCAACTTTTGGCTCATTCGGTATGGCCTTCTTTTTCATTATGGCGCATAAAAGGCGTGAACATTTTATCTCTCTGTTTCCTAAATAACGCACCCGAGGCCAGTTAGCTGAAGAATTAAGGACAGCCTTTCACCGCATTAAACGTGATTGCATGGACTGATGCTTAATGCGGGAAATAATTGCGATGGAAAATATTGAATTTGCGGGCATTGTGCTGGACGCTATCCGCATCGTGTGCTTGTCATTGTTCGATTTTTTTGCGGTTCATGGGCCATTAACTTTTTATTAAATTCCGTTGAGTTTTGTGATAACATCTGGCCGTTGTTTCACAGCCAGTGTAATAATTTCCTTCGCCATGTCATGTATTGATTTGCATATCCCTTGTGCTTGATTTTAAAGAGGAAACACTTAATTTAATTGAGTGTAAAATATCCCCGAACGAGCATTATTCACCGGGGGCGCTGCAATTTTTCACTGCAGCTTGAATTGAGATTAAATCCGGCACTTGTTCATTTTTGCTCGCGGTGAGCTGACACGGCTTTCCCAAGCAATAAATCGGGCTATGCGCTTCTAGTTTCATATATCTTATACGATTTATTTATTTACTTTGTGTTATCTCTTTATCCTACCAGCTATTGGAGTATAGCCGAAAGTTCATAAATTTTCCCTTTCACTTTATCGCAGATAATGTTAACGTCTCCCTTTTCCCCCGTGAGTCCCACACCCATGGACAAACAATAGGCATGTGTGTGCTGTGCATTCAGAGTCTCTCAAGTCGCGAATTACATCAATTTATATGCAACTTCTCCTTTCTCCGAGGACTGGCAAGGCGTTCTCTCCTTTCATACATTAATTTTTCCCCTTGGAAAACGTGTGATAAAAATCCCTTCTCCACGGCTCGACCATTCCGCCGCTCTTGCCACATTCCCTCCCTCACCTTTTCCCGCTTTCCCCACCCGGGGGTTACATATTCTCCCATTTCCCTCCCTTTAATACACTCCCCCTTTTTCGAAAAAACCCTCTTTTGCACCCCTTACCCGTCGCCGGCGGCGGGGTTGAGTTGATTCTTTTCGACGGGGTGGAACGGTGGAGACGGGAAAGGGGAGGCGGGAGGGTTAGCGAATGGTGGTGCAGGGTGGAGGTAGAGGGGTGTCGTGGGGGGGAGTGGAGGAGGTTTAAGGGGGGAAGGGAAGGAGGAAGGTGTAAGGCTTTCCACTGGTCGATGTGAAGGATGTCTTTTTTCCCTCGTGTGCCTACCTTTTTTTATTCTCCAACATCCATTTTGAAGCTCTTTTCGAACACGGAAAAGAGTGGCGAGATGGCGCGGAATGGAGCCTGATTTTTTTTATTCGGTTTATTTTTATAAATTGAAAACATGGATAAAAGCTGGCGTATCCTTCTCTGTTTTGTTCGTATGACGGGAGTATGTCCCGACCCGAGTGCCAAGGCAGTAGTCGTTTCTTCCTTTATATTCCGGCAATGAAAGAGTTCTTATTATGGGTAAAACATTCGTAAGGCTGATGGCGGATTTAAGTGAGTCGGTGGGAGACAGTACATTTGTATACGTAAACACTTATTTAACTTTTGAGAAGAAAAATGTCAAGTGCTCACTAAAGACTAGTTTTACGTGCTCTTGAAAGAATTTGGAGAAGTTTTTTTTCTCTGTGCCAAGTTTAAATAAAGTAACTATGTTTCCTATAACGAAAGTAAATATGTTTCCTAACTTGCGATTTAACTTTGAAGTATATATTTTACTTGTAACCGTATTTAAAAAAACTTGTTAGTTTAAAATGAAGTTATTGCCTTGATTATACAGTTTAAAAGAAATTTCATTGCTAACGAGCATCGAGTTGGACCAAAATTAGGAATGGAAAGTGAAAGATATTGCCGTAATGGAGTTTATACGTTTTAGTATTTATAAGAAACGCTTAAGATATATTCGTCTTCTTTATGCATTTGGAAATTTAATTTAATGAAAATTATATGCTGCGCCAGAGTATTTAAGTGGACGTTGAATCTTAATTCAGTTCTGTAAATTTCTATTCTAGCTATGTATATGCATGACTGGTCTTCTTTTTAATTTTTAATGAGTCAAAAATGGCATTTCTTTTGAAAAACCCATCGTTGAGTCAGTTTGAGTTTGAGTTCCGAACTTGTGGAGCGCCGTATTAAAAATAGTAATCTTTTGAGTTTGGAAATGTAGCAGTTCTAAAGTAGCGTTTCCCTACTATTCAGCGAGTATATTTCAGAGCTAGTATCGTATTTTAGTGCTTTTATTTCCATACTCACTTGCCGAATTTTAGTGGGGGGACGTGAAAATCGATATCGAGTATACATCCGAGAATGAATTGGATTGAGATTCGCAGATAGAGGGCGTTTATTTTTTTACCCGAAGGAAACGAATTTTTCCTTTGAGATATTCTCTCCACGGGTGGAGAAATCCTTTTCTATGCGGGTGTAATCATTTTCCCCCGTGTATCGATCTGCTTTCCCAAGAAGCGCACACTTCTCTCCAAGGAGGAGAGCAAGGTGCTTTACGGAAAAATACGCATTTCTCTCGTTCAAGTTCCGTTGAAATGATCGTATATGGTGGAGTGACTTTGGGAAAAATGGATGGGTTGCGAGTTGCTGGCGGGAAATGTAGCTGGGGAAATGTTTCCCGGGATTAATGCGGTGCATCGTTTATTTTCGTGAGACCTGCTTCCTTCTCTGGAAAATATTTTTTGCTCGCATTTCTACGGCTCGTGTGGGAAGTTATGCGGAAAGACTTTGTAGGGCCCAAATCTCGGCTGTTTTGCGTGATTGTGTCGTGAAAAATAGTTCGCCTTAGTAGCTTTTTTATTACCTCGAGTAAGCAATCCTTTGTGGATACTTCGTCATGAGTTTTCAGATCTGTAAACAGTGAATTTTAAATTTAAATGAGAAAATGAGGCGGTTTAACGATTAATCTTGTCATAAACTGTTTATGTCTCAGAATTGCTGTAGGGAAGAGGGAATTATTTGCTTTCATTTGTTATGGTGTTTTGCGTATTTATTATCAGGAATAATAGCTTGAGAGCGTAATGTGAAACTGAGCTGTTGTTTTTCGACGATTATATTCGTGTTCCTGTCACGTTTTACTATGTAATGATACTTCCTCCTAGCGAAAATGGAGCTCTTTTACTTGTAAAGATTCGCACATGGAAGTAGAACTTATGAAACTACTAGGAAACTTTGAGATCGGTGACTTTACCTTTGGTGTCATAATGTTTTATAGTAATATTATATATACATTATATTTCCATATTGGAGGCGTTAAAGGTTTTCCTCCTCCTCGCTGCCTTTTCTCACGTCAAATCTGTATTCCATGCACGTCTTTCAATTTGAAGAGCGCGTGCCTCCAGCAGAAGCTTGAACCCACGTTCAATGGTGGAAGTGACGTGAACTCATAATCTTGGCGTCCGTAAATGATTTATTTTCGTGAGCAGTAGAGCACCATCACATCCCTCACAGATAACATTTCAATTTTCACTCTCCCCCGAGCAGTCATCCCGAATCTCACGGCATGGGCGAAAGAGTTGGCCGAGAGCAAAAAAATATCGGTTTTCCATTTAGTGCTCATCTATTTTTTTTTGCTCGGTGCGTGATCGAGTTGGTGACCGAGGAGAAAAACTTAATAATCTGCGTTAAGTGAGATGGAAGGCGGTTTGCAAAGGGGGAGAAGAGAAAAAGGATGTAAGGGATGAGGGTTGAGAGAGTGTTTGGCGAGAAAGTGGTCGTGCAATGGGAAAGGCGAGGCGAAAGAGGAGGATTCTCTGGTCGGAAATCAATGAGGGGGTTAATGGGATGAGTGCGTAGAGCGGGTGGGGAGCTGGATGGGGAAGGCCTCCGGGTTAGAGGGTGGGCTCGGTGCGTGGAGGGAGAGATCGGGAGGAGGAGGGTGATAAAACTAGGAGGGGAGTGCGGTGGTGGTGGTGGTGGGGGGAGGGAAAAAAACAGAAACAAAGTTTCAACTCGAGGGTTGTCCGATGGGATGGAAGTCGGGTGATGGAACAGGGCCGGGTGGGCGCCGGAGTTGAGGGCTTAGCCGTGAGTTTTTCGGTCTTTCTTTGGCCGGCCGAGGAAATGAGCGTCTTCCGCGTCTACTCCTTGGGCGGAAGTTGAAAAATGTTCGCGATCCTCCGGGTTTATGTCCATTCCTCGTCACTCGGGATCGTGGTCGAGAATTGTCGCGAAGTTTCTCTCGGAACTCGTCTCGAATCGTTGTTAAAGTCATGGGCGTAAAAAGTTCGTCGCTTTTTAATGGATTTTAGCTTTCCCCGTTGACTTGAAAAGAGGGAGGAAATCCTGATTAATTACTTATATTGCGGCGAAACAGATGATGCCTTTCGTTAAAATAGAGATGCTTGTGCCGTAAATAGTCTGTCAAGAGATAGTTTCCTCCTCAAGATACTTCCTATCCCTGTATTTTGATTTGTGCAATTATCATCTACATTTTTATCCTAATGGTTATGGGAATTAAAATACGTGCCCTATTTTATTTGCCCAGGTAAGTAGTAGGTTATTCTTATTTTATTTGATGGATTTTTCTTTCTTGACTATGTTGGTGGAGCGAATAATCAGGAATGATTGTTCAAGCATGAGTTTTATTCGCTATCATACAAGGGGAGTGTAAAAAATATTTAATTGTTTCATATGGAAAGTCGATATTTACGGGGATAGCGTAAAATCCTCTAATTAATATTCCATGTATTCCATTATGTGATCATCTATCTTAATAATCTATTTTGACCGTCGATTGCTTTGCAAATCCAAGGAATCGTCATGGATTAGATGTGGAAGAGGTATCACCTCATATGCCTTCGTGAGAACGTGCCGTGTGGTTTAATTTTTGTTTCTCATCCGTTTTAATTATCGGTGCCTTGCGTGCATGTAAGCGTGTGCCATGGAAAGTGTTATTTAAAGTGTTGCCAGATGAACGTAGTTTGCCTTAGCTGTGAAGGAGAGAATACATTTATCTTTTTCGCCGAAACCTTGGCCTTATGTATAATTAATGTGTGGCGTTTTGAACTCATTTAATAAAAGGTGTTGTCGTGTTGCACCATGGGCCATATAAAGGCCTAATGTTGTGTGATCTTCGTTGTAGAAACGAGAATTGTCTCGCTTTTTGAATGGATGCTCCAGGAAAAGATCACCACCTTTTAGTGAGCCCAGCCTTTACTTAACCCGGGAGAGGGCGCGCGGTGAAATGTAACGTTAGAAGGCGTTAGAAGGCTTTGGGGTGTCATCGACACCGCAAAGCAAGTAATTTTTTATCTTTTTCCTTGAAAAAATATAGTCATTTTTTCTTCTTTTGTAAATGGATCTCTCTTATTACCTTCACGCTACGTATTTATTTTTTACATTATTACTAATAACCTGAGGTCGGGAGAAAAGTATTCAACAGAAGTCTTTTCTGCAGCTTATTTGCCACTCGTAAAAATAACTAATGTTACCTTATCAACTCATGTTTTCTAAGACAAGGAGTTTCTTATTAAACCTTCTGAATATGATGTTCTACATGCTAAATAAGAAAAAAAAACACGATCAGCACTTACAATTTCTATATTTTGACGTCAAAAAAAGGGCCGAATTTCTCAATTGAAGTTATGAAATAAACGTGATTATTTACAAATATTACTGGAAAATTTTAATAGAGTTGAAGTATATTGAAACAGCAGCAGTAGAAAGTGATATTTCTTACTATTATGGACGCAGTATTGATGCAGGAAAACAGCTCGGGGGCAGTCGAACGATTCCTAAGAGGAACGTGGAAGGGCGCGTGGGTGTAGGTAACACCCCAGACCACTTTGACTAGTTCCGATTTCGAAGCAAAATGAAACGTCTATGGAATACTAACATAAATTCGTCAGAATGTATGATATTTGAAGGTATGAAAACTTACAACATTGTATGGACAACGATGGACATACAATGTATCAAAGAAGAACCTTGGGGTGTCAATTACACCCCGCGCGCCCTCTTCCGCGTTAATACTCCCACTGCTTTTGTTGAATTTAGACGGTTCGATGGGTCTATCTTACGAGGAGTGTGTAAATAATATTGGGCTCTATATTAGGGCCTTGTGAGTCAATCGGCTGTGGGTTCCTCGTATGTGTTTCTTTGCTTCCTTTACACTTGCTCTGCGAATCGCACAGAGGGCACGGGCCATTCTTCCGGCCCTTCCCTCCATCGACCTCCCCTCCAAGCATTGCCATTGCTCTCCCTGGCGAGTATGTTGTTCTTGGAGACGTGATTGGATGGCCGCGGAAGGAGTTGAGCGGTGTCCGGAGGGTATGTGGGTTTTGTGTGCGTGTTGGTGGTGCCTCTCTGGGCCCTGGCGGCCGTGTGTTAGCTAGGCTATTGGCTAGGGGAGTTGGGCGGAGGGAGGCCTCTCGGAATGGTTTTGCGGGGGAATTATTTGATTCATTGGTCTTTGGGTTGATTGAACCCGGTTAACTGATCGATTTTGGGTGATTGATTGGACCAGAAGTTTCCTTCCGCCCCTTTCCTACCCTTTTCTGCCGCGCGTGTGTTTTAGCCGCGTTGTATATGTGCTTGTGCGACTGGTCGCTCCGAAGATTTCCTCGGACTCGCTCTATCAATCTTCTTCCCTCTCTTGCTTCCCGGAAGAGTGCGCGATGCGTGAGTAAACAGGGGTTCGTTCGGAGTTGCTCGAAGTTTTTGAGAGGTGGTTCTTTTTTATGTCGTTCTTTTTTGGGTGCCGAGTCAGCGGTGGATTGAAAAAAATCTCTCTTTCAATGCAGTCTTAGGTGATATCAGAAATAATGTTTATCCTTTGATTTTTTTCATCCTTTATCGATCTACCTTCCTGACCCTCCGAAAATAACGTGGAGTTTGTTTTTTTTCTTGCATGTAAGGCTTCAAGCTTTCAGTGTTTTTTTAAAAAGTGTGTTCATTTTAGTTAAAAGTATACCACGTATCTAGCGTATGGAAGGCTAGGCGTACGTACGTATGATTCAGTTACTGGACATAATAATAATAGTAATAATAATAATAATAATAATGACTTGACTCAGATGTGCGCTAATCGATGGCAAGCGTGCTGGTTAACACGTTATCTGCTAATTGACACATGATGCCGGTGTGTGCATTTTGAAAATGTACAATTCAGAAGGTAAACTGCGCGGTAACAAATCCGCCTGCTTCACCAAAATGTTGTTTACTAATGAATCTTTAACATTTAGATATTATGCATTGATTGTAGCTACATACATGCCTTGCTTTCATTAAAAATAAAAACCGCAAAGTTAATAACTTTAATTATTGTATTACTGATTGTATTTGATTCGTTACTTTTTGCAGATTTCACCAATATTTTATCCTGTTTTAGCAGACTTTTCTTCCAGTTCATAATGATAATTTCTTTTTTGCTACAGCTCTAGCAAATGGCTACCAATTTTATGTACCTATTTCGAATTGCACGAATAACCATGCTCTGGATGGTGATTCGTACCCGTGAATTCCGAATTAGTAGGCGAGGAAATAAATCCGTCTCCATCGACATTAGCCTTTTTTCTTGCCGTGGATCTCAGATTTTTGTCACTCTACAGCGAGGCAGCATCACGGTAAGTTAGTGTAATATTTTACTTTAATTAAACATCAATCGAGTATTAAATTTCTGCTAAGCTCATAAGCTGCGAGTATATCCTAAGTTCGTATCGTATGGATGAGACACTCATGATATGGGCGTCTTTTTTGTAAATAATTTCGAGTTTCTGAGTCTGAATTGTAACTCCGCTAGTTTTCATCTTGGAACATCTTGGCAGAGTTTAACTGAGGGGTTTTTGAAAAATCGAAGTGTAATTTTAAAAATATGTATATTTAAAGCTCCGTTTGCTACCATTTACAAAGTTGCAGTTAGCCATTCGAACCCTGCACATCCACGGAAACTTTTGAACCCGTTATTTAACCCTTTATTACTTATAAATAAATACGCAGTCGAGTGTCAAAAATTTACCGGCAAAACTTTTTCTAACCGATGCGGATAATGAAATTTCCGTGCGTGGCCTCTTGAGCAATAGGCGGTCAAATTGGCGCCTTAATTATGGAAACCCGTGTAGCCCAAGTCCATGGAGGGCCCGCAGTCCCAGCTACTTGTCACGCCTCGGCTTCTTTTCGTGCGTGCCCGGCATACCCGATGAGGGGTGCGCGTGGGGTAGGGTCGGCTGGGGGATTGATGCGTGCCTCGTGTTCCGTGCCGCTCCGACGACTTGGGGCTCGTCCGGAGAGAGGGTTGAGTAACGAAGATGACGAACGGAAAGTGAGGTCGGTCGGACTCGATCAGAATGAGCAAGAGAGCGGAAGTGGGAGCTCTTCACCCTCCCTCTCTCTCCGTCCCGAGTGCCCTGAGTGGCTGGCAGTGGTGGCGCTCATTTCCGAGTGGGAGGCCGACTCGGTATCTCGGATACAGGAGAGAGGCCAATGTGTCTCGGGCCTTCACATTGTTCCGGTTGGGTGCTTATTGAAATTAGAGCCAGTAATTGTCCGAGCCCTTGAGAGGTAATGGAGAACTATGCAAAGCTATTGGACCTGACTTCAGATTTTTGGTCTGGCACGCGTTTCAAATCGCGTTGTCACTATTAGGTTTGAGACATCATTCAAGGATCGTTTTTTCTCATAATATATACTCCAACACCGTTCGGTAATTGTGTTTCATTTTATACTGCTTTCCTGTATCTGATGGTGGCTTAGTGAGCCGAAAGGCTCGTATTACCTTGACATTTTTTCAATTCTGTCGTGAAATTTCTCTGTTTCACCCTCCAACGTAAATAGAATTCACTGTGTCAAGTCTGAAAAATGTTAAATTATTTATTAAGAGGTATTTTCCACGAAGGAATTTGCGCCTATTTGTAGTAAAATGTGTTCTGCTTGTTATCATGCTTTTGGTGCAATATTTTGCATTTTTTGCACATTGTTTATGACCATTTTCCTGGTGTTTCAAATTATTTTTAACTCCCTATGATTAAGGAAGAGACCTAGGTAAGGTGATGTTTATCTATGGCTTGGACCTTATGTCTGTTATCTCTTGAGGATTACCTGGCGATGCATGCTGTAAGGTCTTTTTACTATTTAATTTATTTTTGTAAATGGTTTCATCACATGGAAATATGTTGAAGAAGTGAACATTAATGATGGTTTATGCTTTGAATGCAATTACAGGGATGAGTATGGATTAGTTTTTGAAGGTAAATCTACATAAATCTTATCGCCAAATGCGTGTTCTTGACAACTATTTCGGCCATTACAATGCTAGTTGATGCTGTAAATATTAAGACAGGAGCCCGGTGACTGAGGTCGTTTCAAGCATTGGTACTCGGCCAGAAGTATTGTAGGTTAGATGTCATCTACTCGATTAGAGGGGTTGGTGAATGTGGCATCGGCTTGATCCTCATCCTAACTGAAAGGTTCGAAGTGGTCCAAGGTCATGGCCTGTCATAGGGATCGATTACTGCGTTTCAAATCTTCCTCAAGGTGCACTCTTGAATTGGAATACTCCACAGATGTGTCCTTTGCAGGTGGAATTGTAACTGGAGGTCAGTAATTACATTATGGATCATTACTTTTCAGTACTGAATTGAAATCCTTATATATATTCAAAATATTTGGATATATTCCTGAAGTGCGCCGAGTACATTTACTGCCAAGAGTTTGCCTTTCACTTAGTGCAGTAATATTTCTTGCCGTGGATTAAAAACCTTTGAAGTAATGTGAAGAATTGTATGGAATAATGCCAATTTGGTGAGATTTATCGGAGAGTTTTCTTGTCTTTTCTTTGGAGTCTGAAATCGTCATTTTTAGTTTTTCATTTTTGCAGTATTCCTAAAAGAACCCTTGATCATACAGTATTTCCAGCCTTGAGCCTATTCTGAGGTAACAGTGAGATGTGCTCATTCCTTTCGAGCATTCTCAGGCTGATCAATCTTTAAAGTAAGTCACCTAAACCAGTGCTACTTTCGGAATATTTTGTTTCGTTTAATTTATTGGTGGTATTAATATATTTTCTTTTATGCTCCTTTCGTATTAATAGCTTTTTACTGTTGAAAAAAACGTTGGTCAGTCTATTCGAATTCACACCCGTCTTCAATTACCATGCTGCAACTGGGATTTCTTATCTTTATGATACACCATATTGGCTCATCATAACTAACCGGTCACGTTAAAGTGACGACGACCGGTCATTTGCCCAGTGTAGTTAATGTGAATCTGGATGACAGAAAACACCTGTTGTAGATATATAAATATCGTAAGTTTACTCGGATCGAAAAATTACCATGCCTACGTGCCAACCGCATGGATTCGCATCACTAATTCTTAACTTAACACGGGATTAACGTGGTGGTAAGATAGTCATGCGAACAGGGATTAATGTTTGAGGTCTTTGAGACTCCTCTGAAATAATAATTTCCCATCTATGTTATTCGTAAAGTCGTATTGTTAATAACTTCATCGCAGTAAGAAAATAGGTGGACAGATAGACCCGAGCATCAGTGAGCACGCCGGAAGTTTTTTCTCGCCTCGGATTCCTTTACTCTTTTTTGCGGATAATTAATTTCCAAGAATAAACAATGCTCCCACGAGTAGATTAGAGTTTTCGTTGTCTCCATGGCAACGGTTGTTATGGGGAGGTGAATTTTCAGAGCCCTCTGGGGAGGGAGGGTCCGCTTGCGGCGAGGAGAAGGTAATTGTCGCCGTGGAGAGGGAAGAAAGAGGGAAGAGAGGTGGACGAAAAATGTTTCGCTCCAGAAGACTGGCCTTTTTAACGATTCGGCTTATGAAGGCGCGGGAGGACGCGTGGGTGGTGGCGGCGTCCGGACCATTCGCATTTCAGTCCCAGCAGCCTCCAAGGAAGCCCGAGTCGGGAAAAAATAAGCGCGCGTTTTGGGATGCAGCAGGCCTCGAGTGAAAAGGGAGGAAGAGACGGACGGGGAACGCGCTCGTTTTTTTTTTCTTTTTTAAAGGAACTGGGAAAAATTGACGGAACAGGAAAAGTCTGCTTGTAGGGCTGGGGAGAGGATGAGCGCTCGGGGAGTCTGGACTTAATAGCGTTAAGGAGATACCTGTGCGAGCACCACGAGAGTCTTGTGTTACGGCCCGGAAAAAGGGGAGGGCCCCTCGGTCTCTGAAAAGGGTAAGGGGAGGGTGGCAGGGTTCTTGGAGAGATGGGGAGGCAGAGAGAAGAACTGTGGGGAAGAGAGTCGAAGCTTTTTCGTGCAATACGTGTGTGTGTGTGTGTGCGTTAGAGCAGTAATTACGGGTAGAGCGGGGTTGAGTAGGGCCTTGATGTAAAGAGAGCGTAAGAGGCAGGCGGGCATAGAATGGGCGGGGAATTCGAGATGAGTTGGGCGCTGAGGAAGGATTAAAGGAGGATTGGGGATGAGGGGCGGGGAATAATTAGGAAAATAAGTGGAAAAGGGGATTAAGAAGGCCGGAGGAAGGAGGAGGGCGAAGAAAAAGGGGAAGATGTTTTGGAAATTGGTTCGGGCACCGTGTTGCGGGGAGGGAAGGAATCTCGCTTCCCGTAGACGTTTGATCATTTCCTTAAAGATTGAATCTGTTCCGTCGGGTCTAGCGCATTTTTTGTTCCGCCACTCTTTCCGTAGAGCCGTCGACGTCTTATTAGGATTCCCCCCTCTCCACACATTTCCCTTGTATAAGCGACCGCGACGCCGGCGCGCGAGAAATACTAATTTGGCGCCACATGTCGGCAGCTCGTGTATACTCCGTTGCTTTCATGATCAAGGTGCGTGATTTCATTTGAGTGGATTAGCTTAGCAAATTTGTGTTCGTTAATTGGAGTTCATGTGGGGCCGTCATGATTCAGTGTTTGGCTTTGTTAATTTGATGCTGCGCTAAAGTTCTTGCGAGCGCATGATTTACCTTGCTTGCAGGTTTTTTTATCTAGGAAATTTTATAAATGAAACTGGGGCCTTCCCCTGGTGTTTTCGGCGCTTTTACTGATATGGTTTCTTTTCGTGAGGGTAAAGCCTTGGGTTAAAATGTATCACGCGAGTTTTTTCATCCCTAATTGTGACTTAAGAATGTTTTCCCTGAATATAACGCTTTGCTTCGCAAGATTTAATACCATTAATTTTGCTGGGTTTATTTACTGCTAGAAATGAATATCATTCCTGACGATGGAGTAATTACAGGCGTTTTTAGGTCATGGAGTACCTACTCCATTCTCCAGCCATTTTAGTGATTTATAATTATTTCATTCGACATTTTTGTACTTATTCCTCTGAGTATTATCTGTTGTAGTAGGAAGCACATTTTATTTTTTACTTCTTTGATTTACTTAATTTATTTTTATTATAGAGTCAGTCAGCATTAAGTCGAAGAAGTATCCTTTTTTGGGTTTCGCCATTAAGTTTTATTTCCACGTTCAGTGATCGTTAGCGTAAGAATATATTTTCGCCGCCTTTGGGAATGGAGAAGGGTCGTTGGAAGCTTATTTCTTTTTTATCGGCGGCGGGAAGGGGCATCCGTCTGCATTTTGTTGGATTAAGTCTATTCGCGTGGGGGCGGCTAGATTTTAGAGGGGGCGATGATAAATCATTCCTTAGTTGGTGGCGCTTGAGAGCTAGTGAATCCCCGCTCGCAAGCGTCTTTGTGAGGGATCCCATGCGCCCACCGTCCGCGGGGTTCTTCCTCTCAACGTGGAAAAGGGTGAACTGCTCACTCAAACGCCCCCTCCAAGAGAGGGCAGAATGGAAGTGAAGTTGCTCCCGGGGCTGTGCGATACTCGTATTTCAGAATCTCATCGCGGTGTGTATATCGTTTCAAAAAAGATTCGAGATATCACGTTACATAACAACATGAATGGAATCATATTCATGATTAAATCAAAATAAGTTTGTAACTTTTTCACTCCTCTATTCTCTGACGATTGGTTTCATCGCGTGGGGAACATTATTAGGTATATACATATTTTCAGTTCGGTGTAGAATATATACACATTGGAAAGGGGGTAGAATCATGTATAGCATGAATTTGCACAATGCAGTAAAATCACATTTATACCACAGGTCATATTAGACATTTGAGAAAAATTAGACTTTAACAATGTGTAGAATCTGTTTCCTAGGGTCGCCCTTGTTTACTCTACTCCATCAACTAAATTGATGCCCATAATGACGAGAAATTCGAGATGTAAAATGGGACAGACAGCTCATTTTATCGCAAAAGCATTTTCTTTTATTGAAATTATCTTTTACTCATGTTATCAATTTGTTTGGACAGGGAATCGAACCAAGGACATTTGGGTCTTCGGGTCGATGCGCGGACGGCTACCCTTCCCAGGCTGCCCAATTCTTGTGGTAATTTTGGATGCTTAAAAACCCTATAATCTTCATTTACGTTTCTAATCACGGCGTAAGTTCTGTTCTAGGAATTGACTTCACGGGTTGTGGCTTGTTTGAAGTCCTCTTTGCCCTTGCGTTGCCATCGTTGATGGACCGCCAGGGCAAAGCATCTGATTCCATTGAATCCTATAAAAATGTTCAGTCAGGGAGCCTGGGTAGCACGGCAAGGGCCTGTCCGACCAGCCCTAGGTCCGCGTTTTTTATTCCCGTTTTAGGTGGATTTTTCTCGCAGCAATTTCTACGTATTTTATCATCGAACTTTCGGTGGCGACAAGAATCTTCATGGTTTCAATTTTTATCACTAATTACATTATTGATCATATCGTCTTTTTATATCTTATAGAGCATGGCATTGTGCCGAATGTCGTTGTTGATACATCGGTACATCGCTCACTCCAACTGGCGCCGCAAAACTTGGTCACCCTCTGAAACTTGGCGCTGCTCAGAGGAGATCTCATGCGTATATTTTTTGTACTCCCACCCCGTATAACGGTCGTTTCATTAAACGTCTTGTTTATGCGAAAGGAGAAGTGTTCTACGGCAAGAAATTCCATATAATTACGGGGGCGTTCGGGAAGAAGACCCCAAGTGTGCGGGTCGCTGAGGGGAAGTAGGGAAGATGGGGAAAGTGAGGGGGGCGGGAGGGAATGGAGGAGGTGCAACAGGAGGGGGCCGCTGTGAGTGAGCGAGCTAGACGACTAAAGTTAAGGGTGTCGCGGAAGCGTGAAGGAGTAAAAGGGAATAATTTAAGAGGAAAGGGTTTTGGAGCGGATGGTTGGTGAGGGGGGGGGGGTAGGTGACGCGTTATATTCGCAGGGAAAGGCAGGTCTCCGGAAGGAGAGGGGCGTCGTCTCTTTGGGTTGGCGGGGCGGGGGTGGGTGGGTGTGTTTTCCGAGGGTGCAAGCAGAACAAGGGGGCGGGCGACGGGGGAGGTGACGCGAAGGGATCGCTGCGGCGGCCGGGAGCGCGTTTGGGTGTCGCGGGGTCTCTGATTCGGAGCCTCGGGTGCATGACAGCGGACCGGAGCCCACGCCGCGCCTTTTCCCCAGGGCAGGCAAAAGAAATCTTCGATCATTCTTGCATTTGTCTGCAGGTCCTGGAGAGCGAATTAAACAATTCTCTTATTTGCCGAAATCAGTTTGGTGTGGTTCGTAGAAAATTGACTTCCCCTCCCGTAGTACCCGAATCGGCTCGAATTCCGGTGGGACTCCCATTCCCTGGGTGCCTTGTTGAGACCACTTCGAGTGTAGCACTCCGTCTTTCGAATCCTTCCCCATGGCACGTGATACGTGAAAGAGGAAGGCTGGTACAGACCATGGATTTCTCTCTTCATTTCTTTTTGCTCCAAATATGTCTTCTATTCTTAGTGGCGTAAATAACTCAACTGTCAGTCTCCTCCCTAAATAACCACTCCAGCAAATTTTACTCACTTCATCTTAAGTCACTTTCTGCGTCGGTGAGTTCCATCAAGTTTTCCCATGATTAATTTTTACATAATTCCTACCGAGGTGGAGTTCCATTGAGTTCCGGGATTCCAATTCGTAGGTTGGACCGGAAAGGGGTGGTTTTGCGGGATCCACTGGAGGTTCAGTTTTTTGCCTCTCGCACTTGGCTTATTTTTTCGAAAAAGTTGAATATCTATCTTCCTTTCCGCTCACCCTTTACGGCTTCCCTAAGTTTCCACCCCCCCTCATGGATTCTCACTCCCCCTCAAAACTGCTTTTTTGCGCCCTCCACGCATCCCTCCTTGAAGTGCCTCTCTCTCTCTCCGCCACCCTCCCCCCTCGCTCCATAGCCCATCCCTTTTTCGAAGAAGAGAAGTCTTAAGGCTTCCCCTTGTCCCACTGAATCGCTTCCACCAATTTTCTCTCTCTCCGCTCTCCACCCTCTTAATGTAGCTGTCTCCTCCTCGCCCGCACCCTCTCCCACCCTCCCTTGATTCCTTCCGACTCTCCGTTCTTTCTCTCCTCCTACTCTTCCTCCCTCTCTCCCTCTCTTGGGGTTGCTGTTGTTGTCGTTAAGTTCCGTTCTCTGTTCCCTGGCTCCTCTGCTCGTCGCTCCGGCTGCCTCCACCGCCCCCTCGCTCGGCTGAAGCCTTCTCTTCTTTCCACCGGGACAATGACTTCCCTGTTTTGTCTCTTTCTCCAACCCCCCGCCCACACAACCCCAGTCGGGAAAGAGGGAGGGTCCTTACCCTGTTGTAACTCCGGCCTGCGTTTCCATGCAACGCTTTTATTCGGCTCTGTACTCCTTTGCTATTGTGTATCAAGCAGCCCCTTTCTCATCGCATCTTCTCCCCGTCATTCCCCCGGCAACTATTCGCTTCTGTTTTTTCAACCCTCATTGTGCTCATCGGTCGTTATTCCGCGACATACTGTCGGGATCTTTTCGTTCCCGGTTTCGTGTTCTTTGTTTTTATTTAATGCCCTTTTTCTCCAATTTCCCGTTGATTTTTTTTTACTGTTCGATTCCGGGAAGTCCATCGTTTTCACCTGCTGGCGGGATTTTCTTTTTAAACTTCGTTTCGTTCCACCCTTGCTTCCTTCGTTAATTTGTTGTCTAATGGGAAAGTTTTCTTTTTCCGTTTTGCCGGAAAATTATTTCCCATGATTGGGTAAAAGTGGTCGTTTTCCAATTAAAATCTTCAAAATTGGAGTTGGAAATCGACAACGGGAATTTTTTTGCCGAAGATTTGAACGAGTTTGGCGTGGTAGAGCAGTATTATTTTTTTACTTTTAGTCCGGGGAGTCACAGTTTTTCTTAATTTCCATTAGTGCTCTTTCGGTCGTGTGTCAACACTCGACGAAGTTTTTCTCCCCCACTCGACCTCTTTCGCCGATTCAGCTCTCCTGATTACTTTCGTAATTGTTTAGACCTTGCCGATTAAATGTAGCATTCAAGCCTCTCCCACGTCGTCCCTCCATCTCGTCCCCCGAAACAAAATAACCCTCCCCACGCCGTAACTGCCCCCCCTATAAAAACGCCATAAATTTGTCCCTCTTCCTCCTCGCCGGAGCTCTCTCCTGCAGAGTTCTCTCCTCTTGTTCTCCCGTTTATCCCTCCCCCTTCCTTGCCCTTTCTTTCATTTCATTTCTCGAGAAATCTGCCGTCCAATTTAAAACATACATGAATTGTGGGCGTAAAAAGCGTGTCTGATTTTAATGCACTGGCCGTGAATAACGTTCCGATTGCATTCGTTATAAGGTCGCAAAAATGTCTTTCTCTCTTTCAAGAAAGTTTAATGTTTGGCTTTTTTCACTCGAGTCTGAATTTGCTGTTTAGGTATTCCAATCCTCGTGTGGTTTATCCCCTCTATTTCGTGCGTTATTTTTTCGATCTATCTTTAATTATGAATCTGATACTTAGCGGGTAGGTTTTTCTTATCCTTATAGCTTTATTTGTTCTAACTTCTTACGTAATGGTAACATTATGCTGAGGAAATTTCCCATTAACCCAGTTGTAATTTTTCATATACATTTGCTTCGTTTTTGAAAAATAAAATATCTAATTCTTCCATTTTTCTTTGCATTCCTTTTGAGTGCGACCTTCCCCATACGCCGATCTCCACGGACGCTCGCCTTCCCCGCATTTCTCGCGACCTCCTCTCTCTTCTCCCACCTCTCCGCTCTATCATTCTTTAGCACATTTCTCCCTCTTCCCTTTATTCTCCCACATATCTCCTCTCTCTTTCGCCGCTCCGCCTCGCCAATACCCGCCATTCTCAACAAGAATCTCTACCCATCTGCGCATGACTGTTGCCGTACCTTTTCCATCCAACTTCCTCCCCGACTCCTCTCCCTCCACGATTCCCGTGGAATTTTTTTTCCCTTCTCCGCCGTTGCCAGGCAATATGGAGGACATAAACCGCTTCTTTTTCCTCCTCCAACCCCTCCCCCACCCTCCTTATCTATCCCCTCTTCTCTCCACCCCTCTCTCCAGGAGCTCCACTCCATAGCGAAACCGCTACACGGTCGGTCTCCAGCGTGCCATGCTCCTTTTTATGATCTCGAAATAATACCGCCGAGCTGGGAGCAATCTTTTCTTTTGCGCGGGGTGCTTTTATGGGGGATGGGTGGCCGGGGGGTGGTGGTGGGTCGGGAGCTGGCCCAGGGTGGGCGAGTTTGCATGACGAGTAGAATGCGTGGGAAGTGGCATGATTCGGGCTCATCGTGGGCGCTCTCCGGGGAGGCTTAATGATTTTCATTGGACCCTTTTATCGCTCCCTCGCTTCCACGGCGGTCCGAGTCCTTCCCGAGTGTCCATCCCTTTCTTTTGATCCCATCCTTTTGCTCGCTGCCTTCCTATATACGGTGGCGAAGGGGAGGGCCGTCGGGGGAAAAAAATCGGCCGGCTTTCGGGAGGGATTTCCTGCGTATTCAAGGTCTCGTTAGATTAGCACGGTGGCGGCGAGCTATGAAGAAGCGTTCGCTTTTGGGAGTTTGTTGGATGCGGGTGCTTCTCCCGCTTTGATATCGTGCCAGAAACGGTTTGAATGATGTATTTATGAGGGCATAGACGGGAAAGCTTTAGGCGTGGATGGGGACCCTTTTGTTGTTCCCTGAAAGCCAGGGGGGGAAACTATTCCGAACTTCTTCAATATACTCAGCCGGGTGAGGTGACGTCGTGGCAGCGCCGCTGCTTGAATTCGGAAAGTTTCTTTTTCCCGGCAGTTTTATTTCCGTTTTGGGATTTTCATATCGGAAACTTTTTCGTGGTCGTCACACATTACCTTACATATTTTGGAGCTCACCTATGCCCCTTTCCCGGAAGGGATATTGTATGGAGCCTTCTGTATGGTTTACCCTCTCTAAATATTTATTCTTTTATTGTGCTGTGTCAGCGTAAAGATTTGACGGCATTATTGCTCTCCGTATATTCAACAGCTTTCGAGCGTAACTAAGAGTTATAGCGGTATTATTTTTCCTGTGTAATCAAAAATTGTATTGTGGTTAGCGGTTGGGTGGCTTTCTCGTCGCTTTGAAGATGCTTTTAGGTTAGAACCTGAGAATTTGTGAGCGTGATGCTATATTTATTCTCTTTCGGTTTTTGGGAGTCAGGGGATGGCAGAGGAAAATTATTCCAGCGGCGACAGCAGGAAAAACTCAACAACTCTAGTGTTGTCCTTTCTATGGTAATAAAAGTTTTTCGGTTTTGTGACGCGGTGAACATCCTACCCTGAAAGTTGTCGTGCGACGGATACAAGGGTTGTTTCATGGCCTGTATATTCTTTTTCTCGGTGGATGTCGAAGTAACTGTATAGCCAGCCTTTTAGGTTGCGAAATAAGTTTTGGTAAATATGTAGCAAATGTATCATCCAGGACCATGCCCTGTAGTACAAAACAGGAGTACAGATTTTTAGCTTACCCATTTTATTTTTAGCCTTATGCATCACACGGATGACTGCATGAATTATAGCTTAAAGTTTTTATCACCGTAATAGCTTCATACGAATGCGAATACGAAAATAGGTGACATAATCGTTAATAGTATAACATTTATAACCTTGAAATGCAATGTTTTTTTAAAGTTTTTGTGCTGTATTTCTGCTTTCTGTGTAGGTAGTTATTTTAAAAGTGGAATTTTAATTGAATCTTCATTAGGTGCTTTTATTCTCTATCGCATTTAATTAATCAGGGAATATAACTAGTAGTATTAGTCATGGGCTACACTTTTTACTCTCGCATTTCTTGCGTGAAATTTGTTCTTGAAAACAGAAATGTAACATGACTTTTTTGTTTTCCTTCACCAAATTACACTCCTGTGTATTACTCGCCTTTAGTTTTCGCTCAAATGTTTTATTATCGGTCAACTTATTAACGGAGATACTTGTATCCTTGTCATAATTTGCGTACTGTATATGTGCTTTGACATAATTTTTTCTGCGTGAGACGTACGAGGATTCAAGATGGCGATCTTAAGATTCTTAGTTGAGTTTGTTGCAGTACGAAATCAAAGAATTACGCATAGGATAGGATATTTGGGGAGGCGACCGACAGCTAAGATCATTTGCCCAATATGCGATAGGTAAGGGAGGAAGGGTGGATAGAAACCCGGCGTCGGCATTAGCCTGGTCTTAACGAAAGGCGCCAAGGGGACCGCGGTTTAACGTCTCTTCCGACAGATGGAGTACTTGAAGTGCCCTCCACAAGACACTCAGGGAGGGATCAGGTTTCCTCTGAAAAACATCGTCCTCTTCGGGGTCTTGAACCCTGGCCGCCTGTGTGGTAGGCGAGTACTCTTGCCACCACGCCAACCCGATCCCCAAGAATTATGGAACTGACCGCTAAGTAACTACAGGGGAGTTTCCGGCGAAAGTGTTTAAATTGGAGAGAATTGCATAAATGTGTGCAATTCACAGAGTAAACAAATCAGAGCGATCATCCCAGTCCACACGAATGAAATTTCACGGCCAATTTTAAGTATATTTGTTGCAATACTGTTTATTTCAGTACACATTACTTAGTATGCTAATTGAATATACTGTTGCACTACCTTTTTTCTATCGATTCTTAGTCGTTACGTCTTACGACCGTTATTTACTACAATGTTAGAATATTTTAATAGCGTGTAATTCATGTAATTTACTAAGGGAATCCAGTTCTTCTCTTAACTATCCATCCCTCCTTTGCTAGTTACTTGTACCTTCGTGTTTCCAGTTCCATCATCAATTATTGTTACATCCCAAAATTGGTGGACTGCAACCCTCCATTGTTCCCTATCTGTTGCTAGTCCCTCTTAATCCCCCGAAGTTCTTCTTATTTTCTTTCTTCTTCATTTAGAATATGTATCTATCCCTTGGCCTCCATCTTGGGACTCTTCCCTCTATTTTTCCTTCAATTATATTCATCACAAAGCTATTGTGCCTGATGGTGTGCCCCATCCATCAGGTTCTTTTCTCTTTTGTGTTTCATTTGGTCCATTCCTCTTCTACTCCTATTTATACATCTTCATTTCGTACTTTATCCGTTCATTCAGCCTTCAGCATCTTCTCTCAATATCAGGCTTCGAATGTCTTATCTTTTCTGGCCCTCTTTTTCCATTTCCAAATTAGATTTACCGTTTAAACAACTGTAATACGTACTGCGGTTGCACACTAGAAAAACTGTTTTAACTCCAAAACTTTAGTTTGTTGCAGGTCATAATATGATGACATTTTGGTAGGAAAACGATAAATAGATTCCTTCCTTGTCATTGTATGGTTTTCTGAGACAAAATGTTCGTAATGTACGTCACGCCTTTACGTCGGCAATGTACGTCACGCCTTTATGTTTCACTATTTTAAGTTTTTCTTAAACTCCCATGATCTCTATCTCTAACGAGTATCTCGATGGTGTTTAAATATTCCTCTATTTTGTTGACTAATGTGACGGAAATTGTCAATTTAAAAATGATGCTGTTATCGTTGTTAGTACAACTGGCCCCATTGGACGCCGAAGTGTTCCACGGCATAGTTTGCTTTCAGTCTATCACCATTTTTCCCCATCTTGCTCATTACGGGAGAACTTGAGTGAAATTTTTCGCGCGGAAAGAATTTTCAGTCCACCGCCCAACACCGACCTTAACCTTGTTCTCCCTCGGGCGAAATTATTAATTTCTGCACCCGGCCGTACTGACGGAGAAAGAGAATTGTCATCTTCTCCCATTCTTTCTCGTGCCTACATCCTTTGTGACCGTAATTCGTAGCAGTAGTTTTAAATGAGTGGGTACCTATTAATTTTACACTTTCTCATTTCGGTATTAATCATCTGCTTATGCCGCCGCAGAATCATCATTCAACCCTCGTCATTTCAACAGTCTTCTGCCTCCTATCTTTCCTTGCGTGTTTTCCCTGAGAGGAGGCCTCCACAGTTTCCCATCTACTCATCCTTTTAAGGGGGTAACTTTGATTTTTGTTTTCATGAGGGTTTCTCCTGGAATACGACATTGATAGATGTTGGTTAAAGTCAATGCATAGAGCGCACATGATACACATTAATAATTTTAATCTGCAACTCGGCCTAAGACCCGTAATCTGTCTCGTTTCTTTCACTTGGTTTTTCAAATTTTTCGGTGCACTCTTACTTAAAATGCCTTATCTTTTGGTGGATATCAATTGGTTGAAATTATGGAATTAGTTATGAGAAATTTCCTTCGAAGATTTCTGAAGCGAGTGGTTAGATGTTCATCTTCTTCTTTCGGTATTGAAGTCGCATCGTTTATCAAAACAACTTTCTCCTCCTATCTTGGAGGTGTCTTTTGGTCGAAGATGGTGGTCATCGTTCCAAAGACACCAGGATAGGAGGAAAAACTTCCTGATAAACAACGACGAGACCGCAATCCCGAAATACGAAAATGAAATAGTTACCAACGGGTAAATGGGTACCGGAAATTTGCAAGCGGGAAGTATCATAGTAAATCTTAAATCATGAAATCCATATTACACAAGTTTAATGTCCTTTTTGATGTAAAAATGGCTTGCGTAGCATTTTGACAGCCTGGGTAGCCACCATTACGTTCCATGATTGCGAAACGGAAATTGCGGTAAAAAGCTCTGAAATTGCATGTATATTTCTGAGAGCCCACTTTTTTCAGTATATCCATAAGCAAAGGAATCACGATATTGACATGCATGATGCTTTTGCTCCATTCTGGTCGTAGTACCATACCCGTACCTTAAATTTTTCATATTTTAAGTGTGCGAAAGAGAACTTCTGCACGGAAAATTTTCATTACAAGCTTTAAATCCCGTTAAAGAACGTAAACCTTTCTGGGGTCTAACTCAGGATTTTATCTAATATTTTACTTCAATAAATACTATCTTCAAATAAAAGTTCGGCTGGCGGCAATGTGCCTCTCTGGCTAAAAGATAGTCTCTGTTTATGTATTCAGACGTTGATTAAATGTGGGGCAAAAGTTAGTTTATCTTTGCTTTTAGCATTCAATGCATTAAATAAAATGAACACCTGGCCCGTACATTCACTCCAAGAGGTTACATTCCATCGCAGATTTTACTTGGCGGAAACTTCGGTATTAACTTGTTAATGCTGTACATGCAGAAAATTCTCTTCCTCCTCATTCATTATTCATAGCCAATCGTCGTCACATGGATTGGATAAGCTCTGTAGCTCGGAGTGAATTATTTTTATGGGCACATATTTCGGGAACACGTCTCGGGTAATTTGTATTTCAGGCGAATCGGAAGAAAGGGCAGAGGAGGCGGGCATTCATAGGACTAATAAAAGCGATCAATCAACCTGCGAGCCTCCTTCGATTAATCTCGTTCCTTCGCCGTCCGTCTGCCGCCTCCCGACGCCTCCTACCCGGACGCCCATTTTCCGCCCCGCGACGCGCGGGGAATGGTGCCTGGACCGGGAGAAGAAAAATTGTCGAAAACAAATTCGTCAAGGTCCCATTTGCTGATAGATTCGTCAACAGGAATCTCACGGCCGAGATACTTCCTTCTTTCCTCGTGCCGAGGAAGGAGGCGAAAAGTTTTTTTTCATTTCTCACATTCCTCCCCGATTTTTCCCCTCTGCCTTCCCTTTTTTGCTCTGGGAGCATCTGAAATGATTTTCAATGAACGCCCCACATTCTTCGTGAATGCTCCGGAATTATTGTTTACCTCGGTTCATTAGAGCTGTTGACGATTTATCGTTTTGGAAAATAATTACTCGTATGTAACGGAACGGGCAATAATTCGACTCAAAACGCTTCGCTTCGTAATAATTTATTAGCGAGATAGTTTAATGCTCTTCGGTAATTTCTAAAAATGAAGGTCGCAAAACGGTGCCAGGGCCGAATTTTGTTAAATCATCGGGTGGATCAAACTGTCATTTTAATAAGTGATATATTCAGTTACGAATGCAGAAAATACTCTGAAATTTTGCTGGGTTTCTGGAAGCTTAAGTGTGTATGTTCATCATCCAAATGAATAATTAAGCAATTACGATACTGGAGCTGAATAAATTTTTCGGAAAGCATAATATCGGTTTTCTGTAAATGGATTTTAACGTTTAAACCTACACATTAGTGGAAACATTAATAAGTTAGCTGCCCTGTAATTTCACAACACTTTACTTTCTCAAAATGACCCCCGGAACGCTCTCATGCATTGCTTAGCAAATGGCGTACAGTTGACTTAGCATGTTGTTTCCACTATATTTTATTGATTTCACAATTTCTCCATGGTGTATGTCCCGGTAATATCTTATTCGTACGTTCGTGTTGTTGGAGTGAAATTTTGACATTTTCCCACTAATGGTCTAAAAACCCATTTGCATCATCTACGGTTAAAGCATTTTTGTTTTTCTGAACTACACGAGCAATTTGATGGGAAATTTAATCCATTATGGATCGGGTTTCGTGGATTTTGGCACTTTGGATGATTCCTTGAGTTTGGTATTGAGACAGATAACACATCCAATTAAATTACGTTCCAATTCGATGATATTTGCTTTAAACGTGTAATTTCTTAATGGTCGTTTTAAAAATTTAATAGTAATAGAATTGTGATTAACTTATAATATAGTTGAAAATAATTTAGTTTTCACCAGAGTAGCCTGGCTCAGAGCTAAAACGTAGCTTATAATCATAGAAATCCTCTTTAATTTCTCTAATATTTATATTACATTGCTCTGGACTAACGGACATATTTTGTGGAAACGTATTATTAATTATCTTTTACATAACCGTATAGAATTGTTTCAGTGTAAATTCGTGTTTAGATTTCTTGGAAAACTATTGTCTTATTTCGAGGCCAAAGTTTATTAGGAAGCTCAAATACTGCATTAGGCTCCTTTAAAGCAGAGTTTATGGCATGTTTCAAGGCTTACATAACAGAAATTAGAATTTTACCCATTAGTGTACTTATTTTAATAAGGCTAAAGCTGCGACGGAACGGTTAATCAATGTTTGCTACAAAGCTTTAACTGAAGGCCATAATTAATGCTTCAACGATCGCGTTTCGTGAGGGATTACGTCAAATGTTACTCGATATGACTGCTCGGAAGGGCATGGGAATTAATTCCCTTCCCTGAGGCGGCGTAACACGTCGATGTCAAGAGCACGTTGATAACCTCCCGAGTGAGCTCGCATCTGATCTTACATTCTCTGATCGCAGTGCTTCTATAAGCAGGTTAACTCAGAGGTGAAATACTTTTAATTTTGAGATGCATTACACTCTAAAGTACATATACTGTTAAAATTGTGTAATGTCTCGCGGAAGTATGCATTAATTAAGTATTCAGAGTTTTAATACTTTCTGATTTTGCAAAAATCTGTTGTTTTACAAGTTAACGCTCTGAGACACATGTTTAGACCTTTTGACATAGGTACTTGACTGTGAGAAAGGAGTTAGTGTCATCTGTTGGTGAGTGAAACATTTCTTTTCTGAAAAGTTGGTTAACTACGCAAACGCTGCATAAATCGGAAGATGTAGTACTTCAATTTCATAAAGCCGCTTAAACCATCTTGGGTACTCGCCGTTTTTATGCAAATGTATGGTGAGAGTTGAAGCGGAGGATGACTTATGTCACCAAATATCTTTTCAGGTGTCCTTGTTGACAAAAAACTATCGAAAAACTATTTAAGCCGGCATCACCGTATGTAATATACACCGAACTTTGTCGTTAATTTCTTGCCCCATTAAAGCTGTGTCTGGGATCGCTTGAAAGCAGTCGGAGGTTGTTGATTGAAGAGAAATCGTGGATCTCTTCCCTTCGGACCTCTAGTCCTCTTTTTATACGATAGACCAACATTCTTCGTCGCCGGTGGAAGAATGACGAGAGGATATTTCTGAGATCAGATTCGCTACTGCCAGAAGGCTATCGTTAAAGGAATACGCGCAATACAGCGTTCAAGAGCTTGAAGTAATTTTCGGCTGCAGGACCTCTTCCACTCACGCCCGTCTCCATCCTAGCGTTTGGATCCGACCCCTGTCCAGGGTTCCCTTCCCTTTCATCTGCACAGCCTCCCACTTTTCTCCCCTCCCGAGGGCCGTCCCTTGGGCTTATGTTCTTTCGACGCCTCAAACCGAACCCCTAATGGTCTTCTCCTCCCCCCTCCACCTCTTTTCGGTTAAGGTCCTTCCCTTCCTTTGCCACGATCGTCGTGCCCTCTTTGGCTCCTCTGTGAACCTCTCTCCCGTTATCCCCAACCTCCCCCTCATCTCTCCCCACGTCTGCTTACTCTGTCACCCCTCCTCCTCTGATCGCTTTCATTCCTTCGATTACCTCTTCCGCTTGCCTCGGCAATGACCTCTGTCCCTTTTTCCATCCAGTGTCCAATTACTGAGTTTAAGATTAGTCTTTTTCTATTATAATCTCTCTGTTCCGTTTCTCTCGTTGTCACTTGTGTGTTTTTATTTTAAGTGGAAAGAGGTCCCTGCCCTTCCTAGAAGTCCTGTTTTTTTCCCGAACGAAAAGCCCAGTTTTTCCGCGAGCATTATTGCCAGGGTGATTGGATTAGTCTTTACTTCTGCGTCGATTCGTAAAGTGAATATTGTAATTTTTTAGTTTGGGCTGGATACCCACGTCGTCTTTGTCGAGCGAAAGCGCCGATGTCCGTGAATAATAACCCAATGAAAATATTTTTTTAATGGGTTTTATGTTCGTTTTTCTGTGTAGAATATTCATCGTTTGGAAACCTTAGCTGCTTTAGCACTCCAAATTCGTAAACATATTCGAAACGTATTCGAAAACCTTTTGTTATACTTTCTACATAATTGATACTTGATACATTTTTCCATATCCTTGAGAAATTGGTTGTGTTTTTGTGGAATACGTGTTAATTTTATTTATAATTTTCAAAGAAAACTTTTTTTAAGGGAGAGTGATATCGTCTGTAACCACGGAGTATCCTTAGGGTTTACGATGGCTTCCGCATTGTGGTTACTCCTACCTTTTAGCATACCCCTTATGTCATTATGTGGGTCGCTGATGTCGGTAATTATTTTGACTCGAATAATGGATTTTACAACTTAGTTCTTAGCGGTACTTAGTTTTTCTTAGGATTAAAGATTAATGGTATTACAATGCCTTCCGCTTCGCTTTGTATATTTTTATGTTCCATATGTTCATGCGTCACACCCTAGCGAGCCATTAGATATTATTTGTTGATGTCCCCCATCTCGTTCAAAATCCATTACATGGCCGTAATTTTTCGCAAGAGATTTTCAAGGTGCATCCTAGTTCATATCCGTCTTCGCGGTTGAAATTATTTATTTATGCTCTTCAGTTACAATTACGAGTTTTTCGTTGTGGGGGACAGAAATGGATGACCGCTAATGGCTTCATTTGCCGTGGATGTGTAATTTGTATGTTCTCGCATGGCCCGACACAATACACATTATTCCTGACGAAGAGCCTGGGGACGCGAGACGTTGAATGATATTAAAAAAACAGAGATGCTGAAAGAATTCCTTAAGCCATGAATGATATTTTCCTGTTTTGCAATTCCCCCCCCCATCCCTCCCTCGACCATTTTTCTCTTGACATTCCCCTCACCTGTTTGAGCCCTCGACTCGGCGTCCCCCGTCCGGTGCCTTATTTCACCTCGCCCGCGTAATTTTTGCTGTTCCATTCGCCTGCGAGCCAATTTATCCTCTTTCCCGCGACTCACATTTCCGCTCTCATCGCGCTCATTTCTCCCACCCCACCCTTCCCCTTTCTCTTCATTTGCCTCCCCCTCTCCCACCTCCCCTTCCACCAGTGCCCATCCATCTCCATTGCAACGCCTTGAATCTTCCCTTTCCTTGCCTCACCCCTCCATATTTTTCGAGCACTTTATCCACGGATGGTTTAGCCAGAGTTTTTATGGCAGTCTCTAGCCCCCCATTCTTTCTCCGCGCGACATAAGTAATGAAAGTGGATGTTTGTCTTATTATTTTTTATGGTCGCTCCTTCCTCTTTTCCCCCCTTCCGCAACGACACGAAAGTTTCCGCCAAGTTTTTTGGGCCCCCTTGAACTCCTCCTCTCGAGCGAGGGCGGACATTGGTGGCCGTGGCGAAGTAGGGAATCCGGGTGGGTGGGTGGGAGACGAACCCAGAGGGGTGGTCACAATGCGTATTTTCCTCTTCTCCTCCCCGCCCCTTTTCCTCACACCCCGCGGATTCCTAGTCGAACGTTGGCGTCCTAGTGTTTACGTTTCTCGGGAATTGATGTTTGCTTGTTTGCATTTAAATAAGATGCAGGGTACTGGTTAGGAGGGCGAATGGGATAGTTGTCCTCTCCGATTCTCTTCTATACACTATGGAGACGGCTTCGGAGTCAAAAGCTTTTAAGTGCTTCGCGAACTAACACTGCAGAGTGCCAGCGTTTTGTCGAGTGGAGGTGGTTTTAAGGGGGGAGCGGGGAATTAGGGGTGGGTTGTGTGGAGGGGAGATAGGAGCTGCCTTCTCAAATGTCCTCACCTACTCCTACACCAGTCTCCGCTTTACTTTCTTCTATTTCACCCTAGCCTTGCTTCCTTTATCATCCAATTTGGAATCTAATCCATTTTGAGTATCAGCGTGGCAGCATCCAGCTAGTTTGCTTTCTAGCTAGACATCAACCGTTTTCATGTTCGGTGTGGAAATTACTTTGTCATTTACCTCATTACGCCTGGACGTTATGTCATAAACGGGAATGATGTAGTAAAACTTCAAATCTCTCAAAAATGATGCAATAACCGTTGTAAATGACAGGTCGTAAATCCGCGTGATGTGTGACTAGAATCTAAGCGAAGAGTCTGCTGTTTTGAGCTTTGCGCTTCATTCTTTTTTATGAAATTGAGATCCGTGAAGCTGTCTGGATGTGAGTACCCGGAATTCCACTGAACCCATCCGTGAGGAATGAATGCGTTAATTTTAGGAGATGTTTACGCAAGTTGATTGCTCCAAATGATAATATCATGCTGTTAACGAGTAATGACTTTAGCGTGGTAATACGCCAGAGTTCTTAAAATACGAGGGTAAGTCAAGAAATACCTCGCAAAGCTGGATAAAGGCAATAGTAATCTAAGAAACTTCCTGAAATTAATTTCACTTTTCAACATATTCACCGAGTACATTCAGACACTTATCCCATCTCTTTACAAGTCCTCGATATACGGCAGCAAGGAAGTCTTTTGTTCGCTGTCGCAGCCACGAGTAACCTATTGGACTACGGCATCATCATTTTCAAAACGTCGCCCATCCAAATGCTTTTAAGGGGCCCGCACATATGAAAATCAGTGGGGGCTAAGTCGGACTAAGTACGATGGATGTTCCAAGCGTTCCCAATGAAATGTTTACAACATATTCTGATGATGAAATGCTGACGTGTGCGACTTATCTATTGACTTACCCTCGTAATATGTTCTACTTCTTAAAATAAAAAAAATGAGAAATAGAAATTTTCTTGTCACACGTTATTGCTCGGATCGACGCAATCGATTATAGAATGAATAATCAATTTAAACGGTACTCACGTACTCAGTTTGGATTTGAAATTCTCCTACTTTTTGTTACATTTAATCGATGGTTCTTGACTGAGTAGCTTGATATATACATAGGTTTCTTCTAAGAGTTTTCGAATGTGTGAGTATGTTATCGTTCATGCGTGGAATTACTGCCCGTGCTTGGTACGTACGAGATATCTGAAATTCCGGACTTATTATGAAATGCGAAAAATCAGATATAGTATTAAGAGTCGTGGCGTGAAATGATGGCATGCAATTGAAAGTGTATTTGAAAAATGAATCAGATGGCTCATCAGTTCGCTTTACGTGGAAAATGTTATTGCACAAGCGTATATATCGTACAATGAACAAAAAAATAAATGGAAATAGGCAGGTTCTATTACCCGTTCAGTCATTCAGACAATAATACATTTTGCAGCTTTACACGGTACAATTTTCCCCTTGAAAGAGGTCATGTATTCGTTTGTACATAAAATATGCTGTGTAAAGCGGCCTTTACTCTCTTCTTGCGAGTAAGACTGTTCCAAGGTTCGTCCCTTGCTGAAAACGCATTCAACAATTTCCTTTAAAAAAGTTAGTAGTATTTTTCTTTGGTCGAGATTCTTTTCAGTAATAGATTTAGTTTAATTTTACTTCCAACCAACAGTCACGCGAATTTTTTAAAATTGATATAATTACGAGTATTGCTTGAATTAGCAACCCCTGTTTGAATCCAGAATCTGTTCGTTATTTGGCTCCTGAATCATCTGCAATGCCAAGTTCTTAGTGTGGAAGGAAGTAACGCATGTAAGATTATTACTTCCCTTTTGTGCTCTGTAAGTTTGTACATCTTCCGGGACTATAATTGTTTCCTAACTTTTTTAGCCTTATTTTCTTCCTGCTAAAGAATTTCCTTTCTGCTGCATATTCTGGCGTTGGAGTACTTAAAAAAAGCTCTATGCCTCTTTTATTTAAGTGTTCTTTCCTGTCACCCCTGCCTCGCAGAAGTTAAACTGGAAATTACTCCTCACCAACATTTCCTAATTGAGAGTTTTATTTTCGTAAGCTGTTTATTTATGCTCTCAACTACTACGGCGGGGAGCTAAGAAGAACAGAGCGCGGGAGGGATGGTTGGGGAAGCCTGGCATCGTCGTTTCTCTCCAGTTTCATTAAATCTCTGTGTACGTTTATTGACTTTTCACTCCACTCAAGTTCTTGCTGAAGGCCATGAAAGCTGTTCCGACTTAATGGCCGGGACTTGATGCAAAGTTTTCCCCCTTGGTTTTCCATCTCCCTTCCTTGAGCTTAGCCCTCTGCATTGAGGCGTGAAGTTGGCAGATAAAGGCTACACGCTGCTGTATTGCAATACTTCCGAATTGCTATTCTGTCTCTGTCATGATCACGGACTGCTGAGTTCCCGTCTTCATTTCTATGGGATCGATTTAACTCGGCTGCGAAGAACTTGGAGGGTTCTTTAAAGAAAGTTTCTTGCTGTTTTTTTTGTTTTTCTATCATTTTTGTTATGATACTGCTTGCGGAATAAAATTAAGAATTCTCTCTCTCTAAAATTAAGAAGCTCTCATTCTAGCTTCTTCTTAGAATGAGCACGTCATCAAAATTTACGGCTCTGTTATGTGACTTGGTAAGTAGCTTCTGGATATGGTATTTGATGAGAAGAAAGCTTACATAATCGTGTCATTAGTCGCTTCCATATCTGAAATCGCATTGCTTAAGACATTGAGTGGGTTAGGTACTTCTCAGGCAGTTTGGCCGCCTATCCGCTCATTTTTAGAACAGCTTCACATTTGAAAATCTAACTAACGGTAAAGTATGACAGCTATCGGTGTAATACGATGAAATGTGGAATTATACCGCCCTAATAATTGGTAAAATTAAGCATTGTCTAAAATTGAGAGCAACTGTTTCTGAGGCTATTGTTAGCGAATGGCGTCAATTTGAGTAATGACAAAGACATGGAATCATTCCGTGGAGGGGACTTACGTGAAAATTTCCTTCATTAGATAAAGTGTCAATCTGCCTGTGGATCGCAGACAAGTGATGAATAGAATCGTATTAGAGCGCTTATATTGTCTTTTCTTTAATTTTTCATTTGGCGGAATTAGGAGTGACTTCTCATTAAACAAATAATAATGCTAACATTGTTTATCATTTAAAATATGACGAAATATTTCGTTGTGAAGACCTAATTAAAGTAAAATGTTTTATATACAGTAAATTTAGGCCACCGACGGAAAGGGTTTTGCTAAGCTTACGCTGAACAAGCAGCTATTTCGATGTCGTTGGCATTCGTTTTCGAATTGATCAAGTTTAATAATGATTTGAGGACATTTTTACTGAGAGACGTCGAGTAAAATTAAGCCTCGTCATACTGGTCGTGATATTATGCTGAGGGAAATGAAAAATACGTGAACGATATATGAAGATAAGAGTGGCTTACATATTACAGTGAGTAAATACCATCCATATCGACCGGGCATATGATTGTGGCACCTGTGAAATCCGCACACTTGTGCCCTCCTCTGCCATTTAACTCGCTGATATTGTTGTTATGTAATTATATAACTTCTAGGTATTGCGAACAAAGATCTCACTGTTTGAAAATTTTTTCTGTGATCACATAACTTTCTTTAAAATTTGCCTCTAAGCTCCTGGAAGTGATAAATACAATGCCTATAATTTTAAGCTGCTTTTTTATATTATTTATTTGTTATTGTGCTGAAACTGGAAAAAAAAGTACTTTTGACCAATCGTTTAGAATCGGATTTCATGTTTTCCCTTATCATTATAAGACGTTTTTTCATTGTTTTCGTATCGCTCTTAGTTGTTCATGTTTTACGGGGCATTGCATTTCATTTTGATTTGATGTATTTTTCCTATTTAATGGGAGAACAATACATGTTGTTTTAGACATTAATGAAAGTGCCCTCAAGGGATGCCAGAATAGTGCAACGTGTATTTTTCTTCAGCGTGTTAAGACATTATTGAGAGGTACCTTTTAAAAACTCGAGAAGGCAGCAGGATTAACTTGTTTTTCTTCGGAGTATTAAGACATTTTTGAGAGGTACCTTTTAAAAACTCGAGAAGGCAGCAGGATTAACTTGGTGTAGCTTTTTTGTCGGAATTGCCTCCCGTTAATGGATATTCTGTGGTCTAAGTGAACTTTTCGCTGAAAAATTACTCTTTCAGAGAGGATCTTTTCGAACTTGGGTAAGCGAATACGATTCTCGTATTAATTCCTCTCCCAGGATTTGCTTCTCGCAAGGTGACTGGAAATCTAATGTCATACTTTCGTGCTCGCCAGACAAAGGTAATTTAATTACGTAAGATACTAGAGCGTAAGTCGATCCTAAGTTTTACGACGTTTACAGATGGTTCTATCCGTGCTTGAGGCTTGAACTTGAGTCATTAGAAGTCATTGGATCTTTTTTTTACTAGGCCCGAGTATGGATGTTCGAAGTTCTTGCCGTGTTAGGGCTCGTCTATGGAAACTTGAAGAACATATTTCCCATTGAGTCCAACTTTGGGGAACTTGGGCATTCCCGCTTTCCGTCCTTTGTTTCGCCCGTAAACATCCCGCCTGTAGTTTGCGATATCGCTTCGAGGGAACGTAACCGAAGCGTATTGGCCCCGAGTGCTGAATTTACATTCGTAATAAAGAAAATTTACGCACCCCTTATTCTCGAAGCAATCAAAATTAATGGCCCGACGTGTCTCTTAATTGCCTCGCTTCCTTAAACCTCGTATGCGTAGAGGGGAGGGTATTCGCTTTTACGTGTGGTGGCGGCACGCAAGAGGGATATCTCCGCGGAGCCGTGTGTGTCGCTCAGGGAAGGTGGCGTTGGGCGTTTTACGGTGTTTCGGTATAGAAAACGGATATTTCACTTCTGCCTGTGAGAGAAGTTTTGGAGAAACTTAAAGGGACCTTCAAGTCTTCTCTCTCGCCTAACGTTTCTCTCTCTCCCATCACAGAAGCCTTCTTCTCCCACCCCTATTTCCCCCCTGACCCCCCCCCTCCTCTCCGTCACCTCTCCTGCATCACCCATAACCCATGCCGTCAGTCTCTCGCAAGAAATTCCCCTTTTCCTCTTTCGCTTCCCTTATTCTCCAAAGCAACCTATCTAAGCACCGTCTCAAGATCCCAATTTCCTCTCGAGCAAAATTTCTCCCCCCACACAGTTCCCTCTTTCTCTCAGCCCTTCATCCTCGCCCAACCCTCCCCATTCCACCTTTCCCCCGCTTCCCCTCCCCTCACGAAACCGCTCCTGTTTCGTAGACGTCTTCCTTCGCACCTTCTTCCAGCTCACGTCGTCTCCTTTTGAAATTATAACGAGCATCTTACCCGCAAGATGGACGCATAGAGCGAGGCGTCATGTTGTCTTTTTCGACGAGTTCTCTCTGTACTCTTGTTCCGTGTTGCCCCGAAGGCTGAACATTTCGCAGCTGCTTGACATACCTCACTTCTGAACTGACAGCAGGTGCTCTTGCGCCGCAACCGGGTCAACTTCTTTTGTGAAATGTGTTCGGTGCATAAGAATTCTCACCATCTCAGAATCGATGTTGTTCTCTGTTTATCTAAATATTTAACTTCATTCATCCACTTGTGGTGCGTTGAATGCACTAATGATGTATGCAGAGTGACCAACTGGCTAGCCACGTTCACATCTTATGATATAGGGGAAACTATTAGCTTGATTGGCCCACTGTGAAAAGTGTGGAGTTTCGTGATTTTGAACATAATGTGGGAATAATCCCTGGTGCTTTGATATTCTGTATATCACAGAATGTGGTGTGCTTAATTTTGCAATATCACGTTCTTCGTCCTAGCCCTAGTCTGAAGCTTACATATGCCTACAACCGAGCCAAAAATACATTTCCGCGATAAACAAGATTTTTATCGGAGAAAATCTGGGATATTCTTTAAATGTGTTAATAGGATTGAGGTGGTCATACTGTATGTGCGTGTTTAACGCTTGTATGTAAATTTACTCTTTTTCCCCCTCTTTTCTATAAAATTACAATTGGTTGGTCGTACATTGAGAAAATTTTCGAGGAGGAAAATGAATTATTTTATGGATGATTATAAGTGATCGCGTTACCTAAAATATACATGAGATACAAGCTCCCTGCCGCATAGCGCGTTGGACGTGAAATTCTAGTTGCTACTTGACTCGAAGTTAAGCTTCGCGGAGAGCAGGCCTTTTAATCTTCCCGGTATTGTAACCAAATTCCTCTCAAAAATTAAATTGCCCATCCGTTTTGGATAATGAAGCCAGGATCTCACGCTTTCAAAGCTTACGAGAGAATTCATGCGCACACAAAAGATTCGTTTAGCTGGAATGTTGGAGTGTTTTCTGTTTTATTTAAGACTTTGATGTGATTATTTGAGCGAGGAGAAGTCTTACGGGTTTATATCTTTATGGTATTTGCTTTCGTCGGCGCATACGATGTTGATTTATCAATGAGAAAGAGTGCTTCAGGTCACAGGGTGTACGTTATACTACGGTAAATGTTTTTGCAAGTTGCTGAGGATAAGATTCCCCTTGTATTCCACACGCTTAAGATAAGATATTCGGTTACTATTTTACGAACCTAAGGCATTCATAGGTTAGAAAACTCTTCATTCTAAACGTCGATGTTAAGCGGAAATCCATTGCAGAGTTGTAATGCTGTTTCAGTAATGCAGTTTACAGAAATGCAGTTTCTTATATTGTCTCAAATCAGCTCAGATATCCGTGAGGCTACCGAAATTAATCTACCGCTGCGGAATACGATTTTATCCGCACGGCGTTAGTGATGAGGTTAGTCTTTAAATGTCTGGCCTGTAAACTACGAACGTAAGGTCATTGCGGGGTGTGAAATGAAAGCGGTGGCGATGAGTGAGTGCGAAGAGTAGAGCGGTCGGGATGATTAAAATAAGATAAATTAAAATGGGGGTTTAGGTGATTAAATATTGCGCCCTTAATTTTGAAAGTAGAGCGTAGCTACCTCATCGCCCTCTTTGGAGGATGTTTTCCCTCCTCCCCTCCCATCTCTCCCGAGTTAAACTTATTAACCTCGTCTCCTCTCTCTCTCCGTCTCGCTATCTTGAGGAAGCGCCCACTTCCCCGCTACTACCCCCCCCCCCCCTTCCCCCGTTTACGTCCATTTGTGCGCCACCTCCCCACGCCGAAGCAGTATGCCCAACTTCCCTTCCACCCCTCGCCCCGTTCGCCCTCGGCTTCTCCAGTTAGGTATTCACAGGCGCCATTCGTGATTTCCGGCGCGTTGGGCGCAACCGCCTGCCTACCACCTTTGCCTCCCCCTTGCTCCCAGCTTCCGCCCAGCCCCCGTGCCCCCGGCCCTTCTCCATTTCGGGGCCACGGAGGTCCCCCGCCCCTCGCCCCCCCTGCCGCTTGCCTCCGCCACGCCGCCTCTGCGTTATTCAGCCACCGCGCTTCTTCTTCTTCCCGTCTCGTTAGCTGTTTCAAGTGCGTCGCTTTCTCACGGTCGAACATTTTGAAGCCGTGGGTAGAGGAGAGGATGGTTCCAGGGGAGGTGTTTGGAGCAGGGAGGGCTCTTTGCTCCGAAAGAAATCCACCTATTACCCTTTGCTGCGTTTTAATCTGGGAGTTTTCCTCAACCGTAAGAAGGAGGCAGTCTCTCATCTTTTTTGTTCGCCTCCGAAAAATTATTAATTTAGTTTTTTGGTTTTTATTATCCGTCTGACTTTCTTTTTTAAGAGAGAACTTTTTCACCCGTTATCAGTCATTTTATGAGGATATAGCGGGGCTTCAGCTCCCTTTGGTATAGTCACTAGTGTTCGTTATTTAGACGTCGGAGAATAGCATAATTCTGTTAAAGCGCCCTTTGAATGCTTTATTTTGAAGACTTAATATAACACCTGGCATTGAAAAGTCTTAATTAGAGAGGGATTATATTTTAACTTCGTTTATCTGTTCGCTTCATCTAGAACACTCTTTGTAGCTAACATTTCCTCAGGACTGCTATAAGTATTGTTTGTTTATTAGTCTAATTATGACGGTGTTTTCTTGGAAACAAATTTTTTACAATGAGCTTAGATCCCATGTCATATATTATGTACCCTAGCGTATGCAATCGAAGTTGACGTTCTTCTGTAAATTTTTATATGCTTAAAAATTCTTTGGTAGCGTCTTGACTTGTATCATAATTGTTTCTTAATTTGACCTAGACATTATGTATAATTTATGTGATGAGTATATTTGTAATAGATGTTTCTGTTTTTCCACAGGTAGGTGCAACTGCATTAACGTTGGATAATTCTGGATTTGAAATTGTTTCCTGTGCATGTTTTGGTGTTTTCCTGAGTTGAGTAAGTAGTATCTCTTCGGGGCTGCCGTCACTTTGTAATGACTGGAAAAGAAGCTGAGGTCTACAGTCTGGAGCCTAACGATGTGGAAATTTATCATTGTCGGAATCGAAAGGTGGCAGACTAACGTGAACAATAACATTCAATGTCGAAATTGCGGCGTTATGGTTTTCACCTTTCATTCGAAGAAGATGAAGAACTTTGAAGCAATATAAAAGGTTACGGAAAAATATGTCACGCGAAAATTCGGAAGTTCTATTTTTTTTAAAATTCGGACTGTACGAGCTAAAAACTGTCGTTCTTGGGTGTAAGGGAATGAATTTTGTCGAGAGGGTAACTGGCCGGCCGGTGTGCCGAGGCAGCTGTTCTGCTCCTGAACGCGACCTCTTGCTCTCCTAACAGCTATGCAACTGAGCGAACACAACTCGCGTGCGGGGACGCCGTCATACGAATTTCAGGGGTAACGGCTTCATTCCATTGAGTTAGCAATTTATTCCTTAGCCTCTTCTGTCGCATCCGTGTCAGTGCACTACTATCATGTGAAAATCACTGGCGATATATCACATAAAGGAGAAAAATGCATAAATAAATTCGTTTCGTATTCATCCCGTTGTTTGCTGTGAAATCGGTCGTCTAATTTCCGGTAAATTGTGAGCCAGCTTTTCCTTATCTTCCCGTATTTAATCTTAGTGTAAAGTTCGAAGTGACAAATGTGTGCATTTGGAGTTTGTTTTGTTTTAAACCACAAATATGGATAGTTTGATAATGATGTGTTGGCAAAAATGGAATTTACTCTTGTGGACATGGAAAATAATGGAAATGAAAGATAATAAAAAAAATTCCGGAATACATAAAAAAGTCCACTCTATCATGAGTGACATTCATCACGACCAATTTAAGCTCCCAACATACAGCAATATTGTATTCTTTTTTTTGTTTTGATCTTTTTAATGGGTTTTGAGTATCGGTACTTGGTGTATACGCATAATTTAAATCGTACGGACAGTTGCACAGCCCCCACGTGCATTTAATATTCCTTATCAGAGTTCTTAGGTGAATCCCATATTCCCCTGGAAATTTATTCCTAGTCCACTTCCTCCTTTTTATAGCTATCAAGCCTCGAAATACCCAAGAATTTGCAACTACCTCTGGCTTGGAACCCATTGTTCGCGTGGCTCAGCTTACTTCTCTGGTTTTATTCAACCAGTAGGTTTGTTGGCTTTCTATGAGGGTTAACTTCCGAAGCCTTTATGACTTGCATTTTCTGCCATGAGAAAATTCCTCCCTATGCTAGTGTGTGTTTCCAAATCGGGCTAAATTTTACATTGATATCCCAAAACAAATTAAGCGCCACTTGAGGTTGCAAAGCATGTAAATCATAATATTTTCTACATTTGCTCGTCCTGTGTGATTCAGAGGATGGACATCTTGGAATCCTAAGGTATAACATTGCTTTATGAGTTTCTTTGAATAGTTGTCATTCACTTTTAGTGATTCGGATTCAAATGCTTTTCTACTTATAAGCGTCGACTTAAGTACGATAATGGCGTAGCTGGCCAAATTTTTTTATTCCCATATTTGGGAACTGTCTTCAGTGATGAGACGCAGAAGGTTGAGTCCTGTCACTTTTCTCTAGACAAATAAAGTTGCCGTTGGTAGTTGAAATCTCTCTCTACCCACCTCTCACGTAATTCATCGATTCATGAGTTGATTATTTGCTTATGTTCCCTCATCCGTATGAAAATATTTTTTATTGCAGAATATTATTTATCATTATTAAAACATGAAAAGAGTGATGTTGACTCAAAAGCATGACATCGTGTTTCATTAATTCATTTTCATCACCTGTGCGCGAGACAAATATTTGTATTTATCGAGTTAAGCGAAGGTTTACTGATTGAATAAAGCTGGATAATAATGAACGTATAGCCCATTTAACGTGTTTCTGCTAAGTAATCAAAATGAAAATCGTGGAGTTGAATTATTTTGTTAGGTTATTTTAGTCATTTTCCTCTGTGCCCTAGCTAGCTTCTTTATATGATTGATAGCATTAAAATAATTAAATGCTGTACAAGCTCATCTAAAACAGCTTTACATTACTTCCATTATTTTTTTAATCAATCGGTGTTAAGGGGTAGTTTTAATGTATTTAATCTGCATATGGCTGTATTCATAATTTACAGATATTAGTGTGATAATGGGCCTCATCGTAAAATGCAAGCTTTTGTGTGTGCTTATCATCATTGTCCTCTGGTTGTTAATATGAGTCGAGTAAATTCTCGCTTGTGATGTCATATTCATTGTCAACATTATGTTTCCAAAACGATGAGGGTAAAATTCTTATATGGAATTGTTTTCCTGGGCTATAATACAGTATTAAACCGTGAATAAATTTTAGCTCCCGGTTCGCAATCTTTCGCATCTACGAAATTTATTCATCCGCCTTTCCACAACATAATTCCTGTGTTGCGTGTTTCTCTTCCGAATTTGCTCGACTGACCCGACATTGAAACGTGTATTACAGTTTTACAGTGAATGTTTTTTTTTCAATTTTACCTTATGTAATTTATTTATTCGAAACAAGATGTTACGTTAACTTGTGTGGGGGTAAGCTTATTTAGATTAATTTTTTTATTCGAAGTCATCATCTGTGAGGTCATGGTAATTCCTTGATCCTTCGTATATATAATATGTACGTAGGAAATGAGACGTATATTCTCAGAAATAAAGGGGCTTTATAGGACTAGATTGGCGTTTGCGGTGATTCTCTGGAAACTTGGCGATATTGTATTTTTCTTGAATTGAATCTCGCATCCTCTTGCTTTGCCGTCCTTTCTTATTTATCATTGTTGTCAACCTAGACTTTTTATGACTTCTTTTGGTCCGACGTTATCGCAGTGTTGCGTATTTTTATGTACAATTTACGGTAGGAAACCTTTCCTGGCCTTTTTTATAGCCCGAGACAAGTGTCGGTTTTCTGAGATATTAGTATCACCCCCTCGTGGCTCTCCCTTCCCTTTGCATAGCGCATGCAAGCCCTCCTCGGCAGTACTGCTCCCTATCCGCTCTTTTCTCCGTTATTTTTCTTCCTGTTCTCGCTGCGGGGATGAAGACTACCCCTCTTCCTAAGGGCGTAAAACGTAACCCTGTGAGGTAAATACATATGTATGCGGCTTGGTTTTTTTCCCCTTGGTGTGCCGAGTAAAAGGTCGCAAGGGAGTGGTTTAGCATAATATTGCATCGCATGCTTTTATTATTCCTTCCTCGGTCCCCTCTATCGGACAAGGGGGCGTATGCAAATGTCCTCCTCATGGTCCGAGTTATCCGCATCCTAGGCCTTTCTATTAGTTTGTCGGACCCTTTCGGATCAGTGGGACGCGGTCCAATATTTTAGCCTCGTTGATAGATTGCTTTATCGACAACCGGGGCTTCGGTGAACACATAACGCGTGACATCAATTGGCTTCCACGCATGTGGGGCACGCAGCGAAGATGTCAGTTTTGTTTTGGTGAGTTTTCATTTCCTTGTTTTTCGTCGCTGGATGTACATAGTTTTCCACTTGGATATCTGCAATCAGTTTTTTATTTGCATTTTTTATCCTCTATATCTGTTTTTTTTTAATTTTTTTAAACTTTTGCCCCCCTCGAATGTTTGAATAAAATTTTTTCTTGTCTCTCCAATAAAAGTTTAAACAATGAAATACGTGTTAGTGACTCTCTTTATTCAATACTAGCTGTGCCCGGCATGCGTCGCAATGCCTCTTTTTCTTTCTTGTAGGCACTAATATACAAAGCAGACACATCAAAGCCTCTTTTTTTCAGAGCATTTTATTTATTTATTCAGTCCATCTAAATCCACAAAATAAGATACTCTATCCCAAAGTCCCCATTAATTTTCAAGGCTTGGGCCAAAAATCTTTTCTGGTCTCAAAATCGGTCCCTAAACGAATTTGAGACCTAGTCCTAAGAATTACCTCGTACCTACACAGGAATTCGTAACGCACACATGATGGCATGAGTTTAAAATGCATGCCCATTCTACGGTTTCCAAGTAAATAAAATATTCAATTGTTGAAGTAGTGCGAATTTGTAAGATTTTCGAGCTAAAAAATCTAATTTTAAGAAAATGGGAAGCGTATACAAAATTTAAATGTAAAAATTGAAAAAAGGAAACAAAGGAACCACTGCGCAAAATCTTATTCTACGTACAAATTATTTACGTACCTTTTAACACAAATTATGGCTCACTGATATAATTCTGATGCACGCGATATTATGTTTCACTGATTCGATTCTGATGCACGTGACTGTGCAACTCGTAATCGATCTGCTACGTTGCTTGCTTGTCCTTCCTCGCTTGTTTGAGAGATGCTCGCGTGCCAACACTCATTTGTTGAAACGACTCGCGCTTCACCAATTGTTCAATGGATATAATAAATCGGAAATCTTTGCGGGCGCGTGCACAACAATTCACGAAAGTTTCATCGTAGTTTGATGAATGGTATTGGAACGCATAAAAGACGAACTAACTGATGCTCATTTTTATATATTAGATGATCCCTTTTCCCAATTCTAATTGGTTAGGAGATCGATGTTTGATGTGATTTCAGGTAATTTTATTTTCATGTTACGCATGGATAGCGTCTAGGCGGTAGAATCCTGGTTATAATACTCGGATTTTTCGCCTCCAAATATGCATATAATGTTCTACCTCTTGGTGAATCCATGGTCTAAAAGTTACCTTTGTAGCATAATATTACTGTTGTCTTTTTGTAAATATGCGTTATTTTCAGTCAGTTCCTTTTAAGTGTTAAGTTTTTTTCCGGTAAGTATTTATTTCATGTTGCTCTTTCTTCCCGCGTAGGGAACTTAGAATCAGATAATATCGATATTAATAATCTGAGAACACAACAACCTTAGCTTAATATCCAAGCGTAATGTACCCAATTACTGCACCCATATGGACATTTTCGCCACTTAACCCCCTTATTTATAAAAATTTATGTTTATTTACTGAGTGCACTTAAACCTTTAATCCTTCGCAATTGCAATACGTTTTAGCGTAGTCTCCCGCTTCAGTCCGTCCTTATACGATCCCTGTCTGGGGTAAAAGTATTTTTTTTGCTGTAGTTCAAGTGCTCGTTTTATTTGCACTACTCCGAGAAGATGATTGCATACATCTCGTTTGTTTTTTTTGGAGGAATTTATCGGTTTGCCTGCGTTGATTGCTTTGATTTTCCGTCTATGCTACAAAGGTCCCACCGTTGTTCTCGAAATGTTCGACAATCTTTCTATCTCTTTCCCTCCAGGGCCTACTTTCGGATTTTGTAATTCGAGCAACGCGTTTTTCGAATGGGTTTTATTCACCGCCTGTCCCCCGTTCGATGCATTTACTTTCTTGGAACAACAGACCGCATAAGGGTTTGCCCGAGGTTGTGCACAGCGTATCCGCGTCACAGTGCGCCGAAGGGCGTGCGGTCTTCCCCTTTCCCCGGGTCATCCGTCTTCCTTGCTCCATTAATTCCCAAGTTTTTGAAACTTTTTCTTCTACTCCCCCACACACCGTCGCACGTCCTCCGGCATCCATCGTGTGTTTGTGTGCCCCTCCACCCTCCTCCCAGACGTCTTACAACCCGTCCCTTCCCTCACCCTCCCGCGCCTTTCCTCTCTTCGCTGCCTCCTCCCCCCCCCACCCTCTCTGATGGACTGACTGACACTCCCTATTTCCCGGATCCCACTCCCTTGTTCCTTTTAGTTTGTGGGTGGTTGTGATGTGTTTAGTGCCTTCAAAAGGCCCGTGTTTGCAGTTCGGACTTAACTTTGGCCGACTTTGTCCGGTTTCCTTACTTACGCGGTAGTTTTGCACACTTCGTAGGACGCTGCGAAGTTCGAATCATTGAGATAGTGAGGGAGATTTTCGGATTTTAGGAACATTGCTAGTTAGTGGATTCCTTCACCTATCTCGGAAGTACCATCTTGTGGGATGGAATAAGTACAACGGACAACGGACATCGAACGAAGAATGGCCCAAGCTAAGAAGGCGTTCGTGGTAAAAAGACATCTGCTGTACTCAAAGGGAATAAGGGTACATACTTGGAATCAGTACGTGAAAACATCGTGTGGAGCGTGGCACTCCATGGATCAGAAGCAGGGACCATTGGAAAAGCTGCCCAGAATAGGCTCGAAGCCTACGAAATCTGATGGTGGAGATAAAACGGATGGACATAATTATACATGATGAAGTTTACAGAAGAGTAGAAGAGGAAAGAGCCATATGGAACACCATACAGAAAAGAAGCGAGTGAAAATGTAAATACGTTAAATGTGATATTAAATTGCGAGATTATGCCTAGTGAAATCTGTTTTACATTCCAGCTCCTGTATTTATCGATAACCTAAATTTCAATGGCTTTACTTGCGACAAAATAAAAGCCTTTCTCACAAGCTGGTCATTGATAATCTGTCATTAGTCACGGTGTTTAACTTCAGGTGACCTCCTTCTTGGTTGAGTCATAAAATCATTTTTAGCTTCAGGAAATTCATTTGAAAGCGCAAAGTTTAGGTCAATTATCGAAAACCATTTCGCATTCGAGTCAGAATTCTAGTAAGCTTGTTAAATTACATCCCCAGGCGCCATCCTTTTTCATTTAGTCCAATCGCTCGGGCACTCGGCGGTTTATCGGACCGGATTAAACAGCGTCATTGATTTTATGGCCAGCGCAATCTGGACCCTCTTCTCGCCACATTGGAATCGTCGGCGCGGCCAAACCCCCCGGGGATTTTCCCGCGTGGACAGACGACCGGTCCTTCACGTAGCCACCATTTGTCATGTCGCGAATCGCATACCTGCTCGGTTGAGAGCGGGCTATCGGCGGAATTAACTCGCCCTTGAAACGGATGGTGACAAAAGGTCAGGGGTCTGAGAGTCCCCTCAGACATACGTTTCGCCTCGCGTGTTTCTCCCCCTAGGTTTTGTGCTGAAATATCTTTCCAATTGACCTTCACATTTTTTAATCCTTCCACGTTGAGTTTTGAAATAAAAGTTCCTTTCGGTCCTATAATGCAAACTCAGTTCATTTCCCCGGAGGTCGATTGTGATGCCGTTGAAATCATCACTTTATCGAAAGGGCGGTAATTAAAATCAAAATGATAGAACAAACTCCTCTGAATATTAATCATCTTTCCCTCTCGCTACTGATTTCGGGTTAATTCATCAGCTTTGACAGATTAGGCGGAAGTAACCGAATTTCCCGATAGGAAGGATTGGGGGATGAGATCGGGAGAAACTAATCAGGTCGACTGTTTCCAATTAATTATTTGTGCGAAGAGGAGAGCGTTCATGAAGCGGAGGCGGATCCCACTTTGTCGGTTTTTTCCCCCGGCGCGCCGTGGCGTTTAAAAGCGCTCCCTCCTCGTTCCAGGGCGCAAACTTAGTGCCGGGCTGTTTTCAAACGAATCCCGCTGCATTAATATTCACCACCCCGTCGGGGGATTGTATTCAAAGGGTCAGATTAGAGCTGGGTCGGCCGATTTATATTTTCCTCGTTGCGGGATATTTCCTATATAGCTTTATCGAACTGCGCCCGTCCAAGGGACGTCCGAGCCCAAAAACCCGCCCTTTTCCATCCCTCACTCCTCCCTCCGACCGTCCTCCCTCCTGCCCGCCCACTCTCCCTCACCCTTCCCTCAACCTCCACCTCCCTCGGGAGTGATGAATCAAGTCGAGCCCTTCCTCAAATCTGTAAACACACATGTTGGGCGTGCTCGTCTTGCAATTCCCCTCCCGGATCCATTCCGACCTCGGATGTACCTCCTGCTGTAATGGACTATGCTCCCTTACTACCGTCATCGCCTTCCTAAATTTAAGCGGATTGTACTGCTGTCGTAGTGCGTAGTAGCATTTTGTTTCCCACTGACGTCTCGTTTGTCGGTGCTAAATGCAATAGAATACGTTTTCTTGTGCCATCAGGGTTTTGGTCGCTGTTCTCAATCTTTTTTTTCCAATCACATTTCAGTAGTGATAGTAGAGTAGTCAACGCTCGTTTAGAATGATCGTAAAGCACATGTACGTAGAAGTGGTTTCTGCTTCCTTTGTGCTTATTCTCTTATCAAAAACTACGAGGAATCTCATTGCTTAAGGTATCCTGTGTCTGAACTACGCAGTATCCCGCAAATTGACGCAAGGGCTTAGCTGTAGGATGTGGGCTCATCGGCCTTGTAAAAAGATAGTTGAAGGATAAATTTTGAAGAGGGGATTTTTTAAAGTACGGTAGCGTTTTCTGTATGTGATATTGTGATCGTGATTGAAAAATTCACAACGATTTACGTTCGAATAACTTTCCTTAGTCGTTAATTAGCCATTTTCTGCTGTAGTTTCGGACCAGATGTTATTAATTTGACATAATAACAGTAATTTGAACGTAATACGAATCTTCAGTGCATGTGGAGCGTCCTTTCCAGTTTTACTAGCTACTGTGTGCCGTTGTGACTTGTAAATATGGTGTTTGCTCTTTATGGAAGCTTTTCGAGCTCTTGGCTGGTGTTTTCCGTTTTTAATTTTGTTTTTGAATAAAAAGTTTTGAAATGGATCATAAATATTCAACGTTATTCCATGCGTGGTGGCACACGCGGTGTTTGTATTCCAAATTTTAATCTGATATCATAGTGATACTCAAACATGCTGCGTGTTTGGCAAAGTACTTCTGTAAAGCTTTCGAGCGCGTCTAGATGGGTTTGTTCATTTATCCTCCCATTGCGAGATTTAGTAGGAGATTCACTCCAATTAGTAGGTCTCCCTCATAAAAGGTAATAAAATGATCCTCAGGGAAGACGAGCTTGATGAAATGACTTTAAAGATATCATAAATGCCGCTAAGAGATGGTATTTTTAATTATTATTAATTATTTTATTTATTAATTATATTATTAATATAATAAAAGTATTATATTAAAATATTATTCTTACTTACTACTTTTTAGTGTTACTTTTTAGAGTTACTTGTCTTATTCACCATCGGTAGTCGACTCCTCCATATGTCGTCAAAAGAGTATGGAAGAGAATTGAGGGACTGGGAGGTAGTCATCGGCTGTTTGTATTCCGATTATCTAGGATATATTGTTGGATTAGGATATTGAGTTCATTATAATTACTTGCCCATGTGGGCTGATGATTATATCTTTCCCTCTCTTGACTTGGGGCACGTGTTTTGCTTTTAAAATCTCTAATCATTCTTTGAACATAACCGTGATTACGATGATGGTTGACTATATTTTTACTGCGCTGAAGATCATGGAAGAAAAAAGAACGGGGTTGGTTTTCATTGAAAAGCTTTTGGCAGCCAAGCTTGTTACAGGTGAGTAATTTTAAGTGATTTTCGTGGATTGAAGTCCAAATGAAAAAGTAGTTTTCCTTTGGCTCTTCGTGCAACGGGACCTGCAGTCCAGCTTGCGAGATTTGGAGAATGAGGTCGTTTGGAAGAAAGCCAGTTTAAGAGGATTGCTTCCCCGGTGAGAAAGGATTCGGCGTTTTCTTCCCTCGTTTACTGTTATCGTTGTGTCTGTAAGTCCTGGTTTTATGATTTATAGCGAACGCTATTCACAAGATGACGTAGCCTTAACGTGACTTGATGGGGACTGAGAATTTTAGGTTTGAATCATAATCGTTGGTCGTGCAATACTAAGTTTGGTTGACTGCAGCCCTCAACCCTTCCCTATCCAATGATTTGTCCCTTATTCCTTTGATAGCTCTTTCGGTGTACTTTCCTCTTTATTTGGTCCATGAACTGATTCCTGGGTCTTCTTCTGGGGACTTTTCCCTCAATTACATTCTTGACCAACCCACTGTGCCTCAGATTGTGTCGAATCCATCTGGTTCTTCTTTTCTGTATGGTGTTCCATATGGTCCTTCACTTCTCTATTCAACTGTATGCCTCATCATTTCTTATTTTGTCCGTCCATTATATTTTCAGCATCCTCCTCTAGCACCAGGTTTCGAAGGCTTCGAGTCTGTTCTGGTCAGCTTTTCCGTTGATCAAGGGTTTTGAATATTACTTCGGATCGTAGGTTTGTTGACCTAACCGTTATTGTTGGGAGAACATTTTAACATTGTTTTATACTGAGAAAATGTTTTACCAGGGATGATAAAACTAGGTCTTGATCTTTCAATGAGATTTTATATGTTAGCATTTTTATGCATCCCATTTCATCTTTATAAGGTAAGCGTGTCTAAATCAAAAGATGCCTATTGAGTGGTTGATGAACTCTCTATATCATCCCACAGACAGAATGGATGTTTGCTCTTTACGGGTGTGTGGTTTGATGTCATCGTCTTAAATTGAGATTCTCTTGCGAATTTTTATTATGAGAGTGCTCTTGAGAGTTAAAAGGTGTCTGATATCCATTTTTTGTAGGCCTGCGATTTCTCGGACTCGTTCCTCTCTTTGGCTTGGAGGTGGTCAACAGTGACTTACATGAAGATGTATGACCTCTTTTCCGTAATAACTAAATCCTATTTGAAATGCGAAATTTGGTTTTGGTGAACTTCCCAATGTTAAGTATTTAAAATAGGCGGTCAAAACTCTAAAATCCTACTATTATTTTTTTCTATCTTTAGAGTTTGCTGCTAATATTGTTATTTCCGTATTTATTCCTTTTAAATTCGTGTTATGCAGTGTTATCTTTATTTTCGTCTTCTGGGGTTGTGTGTGGGTTTAAACCACTCGAGATAATATCGATGTCTTAACTAAGGAGTCACGTGGTTGTAATCACGAACTGTGTGGAGTCTCGACTTTTTGTCTTCTTTATATACTCTAGTGGGTAATTTAAGCGTCCACCTTGTTTTTAATTGCATTTTTAATCAGAATCTTCTACTGTATCAATAAAATCGCGATTGGAATGATAAAAAGTGTATTGTTTTGCCAAACTTCGAATTGTTAGCTTAAGGAAAATATCTTCGTTTTCCAAATAAATTTATTAACTTTTATGGGTGCCATCAACGGCTTCATTTTTCGCTTTTTAATGCTTCTTTTTGTTGGAATTGTTTTCATTGGCAAATTTATCTCTACTGAAATCACGTAGGGGAAAAATTCCTACTTTACACCTCAGGCGGCTAAGTTACGGTCTGAAAGAGAATTATTGATTTAGGAGAAATATATTTCACTTCTTGAATCAGGTTTCTTTGGGGTAACGGAATCATTTGCAATTTCTTTTCTAATGCACTGATTTAGAAACGCAACAAGTTGGCGAAGCTGTGACCGAGATGTCAGTTCTGTGAGTTGTTATATTTATCTCTTTTGTATTTTATGATGGCTCTTGTTGTGAAGTGAGGGTTTTCGTTTTGTCCAACGGATTACATTGGCACAGAGGTTTGACATGATTGTGCTATTCTTTCGTAATCCTCTTAAGCGATAAGTGCTGTGTGTCAGTCTTTTTTTGCAGCTTGGCATGGTGGGATTGATCAATACTCGGGCAAAAAGTTGATAAATCTCAATGTGAAGCGCAGGATGGTAACTTTCGTAAAAAAGTATTTCGATGTTTTCAGAATTTCCGTCGTCTGCCTCAGGAATATTGTTGAATCCGTCGTTAGCTGCGCCGCAACATCCCCGGGCCGTAATCTGTAATCATTCTCATGCACTGCACCCCAACATGTATTGTCAACGGTTTTGTCCAGCCGCACGCCAAACTATTGTTTACTTTGAAAAATATTTTTGTGCAGGTCGACCTGAAATGTATGCCCTTTCACTATCTTCGATTTTGCGGTGAAATATTCTGGATTCATGTAGTCTCCCTGGGGGTGAATCCTTGCGGTCGATCCGGCGGACTTACGGACGCCATAAACTTATCTCTGGCTGCGAGATACTGTGATGCATCGACCGCGATATATATATATCCCAGAATTCACGTTGCGATACTGATTGTAAGGGGTAAGCAATATGTCGTATTGTGATATAGTGCTAAGTCAAATGGATGGATGTACTGTTTAACGATAGGGGTGTGGGATACCTAGGACCGCTGAGAAAGGAAGAATATTGGATGCGAGAGAAATGGGAGAGGAAGGGCTAGATATTTAATATATTTAGAGGAAGGAGGTACGGTAAGCGACGAGGAAAATCAGATCGTGTAAAGCCAGTGAAGATATTGGTTAAAAGCAGTGAGGAAACTAGTTACCGATCCATCTAAAAATCTACTCTAACCGATAAGTGCCAAAATGATAATTCAATGGGCGATACGTGGCGATACTTTGATAAGCGTGATATCTTGCGATCTGCGATATCATATCATGCTATATGCTCTATGCGATATCATACTCTCTCGTTTTTGCAATGCCCGGTCGGCTATAATTATAGGATGACGTATCTTTTTCATTTGTTTGAGGTTAACTTTGGGTTCGGGAGATTTATAGTGGATTGGATTGTCCGTTGATTTACGTGAACGTTATCAATAGATTATAGTAACCTTATTAGGTATTAAACCCATAAAATGTTTAACCAAACATAATAAAATTTGGCCTTGATGTGATACTATCGTATGAGGGACGTCATGTATTACGCTTTCTTCGTCTTATTAGGGATGCGTCGCGTGTTTTGCTTTCAGATTTTCATAGCAATGCGGTTTTCAATATCGCACAGTTTTCCCAGTCCCCAAATTTTGGCAGGACTCCCATGGGAATCGCATCCATTCTTTCCCACGTGCGTTCTCGTGTGCGTATATTGGCGATGCGTTCTCTTTTCCGGTTGCTGACGCCGTGAGAATCTGGTGTGGGGCTCCGCCCGCCGCCGGAGGGTGGTTGTCGCAGCTGACTCTGCGAAGTGAAGCCGGAATGAAGATGGTCGGGCGGCTGTACCTTCCGCCTCTCGCGCCCTCTCTCTCTCTCTCTCTCTCTCATGTTCGCTCTCCCTCGAAAACCCTTCATGCCCTTTGGATATCGCATTAAAGAGCACCTCGGGAAGCGAGGGACGTGGAAATATTGGCGGGACGGGGATTTTCGCGGAATGACTCGGATAAAAGGAGGGAAGAGGAGCGGTGAGAGGTCGTCGGAGGTAGTTCTAGAGGGATGGCTTCCGGATGGAGTGCTTAATGCCTCCCGTCGGATTGGCTCTCGAAGGAGAGGAGTTGGCTGTCTCTCCGGTGTGCGTGAGTCGGAAGGGATTTGATGCAGGTGCCCACCCCGGAAACAATGGAATCGGGGGAGTTCGGTATTCTTTTTGTAAGTCCTCGCATTTTGCACCGTTCTGCTTAATTGAGAATAATGATTATTATCAAGTCCCAATCTTTCTCCTCCTCTATCTCTCTTAGGGCATGTTTTCGGTGCTCATTATTTCCATTCTTGACCAACCAGGAAAGCTTCCTTTCTCTCTCTCGAGAAGAATGCGTTGAGAATTCATTGATTTAGGAAGGACAACCGTTATACTTGACCTGCGAAATTTGTTACCCTCTCGTCCGTTAAGAACAACGCAACTCTTTCAGGTACGAAAATGAAGTCATGCATTCTTTTTCTTTAATGTAAAAATTCACAACCGTACGTATTTGGTGCCCAAAAATTGAGAATGTATCTCGTAGTATGGTTGAATTTTTTCTACTTCGTGTATCAGTAAAATAAAAATCTAAAAATATATTTTTATTTGTATCATAATTCGTTTCTCTGTCGGCTTATTTGGAAGTCTCGCAATGTTTGCTTTAATTGGGGCGTGTCATTTCAAAGTTTCGTTTGATTGAACGCAATGTAATAGTTCGAAGTATCATTTTTTGCAATTAGTCGTCATTTGCTTGTTTCATTGTTTTTCACGTTCTCACAATGAGTAATAAAGACTAATTGTATCATTTTGTGACGATCATCATCTGTGACATCATTTGTGACATCATGTTTGTTGCTTGTGGCCTATGATCCGTCAGTAGTCTATTTTTTAAATATAAAATGGTTTCCCAATGCGTTTCATAAATTTTGCGCGGAATTCCCGGGGAACTTTCCGCGTGTCAGATTACGGACGGAAATGATTCAAGCACTGCAAGCCTTGCGGGAGAATGCGGGCGCGCGGTTGAAAAAAATCCGCTGCGAATTCATCTGCTTCGCGTGAGTTTATTCTGTTGAGTACCTTATCACAATTGAACATAGTTCTTTTCCCTGCTGCTCCTTGAAGCGTTTTTTTTTTTGGGTCGGATCTCCGTCCGCCGCACTCTTATCCGAGCTTTGAGCATGTTTGCAGTATTTCATTCTAGTTCCCGTTGACGTCCCGCAATTCTTTACCCCTTGTGTAAAAAAAAGTGCTTCCAGTCGATATAACCAGCTATACACTTGAGGCCGATCCTTCTACTGTTTTTCTTTCGAGAAAAACTGCCTTTTCGCTTGGACTAGTCCGAACGTCGAGTTTAGTAGTGTTTGGCTCTTCAAGTATCTGCCTAGCTAATAAAGGGGCGTCATTATGTATTTAATTTTTTTAAGATGACTCATATCGTGAATGTAACTTTACGATTTCTTAGACCGCATCGTAGCTTTTTAATGGAGTGATATTCTCTGTACCCTATTTTGTCAATCTTATTGTTTATTGTATTATAAGATATATTCGCATGAGATTGAAGAGGTCCAAGGTTAGGGATCTTACTTCATCGGTGAGAACCATATTTCCTCATTTATTGCTTCTTATTGCTATTGGGGCAACTGTCTGTGAAAATCTTTCAAAAGTCATCCGCATGTTTTAGGACATGGTTAGAATATGACTCGAGCTTCTCTCTGTGGTTTGCGAAGTTATTTTACGGACGCGTTATCTATTATTTTTAGTCACGTCAAAAGTAAATTTAAACTCGAAATTTTTACAACTCTTGGGCGTTTTTCTGTTCTCAAAGTTCATAATCCACTCAATAGTTCCACGGTGATACATCAAGTTCAACATGGTGTATATCAATGAACTGTTCCTCAATTAGTGGTGAGTATGATTTCACATCTCGCTGTCAGCTCGACCATACATATTCTCCGACTGACGGTGGTGCGCGTCTGTGTTGCTCCCTAATTGCAGCGTCAATGCCGAACTTGTGGTTTTCTTGGCATTAAACCGTCTTAAAGCCCTGGTTTCAAAGCTGCACGGTCTCAGCGGGGCTTTGCGCTGGGTGGTGTCGCGTCTCATAGAGTAATGCCGCTTCGCTTCGAGAGATTTGCTGCCGAGGGAGACTACCATTCGCTTCCATTACAAGAACTCCCGCGAAGTCCCAATTCCGTGGATTTCGGTCGCCTTATCGCGCAAGAAATGCAGCCGCGTGAAATATTCAAGGGACTGGCGCGCGCGTATGTTCCTCCGCGCCCACTTCCTCCGAGGAATGCTCTTTTTTTCTCTCCTCTCCCCGATGCGGTCTTTTCACTAGTCGTCGGTTCTCATACCCACCCACACCCCCTCACAGAACAAGCGCCCCCCGTTGTTGACGTGGTCGGCGGTTGAGGACGCTAGCGGTGGAGGATCGGGTGCAGATCGGAGGCTGCGAGCGTTGGTGGTTGCTGGTGAGCGGGCGGGGAGAGAGGGGAGGAGGAGGTTGTCGGGGGAAGAAGGGGAAAGTGGATCGATTTTTTTGAAGTAGCTTCAGGAAGGAAAACCACGAGGAGGAAAAACTTTTTCGGAGAAGCCTCGCGAAAGAAAAAGAGAGTGAGAGGGGGAGTAGAAACTCCCGTTTTTGGATGAGAAGGGAAGTCAGTTCGGAGCGGGTGGCGGGCGGTTGTGAGGGAGTAAGGGGGGTACGAGATGGAATTGTGTGGGTTTTTGGTTGTTCTGGGAAAGTTAAGGGGTGGCGGGCGGATTGATAGGAACGCTCGGAGGGGATGACGGGAAAGGAATAGGCGTGCTTCTGCCGGGGCTGTCCCACTCCCCCTTTTCTATCCCTCGTGTGTCTGTGCTGCTGGCAGGACGAGAGCGCCCCGTCGGTGTGAGTGGCGGAGGAACGAGATTCCCGTCCTACTCGGAGTGGGGTTGGGGGGGGGGCGGCGAGGGGATCAATCTAAACTGCCTCTGGGCCGTGCTTTATGTGATTCCGATGGGCCCAAGGGATCTTGGAATGTTCGCCAGGGAGTTAAGGCTCTCCCGCGACCTCACTCCTTTTTTTCCCTTCGCCCATCCACCTACACCACCCCGAGCTCACTATAACGACCAAATCCCATAGTTTTTTTTCGCCTCACCGTCCTAGGATTCCCATTCCGCCTCTCTCCTGTGGGTTTTTCCATCACTTGCCCCATAATGCTCTCCACTCAGCTCCTTGTATCCCCCGCAAACTTATTTGCTCATCCAGTCGTCGTGTGAGGCCCATTGCGTGACCGCAGCATCGTCCGCTTTACTGCCGCCTCTATTCGCCCAATCTCGTCTAAAACTTTCACGTCGTCCCGCGACGTGCAACACGTAATTTGAAGCTATTACTGTGGTTTTTGGCGTGAAGAATAAATTTACTTAATTTTTTGCATGTGAGAGTAACTTTGAATATCACCTAGTGGTATTTTTCATCCGACAGACAATCCTGAAATTTGGAAAGTGAGGATTGCGGGCTTTTATTCATATTTCTTGTCGTTCCATGTTTATATCTGACAGTATTACAGTGTTGACGAGGAGTTGTTATGTCTTTATAAAATAGACAGTTACACCATGCATAGTTTTTTACGTTTTACTGTCCCTTCTGCTAACTGTATGACGTTTGGAATGTATCACAGTGAAATCAGACTTTGCTTTCACCAAGTGTCATCTGAACCGAAGCCGTATTCAAATGCTGTTAGGACATGTGCACAGATTCCTTACGATGGGTGAATATTGTAGAGACCTATAGGTTGTATTACGTCTAAGCGTAAATATATTTAATGGAAGAATCATACCGATATCAATTTAATGCGGAAATATCTCTTTTGTTTCTATCATTGTCGTCTGCTTACCATGATGATGGTCAACTCAATTGTGTTTTGTTTTTTATTTGAATATGCCATGGATGTGTATGGTGATAAATATTATATAAAAACCTTTGTTAACCTACCATTAAAATTGACTTGAATTATGCTCCACCATGTGTTATAGTTGTCTTAACAGTTTTTTTTCCAACGCCGGGCCTCCACAACATTGTCACATTGTAATTGCATTTCCATAACCGCTTGGTCCACCCATTGTGTATCGCCTCTCGTTACTCCTCCGCTAATACGATTTACCCTCTCGTGTCTTCTTTCAACTTCCGCACGTACTCCCATTTCGTTCCTCTACTCGTATCCTTCATCTTTTTCCTTCGGAGCCACGACCCTCCCTCTTCTATCTCCTCTGTTCCACCCTCACCCTCCTTCCTCCCTCTCTGCCCTTTCCACGCAATTTTACGCTTACTCGACTGTTTCTCTCTGTCTTTCCCTCGTCCTCCCTCCACCCCCCTTCCTGTGTTCCCGAGAATGCTTCGCGGTTTCTCCTCACGTGCGCTTTTAGTGCCGCACCCTTAGGTATTTCCGCTTTTCTTTTATTTTCTGCTTCCCTACCGCTCCTCGCCCCTACCCCACCCGTTCCCTCTCTTGTCTCCCCGCCCTCCCTCCCCATTGCTTTATGTTTGTTCTTTTTTTTTTCTCTCTTCCCGCCGTTTTCTATTGTTACATTGGTGCGTGCCTTATCGCGATTGTTTCGTTCGCCTCCCTCTTTTTAATGACTTGTTGTCGTTGTTTGTGTCTGTGCCTTTTCTGCTCCATTCCCTCTTCAGCGGCTTTCTCTACTTCCTTCTGTGGAGGAAAAATTCATTAATAGCTCAAACATTTTGACCATAGTCCTCCTCACCATCGTCTGCTATTCATCCTATCCGTTTTAAAACGACCTTTATATTTTTAGTGCCTTATACTCGTGAAAAGTTGGAGGTAATAATATAATGTACAATGATAAAGTGCGTGCATTTAAATAAAGTTGGCTGTTCATCTGTGGAGGGACACCAGCAGCCATGTCCTTAGTGGTGAAAATTCCAATCGAGTATGACTCGAACCCACGACCCTACGGTTTACAGGATAGATCTCTACACCGCAGCCTCTGAAGTTAGCGTAACCAATGCCTTTACCCAAATTTTTGTGCAATTCTATTTTCGACCTTGTTAGAAAAAGTTTCTGAGTATCTTAAAAAGTCTCAGTCTCAGTTAAAAAGTCAGTAAGTTTTGTCGTAGAAAAATGGTGGATAAATATTTCCATTATAGTCTCCCATATTTCAATTTCCTTCCTTCCTATATTTTCATTCCATTCTCATGTAATAATTTGCATGTTTTTATTCGTTTAGGAGGTAGTATTCGGTTCTCGCTTTGATAAATATTAGCGGGGTTGCTGCGAGTCTTTTATCCTCTTACATATTTATTCATTTAGTTAGTTTCATATTTATTCTTTTTGTGTTTGGCACACGTCATCATGACGGCCATTCTGCGTTCCAGTTTCCGGAATATTTGATAAACTTCGGAAAATAGCTGACATAAGGGTATTTCTCAATCCACTTGTAATTGGTTTCTGTGCCTCTTTAAACATGTATATCTCATCCGGAAATTTTTCTCCTCCACACGTGTTTTTCATATTCTCTCCATTTTCCTCCCCATTTTGTGTAATATTTATGCCCGAGCACATATGCAGGGTTGGAAAGTCGTTGGTGTAAGCTATATTCCTTCCTCCTCTCTCACTGTTTGTCCCTCGGATTTCCAGCGGAATAGTTCCTTTCCCCATGGCTTCCATCCAGGAACACCCTCGGCGCCCCTCCCCCCCCCCATCGTACAACCCTTGCCCTTCCTCCCTCCAACCCCTCCCCAGTCTCCTGCCAGAGCGTCGCATTCACGTCGAGTCTCTGCTTTTGCCTTAGCATTGCCCTCCCTCCCTCACCATTATTCCCGCTGTCTTTTTTATTATTATTAATTTTCGAAAAACGCTCCCCTCTTTTCATTTGACATACTTTCGTGGAAAAAAATTCGCGAATTAATTTCGAGAACGCTGGGGATGAGGAATATGGAGAAGTGATCCCCAGGAATCGCAGTCCGTTTTTTCCTCGAGTGTGGTCTGCATTTTTCTGAGTGGCGTTCATTTTATTTATTTATTTTTACATTCGGCCTTCGCTCTCGCGAAGTTTTAGTATTTTCATTTCACTTTCCGAGCTCCGCGTTGAATAAATGCACTCTCACTCGTGTATCCTGGAATTTTTTGTAGGAAGCGTACTTTTAAGGAGCTTTCCTCCGTAGATTACGTTTTTGTTGCGATTTGGAGGTGCATAGCATTCAAATGAATATTTTTTGTTTACGTGAATGAGGCAACTTCCAGCGTTGTTGCCGATTTTTGTCGAATGTATCTTTTCTCTGCGGAGTTTTCCTGCTATACCCCTCAATTAGTTTCTTTTCCGAATTCGTTATTCTGAATTTCTTTACGTGTTTCACTGCTACCCTTTGCTGCATTGTGGCTGAAAAAAATCATCCCATCATTATTGTGTCTAATAATTGTTTACCTATTTAAGTGTGAATCAATTGCCTATTTAGATGGCTGGCTCTTTCTCAGTAAAGACCTGTTGTGCGGTTTAAATATTTTACGTAATAGTAGATAATTGATGGCTGAATTTGGATTTATTAGTACAGTCTCAGATTGGGACTTGTGGTTATTGTGTAGGTCGCTGAATGTCCCTTGAGGGGACTCAAGCTGATTTAGTGGCCAAGAAACTAATGTTCTGTGGCGAAGTAATCTTGAGTGAATGGGTCTCCTTAAGAGGACAAACCTCCGTTATTGTGTAGACATTTTGCATGCATAACTTGAGCCATCTCGGGAACGAATGCATGTATGAATTCTGAGCAAGTTTAGACCATTTTTATCTAAGTTTCCCCTTTATTTCATCCTTGTCCATTCCAATGCGTCCTCACACTCCTTACGACTTCCAAGTGAATGGAATTAATTCGGCGGAGATGGCCCGAGGGAGTTTACACGCGGTCGCAGTGCTTTCAGTCGATTCATTCCGGGGGCGCGCGCTGTCACGAGGCGGCTCGTTCCTCCCTGTTTATCTCTCCAAGACCACCCACTTGTCGCATTCATTCCCCAATGCCGTGGCCAGCGGCCCGAGAGAGAGAGAGAGAGGCAGTTTGAAAGGCAATGTCCCGCACTGCGAAGGACGGAAGAGTAGGCTGGGAGGGGGGAGAGTCTCCCTTCGAGGGTGCGGGGTCGCCCTATGCTTAGCTAGTTGACCTTCCCCTTCACTTCCTCCGCCCTTGGTTTCCTTCCTTTTCCACCTGCTCCCATCTTCCTCTCCCTTATACTCTACTCTCGGTCACCTGCTCCCCTTTACCCCCCTTATCCCGCTGCCCCTCCCCCCCCAAAGGCTTCCAAATCTCTCCGGCTACTCCCCCTCGCTAAACTTTTCTCTCGCCGCACCAAGTTCGCTCCCCAACTCCCACGTCCTTCCCCTTTATCCCCCTGTACCAAGAAGGTTGAAGTACGCTGGAGACGCTATCCAGGAGATTTTCCTGCGGTCTGAGTCTACCTTCTTAGTCTGTAAACTTTTGTCACATTGAAGTAACTTCTTTTCTTCCCAAATCATTATAAATATGCAATAGCGTATCACAACTACATTTTTATCGATATCAAAATAAAACACCACAAGTAAATGCTCCCTGTATGACACTATGCTGGAAACCTCTTTTCAATCACTTGAAAAATCCGCGGTTTTGGTCATCGCTTTACAATATTACGCTATTTATCTCTACAACTAATGGAAGCGATAAAAAGGGCTGCAGAACTGGTGTGAACTAAATTTCCCTTCCATGTACCATTTCCTACTTAGAAACAGAAGGAGACGCTTAGGCACTCCGTTGACGTGCAATTTACCTTTGTCCTATCCATCTTCCTATTTTTATCGCTTAATCCATTCCCTTTACTTGGCTTGTATCCTGACAGCCCCGGTCGCACGCCCCGGCGGTGACTTGCAGGGTTGTATGTAAATGGAAAACAGAGCACAACATCCAGTAAGGCTTTCTGAATTACCCAGCAACAGTAGAATTTATATTTATTGACTGGTGAATTTAAGATTCGGCTGGAGTGCGTCCAAGATTGTAGTGCAGCCAAGTTGTAAAAACGTCCATTGCCATTTGGAGAATGGAATCACGTGACCGGAGAATCCATGATAGTGACATTTGAAAATATTCAAACATGGCGGGTTAATTAATGAGTAAAATTCGGCCTGGACCGGGAATCGATCCATGGACCTTTGGTTTACCGGACCAATGTGCAGACCGCTACGCTATCCAGGTTTCCTAATTCCCATGACAATTTTGGTGGATACTAGGCAGCTAGATCTTAGGCCCCTGCGGTCCATCAAAGATGGCAACGCAAAGGAGAAGAGGGCTTCAAAGAAGCCACAGCCAAGAGACAGTATCCTTCACCAGCACTTATGCCGTGCTTAGCCATAGTGGCATTTGTTTAAATCAAACGATGCGAATCTAGTGTATACTTTTTTCATTCTAATCCGAATCAATATAGTTCAACTGCGCTATTATTATCATTGGTGGACTCTGGTCTTTCAACCCAAATTTAGTAGCTAGAGTTTTCGGGAAACAGCGATTTCATTTTTTTGGTTAGAGTAGGGGTGGCTTTCCTATTTCCCAAAACACCTTGATGCTTGCTCCCGCTCTATGCAGAGGGCCAGTAACGCCCTCTCCAATGTGTTTCAACCTCCTTGCTCCCGACCGGTGGCAGTTTCCTTTATTCCTTCCCCACCCTCCCTCACTCCCCCGGAACAACCCTCCCGAAAACCAACCCTGGCAACCGTGCCTTCCGCCCAAGCGAGCGACTGCCACATTCTCTCGAACCTCCACCCCCACACCACTTCCACCTCGGGTCATGTCCTCACAAACTCCTCTCTTCCCCCCCTCACTTCCCCCCCCACGGAAGCCTTTTCCTATCCTACCATCCTCCCCCACTCGTAGACGCACACCACTTCGCCCGACGCCGTTTCCAACCAAGACTTGCATTCAAGTGGGGAGCGACGGGCGGGGATCTTCAATTTTTTCCCTCTCCGTCCTACCCCTCTCCCATCGATTCGCTTCGTCGTGTGCAATTCCCCCCTCCCCCCCCCCCCAATTCTCCCCGCATAAATGTGACACGTCTCACGAATGATCGAGGCTCCCGGGAGGGAGTTTGGCGCGAGTGAAAAATGGGCCGCCGTATGGTTTTTGCTCACCGCGCTCACGGTCGCTCAGTCCCGTGTGTTTGTCTTGGATTCAAGGAGGAGTAGCGTGGGAGGATGGAGGAGGTCGTTGGCGGGTCGAGGGGAGGGAGGGGGCGTGGAGAGTCGGCCGGTCGAGAGGGAAAGGGCGGGGTGTGTGGGAATGGTCGGTGGGAAAACTTCTTACCCAATCAACCGAACCTCTCCACTCCCGATCTCTTACTTTAATAACTTCTGCTCCGCTACGCTTTCTCTCCTCCTCTCTCTTTCTGGGCAGACTGCCCTCTCTTTCCCTTGCTCCTCTTCCCCCCTCAATATTTCCCTTCCCGTCCTCCCAAACTCTTCCTCCTCCTCCTAACTCCTGCGGCGGAATCATCCATTATTTTCTCGTCGGCTCCGGCCTCGTCACTCCTCTTTCGACCCACCATCCTCCTCCCCGTTCACCCTCCTTCGCCCCCCTACCCCCTCACAGCAGCAGCCCTATCCTCTTTTCCCCATGTTTCCAATCTTTCTCCACGTCAAAAGAGCGTATCACTCTCTTACCCCCACCGCCCTCTGGACCCTCATCTTCCGCTCTGAGCTCTATAACCCATCCACCCCATTCTCCTTTTATGTTTCTCGCCATCTTCCCTTTTCCTCCCCTTTCGTTCCCGCGTCTCCCGCCGTCCTCTCGGCCCATCCGCCGTTTCACTCCCATCGCTCCAACACGCTCCTCCTGTCTTCCCTTCTCCTTTTCGGATATTATCCTCGCCTACGATTATCAGGGTCCCCGGGAGGTGGCATGTGCTCCGCTGATAATCAAAGATATCCAGAAAGGTCATTCAAGTGTCGATTTTCGTGATGGTTTTTTTTGACCTTTTGATTGGCATTGGCTGGCGTGATTCTGAATATTCGTTAGCGAGTAAATAGAGTTTCCATGAAAAATCTGCGGAAACACTTGGGTGGGTGGCTTGTTTGGTTTATTTTATTGCCTTGACCAAAATCACCTTTGGCGTACCTGAAATTGAATCAACCCTTTAGTGTCAGTGCGTACATTCATTCAGGTGCTGTTTCGAGTGACATTACCTTATTACTTGAAGTTCACTATTTTCCTCGCCTCATAAGTATATTACGGTAACTATTGTATCATGAACGGAGTTAAAAGGAGAGATGGATATTATTCTTGAAATTGATGGGCATACTTTAATTGTTTTATGCGTTTTCTCTCTTCAAATTAAGAGAGCATTGGTGTGTTGACTTGTTATTATTAAACATTATTGTATCTCTGCTGTCCAACTGTTTCAAACGAAGATTTTAATCATGACTGTAATAAAAGTTCGTGTACTGTACTAATTACTCCTCAGGACGAATTATTTTTGCCATTTTGTGAACATATCCTTGTGTATTTATTGTTTACTTATCTTTCTTTTGCTTTGTGCCAAAAAGCTTAATGCCTTACCAATATGAGACCTTTATTTTGTCTTTATTATGTAATTTTTTTTCTTTATTTTGTCTTTATTGTCATTATGAAGTCTTTATTTTAACAAATTTTGAGACTATTCTTTTGTTAAGTTCATTGAAACAAACCTCTTCTCAATCGTTATGTTGAGGGACGCATTTTCATCTGGAGACCATTTTAATCTTCCTTTCGCCTCATTATTTAGCGTCGAATCTGTGTAGCTAAATCACAGAGCCTCCGCGTAGTCTGAATATGTTTGCTCTTCGCTCCCTTTTCATTTTGAATTAAGGGCGTCATCCGGCTTAAACGCCGGGAAAATTGAAAAGCTTTTATCGGAAAATCGCTCGGGTGTATTCTCTCCGCCGCGGATATTTCGTCGAGAACTTCTCCATTCAGCATTTTCTCGGAATTACCATTTTTATCCGTCCTAATGTATTTGGGTGTTACGTTCATGCGGATGGAGTAGCTTGTCCCTTCCGGTAATGGAGATGTGTTACCCTTCGCTAATGCGGCGTAAGAATATTTCCCCATACCTTCTCCATGGTTATCAGTTTGGGATAGGCATTTCAGCGCAATTCACTTGGCGAATGTGGTCTACGCTTTGTAATGCTGTCTATTTTTTATCTGCTCCCCTTGTGTCTTTTTCATCTCGACAGAATCTTCAATGGAAATTGAAACTCAAAATGGCCACAGTCTATTAGTTTTTTTTTTTAAACTCCCCATTTCCAACAGTGCCTTGGCGTAGTAAGCTTTCAACGCGTCCTCTCTCGGACCCTCCCGTTTCTTATCTAAGCCCTAATAAGATCCTCTCTCCCTTCCTTTGGCAAACTTCTCTTATCTCCAGCGAAGGCAGCACCTTCACCCCATCCAATCTGTTTACACTGCCGACCTTTTCTCCTCCGCCCTTAACTCCTCGCATTTCCTTTTCTTGCCACCATCTCCCCCGAGCCTACCCTCTTGCTACTTCATTTGTGTTGCCCGTGTTCTTCCGTCATGGTGCTTGTTTTTCCTTTGTTTCGATTCTTGTTCACTGTGGTGAAAAAGCTCCTCCTTATTTTGACTTGTTGATGAGAAAGTTATTGATTTGAAACTATGGTTACCATGCAAATCATTATATATATCAATTGCCCTGAATCAAATGTAATTATGGATCAATGTACTAGTATGTTTTTATAACTTTTATACGAATTACTTTTAGCGTATATAGTTTTATAATATCTGTTTGAATGATTGTAGTTGATAGTTGAAGTTGAAGTTTAGAGGGTATCAGATGTCTTTTAGTTCCAATTTAGTTTAGGATTGATTTATTGCATATCAATTCATAGTGTGATCATTGTTTGTTTATCATGGCTTAATAGCGCAATGTTATTTGGGTCGGGATTCTGTTTAACGATAGTCGATGTCTTTGTCTTGGGCGTGAACTATTAGGCCAAGATAAATTAGCCGTGCACAAAGTGATTTATTTAGCGTAATTTATTTATAACGTTATCAAAACATTCGTTTTTTTGCGTCTCCTGCATCTGAGCCATCATCTTCCTCTGGCTGTTTTTCTCCTCTCTGCGCGATGAGACTGTCAAAACAGTCCTGCGACGCCGGTGGAGCACGTCCTTGTAGTTCCCGATCCGCGATTAAATTTGCAACGGCACGCCTAGATGGGCACTCTGCTCAATCGCTCCAGATGCCGTTTCTCTGGATACAGCCTCTCTTGCGGTGGAGTAAATCCTTGTCGATGCTTTCGTGAATTTTATAAAACCTTCTCCGACGCCGGTGATTTCCCGCGGCGAGACTTTTCGCCGTCTGCACTCCCCGCGGCCCACACGTCACGCGAGAATAATGGCGGACTTTATGCCTCGCGACGCGTGTGACATTTGTGTTATAGTGACTTTCCGTCCGTTGTTCGGATGCTTGCTCGGGAGCGGAAGCGGAGGGAAGAAATCCCTCCTGTTCGCGCGCCTTTGTCCTTTTTCTCGGGCTCTGGGGAACGAGTCGGACAGGTTCCCCATTGCACTCAAAGAATTAGCGGGCATTTACGGCAACTTCCTACAATCCTCTCCCGATCCCTCGACATCCTCTTGTCCTTTTTCCTCCCTCTTCCCTTCGGCCCTCCTGCATCCCACCCTGTTCGCTCCCTCTGCCTCCCGGGCATGTGTCTTGATTTTTTTTTCATCCTCTTCAGGTTTGATTCCTTTCGCTTTTTTTATTCATTTCTTTCCCTCTTCAAAATAAAACCTCTTGTTTTCTCCGAAGTTTGTTCTTTGCTCTTTCGCGCCGCCCGTCAGATTGGGAAAAGAGTGAGGGAGGTGGAGTGAGTGGGGGAGGGAGGGACGACCCCATTTTGGAGGGAAAGGAAGAGATGAAGAGGTGTGGGTTGCGGAGCGGGATTTTCATTGGCTGAGGGCTCCCGTGGGGGGGGGGGCGGGGGGTAGACGGGAGGAGAGAGGGAGTGAGATTTCCAGGCCGTAGGGGAAAGTGGTCGGGGGAGTGAGAAGACGTTCAGTTTAGACGTACACTGGGATATATATTGGAAAGTTGACGGATGAGGCGGCAAAAAAGGATATTAATGAAGAAGATGGGGAGGTTGATGGGAGCTCGCGGTGTCTGCGATATTGGTAAATGGGGAGGTTAAAAAATGTTACGAGGGAGCGTTTTGCTTTCCATCCTCCGATCGATGGATAAGCGTTTCTTCATCATGGAGCTGATGTTAGTGTGGTTTTACGTCCGTTATTTTTCCATGTTCCCCCCTCCTGAAGCCTCCCCGATTTTATTGAGCGATGAGATATATCTTTCCCTGCTCCCATTTTCCCTCATCTTGAGCTAGTCTGTCACTCTGGAACGCTGCTTTCAGCGACGCTGTGCAACTTATATTGCTATTTAAAAAAGAATTTTACTAGAAGTTATAACTTCACCTGCTTGGCAATTGGATAAATCTCTACTCCCGGCAGGTGTTTGATACTTGAGTTAAATGTTGTTCTATTATTTTGTTATGATGTAATTTATATACGTGGCGTGTGCCAAATTGGTGAGTATTGATGCAGACTTAGGCTTCTCCATGTTTACAATAAGTATTCGAACATAAGCATGATTTTCATATTTTAGAAGGAATTCACCTGTGTTTTCCAGAATAATTTAAATCATCATGTTCGTGTTTGATGCGCCAAGTACCCTGTAGCACTCTTCTATATTCAAATGTAATCCGAAAGCATTATTTTAAGACTCAGTCTTCGCTCTTGCGACCAAGGTGCTAGTGGCACCGAAATATCAAGAAACTTTGTAAGTGTGTTCATCATTTTTTTGTTTTCTGTGTTTGTCGTCTGCCTTCTTCTGGCAAACTTTTATATATTCGTCACTTAAGTGATCCTAAGTGCATTTATGTATATATATATATATATATATATATATATATATATATATATATATATATATATATATATATATATATATAGTTCTTGCGAAGATTCCACGAACGTGGCAAACAATATAACAATATAAAGCTTCGTCACAGGGTGACACTAAACATAAAACATATAAAATGGAAACTCACGAGTTTAAAATTTTCGGTGGGTCGCCCGCACCTTCATCAGTGATATATATATATATATATATATATATATATATATATATATATATATATATATATATATACATCAGGACGAATTAGATGTATATCACCCACTTCATTGTCCGCTAATAATTATTTTTATCAGTTGAACATGATGTGTGTAATAGATTATAATATTTTTTTCCGTTCCCTATTATGTCCTTTTTCAAGAATCTGATGCTAATGACTCCCTGCGGATTTTTACTTTTCAAGAAGGGAAAAGTTGGGAGTGCCGATCTTCCCTCCAGGGGTCATTAATCATATGGCGCGCTTTTTCATTAGTCATAGCTGCTGAGATTATTTTTCATTCGTTATTCCAATGCACATTTGAGTGTCTAGCCTATTAGTTACGTGTAAGTATTTTTTTCTTTTCCAAAGGGTGTCTCGTTAACTTTGCTTTTCAGGCTGTTTACTTTTCATTTGTCACTAATGATTTTGAGAGTAATTAATTTTACCACTGAAATACTTATAAATTCGTCTTCTTTTCCCAATTAATTTGCTCATCACCAAAATATTGTCTCGCTGAGTATTGTAGAATTGTGTCGCTTTGCTCACGGCTATTTTATGCATATTCAATGGAAAGTTGAAATATAGATTGTAGTTAAAGAGTCAGTTACTGGTCACTATGCGGCATTTTTAATCTGAAATGTGATATAAATTGTCCGTTTTCTGTTTTAGGTGGAATGATATGGTTACAAGAATGACAAACAAATATTTATAATTCTTCAGTAATTTTACAATGTGTACCGGCAAAGGCACGAAACGATTTTAATGATGCGAGTGGCAATTACGTGGGGTGGTCGTAGCGAATTATTTACAATGTCTATTAGTTGGAAGTTGAGGTCGTTTTTTAATTTTAGGATATGCGTGAAAGATAATTTAGAGCACATATTTCCGTTATTTTTCATCTTTACATGAGCATGATTTTAATTAGATCATTTAATATTTCTATGGCAAATAAAGAGACCATTTTGCCGGGAGGAAAACTTCATTGTGATGTCCTAATTATTTTCGTTGAGAATGCAGAGTCGCCGGGGAGCGTATTTCACAATATACCAGGAAATTCTTCCTGAAAAGTACGCTTTTTTATGTGGATCTTCTTTGTAATTTCCTGACGTCTTCGTGGTGAATGGGTGGGAGATTGAAGATTTCATTGGGGAAAAATTCACCCCTGAAAAGGTATCTCATTAAAATTCTTCCTTCGCCCTTTGGCTTTGGAGTGAGCCTGTGTATATACATTGTGATATTTTATGGAGTGGGATGGAGTGGAGAAATATCGTTTCTCAGGAAATTGAAATGAGTCGAGGTTTAATGCCATTATATTAATCGAAACTATATGGTTCCGGCACTTCTTGCGGAAATATCTACCTCATTTAAATACTCAAACCATTTGTGGTAAATTTAATTGTGTGCGCAAGGTCTAGATGATGAAAAGACCTTTAAAAACTATTTACCCGAATCTAATAGTTTGTCTGCTGATGCATACCACATTTTTGCCATGGATGCCATTGGAGTTATTTGCCTATTATTGGATTTAATGAATGCGCAAGCATTATCACTGTTTCGAAAGCTCTTCGGATTTTTCTTTGTACTTTTTTTTAATTTTGACCTGAGAAAGTTTTAATTTGAGATGCTAAAAGGGCGAAGTAAAGAATTAACTGTCCAAAGGCTGTTTTACATATTATATTTATTGCACATTGTAATGCAAAAACTCTAGTATGAGGAAAGTCATACCTTGTATAGCGGGTAATTGTATGAACGCTTGCGCGATTGTCTAAATAACGGAACGATAAGAAAACTTACTCTGATCCCGTAAGTATACAATTTCGTATAGTTTTCTTTATTTTTACCGATATCTCTCCGCAGTCGCTAAAAGAACGTTTATGAGAGCTAGGCTGAAGTAACTCAGAATGATCATTAAATTGGAGTTCCTATTGAGATTAAAAAAACCGAATCTCGTCGGTTTACTCAAGACTTGTCCACATGTCGACATGTTATGTGGTTACAGGAACCACTCACCTCTTGGGATATGTAGATTTCCTCATCCGCCGTCTTCCACACGATATCATATTTCAGAAGTTATAGTAGTTGCAAAACGCTACCCGTTCCTCTAGCCTCAGCTTTTGCCCCACATATTCAACATTCCGCCACTCCCTTCCTCCTCCGTATTCACTCTCTCGCCCAAATTCTCTTCTTCCCATTCCTTCCGTCCAAGGAGCCTGCAGTCCCAATGACAATGCCAATCATTGCTGCGGCTGCAGCAATGTTTACCGCTACCTTACCATTTATAATTGTCAATAAGCACTCGATAATGAGAGAAACGTATGCTGTTAGACCTTTTGCAACTTGTAAACATCGCCTTGTCGCGCGGGCCTGCTTAATAAAGCACTCACTAATTTAGATCAATTTCTACCTTATAAATGCTCAGAAAATTGTAAGTTTGCACTCATTGTATAAAGCAGGATTCAGTTGTTTGTACAATATTTTCTTTCACAGTTGATTGTACATTCGTTAATGCAATATCTTACACCGTCTAAATCAGCCTTAAGAAAAATGGCAGTATTTTTCTTCCAATTATTCATTTATTCCGACTTGCCAGCGAAAGCGAAGAAATTAAAATTAGATGATGGTGTTTTCCTCATATGCTTACGGGGATGGGATGTATACTTCTATCCTGTCTATCTGTTCACTGCAAGACCCATGCAGGCAAACTGCTATCTAAGTGCTGTCAGAACTTCAATTCGAAAAACGGCAGTTTGTGGTCTGAAATTTTAGGACCCAGTGACTGCCATAAATGAGCATATTCCTTTTCCATAGCTGCTTAAGTGTTACTCGTTTTTGCTGTCAGCAAGACTTTTGGAATCTTTCCTGCACCTTTTAAACTACTAGTTTTTCTATCGGTATAATTTCATTGTGTCGGTGTTTTACCGAAAGAATAGCGTTTGAGTGAATTTCGTAGCTGACATGAGTGATGAATTTGGCAGGGGAAAGTCGATTTGCTAATGCGGATCCTCCCATTATCCTTTCCCTTTCCTGAATCCTTGGTGTCGAATTCTCGGAATAGGATTGTCCGCTCAGTTGCTCGAATGAGTTATTTTCGGCAGGAGTCATAATGAAGCAATTTCGCCCACGAACGGGATATAATCAGCGTCGGGTCTTTTCGTGGACAGTGGCGGAGGAGGAAAAAGAAATCAGTTCCCCTTTTTGTCGGGCCATCGGGTGGCCGATGACGTGAGCGCCGGGGACAAGTCCACGATAAGGTGTGATCCCGTCCGGTAATTGATTCCTCGGAGAAAATAAGAAGTGCGTGAGGGATGTATCTTGAGGGTTTGGTGGGGAGTCTTGATATCTTGGGGGGGGGGGAGGAATGGGAGGCGTGGGGGTGGATAACGAGGGAATGAGTGGTGGGTGAGGGGGCGTGCAATCGTCTGCGCTTCGGGGGGTGGGAGGATGGGCAGCTGCCCCCGAAAAGGGGCGTAGAGAACGCCGGGGTAAGACGATGGGGCGGGTCTCTTTCCCGAGAGGTCCAAGTAGGCTCGTTAATTGGCTGGATTAGTTCACGCCGGATTTGGTGGGATCAAGGGTATCGAGAATCAGGCGATGAAGGTTTCCTGGCATTGAGAGGGTGGGAGAAGGGGAGTTGAGTGGTTGCATGCGCCCCTCGTCCTCTGAAGGGCTTTGCGAGAAGGGGAGAGTTATCGCCATAAGGGGCGCTCGAGAGGTGGACCAGGGGGAGGAGAGTTTTCGCCCTTGACTACTGTATTGGGAAGAGTTCTTTTGAAACAATAAGGAGGTGGAGTGGGTCTTTTTTTCCTCCTTGGTCTTCCTCTCTTTTGGGAGACGCCGGAAAAGTTCCTTTGAACCCAACGAATAGTAATTTGTTTCGAGAGTTTTCAAACGGGGAAACAAGAGCTAAAGGAGGGGCGATATTTTTCCCCGCTCTGAAAGTTTCGTTGAGGAAATAAGAAAAAAAAAAGGTTGAAGATTCCTTATCATTATTTTTAACCAGAGTTTGCCTAATGTAAAATCAATGTTTCATTCTCTTATCTGTGAGGGTGGGATGTGAATTATTATATGGAGAGTGTTCATTGCTTTAATTGTTGAAACATGCATTCGAATGTTTTAATGGGAGTCGACATGATGAGAAAGCTTTCGTCTTTACGCAATGTTTACTTCGTACCGTGGTTTTTATAAGTTTAAGGATATACCCTGTCATCAGTGGCTGTTGAGAAATGTCACGCCATGATTGATAGGCTTGGTGTGTTTATTCCTTTACAAATTAAACGGATTAATAAGCTACTGCGACTTGAAAATATGTTGTGGGTTAAGGCATTCGTCACTCCGTATGAAATGAAATTAAGGAAAAATCATTTCGTCATTGATCATCGTGATACGTTTTTCCTCGTTCTATATTTCAGCCAAACGGAGCATTTCAGCATTGACGTATTTTTTATTACTGATCGTTATGGAAAAATTGTGATTGAATTAACTTTTTAGCCACCCATGCGGAAATAATTATGTTGCAATGTAAAAATCTTTATTTGAGTTAATAACCAACAACGAGTCAATCCAAATTTAATAAAGCAATAATGTAGCATGGGTAATTTTTAGCGCGCTGAAAATAAAACGATGAGTGTAATAGGTTTTTCGGAGGGGAACGAAGGAAGAAGTAGTAAGTAATAACCTTTTTAAGATGAGAGAGTGGATGGGGAAGGAGGATAACTGCTCGGGGGAAAATGTCAGGGGAGAATTCATCACTGAGGAATGGCTCCCTCTTTCCCTCGTTGAAGGGTGTGGCAAGGTATCGAAGTCTAATAAGGTTATTATTTTCATGCTCTCGAGGATTTTCCTCGGAAAATATTCATCCTCTCTAAATGTAAGGGGGAGGGGGTATTTTTCATTCTCTTTTTTAGCTTTTTTTTTATTTTGGCATTCCACTTTTAATATGTTGGCGGCATAAAAGGATCTTGGAGGGAAGAAAAAGTTTTCGAAGGGAAGGCTAGAGGAAGGAAAGTGGGGGGGAGGAGCAGGGGGTGGGTGGAAGATTATGAGGAAGAAATGGGGCGGGGGGAGGTCCTCTTGCGGGGATGGGGGCGGTTGGAGTTTTTGAGCGGTATGGGGATTTGGACGGGCGTTGAAAAATGGCTACTCGAATGGCGGGGGGCCCCACCAAAAGGATTTTGTGATTAGATGAAAAATTGTTTTATCAAATGAGGGGGTCATAAATCCTGCTTAATCCCTTTGCCCTCTTTTAGACCATATTCTGCACCCGGATGCGCTTTCATGGGGAAGCAAATGAAACGATTTTGTTGTGACTCCTTGGTATTCCAAATTGTTTGCTTTTCCTCTCACAATTAGGCATAGGGCTTCGCCTCTATGTTTCAATTGTTGATTGAAGCATTAATGATCTTTCTTTACTGCTTAACATCTTCTCTGCGTGTGGCAAGTGCGCTGTGCATTTTAATCTGCAATTATGACAAGTATCGTCATGGTTATTTTCGCATTCATCATCTCTGCGCGCATTTTGATTGGCTGTCGGCGCGTTTGCAGTTTAGCAATAGCAATGCATTATTTCACCCGGAAATAAACTATCATTACATACTAGGGGTTAATATTTTCTTGGCTAACTGCTGAACGGTTAAATAGCAACGTCTGTTGTTTTCGCATTTTGATTTATGAGTTACATTCATTATGCGTGGGTTCTTTTATGAATTAGCCCTAATGCATGAAAATAGCAATGGCCCACTTTGCCTGTTAAAGACATTAGTCTTGAGTTTTTGGTGATGTATCCCCTTTAGGTAATGTCTCCGTATTTGTTTTTGGGAGGTTGAGTCTCATTTCCTTCTTGAACAGGCGTTGAAATGATGAATTCCACTGGACATCGATCCGCAGGTGAAGAAGTTTTAGGGTGTTGGCTTTATTTATTTTTTAACGTCTGAGTCTGGCTCAAAAATTTTCACCTGTAGAAAATTGAATTGTTATTTCAAGCTAAAAGAGGGAACAGACTAATGACTTGCTCAAGTTTTGGCGCGCTCATTTTTAGCTTTGAGTTCCTCGATTTGTTTTTATCGCTCGTCTAACTTCTTACGAGTTATTAGAAGATAAATCCTTAACTGTGAGGGAGTTATCCTTCCCATCTCCATGTAAGTTTTGAAAATCGTGGCTCTCCGTGGTTTTCTTTCGCTCAATGGCCTTATGATATGGATGCTGGTACGCGGGGGATCAAATACTAGAAGTGATGTTTTTGACATCGATTGGAAGTTTGGTGGTTGATGGAGTCATTGTTAACTTCGTTAACGTAACTTCAAATGATTATGTATTCACCACGCGTAAGCCGGATGTTATAACTAGCGCGGCTTGGTTGAGTTTCCAACTAGGAGATGATAAATTCTCGAGTTCTGGCTCTTTCCGTTCGTGGAAGACTTACGTGCCTTGCTCTACTTTCGAACTTGCTCTGCTCGGAGTAAAGGACTCCTTTAGTCTTGAATTGTTTTGTGGTTAGGGTGTGGTTTTCGCTGTTGTCCCATCCTAATTCCCTGCTATTGTAAAATATTCCTCACTTTGTAGCCATGTTTTTACTCTTTGATACTTTGTCATTCGCTTGTGCTTCTAGAATGTAAAGTGAAGATTGTACATACTTTCTGGAAAACTTTTCATTGAATAGTCGTTGTACACACCGCCGAATCGTTTATTTAATGAATTTCAAGCGCCGGAGTTGGAATTATTTTCAAAAGTTCAAAATAGGTCGGTGTATAAATGAGTCGTTTTGTTAGTCACGGTTCAAATAACTGCTGGAAAATTAGTTCCTAGTCTTTGATTTGTTTTACTTTGCTAATTGTTATTCGTGGTTTTGTGCGCAACCAATCGTTTGATGTTAATTCCAGCTCGCGGGTTATGAATTGAAAGCGACGGTTTCGCGCCTCGAAAGGTTTCGCGAGCATGCAGAGGTAGGCGGGCACCTGAATAGCCCACGCGGTAAGGTGGGAATTGACGCCGTAATCGCGGGGAACATCAAAGCGATAGTGGTACCTACTGCGAGATCTTCAACGAGGCCGAGAAAAATGCTACGACGGTGGAGGCGGCGGCGGCGGTGGGGGGATTCTTTTGAAAGGCTTTCTCGGTCGCGCAAATGTGAGAGAGCGTGAGGAAGAGACAAAAGTGCGAGTTGTGGAATCCCATCCGTCTCTTAATTTTCCATATCCCTTTCGTTTCCTCCTCTCTCTCTCGTCAACCCGTACTCCTCGTCCCCAAAGTATATCTCCTCATCTTCCCCCCCCGTCCCTCCCCCACCTTCCACCCTCCGCCTCCCGTCCCCTTTTAACAAGTTAAGTAATAAGGTGGAGTGGAATGTGCTAAAGTTGGATTGATTTTCTTCTCCTCCAAGGGCAAAAGCCCGAGGCCATGGCGCGTTCGGGGGAGGCGGAGCATTTGCTTGCTTTGTCGAGGGAGGGGTCGGAGGAGTGGGGAGTGTTTCTCTACTCCCTCGATCGCGGGGAAGGGGGGGATGGCAGAAGAATGGAAGGTAGATAAGATCGTGAATTTTTTCTGCCTTCCCCCTTACCTCACTCGCTCCCTCCGTCGGAGTATTGATGGGAAGCGAAGAAATCGGATGGGAAACGACGGGAGGAGAGAGAAGCGGAGGGAGAGATACTGTATGGTGGGAAAGGGGTTGAGGGAGGAGATGTGGGAGGTGAAAGGAAGGAACCGAATTTTCCGGGAAGAAAACATCGCTCCAGGACCCGTTTCGCTGTAGCGAGTTTAGCCCTTGAGTCGGACGTCTGGGAAAGTCGATTCTTAAAGCGCCTCTCATCCCATGCTGTGCTGTCAGCCTCTCACTCCTCGTATTCCATCTCCTTTCTCTCTCTCCATCCCACCCCCTGCTCCATCGACGGTCCTACGTACGTCTTCCGGTGCGAGCGTGCCCGGGTTCGAGCATTGGGGTAGGTTAGGAGGCTGGCGTCTGGGGCGGTTTCGGGTTTTATTTTTTTCCGTTCCCTGCCACTGCAGATTCTTTTGTGTGTATGTGTGTGGGAGTGAAAGAATGAAGAAGAGCGAATAAAAAGGATGGCCCCGTTTCCTTGGAAAGCTTTATTTTTCGTACGTCTCCGCTCGGGTTTTCTGTTTTTATACCTTATCCTCCTGGTTCCAAAGCAGTGAAAGATTTGAAAAAACATGAGCCCAGGTTTTTATGTAATAGAGCGTGGAAGGCCTCGAGAGAGTGCGATGAGAAACGATTTTGATGAGACGGGCGATTTGGGTGTCTTTTTTCCTTGGAATTTTGCCATGCAGCACTAATGTGTGCTCGCGGGATTGAATGATGTGGATTATGGTGAATTTCGACGGAGAAAATAGTACTGGATGCCCTGTCGCAACAGTGTACGGCTTTAAGGGTGCGGTGCCGTTGCGCCATTGCATCTCAAAGGATTATTTTGGAAGTGAGCTGCAGTGCGAAATGGATGATGGTATTCACGATTATCAATTCGCTTAAAAATTCCGTCATATCTGTCAAGGATAATTAACCAAAGTGCACCTTGTACATCCATATGAAAGTATTATTTTTAATTCGGGCGGTAGGTGTTAGTTCCTCACCTTGTTTTTCATTGAGGACTCAAGGTATTGAAAACATAGAGATAAAAATCGTGTAACCGGTGTTATTAACGATGTTTAGTGTTTTCATTTCTCATTTATATACACCCATGGCAGTATAATAGCTGATATACACCTGCAGTCGTACCATGATTACTGTAAAATTATAGCGCAAAAAATAATGAAAAGTTGAAAACTTAAATTACTCTCGAATTATCTAAAGAAAGATTCAGAGATAATTCGATTAATAGTTGCAATTTGATGTTGACTTTAATGCCTTTAGTGTTCCTCTCCTCTTAGCGTGAATTAAACGGATACTTTTTCTTTTGTTTGCAACTTTTTATTTAAATTTTTTTCGCATGCATTTTTACGTGCTGTTCTGGTCTGCAGAATGACATCATGTAAGGCTTCATTTTTCATATTTTCATTGCCAAAGGGAAAGTTTTCTGGTTAGTTACGTGGCTTGGGTAATACAGGGACGGATGTAGTAAATTGTGAAGTATTTCTTTTGAGCCTTGAGCTGTAGAAACTCTAGGGAAGTAATCAGACCTTTATGCCATTTTGTCATGTGATTGTCTTTTAGTTAACTGATTTGGACTTATTTCTTTCTTCATATTTGGCTTGGTTAGTGCATTAACAAGCCTGTAATCCACGTTCAGTGTGTGCGCCACTATTTAAAGAATGGCGCTTTGGACGTTTAATCTCGGAATTAATTTCCTTGACTCTTTCATGAACTATACTTTCTACGAGATGATCGTGTTTCTCTCAGTTCATCTCCGGAACATGCAAACGCTACTCTCCGCAAATAACCCTTCGGATAATCGATTGCTATCTTCCTTTGCCTCTCTGCCCTCGTTCTCGCCTCCACCTTCTCTTTTATTTGCCTGTGGCTCATGGGAAAGACCGGAAGATAGACGTGCTTTTGAGGTAAATGTCAAGGGAAATTCGAAGCTCCTGTATTTTCGTTATCTTGCCTCGGTGTCGAGAACCAGTATCTTGGATTTGTAAACCCTCCAAAGAAAATCCATTCGTAGCGTCAACCTAGTTGGTTAGCGCCTTCATCGGTCCTAAGTTTTATTGAATTGATTATGTTCATGATTGATAGTTGTTGAGTCTTATTTTTCTGTTTATCATGAGCGTATTTCCGTTTGTCGCTTTCGATTGAGTTGAACGATAATAGAGATAGGTTTCTGATGATATTTTGCACAATAAATGATGATTTTTTCTTAATAATATCACGTTTATTGATTGATCTATATTTCAAAGGTAAAATTGCTCAGTTCATAGTGGATTTAAAAATAACTTTAAGCAAACTCTTAAGTGTGCAAAAATGTACAAAATTCATATCATTGGCCTTTTCTACTGCAAACCACAGCCCATGAACAATCGGTGTGGAAGGTGTATTATATAGAAGAATAGGATTGAAAAATGCGGCTCGTATTTTTAAAATCGTACATTTATCCGCAGCCGTTGCTAACACCACTATAAAAACTTAATTTTTAATTTTGAGCTCGAGGTTTTTACTGGTCGAGATTTATCAGGAACATTGAAATTATCTTTTTTCAACTGGGCAAATTTATTTCCAAATCAAGGTATTCTGCTGACATCTGAGGTGGTTGCTAAAACGTAAATTGCCTGGATGTGGATATATTTTTTTTCGCTTGATGTTTATATATAAACGTGTGGTGAATTTTATTAGTTTTTGTTTTCCATTGCCATCTAAAACAGCCCCAATGACCTTTTGCAACGGCTCAATTAACCCAAAACCACTGGCGGAAACACGCGAACGCGCTATGAGTGGGGAAGAAACCAGTGGGACACGAACCCACGACCATAGGGTTGACATGGGAGGAGTTAACCTAATCGTCGATGATGCCTGTAGATTACGGTATAACAAAGAAATCGCATTCTACTTTTCCTCACTTTATTTACTAGCCAACCTAAGTTTTTCATTGTGCTGTCACATGGGAATGAGAAATTCAATTGAAACGAGCAGAAGTATGGAAAAATACGGTGTGTTTCGAGTTTTGTAACTGACCGTTTCTGCTAAGGAAAGACTTTATCAGTGCAAAAGAAATGGTGTATCTTAGATAATGACTTCTGAATAAGGTCTAATACTCTCAGAATTCAATGTTTTTAGAAGATGTAATCTCACTCTGGATATCACTTCTTTTATTATCCCAGGATGTGGAAACGGTTTGGCTCTGAAGGCATAATAATGAATCTCTTCTCGAGAATTTATATCTCGGATGAAAAATTTCCAGTCTTCGATGAAGCCGTTCGAGCGTTGTCGGCTAAGAATCGCTCCTCTTGTAGGGAATCTTAATTCTGTTCCAAGATTGCTTTCCTTTCCTGCGACTTGATTCATTCTTTTTTTTGGAATGCGTGAGTTGGAAAATGACTTTCCTCATTCTGAAATGTACTCGTTCAACCGTTGTTTTTTTGATAGCATTCGTAATGTGAACTCGTTGAGATTAATGCATAGATATGTCTTACATTTATATTAATTTTTGCCATCGGTAAGGTACTTTAAATTGGTAACACTATTCAACGCGTATTGTTCGTATTGAAAGATTTTGTTTTCGTAGCCTATGATTTTAATACCTGTTTACGTGATGACGAAATAAGGGTATAGTGAGACGTACATATGGCTATTGTATTTAAAAGTATAAATTGATCGTCATTTTGGTTTTGCCGTACAACTCCTGTCACTTTTCTATATTCCACCTGGTATAAAACTTTTTACATGTAGAGTTAAGCACATGAAGATGTTATTAATCATTATAAAGCTGTTGAAATAGTGTTTAAACCGTACATTATTTTCTGCTTTGATAATTTACTACGTTTCTCAATCATTATTTACAATATAACCTCCGTTCTCTCCGTCACTATTCCATGATTCGAGTGGCGCTGGCTTTTGTTATTGAAAATACGAATTTAAATCACTTGCTACCTGCCAGGATGTGTCATTCGCTCATAATAGCTTTTTAGTAATCGCGGGTATCGGCTGCTAATCGTAGAATAAGGTTCAAGGATATAAAACTTAACAGATCGCATATTTATTGCCATATTGGATAATATTTTGACCCCGAAAGTGTTTTTACTTTTTATTTTCGATTTTTTTCATGGGACTTGTCCTGAATAATTGTAATAGTTTCATCCTAACGGGTAATCATTTAGACTGTATTCTTTGTGTGTAATTCGCAGTAATTTCATGAAATTGTTGAAGTTTTATTCTCTCAAAATTTTTCCCTGTTCTTTCCAATTACAATGTCCCCCGCAAGGCGATCGCCTTGTCGATTTTAAGGCTCACGTTGCCGGATCGATATGTGTGGAAGAATGTTTGGCACGCGAAGACGCCGAGTTGAAAAGGCCTTTTTTTTAACTTTTTTGTTGACGAACGTAAAATTAAAATAATTATGCACTTGCGCGGTTCCTTCTTTTCTTCATCGTTACACACCCACGGTTTTTTTCCTCTGTTCATGCACCCAGCGGCTCATTCGTTTCCCTTCCTTTCTATTATGCAGCCAATTCGCCTCCTTTTTCCCTTGAATGGAAGGCTCGCCTTTGCGTCGCACCCTCTTCGACAACTCGAAAATATTTGCGGGGTCCCATTTGCGTGGAATTGGGGGTTCGAAAGGCTGGGCCACTTCTTAAGCCTCCCCTCGCCCCCCCCCCCCATTACTCCCGCCTCCCTTTCCCGGGACTCACCTCCTCCATTTCTGGTGGTAGTTGATGCCAGAGTGGCTCCTTCTGGCGAGTAAAAAGGTGGCTGTTATCAATCAGTCTGCCAGCTCACGCGTTCGCTTGGTTTCCAACCCCCCGTCCCGACCCCAGTTTTGAAATCTCTGCCCGACTTGCCCCCTTCACACTCTCTGCCTCTTTCCCTTCCATCTCTTTATTTTTTTCCTCTCCTCCCACTCTCTTATCCATACTTCCGTGAACTTCTTTTAACTGATCAATCCTCACCGGGAATATTTAATTTTCATCATCATTGGTCGTTCAATTCTAAGATTGGTTGGCTGCAGCCCTCCATCCTTCCCTATCTAATGCTAGGTCCCGGACTCCCTGGATGCTCTTCTTATGTACTTTCCTCGATATAGAGGTCGATGTATTTATTCCCTGGATCTTCCCCTGGAGATTTTTCCCTCTATTTTTCCTTGAATTATATTCTTCACAAACCTATTGTGCCTCAGGGTGTGTCCATTCCATCTGGTTCTTCGTTTAGTATGGAATTCCTTATGGTCCTCTCTTGATGTACTCTTCTGTAATCTTCTTCATTTCGTATGTTGTCCGTCCATTTCATCTTCAGCGTCAGGTTTTGAAAGCTTTGAATCTTTTCTGGTCTGCCTTTCCAATGGTCCATGATTACATTCCATAGAGCGTCACACTCCACGCGAGTGTTTTCACATACCGTTTCCTCGTTCGTAGTCCTATCGTCTTTGAACACAGCAATTGCCTTTTCGCCATGAACGCTTTCATAGCTCGGGCTACTCTTCGCTTGATGTTCATTGTTCTCCTTCTGTCCCACTTACGAGATTGATGAAGGAATCAACTTGGTCCAATTTCTCTGCTCTTAGTGTGACTTCTGTATTTAGCCTAATGGTATGGTATTTATTAGCTTGTCTTGGTAGATTTTTGGTTGTAAAAAAATTATCATTTTGACAGAGAGAAAAACTTCTCTAAAATTTTCCATCTCGTTTTCCCGTTGTAAGAGTCCATAAAATATAAATACTCCCTTGATGCCTAGACGAAGAACCTCAACAATTATTGTTGAAATCTTATGCAACCATCATTAGTCCAAATAAATCTAATTGTTCAAGTTTTTATGTGATTGTTTTTGTTTCGCTTTTTTCATATCAGTCACCGATGAGCTTTTCTTATTCTAGTAATTATTATTTTCATGTGTATTCAACTCGTTGATCGTCAAATCCAGTTAAAATACTACTTTGGTCTCGAAATAGTTACTGGTACATGGTTAAAGCTTCGTCGCTGCAGACTATTTTGTTTTGTTTCCTCTCTATCTTGACTCCTGTCGTATTCTGTGCAGCCATCTTCAGCTTTCTTTTGTCTACCTATAATTGGTTACCCGGTTATAATCGGCTTTAATCATATATATGTTTAGTTTTCTTATGAGCTGTTGTGAGTAGCGTTTTCTGTTCTTATACTGAATTGTGACATGTACATGTACGGAGCAATATCTGCTCTCAGTTATTCTGGCTGTGATCTTTGAATATTTCTTACGAGTACGGAGAATATTTTTTTCTTTTTGTCTAGGAGCATAGGTAGAAGACAGGAAGGAATATTTTCAGCCATTGAGCAATTCGCTAGGGCATCATATTATACTAGGGCTTAACCGTTTGAGTCAGGCAAATCGCATTAATGGAAATTTTTCGTGGGAATGGAAATCAGACGGACTCTATGCTTGACTTAGTCTCATTATTCTGATATATGATTGACTAAGGAAAATTAACGTCGGGAAATTATAATTATATGCAACACAAACAACGGAATGGAATCATAACCTGTCTCAATTCATACTCATAGTATTTGTGTCTTAGAAATGTTTAAAGTGATGCACGTTTGATTCGTTAATAATGTGGTGTTACGGATTCTTTCTCTCTGAATGGAGATGATTTTTACTGCGCATTTTTTTCAGGCTTTTTTGAATATTAATGATTGACCCACTCGATTGGAGTAGTGATTTAATTGCCCCTTAGGGGCAGTGTGTGTTAAGAATATTCAAAAATTTTTAGAGCAGCTTAAAATCTCCCGTTTTAATCATTTTTACGTATTACTTTGGTATTTAAATGATATTATGAGATCAGATGGTGCTTTCAGCAAGGTTCTCTCGAAAGCTCGTTCATAGACTTCTTACGTCAAGAAATCTTTGATCATACCTTTCACAGGATTGTTTCACGTCATTTGACAGTATATTAGATGGTATCTCGCTTTTGACTGTTAAAATAACTCGTAACTTTGAAAAACGGCCTATCTTTTGGCCTATCTGGGATATCGGGTGCTGAAATTTCCTCCGTCGTCGTTTAGCATGGACCACATTGGGAAATATTTAACCTTAGGGTTTTTAAAATTAACCCAAGCATAGGCATTTTAAGGACATTTTAAAAGTAAGGAAATATTGAGCGTCAAAACCGTGGTATGAATGCAGTTTTCTGAGGAAGCAAGGCGGGTGATCTTTGGGTCAAGCTAATGGGCGAAATTTTGAAAGTTACCGAAAACTTTTGATTTTCTTCGATTTAACGTTAATTCTCGCTTGCTTTTATCGGTAAATAGTAGTGAACTCTGCTGAAATCTAGCATATCAATGGTAGGTATAAAAAATCGTCTGATGTTTTAATTTTCGCTTAATGTCATGCCATTTTTTCGGCAATAAAATATTGTAGTTCCTTTTTTATGTGCGAATGCTCCTTTATTTTGTCAGATCAAGGTAAAAATTTACTTTTTTCTTTTATCTACCAGGGAAATTAAATTTAGAAAGCGTATCAGATTCCTTGCTCAGGTTTGGTCGAAGTATTGTTAATGGTTCGCGATTTAGTAGTTTATTTTGATATCCTATTCGAAACAATTAAATAGTAATGGTGTTTTGGTATCGTAATGTTTATTTTTAAGAACTGTCTTTGTTGTAGTGGAACATTATTAGCGTTTATTTACCATCGTAGTTCTTGAACTAAGTTATCTTGTGAATGACACCACCCTGGCCAGCATAGTCTGTTCAATTCTAATTAATAATATTTTGAACTGAAGCACATGCCTGAAAAATGAGAATTATAGTTCTGTTCTTTTTCAATACCGTAGTTTCTATGATAAATTCTTTTTAATTCTTTACGGCAGTTATTTTTTAATTGGTATACATTTTATGAAGATGCATTAGAAATTATTTCTTTACATGGTTTAAATGTATGTAATCAAATTTAGCTTGATCTCTTCCTTCTCTTTGCTAAGTTTTCCATGACTTAATCTGTTCCTTTTTACGAGCACGTAAAATATAATATCGTTATCCGGTCGGGGTGGGATTTTTATGGGGAAACTTTTAACTGCCTAAGCTTATTTTTTCCAGTCACGAAAGAACACCATCGACTCCTGATTCCTGAATTCGTTTTCAGCACTGTTGCTCCTTCTCCCTCTCTCAACGTCAACGTCGCGTGTCGACATGCATTATTGTGTGCAGATTCTCTCAATTTTTACTTTATCGTCTCCATTGATACTTGTCTCAAGTATTTCGATGAACGGTGTTGAAAAGATCCGGTCCATTTGCATCGCCGCATCAAAACGCGCGGTTGAATGGTGTGTGCATTACATTTCTAGAGCCCTCAAGCGGCCGGGTATCTGCGGAGGGTTTTCGTATCGTTTTTAATATCCAGCATAACGTGGCTCCTTCTCGATTTGTTCTCATCCACGACTTTCCTGTTGCCACGGCCTGCGTCTAAGAACCCGTCTTGGTTTTTCAAGAACCTTCTAACCCATTGATTCCAGCCTTTTCCATTTCTTCCTTCCCTCATACCGGGATTCATGCTCTGGCAAAACTGGCAGGAGATCTCCACTCCAGTGACGTTATTTTCCACTTTATTTTCCAGAATTATCCCCATGTTATTTTCCGCCTTGAGATGGGGTTGACATGATTCTTTCCCTTCATTTATTTGTTATCACTCGCCTTTCCTCTTAAACTGGAATGATGTTACGAGCAAATTTTCTACTGCGATTTACAACTCTCACCGCTCCACCTTTCGTTTATAGTCATGAAGCCCTATATTTGCCCTATTGTTGGACCCGGTTACGACCGTGTAAAATCTTTGCCTGCCGATCCGAGGGTCGCAGGTTCTAGTCGAGGCTGGTTGGGCTTTTCATCGCTGAAGATATGAGTATTTGAGCTCATCTGTTGCTGCTGTCAATATACCTGATTTAAAGGGCTAATTGCATTGTTATCGGGGTAACTAAAATAAATAAAAGTCGTTTGATTCGTGAGTTTTGGTCGTTTTGGATGTGGAAGCCAACTGATACCCCTCACGTGAATGAAGATAGTATGTTGCAAAGACTCTTGTCTGTGGAACGTCAGAGAAAACCCACTAATGTTAATGGACGGCTGGAATACCCACCGTTCTCGGTGCTTCCCCGTAAAGCGATTAAAAGTTGTAGCTTAAAGCTAGCTCTCTGTTCTTAACTCTTTCCGGAAAATATTTCCTTAAACCTGTTGTTAAACTAAGGGAAAATTGGCGCGGCATTACGTCATAAAGGCAATACTGTTTGTGCTATGAGGCTCGTGTAGTCCCCGAGGGCTTTGAAACTAGGGATGCAGTAATATGATTCTCGAAGATGTTTCATCTGAAGAATCGTCGGCTGAGTCGCCTCATCCGAGTACTTTTTCCTCCACCGCTCTTAATATCCTCGGCTTTAATCAGGTCACATATTATGGAGCAAAGACTCATTAATTCCTTCCCTCTTGCGTGGGATTAAATTTTTCCCTCTGTCGTCCACCCTTGTTTGCTCTGCTTTTTGTCTCATAAGATGACAATATTACTTCGTTCCACTTTGATCCGGAGACAATTTCCATTCCGCTCATGAGTCGCGCGTGCTTGGCGTCGTCATTCGCCGAGCATGGCGGGCCCTGCGCACTGTTTCCTTTCCCCGTCCTTTCCTCGCTCATTCCTCATCGTCTGTGCCTCACTGCTTCTCTCTCCGAGGGTGTAAGAGAAAATTAAAGAGCTTTTCTTACGGAATGGAAACTTTTTCCTCGCTCGCAGTCTTTCATCTCGTTTTGCCCTTGCTAAATGAATTGTGCCCTCGCTTTTGTCGCTTTTCGGGGCGTCTCGAATTTCAATGGCGCTACCGAAGGTGAGGTCAGAATTCTCATCTTGACCTTTCCGTCTCTCGTGTTGCGATTGCCGCGTAGTGGTTTGGGCGTTGTGAAAACAAGTTTGAAATAGGCTAAGTAAGAATTCCGGGCTGAAGTGGTGGAATTTTCCCAAGAGGGAAATAAGAAAAACGTATGTTATAGCTTTCCACTAATATTAAGATTCTTCACGCCTAGTTTCGGCGCTCGGAATTTGTATTGTGGTATTAGTACTGTACTAATTCCGTGGAAGTAGTTCCAGAAGTAGTAATTCCGAGCTAATAGCTTAATCGCCTGCATACGCCAGAAAACGAAACGAAAAGTATTTTAATATAAGCACATAGTCTAAGGGAGAACGCGAGCAAAACTTTTTAATTAACTTATAAAACGCGTAATTCTCTATATTATTGTGTGGTGATGTGGCTAGATTGCCTAAAGCATGCAAGGCATGTTTGTCATAAGTTATCTAATTTATATTTATCTTTTAGGAAAACGGTTTTATCTTTCCGGTGGCGGTAAAAACATTTCCCGAAAAATAATTTTCTCTTGCCGATATTTTCTGTGACATGGGTGGATTTCCCTCAGTAAGCGAATTTTATGGCATGGTCAGAAATAGAGAAAGAAAATTAGCCCTCTTTGGCTCTTAAAATCACGTTAAAGCGCCAACATGGTTTCCCGTTCGTCGTTGAAAATGCTCTCACAATTTTATTTACTCCTGCGTCTAATTATTAAAAGCTCGTTTAGTCTTGAAAGGGGCTAGTGAGCTCGTAAAACAACAACACCCGCGTGGACTCTTGAGAAAGGATGACGAGAATAGACTGCAGGCGTTTGAGATGTGAGTGTGGGGGAGAATAGAGAAAGTGCGGATGACGGAAAGGGATACGAACAAGGAAATTTTCCACAGGATAAGTGAGGAGAGTACGATTCTGGAGGAGACAAGGAGGCGTCAGAGTAGGTTGTTAGACACTGGTAATGAGAGGCGAAGGGATGGTGAAGGCTGTGATAGGGGAGAAGGAGAATAGGTTTTATGGATGGGTTGAATAGAGGTAGGACACATGCTAAGTAAGATGAAGAAAGAAATCATGTTAGTAGATAAAGGCTTGCGCCCACGAAATCCTAGAGCTTAAATTCCCACTTCCATTTGAACCGGTAGATCGCCCTAATAATAATGTTGCCGGGGAACATGATGCGCAGTCGTGGCCTGCGAGCAAAGTAACCTGATCGTGGAAATCGCTTGGCTCAGAGAATACGCGCCCTCTCCGTGGGGGTTGTTTTCTATCAAAAGACCGAGCTCGACTTCCATCACGTACGGTCCTGGGGGCTTAAAAGGGAGCGCCCTCCCGCCCCCATCTCCTCCTCCACCCATCGTGACATCTGATTTGTCCGCTCCGCATTTCCCCATTTTCTCTCTGCCCTCTGAACTCGACCTTAAGCCACCTGCGGTTCACTCGCTCCCCTCGCCCTCCCTTTCCCCTCTTCTCCCCTTTCCTTGCGCGTCCCCTCTTCCTTTTCCTTCCACTCGTTCATCCCCATCGCCATCTTTATGCTGTCGTTTTATTATTTTCATTTCCTACCGTCTCATTTACGTCGCAGTTTACGTTTCTCTATCTTTTATGGATGAAGCTCTTTTTATGTCATGGCGCACTCGTGTCATGTTTCACCATACTTTGTCCATGTCTGTGAAGATTTTCTCTCCGGTAATCTGAATGTTTTTGTTCATGTGCTGCGCCAGAGGTTGCTTGTTTATTTTATCTTCATGACCGATTTTCAGTATTATTCGCTCCTGACTGTTTTGCGACGTGGAAATTGCATTGAAAATAGAGTTTAATCACTACACATCTCGTTTAAATGGCTCTTGAGTTTAGTATTCTGTGACTTCGTTTTTTTTTGTGGTGTTCGCCCGCTTTCCGGGAAGCGGCCTTTATGATGAGACCTTTGTCTGTTCTTGTAATTTCTTTGATCCTAAAATTCTTCTTTTTTCCTTTTAGTGATATATTTTGTTGGATTTCTAATGTGTGTTTCTCAGTCGGCTCAGTAATTCATGCATATAAACTGGTGTAACCGTTTTGGATGGGGTGGTGAACATAAATATTCGAAATGAAAGATTGTAATTGTTTCTACCAATTCTAATATTTTCCAATGATACCAATCTTTTAAAATGGGTTGTATTCGGGCAATAATCATTGAAACACATTTTTGTTTTATGTATCAACGAATTGAGAAAAAATATATTAATTTTGAAGCCTGCATCCTGTAGTTGCATAGATAATTTGAAGCATAAAACTTTTTTCTCGCAATTTCATAGTTTAGAATTTTTTCAAATTCACCCTTGCTGGTTTTTTTATGATTTGTTTTCCTGATTTGTGGTAGAAATGAGCATACTGTCAACGGGCATAACATTTTATCGGTATCCATTTTCTGATGTAAATATGCATCCGTTTTAAGTATATTAATAAGTTTTTGCACTTTTCAAGGAAAACTTCGATTAAAATTTTTAATTATGCCCAAGTACCCCTCAAGCTATCGTTGATTACTATGCCTCGGAAGTTGGCTTAGCAGAAGTTTGACGTTATCTATGAATGGAAGTTTTCCTTAATGGTAACAGTGGCCTCGGATCGTAACAGTCTTGTTTTTATTTGGGTTGTACTTCATCCTGAGCGAGGAAACTATCTTATAAGAATGCCTATAGATAAACATTTACTAATGGCAATCGAACATGATGGCAAAAATATATCCTGTGCATTACATTTTATTTGATTCATTGCTGTATGCCTACATTAAATCATCTATAATCAGTTCAGCATCGCAGTTTATTTATTTTTATTTATTTACCTTTACTATCCCGAATACAGCACAATGTGCCAATTTACGTCGGGTGGATAACAGTAATAACGGACGAGACCCAAACACCCATGTCCTGGGCAGATAATATTCTACCCAGGCGGGACTCGAACCCGCGACCCTCGAGTTAGCATGCGAGGACTTTACCCCGCCGCCACTGGGGCCCCGTTCTTGAGTGATATCGGTTAATATTCGGATGCTTCAGAAATCCTTTGGTATATACCTTTAAAAGCATGCGGTAAATGTTCCTCTAATAGTAATAGCGATAAGGAAAGAGGTGAATTCACTGCCGAAGGTTAAATGCTCGTTCCTCATATTGTATTTGAACTCATTTATTTTTTCTGAAAGTAATTTTGAAATACGTATTTATTGACTTTTGTGTATGATCGTACCTTTTGCTAGTTACCTTCTGGCTAGTTTAATGCTGATTGGATTTTCCTTGCTTTAATTTTTTCTCTCTTGTGTTTTGAATTTTTTAAAACTAATTATTAATTTGAGATTCCGGCTAGTTTGCTGTAGTTGCTTCCCATTCTCCGTGCTGGTCCGTAAGGCGTGAGTTGAATACTCCCATCTGTGTTAAGTTGAGTGGGATGAACTTCCTTTTACGTATAATCATTGGTCTCGTACTGAAGTTTGATAAATGAAGTCAATATTTAAGTCGTCTACCGAATTAGAGATAGTTACTATTAAAAAATGTATCCTCTTTAACGACAATTTTCATAGATGATTTTGTAAAATAGGACGAAGATTTAGATTTGAAAAATTGCTCAATGTCATGGAAATGTTTGCATACAATCGCCTACGTACTTATTCATATTGTTTATGAAGTAGGTATGCTTTTTCGGTGTACGAGCATTAATGTCCTGTAAGGTAGCTTCTGCGTGTTGATTTTCATTTATTATCTTCACAGTGATTACTTAATAAATGTGGAGACTTTGACGTTGGAACCATTAATTAATGTTTTGATGATTCCATATCCCATGTTGTACTGTTCAAGTATTCGCATTTAAATGTTCAAGATGTCTCCAAAATTGATTTTGTAATTTCTATCCCTGGAAAGCATGCTCTGTTGACTCGAAGCATCTTTATAACTCTATTTTCAGACTAAACTATAGATTAATAAAGACTAATTAAACCACCTGGAAGAAATTCATGTCTCAGATAGTGTGTACAGGGTGTCCAGCACTCTGGAAGACCGGGAAATCTCAGGGAATTTTATTTTCTCTGGAAATATCAGGGAAATCTCAGGGAAATATCGAAATGAAGATGGAATTTTCTGTGGTGTCAATATAGAAAACATCGACGGAAGCCATGTGCCTTTTTCGGCAAGTTTCTAAGTCAAATTTCCCTTGCGTTATCGCATTTTGCATTCCTGTAATCACCGATAGTAGGTACAATGTTTTCTATATATGCACATTGTTTTGTTATTGCTCGTAGTCTGTAAATCAGTGGCGTAAAGAACGTGACTTTATCGGCAAGTTAGGAAATCAAATTTCCCTTGCGTTGTCGCATTTAGCAAAATACGGGAAAAAGTCAATTCCTTCAGTTTTTTAAGCTGTTGATCATTTTATATCAATGCTATTCATAACAAAGCCTGGCTGTAATATAAACTGGTTCCTGAGCATCAGCAGGACTATGTTTAAATCTAAGAAAGGGTTGGGATATGATTATCTCTCAAACTATTTTAAAGTTGTGTGTTTATTTTCCTCCAAAAATGCAAGTTTAAGAATAATCCTTACGTTTAATCACCCAAAAAACATACCAAACATTTTCTTATAATTAACGAGAAAAAAAATCAATATTTCCTCTGGAAAAATAAAAATTATGTCTGGAAAACATGGAAATCTCAGGGAAATTTCAAACCCCCAGCTGCTGGACACCCTGGTGTAGGTTGTCCGAGTTTGGGTACGCGGAATTCATTTCGTTGCGGCTGTTAATGGCTCACTTATTGCCGGAGTCTTCGCTCATGGGAGTGTACCTGATGTGCGAGCATGGTGCGACCGTCGATATTATGGGGAAGGATTTTGTTTATGGCAGCGGCGGTGTGTACATCTCCTCAGCGTCATATTTCCCCCTTTTCGCTGCTCGCTCGCTCCTCCCCTTTGGAAAACGTATTTCATCCCTACCACTCTCACCTCCTTGACCATTCCTCGCTCCTTTCCACTCCCCTCCTCTCCGCCCTAAGATCGCTTCCCTTATCTCCCCCTTATCCCTTTCCTTCTCTTCTGTCGGCCCGGCCCTGCCAAGGGGTTGGTGAGCTTCCTTCACTCGCACGCTCATTTTTTCGCCCGCTCCAAGCGATCCGTTTTCTGTTTTATCTCGTTGTCCTTTCCTTTTCTCTCCTCCGCCTCCCCTTCCACTTTGTCCGCCTCACTTATAAAAGGACCTTTTGAGGTCCCGGAGAATAAAAAAGACGGGGACGTGTGGACGATGGCCGCAGTGACGCAAAACTAATGCACGTGGCGCGCTTTTCTCTTGTTATGTCCGTCGGAGCGGAATGGGGGGTGGGTTGTCTGAGGGAGGGTGGAGTCGGGTGGATGGATGGAAGGGGTGGGAGTGCTTTGCGGGGGCGGACAAAGATGGAGGGAATGAAGTGAGGTGGTTTGGGGGGGTCATCCTTTTTTTTAAGTGAGTTCCGCAGGAGGCTGTTTGCGGAGCTGTGTTTCGTCGGGGAAAAATAAGGCGTTAGAGGGGGTGAAGTTTGCCGCGTGAAAAATGGATATTTTGGAAAAAGGGTGTTGAAATTTGGGGGGAATTTCCAAGCGCGATGGCTTGTTGTGCCCGACTTCCTTCTCTCCTTTTTATTCTCTCTCTCTCTGCTCCCGACTCCTTTTGCGGCAGCATGAGCTCTCTCCCTCTTCCACGGCTCTTTGTTTATCGGCATTCCCCTTTGATGGAGTGGTTGGAGTCTAGGGGTGATACATTCATCCAATTCACCACGCAGCCACTGGGATCCGACGTGAGATCCCATGTGTGATGCGCGTTTCCCGGCACGCTCAATAGGCGGGATCGCCTCTAAACCGTGAGTTTTTCCGCGTTTATAAATATCCATCGGCGAGAAGGAAATGCGTAGCCCTAATGTGATTAAACTGATAAGTTGGGGGAAAATCTCTCTGCTGGCAAAGCCTTGCTTCGGTGAAAAAGGCGGAGGCAGCATCGGTGTTAGTGATATGGCCAAAGCGTGTTGATTGGACGTTTATCTTCCCGTGGTATTACCTATTTCCTTCGTAACTGACTCGGGGGCAATTAACGGAAATATGGCGGACAATTCGAAATGAGCTATTTTATGCTTTAATTAACATTTTTGACAGCGTTCCCCGCAAGGGAACGGCCTGATGGGCAAGTATGTATACCTTAATATTACCGGAGAATGTGAACAATTTTTATCGAGTAGTTTCAGGCAAAATATTCATTGGAATGTTTTAATGAGCATGATAATCGTTTATGTTTGTAATTGGGAGGCTTTGCATTTTTCAATTATTTATTTACTTAAAAGGTAAATTAATTACGAATGATTTTCATTATTGAAGTTCATACTCGTGTATAAAAAGTTACATGTGGGGGTATTTATTTCTCCTAGGCATTTCAGACGAGTTAATTCGTTTATTTTTCGTTAAATGTATTGACATTCGTGGAAGATATATATCCAAAGTATAATCAAATTTGATTCCATTTGTGCATATCTAGTTACAGGGAATTATATGCTGCTCGTGATTTTATGATTTCCCGAGTATTTCCCGTCTGAGTATCCCAATTCACGTTAGAGCTCACTTTACCCGCGGCTGTTTCCAAAAATAACAGCGTAGGGAGAGCGTAAAATATCCAGAAATTAATGGATCAGATCTCCGAGTCGATGGTGGAGTGGGGAATTTATTGATCAATTTTATTTGCGTGCACCTTCAATTTACCGGAGTTTGTATTTTGAATAGCTTGCGTTAGATTCAGCGGCATCAATTTATGCACGTTAAATCCAAAAACGAGTGGACAACGTACGCGCCTGCTTTGCATTTGAGGCTTAACGTAATCTAGTGTGATATGGGTTAATACGTAATTCTTGGCTGGATTTTGTGGAACGCTGTGGTCATTTTTACATTGTTGATCATCGTTGTCTTTTATCGTTTAGATTGTTTGTGAAGCTTATATTCTGTCTCTTGTATTTTACTGTCTATGTAATTATTGAGAGTACGCGTCCGAGACAAATATTTACCCCATAATTATCGTTTCATCTTTATGAACCAGTCTAACCGAATAGAAGGAGTAACGCATTAACAGCGGTGGTGGTGTCCTCTGAGTAGCAAAACCGTCAGCAATGACTACTTAGTTCTCAGTAAAATATGTTTTGACTTTTGTTACATTATCCCCGAGGTCTGTTTAACCTGCCCTGTCTTTAAATCCATGCTCTGATCAATTTGGTGCAATGTCCCTTGTGTCATGTTTAAACTGTCTTTAATGTTCTGCAAATATCCAGTGGGACTTGACGTTTGAGTGAGTGAAAATATTCAATTCCTGAACAGAGCCCCACAAACTGCGAATTTGTAAGGTTTGCAGTCATCGTTCTGGTTTGTTTTGCTGTGGGAAAGAATCTTTGTGAACCCCCGTATCTTTTCTGGCTCACTTCCAAAAGAAGAGAAGGGCCTATCCTATGTGCTTCGCAAAAAGTGGTGAAGTCATTCCTGCTGGAACTTTCTTTTTTATTCCCTCCGCTAAAGGCATTATGATTAGAGTATCATTGTGGCAGAAGCTGCAGATTCGTGTAATGGGAGGAGATTCATCCAGCCATCAACCTCGTTGCTGTGCGAGCTAGAATCACTCCCACGAGTATCTCTTTGTCTCCTCTCCGAGGTCAGTTTCCCGTGTCGTGGAGCGGGTCAACCGGAAACGCGCACGGGCCAATCGTGACTCAAGCGATCCGCCCCGGCGGAAAATCAAATCTGAGCACGGCTCACGGATGCCCCCTCCCCCACTATTCCCCTCGGCCCCCTCGACCCTTTTTTGCGAGGCTCACTCGGGGGAAATCAAAGGGTGGCTATTCCTCAGTTCCGCGTTTCGAATCCCCGGCGACTTTTCCACTGCGTTTGTTGTATTGGTCGACCTCGCTTCTTTTCTCTCCTCATTCACGCCTGCGTGTCACTCAAGGTAGTTTGACAGAGATTTTTACGTAGTCATAATTGAGACAATATTATGTTATTCGAAAATTTCAAAAGATCTTTCTAGCATGAATTAAATATCTTTATATTAATGGCGCAAAAATACTTTTTCATATTAATGGAATGCCCAGTAATTAACTAAACATTAGTCGTCAATTTGTCTCATTTTTCACGCCGTACGGGAAAAAGCCTTCCCATCTGAAGGTTTTGTTTTGCGATTCTGTGAAAGTTACTGCGGCGAGTAATTGACCTATTTTTAAAAATAGCTGAGAAAACATATAAGGCGTACGTTGTTAAATGTCTGATGAGATATAGGCATTAGAGATGCGTCATTTTTTCAATGAAGTGTCTCTGGAGTGCATACCCGAACCATTTCCCTTGTAAAATGGCTGGTATTTGCAGGTTCATATCTAGAAAAAAAGTGCCGTTTGTGGCAGATATTTTGGCATCTTTGGAAATGAGAGATTGTTTTCTTTAAAATGAGGCCGAATTCATAGAATTCTAGGCGAAATGATATCTCGCGCAAACTAGCTTAATCCATACAAGACCATCCCACGCGCCAGCTCAAAAGACGCCCCTAAATCACCCTCGTCGACGCCATCGCTAATTTTTTTTATGCTTCCTTCGTCCGTTCTCTTCCCTCCATCCGCTCTCTGGTTTCACGGCGAGGATCGCCCCCGGAGTCATGCCTCTTGAATTCCTTTCGCTCGGGGGATTTTTCATCCTGGCTCTTTTCTTTCGGATTTATGTTTGTTCGTTGCTCCCGGCAGTCTGTCGGCCCGGCCGCAGCCCTTCACCCACTCCGCGGGCAGTCCAGCTCCTCCTCCGACGACCGGTGGAGATTTACTCTGTAAGTTTTCATTGGAAGACAAAAATACGGTGCGTGTGCAGTTGAAAGGTTTTTGGGGTGAGGGGTTTTGCGGCCGGGATCCGTTGGAACGCGAGGCTCGGGCTCGCAGTATCAAAGCCAGCTCCACTAGTAGCTCCGATCTCGCTCGTTCTCAGCGGCCTTATGTGCTCTTTTTTCCGAATCTTTTAATCTGCCTTTATTTCATCCCGTGCAAATTAAGTCTCAGTGGCGTTGGAATTAAATCCTAAAGTTACGCTGTTTTCAGGCCTTGAATGTATCTCTCACGATTGTGGTTTGGGAAAAGCTGGGAACACCGGGGATTGTAATAGTTGAAACAGAGTTGGCGGAAAATAATAACGTGATATTTTGGAAAATGGAATGAGATATCAAGGTTAGCCTCCTTCCACAAGTTCCCGATTAGAACGATTGTTTTTTCAGTTCGATCTCTCGCGTCTATAGCTGAACATTCATTAGGTGTCTGCGCCATATTTAAACCCATTATTTTTTTCCATTTCGCTCTTACCGTTTTGTTGTGTCATTGACGAGAAATCGAGTGGAAGAGAGGACTGTTTGCTCTCAACCTCGCCCAATAAAGACTTGTTACTATTATTATTATTATAGCCCGAAGCAAAATGAATAAGAGATTATTTGTTTACGCTGGCCATTGAATATTGTTTCTAAAATTTCGCGACCATTTGTTAAGTTTGCCGCCAGGTATCGGAATTACGAGCGAACGCTGGAATGAGATGAAAATATTGGCCTCGAAGTCTCATGGGAATAATAGAAATAAGAGTTGAGCACTTGAGTTTATGAGGACTCGTGGATGGGAGTATAATTTATTATTCCCGTATTGTATTAATTTTATATACTATCAGTTATACAAAGGTTTAGTAAGGAAAACCTAGGCATCTCTCCATGTTTGCTCCAATTGTCAGCTGTCTGTTCAACTTGTGTTAATGTTTTTTGTCTTGATCATTAATTATTTGCCCAAGATTATATTGATTATATTTTTAATTTAACAATTTTTTTACGAAAAATGTAATCATTTTGTCCGAATATTACATGGATTTTTTTCATTTATTCCAACCGGATAATTCACGGAAAGTTTAACATTAGTGTGTTATTAGGAAAGGTCTTTCATTTTTCGCCTACATTCGAAACTACGACCTAAGATAAATTTCTGTGAAATTCTTTTGCAGTGATCTTTCCAGCACGTTTACCCGAATGTGTCTTTTTGACTCTAGGAAGTAATTCTACCTGAATTTTGGCTAAGATTGTTATATTGTTTTCTCCCCGAAGTATTCATTGTATCCCAAGCTCTATGGCTACTAATTAAGGGCAGACTTTTCGCGTATTCAATTTTTTTGTCGTGTGTAGTTCTTAATTCCGAGAAGGAAACGTTTTCCGCGAGGAAATAAATTGGAAAAGCGCATACCATTCTCGGCATTTCCTGCAAAACCTTCTTCTCTGAAGGGTGAAATGAGAACTTAATTAACCGCTCGAAAGACTCGGGGAGCGATCCAATGAATTAGCACTCTCCTTCCATCCGCCCACACCTCTCCCCCGCCATGCTAATAAAACCTTTTGTGCGGCCTCAATGGACGGGAGAGTCGGACTGGATCTCTGCGCTACGGACAAATATTTCAGAAATTGCTCGAATAGAATTCGCAACCTTTTGTCGGGAGGGAAAAACCGTCGGGGCTCCATTCCCCCCCACATCTCTCGCCCGCTGTCGTTATTTATATTCGTTTCGTCGTCGGACGTGGAGTTGTGAAGGCGTGCTTGTCTCCCGCAGCGGAGCGCCCGTCTGTCGCCCGCTTCTCTCGGCTCCCTCTCCCGTTGCGGTCCATCCAGAAGTTCTCCACAGTTTCCCTCTCTGCCTGCCCGCTCTTCTCCCGGCATTCTCCACCTTTCTCTCTGCCTTTCGAGCGATTCCCAACTCAGCGCGTTCAGCCCCTCGAGCGAGCCCACGCACTCCCCCCCCCCCCTTGCTGCCACCCCTGAGCTCTTTTTCCTTCGCTCCCCATGTTCACTCGTTCCCTTCCTTCGTTCTTTCCCCCTATTTATCACGGTCCTCCTGCATCACCCTTCTCTTTCTCCCCCTCCCTCTTCAGTCTTTTCTCTGGCCTTCCCCTGGGGCTGAAAAAATTTTCCAGCCTCTTCCTGTATTCCTGCCCCACTCAATCTCTACCACCCTGCCCACCTTTCTCTTGTATTCCTAGAATCACTCCTTCCTTGGTGATCCCTTTTCTGTCCTCGAACATGCCGCCAAATTAGGGAAAAGTGCTCCGGAGCGCCGTGTGTTTTTTCTTTCATCTTTATCTCAGTGTTTTCATGCTATTAAGGTCAGTGGATGCAATATGCGCATTTCATTTGTAAATTTTTAACTGACTAACTTATCAAAGACTGTTAAATGGTTGTTTACACCGTATTATTGTGAAAAGTATCACCTTTTCAGATGTCTCTTAAAGGAAGGAATCCACGTGAAGGATTTTGTCATTTACATTTAAAAATTTACCGTTTTCATTTTGAATTCTTCTGCCTCTGCGTGACGCTAAATACACTGCTCACCCTTTCAATGAATGGTAGTACAAATACCTATCTTATCATTAACTTCATTTCTACGTGACTCCTTTGCGTACTCAACTCGCCGTTTGTTCGTGTCGCTTTGCCTCTCTTGTTGGCAGTCGCGCGGCGTACATGTCGAGGGAACTTGTTTGTGATTACCAATTTCATACGTGGAGTTTGGGAAACTAGTTTCCTGCGTTTAAGCACGAGAGCGCTTCTACTCATTCTTTTAGTTACTGTCGAAATGTCAGGAAAGCCGCCCCTATTTGTTCGTAGATGGTGGCTTCTGCAGACTACTAGTGCTGGGTTCAATCTTTTCAAACACGTGGACAACTTGAAAATTATGTTCATAAAGTTATATCGAGACGCTGTAAATTTTTGTAATGTTTTCTTAAGCCGTGATGATTAATCAATTCTTGACCGTGAAGGTGATTTAGTTCAAATCCAAAGATAATTTAAAAATTTGTCTTCAAGGCAATTTAACTATTTATAATTTTTCAACGAAATATCTCTCTGTGTAAATAGATTACCACCGATTCTCCTACATTCCAAAAAGAGTAGGTTCGAATCCATCCTTGGCTGTGACAGCCCAGGGCGTTTGAGGACTTAACGCTGAGGTTTATTTTCTTTTTTGACTTATTCTGGATGAAAATTGACTCATCCTTTATCATTGATTCCTTCGTTCAGCTGTCATTTAAAGTTGCTCCATTAGTCACCTGGGACGGTTAATGCTCGTATTTGGGTGTTCTTTAACAATTTCCCTCGAAATTCCATAGTATAGACGTCATAGGCATACCACGTTGTTGTATGCCTAATGTCAGCATAAGAGAAAAGCCAAGGTAACTTCACGCTTTGGTGGTGTGCTTTTGGGTAAGTATGACGGTTTCTCATATCTTCTTATCGTCTATGGATATCATTAGGATTCTTTTAATTTCTCAATTGAAGAAAAAAGGCTTGTCTGACGAAAGCCTAGTGTTGGAGGCTTACTGACCGTCTTGAGAAGGAGAAGAAACTAGGATTGATGAAACGAATAGAATGTTCTCGGATACAAATGATGAAAGAGATATCACTACTCTCTTGTTGGGCCTCGTTCTCAAATATTCCGTGAGCATTTGGAGCCCTTCACGTGAAAGATTTTTTCCGCGAAATAAACTTACTTTACGCTTACGTAAAAATTACTCCGTGCGAGCCAGCAGAGAGCGTAACACAACCAATAGGACTAGGTTAGAAGCTTCTACAGATCAAAGGTTTGGATTTATTGAAAATCTCCGATCAATGAATTTCATAATGATTCGAAGGATATTATTGTAACTCCGCGCTACGTCTCCAGAACTGATAGAAGTGACAAAATGACAGAGATACTCCGCTGAACTGACAGTTTCTAAATTGACTTTTATCCACTCAACATCGCTGAGTATAACTAGCAGAGAGCTAAAAGCTGAGACACCTCATTAGATTAAATTCACTTTCGTCATCTCTTCCCTCCTATTCTATTTGCCTATTCCCTCCTCTTTTCATGGTCTGCTTGATAAGTCCTACCAGTCTCCCGTGCGCCTGCTCACTAAGTAGCATAGATGTAAATGTCTTCTTAAGTCCTCACTAAAATAGAATAATATTGTCGGTAGCTGGAGTGTCTTCTATAATTCTTTAGGACCCAATCTTTTCGCTTTCATTTCTTGACCTCATCGACTCATTTCTTTATAGCTCCTTTTTGTGGACCTAGGTGATGATCCAGTCTCTCTTTTGGCTGCTTTAACGCCCGTACTCTCCTCGTTAATGGAGAGAATGGAGCACACACTAATAATCTGACAGCTACTTCCGGGTACCCTTCACGCTTTATGTCTTCAAGTAATGACAGTTCCGTGGCACTGGGGCATTAGTCGTAGCTTACACAGTTGAGTCCTGATGTTGCAGTCGTTAATCCGAAATATTTTCTAACCCAACTACACATTATATACATTAAGTTCATCATATTGGCTTTTCTCCCTCAAATATTTTTTTATGTAGCATTTTGTCGATCGAATTACTGTTTTGTTATTCTAATCATGGTATACCAAAAGCTTCGGGTTGCTGAGGATTGGATGATGATTACAATGGCCACTACGAAAGACAGATTCTATTTCAAGAGAGACTGGATCATCACCTAGGTCCACAAAAAGGAGCTATCATGAAATGAGTCGTTGAGGTCAAGAAATGAAATTAAACATTAGGATGCTTGATATGGTGGAGGTAACTCTCTAGCTCCGTTGGATATTATTTTTTGCTATCATTTGTACTGTTTCTCAATGTAGAGGTCTGTCTTGATTGGTTCAAAGAACAAACCTTGTGTGAGGCTTTTGGAATAGTCCTTTCATTTGAATGGCAATCTTTAAGCCTCCATTTCTATCTTGTGTTATGGACTGACTATTTTTTAATTTGCCTTTTGAAGTATGGAATTTTATTTTAATGATATTAACTATGATGTTCGTTGTTGTGCTCTTTATCTTTAGCCAATGCCCTCTTTTTAGCGTATAAATGTGATTGAGGGATAAACGAAACTACTTGTCTTGGAAATCGCTTTTATCTCTTTTGATGCACGATATTTCAAATACAAGTACGTAATTTCCGATCATCTCCTGTACTTGAACAATTTCAAAATTGAGAAGGGAGTAGTGCTTTCGAGGGAGGTTGCAAGCTACGGTTGAGGTTTGTATGTCTTCTACGTTGCTGCTCAAAATCACAGCCTCACTAACAAAGGTATTTGTTCTGATTTTCTGTGACTTTCTCGCCTTTATTGCTTATAACCGAATACATATTGTTTAATCGTATTTACGCGTACATATTGCTTGGGGCTAGATTTTTCCAAAACGTTGAATTGTAATATGCATTATTTTCCGCGTATCGTGAGCGCTTTTTGAGCCTTGATTATTGGGGCGTTTTTGTTAACTATGATTGCAAAGAGGACATTGTTTCTCCATTCGGTTGGTGTAGTTTTCGTGGTATGCAGAGCTGATTCAAATTCAAATATCTTCATTTTATGCCCAGTTGATTCGTCATATGCTTTTCTCTGCGCGTAAACGGAAAACTTGAAGCCAAAAATATAAATTTATGAGGATAGTATATGAATATTGTCTTATTTGCCGTGAGGTATGCACGGTTGGCATGTGTTAAAAAAGTTTACTTATATGTTAATTTAGTATATGCCAATGTTTCCTTGTCCGCGTGTTATATCGCTGCGGAAAGTAATTGCTTGTTGGTATGTACGTTAATTGCAGCTGTAACTTTATTTTAATATGAGAACAGTCTCTCCATGAATGCATGATTAATGTGCTGCTAATCATTCAATGGATAATGGTGAAATCATTGAAGTTTATAGTGTGAAACAACTAAGATTACGATTATGGCCCAAATTCCCGCTTCATTTCCATTGCTGAATCGGAGTTCCTACGCAGGAATCTTGGAATTCCCGCGCGGTAGTTCCATCCCTGGAGGTGAATGGATCTCAGGAAATTCGGTTAATGCCCAGATTCCGAGAATTCCGTTGGCGCAGTAACAAGATTCTTCATTCAGATAACCTATTCCGAATTCACATCAACTGCGCTCGTTATTGCAGGTTTGGCCTGAAGGCTCTATTCTCTTGGCTGAAGTAAATACTATTTACATGCGATGTTTGTTAACTTTTGCGCATCGATGAGTGCTTTTTGGAAATTATTTCTTTCATATGCTAATTGAGGCCAAATATGATTGAGTAATTTTGCTTTGCTAAAGTTTCATTTTGAGTATGGCAGTTATTTATCTGTAACAATCTGCATCCCCACTTAACACTATAGATTTTGCTTTCTTAGTCGTTAAAACACGCAACTTGGAGCCATTAAGCATGTGCAGCCTCTTAGGTATTAGTGCAATGCGGTGAGTACGCAGTAATACCATCGCAAAGTCTGTCGCTTTATTCCCTGGGCTGTTATATGTGATCGATCCATCACTGTTAGTGGTATATCTTTTGCCTTGTCCTTGATTTTCCTCATTCCTTGCTGACCATTAATTACCGTTGCTAAGACTTCTGTTCCTTTTAGGTAGAGGCTTGCCAGGGTCACTTGATGGAATACGTTTGTGATTGTCACTGTATTCGTAATGGATGCATGCCTACATCGCCTTTTCTCATCTTGTATGCCAAAGAAAGGGGATTCCGCCCGGAGTGTTGGGTAACCACTTACGACCATCGAAGGAGAAAAGAATCAGTAAATTAAATTATTAAAAGTCACATTTCAAAGTCTCCTTTCGTGTGTTGCTACCTTATAGTTTGTTATATTCCATTTTTATATTTCCATTTATATATTTCCATTTATACTTTTCCAAAGATTATTTATCGCATGCCTCAAGGTGAGGGAGTTTTCTTTCGAGGCCATGTTCCGGGCGTCCTAAATCATTCCTTTCTCGAGTGCTACTTTTGATTCTCTCTTCTCTTCCTCTCTCTGCCATTCCTTCGTCGCCTTCTCGCCCTTTTTTATTCTCTCTAGTCGTCCTTCTCGCCCGTATTTCGCTCTTTCTCTGCCCCTACACACTCCCTGGCGTCCGTTCTGACCTCCTCGTTGTCCATTCCCTGCTCTCCACTTCCTTCCGCTCTTTCCAGAGTCGCAGACCTTTTCTACAGATTTCATTCTGTCCTGTTTACGCCGGTTCTTAACCTACCACAAACTTTATTTCCTACTCTTTGAATATATTTTGGAATCAGTCTCGTCTCGATTAGTTCAAAAGGATGATAATACTGCGGGCTGATGCGTTTAACAATCTTATGTGTTGTTTTAATATTTAGAAAGCCCTTCGAATAAAATTGCTGGTCTTTTTAAATGAAAAACATTGTTTTCCGAGCTTTTGTTGTGGCCTCATCCTTCCAAACTCTGCGCCTGCTTTAGTTTTATACACACTATTCTGTATTTATTTTGTCCGTTTTTCCTTCATTTACATATTCTGCCGTATATATGTCTGCCGGTTCTCGTTCTTTTCCCTCCTTTAACTAGTATTAGATTACCAGATTCTGTGTGATACATAATTTTACGAAACCGTTGGCGATTGTTGTACGACCTCGAACCAAAATCGATGAAAATAACGCAATTTGAGTGTTTTCGTGAGGTGAGTTCTCCCCCCTTAAATATAACTAGTGATTTGAGCTGAAAGAGGTTGAAAAAAATGAAAAGATTAACCTCTCGAGGTACTCCTCTCGGAAGATAATATTGGTGTCTAATATCAATAACTTTTCTTTGATTTTCCCATGTTTAGTTAACATAAAATGTTATGTCGGATTAAAAAAATATGTGATGGCTATTCCCAGGTGATAAAACCTGAGGATTCGCCCTATGAGTTATTGGGCGAAACTCTGTTGTAGCTTGTTACTCAAACTTTTCACTTCCGGCCCACATCCGTAAAGAGTGCTTCCGTTTTTTGGCAAAGATTATTTTATTAATTTATTCTCATTACTTGTAGTTTGAAATTGAAGGGTACATGTGGGAGTGGGACAGATTAATACATATTTAATTTTGAATCGAATGAAAATTAACAAATGTGTATTTAAATGTATAGGCAAATTATAGTAGCTGCTGTTTGTTTTCACACCCCCACAAAAGGCTGGCAGACCTACCTATGGGCGACGTTCGGGTCATTTGGAATCACGCTCTTTGAGCGGAGAGTGAAATGATCTTTTAACCCTCTATCACGCTTAGTGACTTAGAGATAACATATAGAAGAGTATTTTTGTCTCTGATTAGGTTTCTTTACGTTTATATGCCTTTGTGACATCAATTGTACAGCTTTGCAACGAAAATATCTCATTCGTAACTTTTATTTCCTGATTCTCCCACGAGTGGGGTAACGTGTGAAACGACTGCTCGTGTGGTGGTCGAAAAAATCGGTGTATAGAGGGTTTACTTGGCATTAGCGTCAGTCTAACGCACGCAAGACAACTCCGTCTTTGATGAGTGATTTTATTCTAAGCTTCGACCCATTTGCTTTCCTTGTATATTCTGTCACATCCTGCAAGCTTCTTCCTCTTCTTGAATCACAGTTGAATGGTTTCCTGCGTGGTCAGTCAGTGCCTGCGACTACTGCGGGTAATTTTGGAAAACAACAGCGTTCGTGCGTTGTTCACTCCTCTTGCCTCCCTTTCCTCGAAATCCCGGAATAGTAGAATTAGATCGCGTGCAGCGAAGAGGAGCTAGGTTTGTGAAACGATGCTACGATAAGTTTGCTAGTGTGTCTGGATTGTTAGAAGAATTGGGATGGGAATCATTATCACAGCGTAGATTAAATTATAGGCTTAACTTCCCAACTAAATTTCAGGAAAAACATATCTCTGACGACGTGAAAAGCATACTATTAACCCCCTTCGTACTACGGCAGATTAGATCGCGCCAATAAAATTAGAGAGCTAGATTGTAGAACCGATAGGTATAAAATGTCATTTTTTCCGCGTACCATTCGGGACCATAACAGCTGTGATCGTCGTCATGAATAGCGTAAATAGTAACATTAGCTACATTGTAGATCTCTTTCTTTATATATTTTACGTTCTTATTTATGCATGATGTAAATATTGATGCTCTTATTTATGCATGAGATTTTGAATCTGTAGTAGTAGTCCTTGTACCCCTTGCATGTTGGAACGATTGACGATAGAATGTTTCTTGGTTATAGTAGATTTTAATGGGCGCGTTGCATGTGTGGTACGCTGGTTCCAATGTAGTTTCGGTGTTCTGCCGTATTATTGATGCATGCGTGGTGTGGAAGCACCCCTTTCCACACACCCTTTGGGTGGCTTGCAGGGTATGACGTAGATGTAGATGAATCCCATTCCGGTCTCGTTGCGCTCTATCCTCCTCTCTTTCGTGTCTCCCAGCGCCCTCTACCGCTCGGCTGCTGCCCTCGCATTCCCCCCTTGTTTCCTCCTCCTCGCCACACGGGAACTTCCAACCGGGACATTCCGAGGCCCGCCCGCGCACCGCCTCCCACCTGGCGCACGCCCCTCCTACCCCCCTCTCAACCATCCGGACCCTTGCTGGCCGTCATCATTTCCCTCCGACCCCGTCTTTTCATTTCTCCGGCAACTCACCCATTCTCAACCAGCCCGTCGTCTCTCCCCCCTTTCGCCATGCTCCGTCAACCTCTCTTCTCTCTTTGGCTTCTTTCGTACCATTCCCATTTTCTTTCTCCCTCTTTCGGTCTTGCCCTCTTCCCCATTTTACGAGATGTTCTTTCGTCCCCCGCCCCCGTCCTCCCTCGAATGGAGCGCTGTAGCTCTGGGTCTCTCCTTTCCCGTCTTCACTCCGTTCATCGCCTCAGTCCTCCCGCTTGCTTCCCCTTCCCCTCGCCCGATGTGGCCGGACGTCGATGAGTGAGAGTGAGAGGACGCTCGGTGGCCAAGGACCCGAGCCCTCACTTCTGTTTTTGGGAATCAGTGTGCGAACTGGGATTTGAGTGTTATTCCCTGCGTCGCGACTGAGATGCGTTACTGGTAACTCCGCCTTACAGTGTGAACAGAAAGTTGACAACTGAGAGTGATCCGTGTTTATTGAAATAGATCAATATATCGATCGATGATCCCAGGCGTGTGCGGAAATCGCTTAAGAAAGTTAGGTTATACTGCAAGATGTTGCAATTTGTTTGTTGGTAAAATTATACAAATTCAATCTCAGGTATAATCTACTTGCTTTTCCCAAGCCACGATTGACCAAAAAAGAAGCAATGGCTACCATACTTATTTACTCTTTTTTTAGTTTATTTTAATAATATATTTACATTTTATTTTTGCAATACATCAATTTTACTATGCGTTTGCGGATAATTTTTGGAGTAATTGAATATAATAACGCTAAAATTCAAAATTCTTAAATATTTACAATAGATTCTCAATATAATAACAGGTATAGTCCTGCCAAGCCTGTGGCTTGTCAGCTGGTGCTGTTTTTAATTAATAAATAAATTCACGACATTGATCAGTCTGAAAAAATTTAAAAATTTTTAAAAACCTAAAATGTAATAAAACACATAAATATACACGAGGACGCAATTAAAACATTAAATCAAATAGCATAAGTACAAAAGTTTTTTTTTGATTAATCAAAAGTATACAAATGTAAACAGAAGTACTCTGATGTGATATTTACCGAAATCTTATTTCACTTTTCAAATCTTTAAAAATGTAAATGCGTGTGACATAGGGAGTTTTTTCCTCTCCATTAGCCTTTATTTAATGATAACTTGCGTACATTTAACGCTTTAGGTTTATAGCTCATATGGTGCGAATTTGAAATAAGTGCGATATGAACTTAGTCGTCTGAACTGATGCACTACTACTATTTAAGTCAAAAATTTACTTGTTTGTTTTTTTTAAATGATAAACAACCTCTAGCTGAATCAACGCATGTCGGATGTGATATTGGTTGCAATAGGCTTTGCCGCACAACGGGAAAGTTTTTGGTTAGCATAGTTGAAACACCCGCGTAATCAAAGGCATTTATGGTTTGTGTGCGTTTGCTCGTGGATTTGCAAATGTTGCATCGTGAATTGATCAGAGTAATCCACCAGCTAATTAAAAAGCGGTGATTACGTGGCGTACCTTGAAGAATGAATGTTGAACAAAATATTTTACTGCTAATGGCTTTCGAATGGCAATTTACCTCTTGCTCGGTGTCGACGGAGCATCATGCTTCACCGTGGACTTAGCTCGGACTAATCCCTTGTTCTTTCATTGTAACCGTTCCTAGATTTTCCAGCCAGCTCAATGCAGTGCGGCCAAGTGCGCGGATAATTTGAAACCCGAGCAAAGTGCGCATGGTAAACATATCTCGGAAGTAGTTTTCTTGCGGAAGCACAGAAGATTCATTTTTCCGGACCTAACACGAGGAAGTTTGAAGTTTTGGGGAGCTTTCCACTCCCAATCCGGTTTTTCCTGAGAAGTTAGTTTTAGTTTTTGTGGTTTCGCATGAATTTTTATGGTTTTTAGGTTGGGGAAATATGCGAGGCTTGCCGAACACGAAAATGGCTGGTGTCATTAATTCAAAAACTTGTTTAGGGGATGAAGGATGAGCTCTGAAATTAAGACAAACGCCCTTTACTTATTTTCGATTAAGAATGTTTCAAAAGCAATTTAAAAGTTCTCGTAACTTGGCATGCGACTTCGGAAAAGTACTTCAACTGAGCCGGCATTTTTTCGTTTGCTATCTTTCTATCTAATGTTTTAATTCATGTCTATTCGTTAACTCTGTGCGTTAAAACCAACTATTGGGCTAAATTTAATTATCATCAATATTAATTTAGAAATTAAATCATTTTAACATTAAATGTGGCTTTAGGTTTTTCCTTTCTTTTCAAATGAAACACTTTCCGCCGTCGTTTTCACAGTAACTTTAGTCTTGATAAGAATGTTTTTCCGATCACCAATGGCCTATGGTTTGCATACTCTCATTGGAGTACTGGTGTAATGATCTTGCGGTGAGTGATTTTTGCGTTTATATGCCAAAAATTTCAATCTTTGTCCCTTTGTTTTTATTTAAACGCTTTTTTGTCTAGATTATTCCTAAATAGATGTTGAAGTTCTTAATCCAATATTGGCGTGGACCCGTCGGGAGTATCGTAGAAGCGGATGAGCCACGTAAGTACAAGCCTACAGGACCCAACCCTCAGCTCAATTCCATATTTATTTCAATGCCATGTCTTTGCTTTCTCATTCATGCTGGCGTAGGCTCATTCTCCAGTCCCTTTAGCGTGCCAGGCTTGTTTACGGAGAATATCGTCCAACTCTTTCGTTCGCTGCGAAATTCTCCTCTGCGTCCAAATTGCATCCTTTAGTTCTTCTTATGTACACGGTGTCTTTCACTCGAACCCTCATGAATTACGTTGTTTTAATTCGAAGTTTGCGTTTGTGTATTCGCATAATTGATTCCCTTTGCGGGATGAGCTGAATGTTCTGTTGTGCGACTCTCTGTAGTCCTATAAATTCTAACCATGATAATCAACTTTCACTTTTGGCGGGAGCGTAGTTTTCCTGAAATTCAGTTGCTCTGTTTCCATATCCTATTCTTCTAGGTTTCTTTATTGTTGATTGTTTTCATTATTGTGTAAGTATCGGCCAGTTGCTACGTTACGTTCTATTCCATGTTTTTTCTCATTTAGGTCAATCGGCTATTTAATGGCCCTTGGATGGCCAGTACGAAAGTTGTATGCTATTAAAAACGGTGTGAAATAATGATAAGAAGTAGAAAACATCCTGCTCCAAGTTAATGGTTTTAGCCCCCCAAACACGTGAACAACTTCATCGTTGCTGCATTTTATTCGATCTTATTTCTAAACCATCCCTTTTAAAAGATAAGGCCATTAACTCCTAGAAATTTACTATGATACGACTATGGTGGCGAAAAGGTAGCCCATAGTTATGAACCACTACGGTAGAAATGAGAAAATTATGTAATCCGTTACGTAAAATCAGAACATTGTGGTTAGAAATAAATAAACCTTAGTCTTCCAGTTGCTAGAAAAGCCGTTATTTGCCGAATTCATTCCTGTTGTCTGCTTATTTAACATATAAAATGTGAAAGAATTAAACGTTTCTTAGAAACCCTTCTCCAAAGGCTTGTAGTAATTGCCCTTAATATGAAAACAGCAACATTTTTTATTACGCTTGAGCAAGTGCAAGATATAACCGTTACATTATTTTTAACTCATTCAAAACCATGGAAGCTTTTTAGGGCATCCCCTCTGGCTATTAGATTAAAATAAACTCTTCCCATTAAATTCCTCTCCACGAATGCTGGGCACTTAATCTGCTATTTTTATACAAAGTAAATGTCCTCTCCTTGCTCGTAAAACATTTTCATGTACCATATAAAGGCTCCTCTTTACAGTACTTACCGTTGCTTAGTCTTTGGATCGGCCGTCGTGACTTTCCCTGTGAGAGCTGACCCTCACGGTGTTTCAACTTTTATGTGAGCCCCTTAATAACGGCCGAGGCTGGCTCGATTCGTTTTGCGTAGCTTATTGCCCATCGTTTGGGCCATCACGTCGTCGAGCCTGGAAGTCACCGAAAACTCCCTCATTTTCTCAAATTGTCGGGAATTTCGTTGAGGTGTTAACCTTTCGGCTGCCCCCGTTCCAAATTTGAAGCGAGGGAGAGTAATGGAAAAGACATCACCCGTCCGAATCCTTCCTTCAAATAACAAGCCGGACTACAATGTTTTTTAAGGAGTCGTTCCGACCCTTTTCCTTCGTCCTCAATTTTAACCCTGACCGTGATAAAATGTTATTTCCCTCCCGTTTCCTCCTCCGTCCTTCCCCTCCATTTCCCTTCGTGGGTCGCATTACGCCGCCACGCACAAGAACACTTGGTCCCGCCTCCACCTCTCCTCCACCGGCATCTCGTATTCCTCTCCCAAGTCCCCTCGTTATCTCCTCCCCTCGTCTTTCCCTCGCCTTGTCCCACCTCCTCTTCCGTCCATGGCTCTTTCCCCTAGCTCATCTCCCTGACGGCCATGTAAAGGGGAGTGGATACTTTTCGGAAATGCAAATGGAAATTCGCCCAAAATGGAAAAGGATTGTGCTAAGGAGTTGGGGAGATGGTAGGGGCGAGGCAGTTCGGGCGAACTGCGGGGTTCTGGCGGAAAAACGACGGTGCCTGCACGGTTGCCCGCCGAGGAAGGTGTATGAAAGCCTCCTCAGTGAGCACGGTGACAAAAAGTCCTTTGAATTCCACATTTTCGGGAAATGACTTCATTTAAATGTGAAATATCATCGCATGGCACGTGCCTTAGTTACGTTTCGTGCTACACTCCATTACTGCTCCGTTGAAAATGGTATCTTTTCTTGCTAAGTTTGAGATTTTTTTAGCTGCAGAGTTACAATTTAATTTGTCAATCCAACTTGGAAAATTTCTACGTAAAAATAAATTCATCTAATGTATACTCTGTAAGTTGTCCTGAGCCACAGACTCGTCGTCTTGTGTAAAGGAGAAAACAGACATTCGAAGAGTTAAATTTTCATCATTCTTTTATATAATTCAATAAATTACAATACAGGGATATATATTTTCGTATTGCATGAAGGTATACTGGAAAAATACGACCGTTTTCATATTATATCATTGATTTCCTAACAATTATTCTTTACGGTTTCTTTTTAATTCAGAAATAGTTTGTTTGTGAGGCATGTTGACATTTGCAATGTTTTTCTTGTCCAATTTTTTCCCTATTTCAATAGTTATAACTATCAAATTAAGCATTTGATCCATTGATCCATCCTTTCAGCACTGAATGGCGAAAACAAGTTTTGTTTATCTGCTAGCATGCGGCCGGGACGAGGAAAACCCCAGCGGTCTGAAAGCGCCTTTTCCATTGCAGTATCCACCCCTCCTTTCAAGAATTCTTCCTCAACACCCTCTCCTCACCCTGTGCCCCCCCTCCATCCTCCCTTCACCCCCGTGGGATTATTCATTCCGTCAGCTCCCCTCATTCCTTCCCTTCTTTTTCTTCTCCTTTTCTTATCCTTCCCTCCCTCCCTCCACCCGTCACCGCTCCTGCCCCCTCGACCTCTCCCTCTGACCTCTCCGCGTCGCAGCATCTTTGCCCCCCTCCCTCTTTCCCTCCTTTCTGGAGCTGGAACGCCGATTCGCGTCGCTCCTTTTGTACCTAATCTGGAATTCAGAGACCGAATGGTTGTCCTAGAGATCTTGTCGTAGTGTTTGATTCTCCTCCTCACATTAGCCATGATCTCTGCCGTAGGGCAAGTGAGGTGCACGCCCCTGGATCAGTTTGAAAAATAGACTCAAGGTCGTCGGGTAAAAGCTGGAAAAGCGAATCAGTTCATAGTCTTGCACTTCGCTGGATTTGTATCCCTTTTCCTGTAATTATCTTTCTCGTTTGTTGTAGTAAGTGGTATAAATATGCTCTCGCACTTAGCTGAAGGTTTTTAGTCAAAGTTCTGGCCGAGTAATTGATGTTTAGCTGCTATTGAAAAGGTATTTTAGTCAATAGTTCAACCATCAGTGTACATTCTAAGCCCAAGTAATAACTTCACGATTCTCGTACGAAAAACTGGTGGTAGACATTTCACGCATGGGAAATAATACTAGTACCTTTGATACGGCATTTTACTCCAAAGGATTGTGTCAATAGTTTTACAATATTCTGTTTTTTGGGATAAAAAATGATTATCTAAAAATTACCTCCCCAAAAATGTCTGTCAACAAAATATCCCAAGTTGATCTTAACAATGTGTCAACAATATCAATTAACAAATAAGGCTATCCCGGGCTCTGGAAAAGCCACAAAGGAAAGAAGATAGTACAGAGGGAGTGAGTCGAGTGCGAAGAGATTTAGTTACTGTCTGTGAAACTGTTTCTATGGAAGGATATAGGGCTCGAATTCTTAGTTGCCAGTTAATTTATTACGTGTATAGTACTAAAGGTAACAGATTAATGAGTATTTATGTTTTTGTCTTGCGTGATTTTTCAGGTACGGCAATGCAATTATTTGTTAACGAGCTCATCGTATGTACCCCTGGCTTGACTAGTTGCGTTTACGCGTTCGATGTCTGCTCTGCATTCTCCACGTGTTATGAGTTGGTGGTTTAAATTTTCGGTGGCTCGTTTCTCACAAAAATAGGGGCTTCAGTAGTAGATTAAATCTGATGCGAGATTCGGGTGAATATTTATCTCGCGACTCGCCGAGCATTTTTAATGGACAGTGATTTCCACGCCCGTGGTTGTGGGTGGTTCCGGCGTTTTCGAGGTGAATTAATCGAATTTTTACTGAGCCAGCGTTCGGCGGGCGTGGAAATTGATGGAGAAAATAGACCGGTGATGGGGACGTGGAAATCCAGCCGGTAACTGGGAGCGCAACTCTCATTAACGCGTGTGCTCGTACTTTTCCATGGCCCTTCTCTTTCCCCTACTACTAGTTCTCTTTCCCCTACTACTAGTTCTCTTTCCGTCCGCGTTTACCCGCGGCCGCGGGGCTGCAGTTTCATCTTCTGTACGCCCAAATTCCCCTCGCCATTTGATGAGAGAGGAATATACAATTTATATCATTCACCGTCGTTTTCTTCTTAACATGGTCTAAAACCAACCCACTCTCTGTGATCCTTCACAAGAATGTAAACTCTATGCTCTTGTTAAAAGACACTAATGACCTGAAAGTATTCGCTCGCCTCTTACCCGTCGCATTGTATCCTGTTCATATTCCGCCCGGCCTTCACGAGGTGGATTCAATGCGTCTCAAAGGTGGACGAGTTATGCTTTGTTTCCACTCTGTATCTTACACTGGTTTTTAAGTGCCGGGTTTCTAATCAGCGTCCTAAAAGAAACTTTATAATTTATTTAACGAGCAGCCTTCTTGGAACCATGATTGGTGTTCTGAGAAATGTTAAGGAAATTTATGGAGCCAGAGGTTGGAAACACAAGCTGTTTCCCTGGTGTTTAAAAATGTCGACAAACTTTTTCTCCAGGTCACCGGGAAACCCGAAATTAGGTGAAAAAAAGCACTAGAGATGACTATTTCGCTTACCGGAGCAATATGACTATCGTTTCCATAACTTTTTTGACTCGTGTCATCTGCTATTTGTGGTCAGCTAACTATGGTTAGAAATTTAACAACTGGCGTTTCATTGCCAAATTTAACCAGCGTTAGGCCTAACTGGCGTAAGCTAAGCATAGTGGAACGAGCTTGGGGTATTACGAGCTTATAAATATCACCAGATTCCGACTTCGTAGCATGGAAAAATGTGTTTCTAAGAACAACATAAAAGTTTCTTTCTAGCTTAAAATCGTTTTAATAAGTTGAGAACTTTGGATAGGTGACGACTCGAGTTCTATGGCCGCCAGAGCACGCCATCTTGGTCATTCCAACCCTTATCCTTTAATCTATAGCATTAAAAAAACTTTTTTTCTTAATCTCGACTTATGTACCGGACCCTGCTTTCTTTCTAAGTTTATGGAGATTACTGTCTTCTGAAGAATAATAGTTTTCCCAAGTGGGAAACTCATATTCAACGGGAATCGAGAATTATGCGGCCTAAAACAACACTTAGAACCAAACTTTGCGCTTCTCCTAAATGTACTATTATTTATAATTAGCGTTTCATTTAAGTGGTTTTGCGAGTTTGCTCGGTAGTTATTTTTACCTATCGTTTTATTTAGCCTTCTATGTACACCCATCGTGAAAACATGATTAGCACTTCTATAAGACTATGCGTTGCAATAAATTTACTTTGGTTTTTATTAGTAAAAACATAAGTAAAAACGTTGCACTTGTTCCTTGATCATTGAACTACGACTTGAAGGAATGCTCGCGTTTTTCTCCCAAAATACAAAAGTACTACTCAGCATCCCCTTTTTTTACAATACCTTATGAAAATGAAGTTACTTGTCCTCAAATTACGATGGACGTGCCAACCGTGCGATACTTCGTCGGATGAAACATTCTCTTTGTGGTATTTTTTCATAAGCCTTCGAGCCGAGATTCCTAAACCTGAAAAGAATCTCTTGCGGACGGGCTGCATATGGAAGCCTTTTTTCCTTCCATTTTCGATTCTATTTTGATCGTATGCGTCGCAGTGGGAGCTTTGGGTCGTTGCCGTCCGTCACGATGGAAAGGCGATATGTCCACGCCGTGGGTTTACAACTACTCAAGGGTATGGAGGAGCCGCGACCCGCCCCATTCACCCTCCTCCCTCTCCCCCCCCCCCCCCCCCCCAAGGTCCCTTCCAGCCTCCTTCATGACTCCCACTCTGGACTCCCTTTCACTCTGGACCACTTTTCTTCTTTCCCTCTCCCTTCTTTGATCTCAGACTTCGAATTCCTCATTCCTTTAAAGTTTCGCGCTTTCGAAAAGGAGCGGCGTTTGGGTGGGAGGGTAGGGATTAAGTGATGGCGGGAGGGCGGGCGGGGTGGGGATTGGGGATGGGGGGGGGAGTGGAAAAGGGATTTAAGGGATGAAAAGAAGAGGGAAGAGGTCGCTCGAGTGGGCTGTATTAAAAAGGAGGAAGGGGAGCGTGTTTATATATTCGGCTTTGGGATAGAATTCTTTCAAGCCCTTATTTACACTTAATGCCGTCACGCAATGTTAATGAATAAGGAAAGGCTCTTCCTCAAAAGGTTGACTGTATTTCTCTAAGGTCTTGATTTGTATGTCTCCCAAGTCTGTCATTCGCTGCGACATTTTCTGCCGTCGGCCTAGTCGCCAAATTCGAAACTCGTAATCTAGTCACTTAAAACGAATTTTGATTCGTCAAAATTTCCGGGACTTACGATTTTTCATTTTATTGGCAAGAATGGTTGCGTGCTTTGAATTTTTGCTAGTGTGCCCTCCGCTCTGTGTTAATTTATTCAGTCATAATTTAAAGATTTTAGGAAATTTCATCTAAAAAATTTTGTGCTGACAGCATGGCAATCGTAAGTTCTTCATTTCAAACTGGAAAAGAAACTCTTGTGCCCATTCTGTGTTTTCTTTGCGTCTTATTTAATAATTTCTGGAGATAGTGTACAAAATCAACTGAGGTAAATTAATTTTAATGAGTTGAGAACTATTTTCTCATTTGTCGAAGCTATCATTATTTATCCGCCAGCCTTTCCTTACATAACAATCTAGATCAAAACGTTTTATAGCGTGTTTCATCTACTACTTCTTGAAATGCTAAATTTTATTCAATTTACTTTTCAATAGCGTTGATAGTTACATATTCAACCGAAGTTGGAAATAAAAGTGTGTCAAGAAATCACAACCATGCAGAAATAATGAAGTTAATAGCGTAACCAAGTTTTTTATTGAGTCGCTGATGGAAAGCGACTTATGCTCTTGCAAATAATGAAGGAGACATTTTAGCCGGTAAGATATATGAAATACTTACTGTTTTAAAGTGTAATAGTTAAAGAACTCTGGAAAGAGTTGACAGTTTGTGTTATGACTTAATGTTTATTGAACGCCATGTATTGCGTAAATATCAAAGTGGTGGAGAAATTGTACCTATTTTCAGTGTGTTAGAAAATAGTCCTCGATTTGAGACTACCATGAAATATATGATTACTCGTGATTATATTCCCGAAGGTGATCTCCTTGGCGGTGCTTTTCTAGGGAATGGTAACAGTTTCATGCTATAAAAATATAATTACTGTTATCTCCTCTTTGTGTTATGGAGACTATACGTTGACGTTTTACTTCTGAGTTATGGCTACATAAGCCTCGTATCTCACTAAGGGATTCCCACGCGTTCCTTATGACCTGACGACGTTTTACGACAGCTAGTGCACTCGCGAGGCGCGTTATGATGCAAACAGTCGTTGCACGTGGAAATTACTTATCTCGGTTGAGGAGTAAGGTATGATAACGTATTCCGCGATTACAATAACCTCTCGGAATCTAGTTTGCGTGCTCATATACGAGACGATTTCCGGAGCGAAGGCTCGGAAAGAATAAGAAGGAGATGTCATGTGTGATGTGCCTAAGAATTGGCCCCCGACAAAAGCGAGAAGGGAAAGAGGGTGTGCGGGGTGATTGGGGGAGGGTGCTGTTGGGAGTTGGGTTAGCGACGATAAGAATGCGGGAAGAGGGAAGAATGAGGGTGGGCCAATGGGAGGAGAGGAATGAGATGGGGCGAGAGAAAGAGAGAGAGACACCTATCTCAACCCTCTATCTTTTTCGTACATTATTCCACGTATTTACCCATTCCTCCCAGGCTCCGTTCAACCTCATTCATTCATTCATTCAACCTCATCCCGTGCCCCCCCCCCTCCGTCTGCCTCCCTTTTTTCCTCTCGCTCCATCTTCCAGAAAACTTTTTCTCCAATCATTCTTTCTCGCTTATTTTTTTCCCTCTTCTCTGCGGACCCACGATTTCTTTCGTTCTCCCCCCTCCCCCCTTCTCTGCCTCCACTCCTCTGTGCAAAACCACCACCGCCACTCACCCTCTCCCCGTGATCATTCCAACCAGTGGCGATGTAAGGTGAGGGGGCGAGGTGGAAGGGGGCAACTTCTTCCCCAATGCCCCTCCCGTCCCCTTCATTCTCGAACCCTGGCGCAAAAACTCCATTCTCCCCATCCACCCAAACCTCCCCTCGCCCCCTCTTTAGCCCTTGACGTTTCGCGGCATCCCCTTCCGCTTCTTTGTCCTCCTCTCTTCCGCCACACTTTTCTGGAATTACCGTATGCTGAGGAACGTGATGTTTACCTCTTGGTGTCTGCCCGATGGATTCGAAACACTGTCGCTCCAAAGTTTCGTTAATCACAGCTTTTTATCTAGTGATTCATTTTCAGATTTTATCCTTTGGAAGTGGAATTCATAGAAGAAAGAAATTGGCGCTGTATTTTGGAAATACTGAATATCCACTTACTAAAAAAATACAGTATAAATTACACTCGTATTAATACATACCATCGTGGCTTATTATCCCTTCGTCAAAGGTATAATCTTACTGACGCGATCTTCTCTTGATAACGGCATGAAACGCCAAAACCTTGGTCGGGATACATTGAAAACTGCGGGATTGATATTGACATATTTTATAGCATGAACAGAATACATGCTAGGAATATAATATAGGCAGGAGAGAAGCGGTTAATACTTTGACGTGGAGGGGAAGACCATTTTATTTAGAAAAATGATCTTTGGTGGAGGATGGTGAGCTTATGTTACTTATTATTTGGGGCATGTGGAAATTTAGAAGTATGAACGAAATGATTCTTTTGGAGGAGGTCAGGTTTTAAAATGTATATTTCATACAGAAAGGCACGGTTTGACGTATTTCAAGAAGACGGAAGAGGTCGATTATGTGGTCAGATGTTAAGGATCATCGCAAATATTGAATGCTTGATGGTTGAAAGGAAATAATTTACTGAAGGGCATAAGGCTTTTGCATTAAAAGCTTTGCTAAAAGCCAGCAGTAAGTCGTGCAGTGCTCTGAAAGATCGCGTCCTTCCGTAGTTTTCGTGTCTTTTCTTGAACTTTGTAGAATGAGTCATTATGCAAGTTATTACGATGCATTTACTTCCTTTAAGTAATTTATTTCTAATCAGATATATATCTAAAAAATATATCTTTATGTATCGCTATATTTTGTTCGACTAATATGTTAATGAGTTTTTCCTTCCCGAACTTGGCGGGACTGAGATTTCTGTGATTGAAACAAGCTATACTCTTTCTGTGCTTTTAAACTCTTGTTGCTCCTGGTGTTGCATTCGTATTTTTTTAAATGGCAGGCATCATTGTTATTTCTTTGGTGTACCTCAATGTTTAATTTTTTAGTGCTTATATTCCCTTTTCATTATTTTTTCACGCACGATTTCAATTTATCCTCCGCGAAACTTCTGAAACGCGAAATAAATGTATATTTTCTGATACCCTCTGACTTCTCGAAATTTCACGGAAGTGAATCCATTTACGTTACAGTATGTGGGACTAAGTAGGGACGGTAAAATCAGTCTCACAGCGGTTATGTTCTCCCTCGTCTCTCTCTCTATCTCTCTGGGCCCCTTCCTTCTTCTCTTTGTACGCGCCATCCCCATTCTTCTCTCTCCTTCCGCGCGTCACTGCACCGCCCCTCGACGTCGTCAGGGAAGGCGGAAGGCGAGGCTTTTCGGGGGACCGCCACATTATCCGCTCTCCGTGACTTCACTCTCCAAGCGGGCGATGGCTGCCTTCTTCCCTCTTCCCCATTCGCCCTCCTTCACTCTCGTTTCTCCTCCTCCCTTCACTTCCCTCTTTCCTCCTACGTTTCGTGGTACAGTAGTGAGGCTCCCGAGACGAGATCCCCCTCGCTCGCAAAAATATGCGACCGGCAAACCCCCCTTCCCTCGCGCGAGCGGCTCGGCGAGACCATGTATTTTACGCGGTTTAGTTTGCGAAGTACTGTTTCAATTACGTCACACGTCGGTGCTGGATTTCCCTAAGTCCCTTGACTCTCCTCCCCTCCTCGGGAGGAATTCAAATTGATGTACCGAGTCGGCGCTGTGTATCGTATCCACGATCCTGTTCACTGCATGTGCGGGTGAATGATGTACACATCATTCCTTTCGAACGAGACCGTCATTGCTCAAAACTCCTTGTCGTGAGCTAAGAGAATCATCATCTTTCAGTGCTTACAGTAGTTCTCCAGTAAATATTTTTGTGCTGGAAAGTTCAACCCGTCTTCGCGGTCTCGCTAAATATAATATTTTAATTTAATCTGTAATTCTCTTTCCCGATGAATCGATTCATGTGGTAGATTATGAAGTAAATGTACATTCTGGAACAAATTACAATATTTATTCCAAAAATATCAATCAACTGGCCGTACATAGTATCCCGTGTACGAGTAGATTTGTTTCCCTTTTAATTTCCGTATCATGTTATAGAAGAGAAGGGTATTGTTATACGTGCGGTGAGCTATGATTTCTTGGGAAACAAACGAGCCTTACTCGCCATTTACTCTATGATTCACCATTCGTGTTCTGTAAATAAAGTTCGGTTGACTTAAGGCCTAGTCGGCGTTGATATTGTCGCCGTGATCTTCTTTTCTCAACATCCCGCCGTTTTCAACGGCTTGGTTGTCTAGGAAGCGTTAGATGCAATTGAACTCTGTAAGTTGTCGACTACTTAGGGGAATACGTGAGGTGGCAGTTTCAGAGAAAGCCCACTGGATCCTCAGTTTTGTTAAAATGGAGTGAGTCGTTTGTGTTTGCTCACATATTTTGAGATGGCAAGAAGCAGAGTCCTCGAGTAAAATTTTCGCCGTGCGAACTTTATCCCTTGTCTATTCGCAAGACAGAATTGTGATCTAATTCACATGTGAGCCTTCTCTCTCGAGGTATTTAGTAACTTTGCTTTACCGTAATTTTATCGGGTGCTGATGTACTCGCACGGGTATGTAGCGTCATTATCTGTTCGTTTTAAAGTGTTCTCTCTTCAATTGAAATATTGGAAGCTCTTTGTATTCCTCATAACCGATCCCTCCCGATCTGCACCTTGGATAGATTAAACGGTGATGATAGTACAGAGTGTGCCTGGATATTTATTCTGACTAAAATTTATCATATTGTGAGTTAAGTTAAGTTACGTTAAAGTGTGTAAACCCAAAGTTATGGTATGTAAAACCAAAAGCATGTTTTGTTCGATGTAACTTCGAATTGTATTTTCTTGCATTGCGGTGAAGTATATATTTTTCTTACGAAGCATGTATGATCTTCATTGACCGAAGTTCACCCACTGTAATTTTCACGTTTGTTGTCTATGTTTGCGTGCTTGAATATTTGGAGAATCAAACTGGATTCCGAGTTAAGGAATGACTTTGAGATTGTTACAACTCTAGGCTCATTAAGGGGAATTTATTTTTGTGTTAGTTATCATTGAAAGTGAGGAAAGTTCATTATGAGGCGAAGCCTTTAATTGACGCTGCATTGTCCGTAATACCTCATCGATATAGGTGCTGTAGCTTTAACCCTTCTAAGGTGAGCTTTGCCATCTTACTTTCCCCCAGGCTTTATAGTTCTTGAAAATGGTGACTAACCCGTCGCATGCGGTGAGATGCTCATTTAATTGAGGAAAGTCATCTTTTAGAAAAAAATATGCCAATGATTAGGATGAAAATCTTCGTTTATAAAAAAATGAATATGCCTCTGTTGATCTCCTTCATTTTTCGAGATCTACCGCGTCTTTTGCGCTGTAACAACACCGCGTGTAGAGCACTGCGAAAGCCTTCGTTCTCACGAATATGCCTCTGTTTAAATGTCAATTTTTTCAGTGTATACAATCGTATTTTTTTTTAAATATTCGATGTTCTTATGGTACTTTGAATTTATAGCAATAATTGATAAATACAAATGCGCTGACGGTGAAAGAAAAGCTCTTATTAAAATGGAACATATTATTTAAATTTAAGGTCAAATCAAAACTTGCTGAAATGATGATGCTGAAACCCCTGTCATCTGTTGGCCCATATCTATAATATCTCTGGCTATACGTTTGTAAATAAATTCCTTTTCATTATCATATACGTCTTACGACACAACTACTTCTTATTAGTGTGTATTTTTCACTCATTTATATATTTCCTTCTTAACGTAGTAATTGTGATATTTTATCACCGAAGGGATTCAAACTTAGTTCTTGTGATATGAAATATCCGAAAAGTGAAGTTAAATATTTCTTCGGGTCGTAAATAAATTTCTAGCAGCCGTCTATCTTTATCTCCTTAAGAAACGATTATTGACAGTTTAAATTTATATTTGTGATGGCATTTTATTCTTCGTTGCGTTATTTATCTCGTAATGTATGACTAAAAGTCTGATAATTGTTATACCCATCGGCAAACGCATTAATTAATTTTAACAAACACTCCAAGATACTCCACGGAATAAAAATGCATTGACAATTTGCGTCTTCTCGGATGATATCATAATGCATCGGGTTGAATTCGCATTTTTCTCGACCAAACATTCGTCGTAAAATGTATGCAGCTCATCTCAAGATCCATATTTTCAATTCTCCTCCCCAAAGTGACGTAAGTTGCTGACGACTAGACTTCAGGAAGTCATGGGTTTGCAAAATCACTTCAAGTTGGAGTAAAGTTTTGTCTCGTCCCCTCGACAGGAGGAAGAGTTTTCAATAAGCCTCTCTTATCTGACATCGTTAGGGTGTATCCAATTATATTTCTTGCGCATCAATTTGGATCCTGGAATCGGTGTATAAAAGAAACTTCACCCTTATGCATCCTACCTTTTTGGGTTTTCCAGGCGTAACGAAGGCCTCCTTTAATAAGAGTCGAGATTCCCAAGTCCTCATTTTCTTATATTCTTGGAGCTCTTCGATGTCAAACGGTAGAGTGTACACGGCTGCTATCTTATTACACAGGAGGAAATTATAATGATGTTTTCATATAGCTGTGGAAGTAGGATGCTTAGTTATCTATATATTTATGAAATTTTGTCTAAATGAATGTCAAATTTGAACCGTTGTCGATAATATGATACTTTAAAAGTGAAGAGCTAGGTTGCAAAAACATTTGCCATCTTAGCCTATATAACATATTCATATCTTTTTCATTATATAATAAGAAGCGATGAACTGCGGTTTCATTTTTAGGAAAATGAAAGAAATATCTTTTTTCCTTGTCCTTGAATATCTGCATCGCATGTTTATCCTATGTTTTACCGACTCTTTAATTTCCAATTGTCTTTTCGATGCTCAAACGGTTTTCCTGGTGAGTTGCAGTATGGCCGCTGTCTTCCTAGTTTTCCTGAGGATCAAGTCGCTCTCGCCTTTAGAGCCATTTGTCCAAAACCACTTGAAGCAGTGTAATGTGATGGATTTAGCCTAATGTTCGATGTAAATAGACATGTTCAAAGAGATGTAGAATCCGTATATAGGTGAGTAATAACCGTCGTATTCGGATTTTTCTGAGAATGTAACTAGTTAGCTTTTATACATAGCTAATCTCAACTATTTCTAAAAAGCTGTAATCTCAAAATTCGAAAAAAGTTATTCTCGTCAATGTTTTCTCTAGGAAGTCTATTCTATCGGACAAGTTGTGCATTTCAATGGCCCTCATGGAATGATAGGTGTTTCCACTGTTATCGACTCAATTTTCAATAATAATTTGTTTATTGACTTTATAACCATGCTGGACTTCGAAGCACTGTCCTATAATTCATTTCTATGGACCTACATTTCACGCATCAGTATCTAAATATCAGTTTCGGGCGAACAGGTACTTAAATCCCGGCTGTCATCTTCGTAGTTATCCCTTAGGACTTTACCTTGGTCTCCTATGGTGTTCAGCCTCTCATGTACACACTGATATCAATCGCTCCCTGGGAGGAAATTTGTTACAGACATGGCAGAATTGCAACCATCATATCGGTGCTGGACCTTTATCGAGGCGTGGTCCATTGAATCATATTCTTTGTCAACACCTGGCCATGACCAGGGATAAAAAAAATTGACTGTGTGAAGGTGACTCAGAAGATATCAAGGCCTGCCTAGAACGGATGAAATCTCCATTTATGGACTCGTAGTGAAGAAGGATAAACAAGGTAGTTTTTGTTGGTCGTTTTGAAATAATTTGGCAACCTTGCTCCGGCGTGGATTCAGAGAGGTTACTTTCACCGTATAACTGGTTTCTTACTACAGAGCGAACTTCAAAAAGGTCAATCTAGCCACTAAGCATAGGCTAGTTTTTTTCTCTTTTGAATATTAGAAAATTTTTGACTACATTAACGAGCCTTTTTGATTTTTATTTCCTTTTTTACTCACCTCTCTCATATTCACCCCAATTCCCCAACTATTTTTTTGTAATCTGCTCTCTTTATATTTATCTCATTCCTAGAATGCATCTACGTCACCCTCTGGAAACAAATATAGGTACCTAAAATCCTAAATTCATTTTATAATTTACTGACATCCGTCTTCTGTTCTCTTGTTTGAACGTCCACATTATCGATCAATTTCTTCCAAACGTTATTATGGTTTAATGTATATATTAAGATGTAAAATACACCACTCCACAAAAATAATCCCTCTTTCCTCCAAAAAAGAGACCACCTTTTGTAATACTCTATTTTTTAGGCATGCTGAAGTTTTTAAAACACCGGCTGCAGGATCTAGATCGACGACTTGAGGTAGTCCGATTGAATTAAAAAATAGGAAGAACTAGTTTTAGGCTACGACCTTGGTGCACATATGTTAATGGCTGAGGTCCTCCATTATTATTATCTCCACACCGATCGTATTCGATAGATACTCGTGGAAGATGTGAGTGTTGAGTGAATTCCAAGAGCCTTCCCGTATCGATTGCTCTCACTTCGGGGAGCGAGAAGCGTGTATGTAAATGTCGTATTCTAGAAGACGAGATGGAAACAGCCCCGTGCAGTAGGGTATTAGGGAGGTGCTACATCGTTTGATTCTATCACGTCTGTCGATCTGTCGATTCCTTCGCAATAGGAATCGGGGCTCGAGAGGGACGCCAATTCGCATGACAAACATAATATCCCTTTTCCTGCTTATCACCTTCTTCCCTTCCCCTTTTGTTATCCCTGTAGTGTTTGCTCCGGCCCCTCCTACCCTTTAGGGACCGACCCTCCCGGGCACCGCCTCCTTTCCCCTTGGTCCGCTGCTCGCCCTTCTCCCTCTCACCATTGTATTGTCCCATCAACGCAACATCCACCCCATCTTCCCTCCTCTGTTATCGTCCCTCCTGAGATGGCTGCCTTTCCTCTCCCCCGTGGCAACCTTGCCTTGTTCCATTCTATCTCATTGTTGCCGTCAACTCTTTAGTTTTTTCTCTCTAACTCCTTATTGACTGGCCTTATTAAAAGCCAACTATGCCACGTCTTTGGGATCATGTCTGACTGTGGAATGAATTACATTCAAGCAATTGAAACTTCATCTTTTGTCATCTTAAGGATCGGTTTATACTCGCTGTCATAGAACTGTGCGAAACCTTTGGTACATTTAATCGCTGACTTTACCTTCATCCTTCCATGTAACGGAAACGTTAAACTGTTGACGATGAATAGCAGTTTGATCTGATTTGATGCATGCCTTTTATAACCGCATTTTCCAAACATTAATCTAGTAGTGTACACCCGAATTAGAGCACTGTTTTTGTGAGTAACATTGCATAATGAAATGTGAGCATGTAATTTTAGCTTTAGAGGAATTTACTTTATTCTTATTTAGCATGGACTTGTTCTTGTGGTCGAGTAATGCATGTTAATGGTGCTCATGTCACCGCTTTCGTGGACCATGATTCCGTGTAAAGGAATCATAATGATCACAATGCAGACGTGTACACGTAAGCCGTGGGACTTTCTGGCATATCTTTTACTCGAAAGAAACGTTTTTCGTCATGTCAATGGCATGTAAACATATTTGGTCTTATACTTCTCATTTTAAGCCCGTATCACACGCTGTACTTTGAGCTGCTTGATTTTAGTCATTGATGCGGTTGGTACTGGTTGGCCACTCACTCGCAGAAGGATCTAGCCGATGTCGACGGATCACGTTAGATTTTACAGTCGATGTACGATCTTCACCCTCTGAAATCAGTGATGCCTCATTGTGCCTATTTGCAATTTTTAGGTAGCAACAGGTGAAAGCGAATGTCGATCATCTATGGTATAAGGCGAGCAACGCCTTATGCCATAGATTGGTCGATTTAAAATTACCCGAAACTGGCGAAACATGAATAAAAGTTGGCCCTCCTCGCCCGCACAAGTTCTGTAATCGTGCTAAATCTTCTAGGATAGCTCAGTTCATGCTGAATACCGTAGGTACTCAAAACCAATTGCAGACGAAGCTCAATTTATATATGTATACTTGGTGTGGCGTGGTGGAGCAGCATCTTATATCTATAAGAACTCTGCCCACTTTTTTTATTTAGTACAGCGCATATCAACGCCTGAGCGTCGTATTCAGATACATATATGCGTGTGTATGTACGTAAAGATGGCACTCAGGTGTTGAAATGCGTTGTGATACATCGCACAACTGGGTTGTACGACTCGTTTTTAGTTGATATTATTGCATAATAGCGTACTAATAGGTCTTGTGCTGAATCATGTACCCCCTGTGTGGCCTGGGCTTTCGTTTCCTCATTATTTGGTTAGTTCTCTGGGGAAATAATACGATTGCGACTGATTTAATGCTGAAATTGGTGATCACATTTCATGCTCCTTGTGATAATTTCCGGGACTGCGTTACTCGTAATGGCACTCCGATCTGTCCATAAAAAAAGCCTTTCGCCGTGGAGTTACCTTTTATCCGAATAAATACATCTTTTTTCTAAAAATCTGAATCTTCGTGAGTTTGCGAATCGAAAGAGGCTGGATTTCCTCTTCGTGCCCGGGGCGGTGATATTCATTGGTCCGCGGCCGACCCCTTCCTGCTCCACCCCACCCCCTCATCCATTATCCTTTCAGCGCCTCCCCCCCCCCAATCCTCCGTCCCCTGCCTTTATTCCTGCCCCTCCCCCCTTCATCCCTCATCCGCAAATACCTTTTCCACCTTTTCCCCTCTCTCTTTTCAAAAAAATAAAAAATAAAATCATATCTGGAGTGTCTCTCCTCCCCACCCTGCGTATAATCCCCCTCACGTAGCCTCTCTTCCGCATCCCCCCCTCTCCTCCCTTCTCCTATTTCCCATCTCCGGTTTTAAAAGTCGATAAATTTCGAAAACTTCTATGCAGTGCTCTTGGGAGAGTAGAGTTGGGGGGGGAGGGGGAAGAGCAGAAATCTCTCTGCATCCTCTGCCACCCGCTCTCCCCTCCCTATGGAAAGATGGATCCGAGGGAAGTGTGGGAAGATGTTTTGGGTGGAGAGGGGTGGTGGAAAATGAGAAGTAAGGAAAAAAGTGGAAGGGAGGGATGTCGGGGGGTGAGATCATTTCGTCTCTCGGTCCTTTTCTTTTTGCTCTCGCCTCGCTTCGTTCCTTCCTCTTCTTCGCTCCTCCCTCGGCGTCGAGACAAAAGCATCCTGAGAGAGAGAGAGGAGGCAGAAAGGTAAATGAGCATTGATGCCATGGGCGGAATCCCGGGAGCGTCCAATTGATTGTTATCCCTCCATCTCTATCTGGCTGCCGAGGCCTGCTGTCTCCCCCCCCCCCCCTTAAAAATTCGTGGAGGAGGGGGAGGGTGAATCCGCCTCCGTAAAGTGTTCCGAGTGAGCCCTCTCTGTATCTCTGCCTGATGGCGAGGAAGTTTGGGAAGGCGCGTGCGCCCTATGATTGTCTGCTGTTTGTCGGGAGGGAGGTTTGGAGAGGCAAGTGGAGGGAGTTGCTTGCTTTCTTGCTTACGCGCCCTCTCTCCCGAAATCCTATCTCCCTTTCCCTCCCTCCCCGCTGTCCGTCCTTCCGGGAATCGTATTGCGACGGCGCTATTCCTCGTGCTGTATCTCCACCTCCCTCTCCTCTTCCCCCCCCCCTCCCCCCTCCCCCGTCATCCCCCCATTATGTTGCTCTGCTCCGGTAGGGCTGAGGAAACAGACCTTTTTATTGGGGAGTGGGTTTTCGTGTGTATACACTTAATATGTGCATTTAAATTGGGATCTCGCGGTATCATCATTATTTGTACTGAATCGAGGTGATTGAGCGCCGTGGAGTTCCCAGCGTAATATCCCGTTTATCGCTTTGTTCTTCGATTCCTTACTTCCTCTGTGTGCTCAAAATGAGATCGCATCCGCTTGCTTCTGATAACAGTTGACTGCGGGCCTTCTTGTGCATATTATTAGCCCTGAAACATTTGCGTTCTCTCGGAACAATTATGCTTTTTTATTTTTCATGTTTTTAGTTAAACTTTCAGGATTTTGCTAATGTTTGTGTTTGGGGAGTTCTTAAGCCACGGCCTCGATTGTGTTTTTAGCGGTTGTAAGCGCGTGTTTTAACTCGGCGTTCTGAGCTCTTCATATTGATCATACTATACTTTTAATTTACTCTCACGCATGTTTTATACAGTCTTGCATTCTAGTAATGTCTGGTTCCAATAGAAGACTGCCGATATTTACATCTGTATTTACTTATTCTCACCTTGTGGAAAATTTCATTGCCGATGTTATGTTAATGAAAAAGACTGTATATCCTACTGACGAAATTATTTGCATTCAAAGTTAGAATTGTGGAGTGAGTGTGAAGTTTTTCGCGAAATTCACGTTCGTCATTTCGACTGGCATTTAGAGCGATAAATAAAGCCTTCAAAATTGCCTCTTTCAATGTTCCTCCATTTTCGGATCGTGTGTAGACTGCTGTAAATGCCGTCCGTAGCTCTGCTGTTGCTTGCTCCGAAAATACGGCCTCCCGTTCTGTGCGCATCAGCTCGAGGTGTCGTTTTGCCGCCTACGTGTGACATTTAATCTCTCGTCTCATCAAACTCGTATCTGTCCGGGAGGAGTTGAAATGGATAGCTCGTGGGCGGACGTTGGTGTGTACGAGTGGCAATCATAGCGACGGCAGGTACAAGGGTGGACGGAAAATGTTTTTGAAGCGTCCAGCTTGACAGCAGAGTCGAGTAATTCTGCTCTCGGCAGATTGTTGACACTCAAAAGCCAAATGGTTTGTCGTGATTCTTGTGTCCATTTCCCTGTAGGACGAGGTAAGCTTTAAGTCCTCTTCGTTACTCTTGACGTAGTTTATTTGCGCTCATTCCCGTGCTTGGGAGAGTTTAACTCCCATATGTAAACAAATAAATCATTTCGATTAGAAAAAGGGATATATGAGCTTGTTCGTAATTAAATACAGTACAATTTACTTTTTTGATTGGCTTTAGGGATTCTTCTACGTCTTGGAAACGGAAAACTATTAGACCTATATGATTCCAGGAAATGTGAATCTCTTCTCGTGAATCATAACTAATAATAGTGAATGTGAATGCATCTTTGTATTTTAGAAATACAGAGCAAATATGTAAAATCAGGATTTGGTTAAGGCCAAGAAATATTTAATGCGTTAAGTAAATCTCAGAAAATTATGAAAACTATATGAAAAGGAGGATTCATATGGAAATGATATTGTATTAACGGCATTGAGATATATTGGTGGCCTTGGCCAAAGTTTTAGCTAAAAGTTGATGTTAAGTTTTCACTCTGTTGTATGAACGTGAAAATTGATTCTAGGAAAGTTTCCCCGCCATCAGCCAATAGATGCTGGATCTTACAGCACGTGTCGATTTGAACAGCTTTCTGCTCCTGAGTTCATATAGTTGCCACTCATCGGACCTAAGCCTAATTGTGGTAATATGTAGACGAGCATGTAGCCCTGTGCGTGTACTGCCTGTTCAAATTCTCAGGGCTTCACCGAGTTTCTGTTCTGTTATCGATCTTCGTAAACTCTTGCATCAACTGTAATGGTATAGCGTCTGTTACTGCAATTGATGAAACGATTGATGAGGCCCAGCCTTACTAGTGAACACCTACCTTCTTTGAACGCTCCAAACCATCCTAAGACAATAATACTAGCCTGAGTCCATTGCTGAATAAGACGTTACTGGTAGAATGAATGAAAGATCACTTGTTTCAAAAATTGCAGTTGCTACGATGTGGCATTTAAGCAAAATTAGGAAATAAATCAGTGTCTCTTTTAATCAGCTGTCATAAAAATAGTGCAAACAATAATAACGAGGAAGCTCCCAAGCACGAGTGGATTCTTGTAAAAAAATATAATTTGTTCTACCGTACAGTTGCTATGTTTGTGGCCACTCGTTGTCGGTATATGCATATTTCAGTGTTTGTGTATTAAATTTTCATCCATAGTGGTCTCTGAAGTTTCATTGGGAAAAAATAGGATTTCCATCTCGTGAAACGGGGACTCATCCGTAAAAATTCATAAAGGCGAAAGGGCAGCCGACAATACACGTGCATGTTCGCTGCTGAGTTTCAAGATTAATTATGTAGCGATACGTGCTTACTGTCTTGGAATGGAAGCAAAAAATTTCGTAGTTACACTATCCTTGCTGTTTTATATTGTAAAACTTTTTGTGAGTTGCGTTTCGAGTGTGATTTTCAAGCTTACTCTTTTACTCATGAGAACTGAAAAATCGCTGAAAATAGATCTTAGCTGTTTTTGTCAAAGATTTATTATATGATTACTCATCTGTTAGCATAATTGAGCTTTTCATCAACGCATACGTACTTAATGATCACGCTGCAGATAATCTGAAAGGGAACGGCGCATACTTCCTTTTTGATAAAAGCTCTGCCAAAAACGTTTAGCTCTCTGTAATAGGCCTGTAAAGCTGACTCTGCCCTATCAATATCCCCTCTTGCCTTTTCTAACCCGTTTTGCTTCAGGTACCCTCATGTATTGCTTCGTAAAGGCCTTTTTGTTCTTAAGACTCCTGTCGTCCCACACCTTATTCACTGACTTTCTCGGTCGATCTCATCCTTTCTCGCCATTTTCTCCTCTTTCATAAGTTTGCTTACTAAACATTCATTCTCTTGTCGTGACAAAACCAACGAAGCACACTTATCTCATACACCTACATTTCTGGAACATATGTATTCCATATTTTTGGATATTCCGCTCATTCCTAACCCTTTCACTTATGCCGTTAGCACTTATCAGATACCAGTTACCCTTTGCATTTAGCTGGTATACTTATCCTAGCATTCCCAAGTTTCGTTCTCTTGCAATAAGGACGGAAGGAGAACACTTTGGTGCACTCAATTTTGGCTAGAATGATGATTTTTTTAATCAAACGAATATTCATTCATTATTGGTCGTTGAATCTTAAGATTGGTTGACTGCAGCCCTCCACTCTTACCTATATAATAATAGTTCCCTTACCTCTTGGTACCTCTTCCTGTGTACTTTCCTCTTTATTTGGTCCATGAACTTATTCCTGGGTCTTCCTCTGGGGACTTTTCCTTCTATTTGATCTTCAATTATGTTCATGACATACCCGTTGCGTCTCAGGGTGTACAATCTAATTGGTTCTTCTTTTCTACATGGTGTTCCATATGGTACTTTCCTTTTCTACTCTGTTGTACACGTCATCATTTCTTATTTTTTCCGTAAAACGAATAAGGAACGCAAATATTGTTGGATTATTGTAGAGAGTTCTATCTTAGGCGCTTGTTTTGTATTAAGTTAACTATCATGTGATTATTTGATAGGGAGTATTGCGGATTATGTTTGACTAATTGTTGTCGAAATTCCTCTCGCGTTAATTTAATTCTGCAATTTGTCGTCGGCTGTGAATCGGAAATACGGCGTGTCTTAATCGGGTCAACAGGGGTTGCTTATTGTTCGGTTTGAAAGCGCCTTCGCAAGATGGCGTAGCCGCTTTTTTTCTTCATTCGAGGAAAAGTGGAGTTGTTCCTCGTTCGGCCGCGGCACTCCCCGAAACACCAAAAGCGAACGCCAGAAATCAATAACATAACTCACGGAGCCAGTTCTCTCCGAAAAAAGAAAGGAGGAATAAAAACCCTTCTCCTGAAGTTTTCCGAAACATTTTCTTCTCACCCTCGCTTCCATTCTCGTCCGTCCCACTGTCGCTTCAATCGCGCGGGAAAAATCACTCCATTTTTCTCCGCTCCCACCACCTTCCTCCCCCCCACCTACCGCACGTCTCTCTCTCTCTTTATTTCCCATGGTGCAATTAAAAATGATCCATTAATCAAACAGTCGTTTCGGACTTTTCGGCCCCGTGCGCCCCTCTTGTCTTCCCCCGCCGTTTTTTCCTTCTTTTCAATTCTCTTTCCCCCATTCTTCACGATTTCGTTCTTCTACCGTTTAAACGCACGCATGGCGGAAGGATTTCTCTAATTTTAAAAGAATTCTCCTTTGAGTTATCCTTTTGCCCCCTCGCTGAAAAAAGAAGGGGAAAAAAGGATGCTAAAGAGTGGTGTTAATTAACGTCCAATTTAATCCCGTCCTGGATACCATCAGAATTAGTTTCATCAGCTGGAGGTCCGATCATTCTTTTTAATCATTTCCTTTTTATATTTCCGGATTTCCATGGACGTTGGAGATGAGAGCGTCTTTTAATGGAAGAGTGATGCGCTTAGGAGTTCAAGTTCTTTGAAAAGCAAGGCGCCATGTTACTTGGCCTTCGACTGTCGGTAGTCCTTATAGACCCCTGTACTCTTGCTAATGGAGGGAAGTTTTTATTTGACTGCGGATTGTTACACGGTTGTACAACGTTAGGAATGTAATGTAACTCCGTGGAACGTAACTCCGTGGTTACTTGTTTGTTGCAAAATTGCTTCAACGTTTTCATAAGGACGAGTCACGACTGGGATAGTTATCTATATAGGAATATTAAATCTTATGAGTGCCCAGGCGAATCAAGATCAAATAAATTTTCCGTAAAAGAGAATTTGATATTTAATATCGATCCCGAAGAGATCATTTTCAATTAATTTTTTTTACTAAATGTAATTTTTTCTCAAATATTTTCCAAAATGTTCATTCTTTCGATTCGGAAATCCATAACTCGTACTTATGAAAAATTTTTATATGAGACTAAATGGGAGCATTATCGATTTTATAGCTTTGAGAAATTGACAGCTAAAATAATAATCATATTTCAAGGAAGTATTCTTTGCGTAGATTATCTGCGATTTTTTTACTGATAGAATTGATGTATTCATGATTAGTTTCCGACATTGGCTTTCATGTCTTTGGAATCATGTGGCACGTTTTCGTTTCTCGTCTTTACTTCTCTCAGATAACAGAGTTATCGATACCTATTTGTGTTTGTGGAAGCATTCGACTGCCTTGGACTTCTGATCCCCTTCATCCCCAGCCCGTTTTATTAATGCACATGGTTGTTATTGCTGTGCGACTGCATGATTCATTTCTCCCATAATTTCGTGTTTAATTTTGGCGATTGGCGGCATTTCAGTCATCGAAATGCCGATGTGGCTCTTTGATGCTGAATTTTTTTGTACTTCAAAGCATAACATCTCCCTTTTTAGCAAGAGGATAAGCATTTAGGAAGAATGACGATTTGACCTATCACTTGCTAAGACGAGGTAAATCATGAGATGTAGTGAGAGGTGCGTATCGTAATAAGGGGGTAAATAGTAACTTAGGCCGTGAACATATATGTTCGGCAGTTATCTGGTGTTTCTGTAATAGCGTTTTAGATATTCATGCCGGGCTAAATCTACATCTGCATATTACTCTGCGAGCTGCTACACGGGCTTTTAGGAGGGGTTCTTTGCACATCTGCCGTTAAAAGGGAAGGGAATCGGGGAATGAAATTGGAAGAGGATGGAAGTAAGTTGCATGTAATTAAGTGTCAGTGTCACGCTAAGTTTTTGTTTAAGCCGATTGTTTGTGGAAAATAGAAAGTTTTTCCTAGACTTTTACGTAGTTCCACCATCAGCTGACGATCTACACTAGTGATATGCTACACTTTGATGATGAGATATGTTACACTATCTTTTCTCTGGAAGCAGTTATCAACGAAGTATGCATCTTTCCTTAGTATTTATTTCGCGAGTCATACCTTACTCTTGAGAGTCTCTAAAGCTCGCGACGAAGTCAACATGTGACCTGTGCGATATAGCTTCTCTTACTTATCTTCATCCGGGTACCTTCCTTCTAAACGCTTGATAAATCCAAGTTTCTTTTAGTGCAGCGATATGCGAGCGACGAATGGAATACCAGGAGACTGGGAGAGGTGGACGGAATGGAAAGGAGGCAAATAGGAAAGGAAAAATGGAGCACAAGATGTAATTTCTTGTTTATTTTTCTATGTATTCTCCTGTGTTGTAAAAAGCGTTCCTGTCAGTTTATATTAATTAATATTCATGCCGAATGGGATAAAATAATATTTTAGACTGATTGCAACTGAACGAATGATTTTATTTGATGGCGTATGAACATAAATATTTATGTACATGATCGTCCATTCAATGCTACACGTACACATTTTTCGTCAGGGTCATCGATTTAAGTTAACCTACGTTATTTAAGTTAAGTTTATCCTGGGTTTCGTATATCCTCGAGTTCTTCTTAACATTTTTTCTCAAGGTTTAGCTATCTTGTGCCTCAGTCCACTTTGCCTTTGTTTTTGGTGAACAAGACCTTCCTTCTTGGATGGGAGTTAAGGTGCTAAGTCTTTCCGAGAGGTAGGCGAAATTAAGATCTCGGGTGACACACAGAATACGGAGTCTTCTGTCGCGGCTAGGATTCAGTCCAGGGAAGCAGCCACATCAGACATGTCTTTGCCGTTTTTTACATTATGTTTATAATAGAATACGTTAGTTTCGACGTGAAATATGAAACATGTTATGATTCAGCAATGTCATTTTTCCGTGTTATCGGCGCAATCGCTTATTTCTTCCATCAGGTCGGGGCGAAGATTTTCGAATTAGTGTCGATAGGCTGCTCAGCAAGTGGAGCTTACTCTTGAGTAACAACGGCATGGCCATGATAAATAAGTGTTCCCTATCGGCAGATCCTATCTACAATTTTCACTCGTTGTACATTTTCCCAGCCTTCGAATCACGCGCCATGTTATCTCCAAACGGTTCTCACAAAAGTAGTATCACTGTCCGAGAAGAAGGCCTCATCAAATTTTAGATCCTCGCTAAGTTACGGGAACCCCGAGCCTTTTGTTTCTCGTTAGTCCTTCCCCTCAATCTGTAATATCCTTTCAAAGTTATTCAAACTTCCTCCGTAGGTAATCTTTAGAGATCAGTCATGACAGATGAAGAAGGCAGTTTTTCACATCTCCGGACGAAATGGCCGTGGAACTTGGGAGAGGAAAAAATGTAACAATTTCCTTCTTTCCCCCTCTCCTCCTTGAAGATAATCCCCCGGAAACTTAATATTTAAAAATTCAATTCGCAACGTCATCCATTTTCCCAAGCGCAGCCTCTTTTCTTCTTTGCCCTGTAAACTGATTAGTTTTCTCACTTAAGCGCCCCCCCCCCACACCGATCCCGTCCTTTCTCTTTTTATTCCCCCCCACCCTCTCTACCCCTTCCTTTCCTCCTTGTCCAACTTGCGCCGGTCTATGTTTTCTCTGAGGTTCTCGCCGACAATTCGCTCTGAAATTCAGCGCTATATATACCGACTCCCTCTCAAAAGCTCTGGCGACTTTGAACGTCTCCCCCACCTTCGCCCCCCCTCCCCCTCGTCCCCTTCATGCAAACGACAAAATTAATCCTTTTGAGTAGTTTGGGAAACTTGGCGTTCTGCTGTTTCTCATCACCATGTCTAATGAGCGAGAAAAATTCCTAGTGAAGTTAACCGTCCCCACTTATAAGGAGGGATTCTTATTATTTTTAACCTTTTCCTTTTATAGAAGGAAGAAGTTTCAGTGACTCGGTTCGTTCCCGAAAGTTTTAAACAATGGGATACTTGGCAGATTCGATATTGGGTTTCACGATATTCTTCTTAAAGGCAAGGCGAGTTTTTTTTAGGGCCAGTTGCCCAAGTGGTGGGGTAACCGCTCATGTATTATTTTTTATTGCTTATTTTTTATGCCCCCGTAACTTTGTCAAGTGGTGTCATTGGATTATGTAATTGTGAAAATTAAGTCTTGTTAACTCGCATGAAGTCATTTACTGTAATAGGATTTTATGTCAATTTTTTTCTGACGCAGGAACCAAAAGTAATTATATTTGTAGCTTCCTCAGATGTGTAGCAGGTGGTTGTTGATAACTTAATGTATCTTTCACTGCTTTAGTCAATTAACTTCTTTTTATTTTATTAGTTTATCGCCATCATATTTTCTCCTGCTGGTGTAGATTGAAAATTAAATATATTGGAATCTAAATAAACATCTCATGTTTTACATTTTACAAAATCCATTTCCAGTTATGTACCTTATCTGGTACGGTTCTCCTGCCTCATTTGTTTTTAAATGTTTTGCGAAGTTAAGCTGGTGAAGTATTTATGTCCTGCCGAACGGGGTCCGTCACAGTCACCGTTTAATTTCAAGCAAAATTCCGTGCTAGTTAAGTTCAGTGAATATTTTATGAATTCAAAATGATGAATGTAAAAATCCCGTCGTTGATCCAGAGGAGCTATTCCAAGTGCTGTCGTCCTTTCTGTGAGTTTCGGGGAGCATCTTTCATGTTGTGACCCTTATTTAAGGATCGACGACCCGTCTTTCCCGGCGATCGCTTCTGTATCCGTTTCTTGAGTGGGAGAGGGCGGGTCGAGATGGGCGAAGAAATGCGTTCCGCAAGTTCAAGTGCGTGTCGCCCCCTTTGCCCCTCCCCGCCCCACTCCTGGCCCTCATTTCCTCCTCCCTCGCCCACCGCATCCCCCTCGCAATGCCCCCCAGTCTCCAACCCCCTCCCACTTGCCCCGACCGCTTCTTGGGGGCACTTCAATGCGCCAGTTTCCTCGGATGGCCCACGTTAAATTATCTCTTCCTCGAATGAGACTGGAAATCGTTATTTTTTCCCTTCCTCGGCTTCGGAGCCAATTTAAAAAAGAAATGTGTGGGTGTATATATATGGGGATTCGAATTGTGCAGGGGAGGACTGTGCAGTAGATTGACTAATGGTATGCGAAGCGGTGATATCAGATAATGGAAAGGCGCTACAAGAAAGTGAGGTGACTTAGGGGAAGGAAGAAATATCGGAAAGAGTTCTAAATGAAAATACGTGTCTTGGAACAATTTATGAGAAGCTATTTCTTTCTTTCAAACAGATCTCGAATGCTTCGCAAGGTCTTTTGGCCCTGTTCCGTGATTGTGTGCATGTGTTGAACCCCTCTTCTGTACGGTAAAATTCAAACATGTTTCTTTGGTTTGCGGTTGAGACGTTGAACTGAAATATCTGCACCGGCATGTCCCTCTTCATTCCTCCACGAAGGCGTATGGGAGAAGCACTCCAACTTCGGAGAAGTTTTATGATTAAATCGAGTGAAAGCAGGTGGTTACCTAATGGAAAATGGACTAGAGGTCTTTATCTGTTTCATGTTCGTTCTTGGGCTTTTTTCTTTCATGCTAAGCTCTCTTTGCATATCGTTCCGAAGAGTCCTTTGTTCCCCCTCCCTTTAACTGCACCGTGAATGCTTTCTCCGACCATAAAGTCGATTCCTTATTCTCATATTTGTCTCAGGATCTATCTCAGTAAACTTGAAGAATTACTAGTCTTGCGAACCAGTCTTGCGAACCAGTCTTGCGATTGGCTACCTTACAGTTTTCGAGGTATCGCTCTTAGTATTGTTCCGGTGTAATTGCAATTCTGATTCATATATGTATCGGTTTATCACTTTCTACTGCATCCTCAGATTCCATTTTTCTCGGTCATTCCATTGCTCATCTTCAAGACCTCTCTCTCTCATCTCCCATTTAATCCCTTCCGAGTTCTTCCTTTTTTCCTTTACCAAATAGGGGTCCACAGGAGGACTTTTTGGTACCCTTTCATTTTCCAGTCGTTGGACGTCACCATCCCATTTCAGCTGCTTTCCTCTTATTTCATCGATAATATTATGCGGGGTGTCCATAATTTCTCAAATTCTATCGTCCCTAACTTCTTCCCATCAAGATATTCCTGCATGTTTGTTTTACCTGAAGCTATACAAATATTATCTATTACTACATATAATAATTTGCCTGAAATTTGGGATTTCAATGCTCGGTTTTGTTTGATGTAATCTCGTTCCGTAATGTTATCTCTGCAAAAGAGAAAGGGGGCATGAAAAATGATGGCTCATTAGGGGGCCGGATAGGTAATTATTTTGCTAATTTTTTTTTATTTGAATCAAGCGCTAAAGTGACGTTCTTCGCGTGACGTAGCTAAATCACTCATCTCTCTGTAAGGTCTCCGATTTGTTGTTTATTAAATTATTATTATTTTTCTTAATAATTCATCAACCTGGGATGTTCTTTCTTTCTTTTGCGTCAGTCTCTGAAAGAGTAATGAATGGTGTAGACCTCGGTGATTTTCGGCAAAGGTGATTTTCAGAGTTGCTTTGTGGAACAAGATAACCCTTCTTGGCAGGGTGCTGTACTTTGTGGAGACGTTAAATCTTTTTCTATAAAGCAGAAGCTTAAGGAGAAAGTTCCGTGAACTTCATCTCTTTATAGTCTCTAGTTTTCTGAACGGCTTTTCTCAGTCTTGTGGGGGCAATAAATCCTCGCTGTAGTCGCCCCCAAGTTCTTACTTATTGCCTGGTATTATTTGTTTCTGTACGTTGCTTGTCCACTCTTTTACTTCTTGCCGTGGGGCACTACTAGCATCCCTCTGCAAGAGTTTTGCCCTCGGTTTATTAGAATTATTATTATAGATTAGACTTCTCGTCTTTAAAGGAGGGCGTAATTGAGCTCTTTCCTCTCGTTATTGCGGATATAGTTGCCGTCGTAAAAGAATTTGAATTTCCCTCAGCTTGATAGTTACTGTACGAGTAGAAGTGACGTTATTCTGAAAATGTACGTATTTATTAATATGGCAGATATTCGTGTCCATGAACTTAATAACTACTTCATCATTTAGTGAAGCGAAATCAGTTTTAATTAGTCGGCGAATCTCGGGCGGTGAAAACAGATAATTTCATTGAAATAAGAATGCCTTTAAAATTATTAAATATGTGTGCCTCAGGAGGGGTTATTTTGACCCATGTAAAATATAGAATTTGCTTTTTGATGTATGGTCCTTCCGTTTATACTAAAATGAGATGGTGTTTCACCGTCACGAAAGGGGCAGATGTGAGGGTAGATGATATTCTTTGAATGAGATATTTACTGGCGGAAGATGTATTAACTTCGTGAGAGGCAGATCTGTGAATTTTGAAGAAAACTCATCCCTGTCGCAGCCTCATTTCTTTCTAATGGCTCCTCCCAGTCTCGTCGAAAACGTTCACACTCCGCTAGCGCCATGTCATTGACTCGATTTTTCATGCGCCTAACCCGGAGAAACAAGATTAGTTATGTCATTTAAATTTTTCGTATGGAATTTCTCTTTGATTGGATTGCCCGGGGCGAGCACTCTTCGTCGACCTCCCTGAAAAATCTCTGGGAAACTTCCTACTCAGCGCCATAACCTCGGGGAAACTCGGTGAGTCAACGCGCAAACTCGCCGCATGGCGTTGCTCACGCGGGAGGAAACGATTCGGGGGTTTGCGCATGCGCAGAAGTGATGACTAACTTGCCACGTCTCCCCTCGTTCCTCGCGGTGGGGGAAATAACTTTTCGGAAAGTTTTAGTTACCCCTCTTCTGTGGATGGGGAGGGGAGCTTGTGAGATGGGGGGGGGTTTTGCAAGCTGGAAGTCTCTCTTACTTTTGGGCCCCCGAAACTCCCCAGACTCACCATCTTTCTTTGATTCAAAACTCTCTTCCCTCCGTCCCTTCCCTTTTCAAACCCCTACTCCCCCAATATATTCCCTCTGTGATCCCTATTCCCCCATTTCTCATTCTCAAACGACTTGTCTCATTTCCCTCCCCTTTAGCCACCAGCCGTCCGTCCCTCCCACGCGATTCTTTTTTTATACCGCGCTGCCTCGATATCTTTTTATTTGTCGAAATGTGTGAGAGAATGGTTTTGCCCCTTGGTCATCGATTTTATTGATCGCTGTCGCGTAACCGATTAACGCATATGAATGCTTCCATCGCCTCCCTCACGTGCTATAAAAAAACAGTCGGAAGTGTCTCGGAGTCGACCATGACGTCGAAAAAAATTTGTTATCGCTCTGCTTTTGGCTCCATACTTTTTTGCTCCGGCCTGGCTGTTTCCTTGTGCTTTATTTTTATCGTCATTGATGTCTAACACTGCGCGTTTAATGTTTTTTCCAGTTTAATAAAATTCCTATGTTATCAGTGTGCATCGTACTTGCTGTTTTGGGCATTATCCTGCGGAGGTTTAATGATCCTGGTGCACTTCATTTCCAAAGTCGGATGTTTCTGAATTTTTCATAAAATACTCATTTATCTTATTTTGTGCTTCGCATGTTTTATATACGGAGGAACTGTTTTATTTGTAATCTTTTCTCTGACTGGGGTGCTTCATTGCCATTTGCTGCAAAGGGGCATTCTATCTTGGTGTATGGAAAATTTTTGAAAGTCGATTTTGCGTTTATAATTCGAAGATCGAGTATATTTTATGCCGTGTGTTTCTTGATAACATTAAAAAGCTATGATTTAAATCTACCAAAGGAAATTTTTTAGGCACAGAGAGAGCGAACGCTGAAGCTATGTTTGCAGATAAGATATACTATTTGTGTGATCCGTGAAACGAATCAATAAAAATTTTTAATTTGTTTAAATTCAATATGTGGATCTAACATCCATATTTCTTTGTGAAATGGATGTGTGAGTGCAACCTTTTGATCATCAGACTGTTTGCTATTTTAATTAAATGAATTTTCAGTGCCTCTTATTTTTCCTTTTCATTTCGTCGAGTTTAACAGACTTCAAACATTTTCCTCTGCTTGGAAGTAAATTTTGGACTCACTTTATGGCTTACTCTAGCATGCTCAAAGTCGGAAAGTGTAGTTGTCGACTTTTTTATGCGGCTCGTAAATTTCTGTCGCTCCCTTCCTCCACTTCATTTCGACCTCCGCCAGATGTTGCGACGTGTGATTATTGCTCGAACGGAATTCATTTGAAGCGCCATGGGAGGCCGTGCTGTTGCTCGCATGGGCCCTCTCGGAACCAATTTATTGCACGTTATGTGTCCATTAAGCCGTATGCAATCTTACGTCTCTCACCCGGTGATTAGGCAGTTAAACTCTTGACAAGCGATGCGCACTTGTGCGTTAAAAATCCCTCCGTATTGTTTCGAGGAAGGAATTTCAGTTCTCTTTGTCGTGGCTTAATTGAAAGGTGAGATGTAGTCCTCTCTTCGGAGGAAAGTTTAAAAAAAAAGGGAGAAAAGTTTGCAATTTATGGTCTGTCGCCACAATTAGTCGTGGTGTGGGGGTCGGAAAAAAGAAAAATAATTTAGAGAACGGGAGAGCTGTGCTACCTAATGTTCCGTAGGTACGGTCTGCATTAAATAATCCCCTCATTTGCATCATAATACCCCGCCCGGCGACTTTTTTTATCATTTCCGATTAATAAACGTCCCACTTCTCCCCTTCATCTCTCCCCCTTCTCCTCCCCCTCCCTCTCCTCCCCGGCCCGACTACCGCCCCTCCACGCCCCCGCCTCTGCCGCATTTCCATCCGGGCGCCTCGCAATCCGAGCGTACGCAATTCCTTCTTGCCTCTCTGCCTCCCCGCCCCCCTACACCTCCTCCCATCTCTCCCGACTTGGCTTAAAATTATTCCATCGAAGCGCTGGTCTCGTATGACAATGCGTACATGTGAAGAGCAGGAGGGAGGCGATATGGGATGAAATGCGGGAGTAGTGAAGGGGTGGGCGGAAATATGTGTGGGTTGGGTGGCGGTGGTTTCGCTCTCTGGAGGGTGGGTTTGAGGGAGGGGGTTGTCGCCCCCTCCCCCTTGAGGGGGGATGAAAGAGAAGGGATGTGATCATGTCGGTCGGGTATTTGGAGCCATCTGCCAGCTTTTGAGGGGAATTCGGTGGGTGTGTGTTCTGGGATGGGGGAACAGAGGGGGCTAAAAAACTTTCCTCAATCCTATTCGATCCCGCATCTTTCCCTAGCTATCCACCCCTATCCTCCTCCCCGCACTGACTTCGCAAAATGCTGCCATTCAGAGCGAGCTTATTCGTCGCAGGTCGAAACCGTCTTTTATCTTAGAATACTCTTTCCGTCTCCTTACGTCTAAAATTTATCCTTCAAGCCGTTAGATCTCGTGGCGGTTGGGACGGGAGCGTTGAGTTCCCTTGGTTGGAGTCAAGGTGTGTTTTTGGTCTTTGATTATTCCTTAACCTCTCCATCCCGCTCGCGTTTCCCGACCTCCCGGCTCGAAGGTCCCAATCGGAGCTAATGTTCTTTTCGTTTTACGGTATGGTAATTTTTTTCGCTAAAAGTCGTTGAGGGAGTGTGGAGGAAATTTCTTTTTTTTAGCAAGGAATTTCCCTGAATTAAAAGTGGAAATTGTGCCTTGAATCTTGGGGGATCAACTCCATTGCGGCAGCTGGTCGGCGGGGTTTAAACTGAAAGTCTGCAGTATATTTTTTCGTCGTAAGCCTGGAGGAAGGTTATAAAAGAAAAGTTACCGTCATTTCAGACGATTTTTTGTTCCCTCGGCATGAAAGTTCACCTTTTCGGGAACATATTAAAATTTATCTCTTTTATTAATTGAGTTGAAAAGTGCGCTTGAAAAAATCACTTTTAATTCGTTTTATAATTACTTGCTGCATTTAAATGTGTTTTTTTTTTGTCTTTCGAATCTGTAACATGTCCTGAAACGCATGCCACTTCCAACTTTCCCGCCATCAAGCTGTTAGTTGTGTAATTTGAAGAGATCATGCGACAATTGAACCATTTTCCCCTTGCTATGTCTTCTCCTTTACTGCTTGACGTTTTTTCTTCTAAAAGAAAAGCTTAATAAATTTCACTTGCTCTATTTGTGTGCAATGTGAAAGATCTCAGACTTCGAGCAATGTGTAAGTTCTCAAGCTTCGAAGGTAAGAGCGTTAGAAAGCTTTTATTTGCACTACTCAACTTCGTGTTTTCACTCAGCTACATATTAGTCTAATTATTGCTCAATAGCTATGTAGCAAAGCTAGTATCTACCAATGAACGTAATTTATTTGGGCAAGCTAGACTCTACTTTTCATCTTTAGTTCATGAACAATAGTTCGTCAAAGACGATTCCCTTGGAATTCACCGTAAATTAATTGTGAATTTAAGAGTGATTTTTGTAAAGTTACGCGAATTTTTATGTATTTTTTAGCGTGATATAGGTTTAGGTTTATCTCCACGGAGAAGTTAATGACGGAAACATCGCTCGGAAGAAGCTTTTGGATGTGAGCTCTCGGGAAATTGGATTATTTTTGTCAGCCCGTTAATGATTCTCGGAAGCGGATGAGGAGAGGCGTTTTTTTTCTCGAATTACTGAATAAGGAATAAAATGAATAGTGACTGGGCAAAATGTTATTTTCCCATTTAAATTTCGTATTCTGATTCAGTGGTACAGTCGGAAAATAACGCTACGCGTAGTGGTATCATCCGGAGGAATTTTCCTTCCTTTGATAAACAGGTAACTTGAGATGGCATTTCAAGTGAGTCCCTTAACGCTCTTGAGCATGAGCTACTTTACATATTCCTGTCTCAGAACACCCCGTTGGCTTTTATAACCTCTCTGATTTTTGTGTCTAATCCTCACTAATGTAAGCTTATTTTTAGCGTTTCGACTGTGCCGTTGTTTTCCTGCAGGTCTTCGTCTTAGAAATCAAAATACATTACGCTTGAAACCATAGTTTGGAAGCGATTTAAACCGTTTTTACTTCCAAACTAGTTACCTAATGCATGCATTTTCTTCAGTAGTCGATACAATACGGAAAGTACACCATCACTATTTTGTCACTGCATGTTGTTAAAGCCGAAAAATCAACATCTAAATACGACTCCGTGGAAATGCTCGAGCAAACCTTTCATGGGTTGATCTCAGCTATAAATGAACATGAATTGTGTCAGTGAGGATTTCTTTGAAAATTCGCTTTATGTAAACCATTTCTTATAAATAGTGTAATTTCATGGTTTCACTGATTTTTAAATGGTTTGATTGAGTTTCACCTGTTTGTGTGGGTCAATTCTTGCAATTAAAGTTTTTACAAACTTCCTGATGCCGTAGAGCACTGAAATGTTGTTAACGGATCCACTTCCGGCGACAGTGCATTGATCAATTTAAATAATGACGATAATTATTTTATGAAAATGATAATTTTTGATGATGTATTAAAGTCTTATTTACAATGCCAATAAAATCCTGTATTTTAATATTTCTGCTGAAACTAGTCGTGTCAGTTCTTAAGATAATGAAATAAGCCTTGCTCGTTCAGTGTCAATTTATCAGTAGTTGGTTATAACAGCGATTAAGCAGAATGTATGATAAGAAGGAATCATGCATTTTTATTCCAGTTTTTTCAGGTTGGTGATACTTACATTTCTCTGTAATGTATATGGCGTTGGGGGCTGAAATAAGCGTTCCTCTGGGTAGGAGGGATACTGTGAAATCTGGAATTATGTGGCCCCGTCGACTTTGTACCAGCCAATAATGTGGAATCAACTGAACTATTTACTGTGCCCTAACTATCTCTGCGAGTATGTATGCTAGACGATGAGTATGTATGCTAGACGATGAGTATGTATGCTAGACGATGAGTATGTATGCTAGACTATGATCATATCTACGATTAAAATTAACTGTGATTTTTAAGGATGCTTACATAGCTTCACTCCCCTCTCCCCCAAGCCATTCCGAATCCGATATCGATGAAGACGCATCATTATTGGAACATATGAGAAAATGATACTTCTCTCTCATTGACTGCTGGATCTTGGGGAAGCAATGTTCCGCGATGTACTTATGGGCCAGCTCATTGCTAGGAGAATACAACCTTTTTTCCAACTCCTGTGGAATAGAATAGAAATTACGGTATCATTTTCTAGTGAATAATAAGCAGCATTATTCATTTGAATAATATATTTATTTCATTGACGACTTTCTTTCTTTCTTGAATTGCTAATTACTACATGATTGAAACCTTAGAGATTTAAATTTATATATTATTTGAATCCTTAGATATTTATACGACTGTTGAATCAATTTGAAGGTGTTTTACATGACTACATTGCAAATATTTTGTACTGTTCTATGAAATAGTTGGAAGTTAATTTTGTGTTCAAGTTTTCTTGTGTTTTCTTTACCCCCGCTCGTTTCCGATCTGAAACAGCTCTCGGGTGTCAGCTGGGATGAATCGATGCTAATTTATCATCCTGACTCCCTGCCTCACGCGGCAATATTACGCCGCTAATTCTGCATGGCGAGCCTGTTTCGAATTTCAAATTCCTCTCATTTTTATATTCGCTCACGTGTCTTTTTTTTACATGGTTCATGCTTCGGAAAGCGAATTTGATTACCCGCCTGATTAAAACGGAGTGTATCAAAAAAGGGACCGATTTTTACTCAAACGAACGCAAGACTATTCTGCATCATTCTCTTTCTCTCATAAAGTTCGAATGCATAATCTGCTTCCCTTTGGCGCCGCTTGTTTTTTCGCGTGCTTTGCTGGGAGAGCGTGTGCGGGATGCTTGGCGTGAAGGGGGAAAAATCCCGTAGGGCCAGGATTTTGTCGTACACTGCCGTGTTGGTGTGGAAATTATCTCTGCTTCCTCCTTTTGCTCTCTCTTGCTCTGCCCTAGCTTTCATCCGCTCCCCGTCCAGTCCGTATTTTTAGAGCAGTCTTTTCTCATCTCATTCCGCTCTTAATTCAATTTTAATGTCAGAAACATTTGCTAGGGCCCAGCCGCCCCATCTCCATCTTTCTGGGAAACTAAATCGCTCCTCGCCCGCGAGTGTCCACTTTACCAACTTCCCGTCCTCCGTCTCGTTCCTCCTCTGATGTATAAATATTACGCCTGAAAGATGGGGAAAAGAATAGAAAAAATAATAGCAGCTTAATAGGGGACGTTTTGAGCCTGCAAAATTTTCCTTTAGCATGTATATTTACGAAATAGATTAACACGTGGCTAGAATTTGGAACTCATTCTTAGAGTCGAATTATTAAGGGCCCAAAACGCAAAGACGCTTTTGCGGTCAAGTTGCCTTCGTGGGCTTCTTTATGTTTCCCCCTTTCAAAGTCTTCCAACTTTTATATTAATTGTGTAGACGTACTCTAGTTCATTCAGCAAAAATGGAAATGCTGTGACAAATAGTGGAGAAGAGATTGAGAGATAGAATGAGGAACGAGGCTCGTATTTAAATAAGAAATTTTTTATAGATTTACATTATCTAAAGCAAGGTAATGGAACTTCCACATTCACCGCTCACACGATACGAGATTAATAAATATAGTGGCAGGCCACCTGCTAGCAGAACTGCGAATCTCTGCTCGACCAAAGAAAACATGGAGATAGCATCAGAAAAAGAGATCACGCTATTTGCCTATCCATAAAGAAGAGTAGGTACTCGAAAAGGGGAGTTTTTGTCGCTGAGAAAGGATCCATTGTGTTCCTTTAGGCTTTGCATATCGATCTTCTTTACCCTCTTCTCAAGTTTTTACTTTATCTGTGACCTATGGTCGAAAATATTCATATTGTACGCTCGTACATTTATGTATAAACATTCATTCGGCCACGCGTAAATTGTTATTTTCGGGTGTATTTTCTCCCTTCGCCATCTCATACAAGCCCTTTCCCTCTCGTACAATTGTCCCTCTCATTTATTATACTTAATTTTTTTCCTCTCCCCTGTCCTCAGGGCCCACCTAATCCCCTCGGTCCGTTTCCTCCCTTCCCCCATTCCCCCCTGCGCCCCTTGCCCGCGCTTGTTAATTACGGCCATGGTGGAGTTGTTACTGGGAACGCGCGCCACGAAGAAGGACGGAACAACTGCCGTGGTCCGCCTCTGTGTTACGTCCGCGGCGTCGACTTGTGCCCACGACGCCGCTGATTCTCGGCTCGTTTAGGCCCCCTCTCTCCGGGGGTTGCTCTGTCCCCTCCCCGAGAATGTCCCTCACTTCATCAACCCCACTCCCCCGGAGGGTCCCTCTCGCACGCAGATCTCTCCTTTCTTTCGTCTCTTTATCGCTCCTTCCTCCGTTCCCTCCCCAAGTTCGCCCACCAGTTGTTAACGACCCCGCGTCATCCAAGCGGACTGCTATTACACTCCTACGGCTGTTTGCGGTTGCTGCTACGTTCCCGTGGCGGCCGCTGCCGAGCGCGCCAGGCCCAACCCTTCGCCTCCCCCCTCTTCCCCCCGCCGTGCGCCGCCCCTAACCTTCCACAACCTCTCCACCACCCTCTGCCGCCCCTTTCTTTCCACTCTCCTTCCCTCTGTCCTTAATCTAGCTTTTTCAATCCTCTTTCGTGCACGGTCCCCGAGCAGTGAGCTTTCCCTTATTAACCGTGCTCCAGCGATGTTGGGTTTTGGCAAGCTTTATCAACTCCAATAATTGTATGTGTGCCTCACGACGGGAATCTTTCCATGTGGTTAATGCCTCGCGGCTCTAGACCTCATATATTGCCGATTTTGCCAGGCAAAGTCGGTGAACCCGAATTAATTTGGGAACGCCAACGTCCGTGAAGTTTTGCTCATGGATTTAGGTTTCTCAAAGGATCTCTAGTCTTACGGGGAAACTTTAATTTTCGCTGCATTTTCAGAAGTATTTGTCGACTAAACTTCGCATAAAGCGAGGACGAAAGTTTTTCTCGACACTTCGCTAAGTTTCGTGTCGGCAACTCCCCGCCGTAATGTTAAAAATGTCCCTTGACTCAACTTGAAAACGAGCTGGGCCGAACAGCACGTGTAAGGAAATTATGCTGCGCAAATGATTTAGTTCATCGCTGCCTTTACGTTTTCCGTTACTCGACTACGAAACGCTGAAATGATAAATGTAATTTTCGCCACGTTATATGTATTTAACCTGGCGGAAAGTGTCGTCAACATTTCCCGGTTCATTCCAATGAGACCATCTAAAATTATAAATGCAAATTTATGACAGCGAATGAGTTTATGCATTTCCGTGAACAGCAGTAGAAAATAGGGTAGTGGTCTGGTTTAGTAAAAAGTACGTATCTGGTGACAGCGTGTGTGGAGTCCGAAGGTCATGTAATGAATTAGATGATGTCTCATTTCTTTATTTGCCCGCTGAAATTCCACGTTCACTTCAGACTTGTGTTTCTTTTGCACATTCTGGCTGTACTGTATGAGTTTTATGTTGATTGTAGTATTGAATGCTTGCGTTGTATGCGTTCATTTAGTGCGATAAAAATGCTTACTCTTCATCTTCGGCGGCGTAATGACTCATAAAATTCCTTGTATTTTTTTCTTTCCGAAAGGAGTTAACCTTTCACCTTTTTCTCGGATTTTTAGTTTTGTTGTTTATATTCGCTTGATTATTAATTCATTGGGATCTCCATCTCTATAATCTCTGGAGGAATTTGAGCAGAAGATGAAATTTTAATGGTGAACATCTTTCATCGTCTTTTTATCATTTACTCTTGCTGTATAAACTAGCGAGGAGGTGGTGTGTCCGGCTAAGCGGCTGAGTACCTACGCCGGACATGAACGTGCCTCTCCGAGTAGACCCGCGTGTACATGAATGACGCCTGTCGTCGCTGTCGACTCCGCTGTCCCTGCGTGCTCTCTGTGACGTGCACGGTCAGTCGGAAAGGCAGCGGGTAGTCAGCCTCTTCCCTCCCCCCTGCCTCCCCAAGCTCTGCACTCTTCACGGTTAGCGGTTTCAAGTCCACCTCTGGTCTGGGCGTGGCAGTCGGTCATGAACAGTGAGGTGTTTTAGAGAACCGCATGTGCGAATTATGATTTTAGTACACGGACTCAAGTATTCGCATTCACTCGCGTGGATAAAAGGTGCGTCATTGTTGACACAATTGCCATTTTAATCGTACCAGGAATATCCGGCTTGTCATGGGTGATAAGTTGGAACCTCTGTTCGTCTGCAGGCTTTCGCGGCGAATGATATTAATGAAGAAATCTTGAGTTCCACCGCGGGTCAGTTTCTCCACACTCCCGACGTTTCGACAAGCGACTCGCTCATCCTCATCAGGGTTCCCGGACTCTAAGGGATTCCTGGATCCCTGATGACGATGGGCAAGTCGCTCGCCGAAACGTTGAAAGCTATGGGGAACCTAACCCAGATTGAAACCCGATAGCTCTTCATTCAATAAGAACCTCTACTACATTGTTGGCATTACTGCACGGATCCAGAAGTCGTCGCCCTACTTATGTATGGTTAAGCATATTTTTTTGGTTAGGGAAGGACGCCTGTAATTTTCGGGAGTGAGAAAAATCTGACCGAGAGATATTTTTCTTTGCATTGTGCATTATTTCCATTTATCTTTTTACATTTTGTTAACATTTTCAAAGGAGAAAGAAAATGTATGTCTCCGACGATGGGTGGAGCATTCAAAGGGGGGACTTTTTGTGGCACTCGGCGCTTGGCTCTTGGGATGTGATGCGAGTCGGATGAGCAAGAGCATCCTGCTTTTGAGCTGGATCCTGGATTTTCATTTCCCCGATTATATATTCAGCGTACTTCCGAAGCAGGTCGTGGAGCGAGGAGTCATTTACGTCGACATAAGGGGGAGAAAGCGCTGACGGCCCCGAAGCAAGAGCTGCGGAAATAAATTCTATTCAATTATCTTTTACTCCGCTCTTCCTCTCACTTCCCGAACCCTCCGAGCCCCCCCCCTCCACCTTCTACCCTTTATTCCCCCCCTCCCCCAAGCGGATGGAGTGCCCCTCGTCATCCCTGAAACCCAAGACCAAATGTCGCCAAACGTATTCCTGATTCTCGGGACTCTCTGCACAATTAACGTTTTTGTTTCGTATGATTTATTTTTTTTTTTCAAAATTGCATTATTTATTCATTCTTTGCCAAACGGTTGGCCTGAATTTTCTCGTCCTCGGGAATAAATTGGATTCGGAGGATATGAGATCCTTTTCTGTTGCCGGACCGCGTCCTTTGCCGTTTCCTTTTTCGAGATAAGCTTTTTTGGAAGCAGTTTATTTGCTCCATCCCGTTTCCTTGTTTGCTTTTAATCCTTCCTTTAGCTCAGATACAGTTTTCAGTAGCTTGTCTCCTTTCTGCGAAATGCCTTAAGCGCCGTTCCTTCTTTCCCGTGGTATTATATTCTGCTTAATTCCTTCTTTAGGCTCATGGACTTGCTCGCTTCATAGAATCAGAAAATGATTTGCTTTTAAACGACGGCAAGATATGGGCCTGGTGGAATCGGGCTGGTCTTTGCACTATTGATGGGATTTTTAAGCTGTCAAAAGGAAATTTTTGAGTGTTTCCCGTTGGATTAATTTCATCTTTACACGATTACCGGACTCAATCTTTTCCTGACCTTTTCTGCTAAACTATTTCTAAAGTTTCATTTGATGAAGGTGTTGTTAAAATTGTTATATCCATTCTTTGCAATAAACGCCCTTGAGGGTTTAATTGAACCCTGTTAAATTGCACGCGTTTGTCAGCTATCATAATAATTTTTTTCGATAACTTACCCGTGGTTTAATAGTGCAGCTGCTTATTTTTAATAGGCCTTATCTGGTGGATTTTTTCTATAACACTTTGCTTGCGTCTTCCTCATTGATGGTGGAGGTGCCGTTAAATATTTGTACTTAACTCTTTTCTTTAAATACGAGACTAAGTATTGATTTTCGAACAACCATCTCCGTTCTTCTCCATTGGTTAAGCTATATTCTTGTTATGGTATGGTTTTTTCGCAAAGGAATGTATCAGTGGGTGCAAATATAACAATTTGCCATCCATATCCTCCTTTATAGAAAAGAAAGGCTACCAGAAGACCTCGATGTCTACGATGCTATTTCTGTACTCATTGAGAAGGCTATTTTCTATTTAAAGGTGATTTATTCTTCATGAAATACTTCTGAAAAACTAAGCTGGAACTCTTTTAATGGCTCGGGTTTTGAATCAATCGAAATGGTATCTTAATAGTCAATTGTTCAATTATTCTCTTATAAATTTTGTGATTTTTTGCTCATTTCAGGGCATTGCGTATTCAACTTTAGTCTTCATCAAAGCTTTGTCGCCATTCTCTACGAGATGCCTCGAAAGGTTGCGCGATCGTTAAACCGTTCATAAGATATTGTTTTTAATGCGTAGAAGTTGTTTTAATTTTTACATGGCTATGCATCCTAAAGTTTACCGGAAGATATTGTTTTTAATGCGTAGAAGTTGTTTTAATTTTTATATGACTATGCATCCTAAAGTTCACAGGAAGATTATGTGCATATGCTTTGGTATTTATAAAAGTGATTTATGGTTTTAACGGTATAAGTTTTACACTTACGAAGTGTGCGAGTTTAACATTTCTTTCTTCGTGAATTCGGGGAAGTTTTTCCCTTGGAGCTTAATGGTATATACAACAGTTGTATATTACGAGCGCCATTTTTTCTAAGGGCCTGTTTTGTGCATTTGAACTCCCTAGCTGAGTGCATTCATCAAATGCTAATATAAATGGCGTATTGAAGGTTGAATATGTTTGTTACTTCGGAAATCTTGAAAGGAATGGCACTTTATGAGTGTCACGTCGCATCCCTAACAAACAAACGATTGAATTCTCGTATTTCCGGAAACAGTTCGTGATAGTGTGTGTCATTGTTAATGGAATTATATTTCACGTGAAGTAAGTAGTTACTTCTCTTGCACCATTCCATCTCTCTCAGTCTAATGTCGGCCACATTTGTCTTCATGATAATGATCCACCTGTTCTCCAGAGAGCGCTCGAACCATACACGGAGCGTCATTTGTCAGAGCCACCCCTCTCCCGCTTGGATATGGAAACCGATGAAGATGTTTATCGACCCATCCAAATCCCGAGTTCCTCTTGTATCGCCCTGCGGAACTAAACTACGCAATGTGTCATTGGTTGAGCTTTTGTGTTGAGTTCACCGGATGTCTTAAGCACATTTTTGATCCATATCATTCCGGCTTTTCTCATTATCGTAGAGTCTGGGAACAAGGGCAAAGTTTACCGAGCTCTCTAGTAGTTCGTTGCTTCGGCTTCCGCTTTGGCGATGCAGACTCAATTACTCGAAAGTCGCTGGAGCCGAAGTCCTGTTCGTGAATCCACTCAACTTTGTCACCGAGCAAGTTAAAGGACCAAACAGCGAAAATGTTGATTTTATTTTCCGTAAAACGAGTAACATTGGATGAATATGTTTTATGTCATAGAGAGTAAAATTCAGTGCCAATGCTAGATGACCTCTGCCGCTTTTATGGCTGCCATACCACTTGACGTAGCATCAGTTAAGATAAAAGGAAAGGCGATCGCTTACTGTCTAATGGTTGAGCGTTATAAAAGTCGCAGTGCCCTACTAAGCTTAGCGATTATGGAAGTCGTCCAAACCTTAGGAGAAAGCTTGAAATTGATAAGCGCTCTGGGGAATAGAATTTTTTCAGAACATAAAAGCTATCTTGAGCTATCATGCTGATAAAAGACGTTAGTTTGACTCTGGAAAAAAGTTTCGCTCTGGATCCAAGTTGATTGAATTTGCCCGATGAAGAGGCACTGTATATTCTTCTGCCATCGGGAAATATGCTGTCCACAAATTTACAAAAAAATATTCGATTCTCTAAAGATAACACTCGTCACAAAGTCAGCTGCTGGAAGAATTTGCTTTATCATTCACGATCGAGTTCATGAAGGGCCCTATCCTATATCATGCTCATGAAACCATGTTATCTGGATTGTAGAATGAAGGTTGTTTGCGTTTGGATTGAATTTTCATGGATACCTCGATTTTTAAGAGAACAATTTGGAGCCACATATTTTTGCATTTTTTATTATTGTACTTAGTATGTCTGTTACTGCCATGGCACATTTTCATTTATTTATTGCATGTTCTGTGATGGTAAATGCGTGTGATTGATGTAATTAAAGATGGCAAGGATTATTTTTAATGAATTTTGTGAATGTATATAGTCAAAGCCGTGGCCAATGGTTTACAGAAAATAGTCACAGTCATAACTGATGTGAACTTGTCGGACTGACAGTTGTCAACATCTAGAGATTTCCTCTCAGGTTTCCCGCACCTGCTTCCATAATTCCTTCCTAGTAGTAGGGTCGAATCTTTGGAATTCAATCACTGACGAGATAAAAAGCGTATTCACCATTAGCTGCTTTGAACCAAAGATGTATTGTTCACTTCTTACCGACTCATTATGAGTCATTTGTCGAGTTCACAAAGGTATTGTTTGTTTTTCTCGTTACTTTTCTATTGCTATGATTTTTGTTATTGCATCTCAACTTTTCTTATAATTTATACATTACATACTTATTTTGAATGTTATTTTTGTTGTTTTTGATTGTCACTGACATGAACATTATAATTTGTTATTAATCGCTCGTGAAAGTGTAACATGCTGCTACGATATTTATTGTTGCAACTTATGGTAAAACCTATAATATTTCTGCTGTTTTTTCCTCTCCTTTGTTGTCTTTGACGTTTTGTATCTTCGCTCACAGCGAACAACTGTATAGTGTTATTAACAGATTTTTATTTGATGTAATGTTATTTTGTTCTTTGGGGACGAACGGTCCTAGAGCAATAAAAACTAATTTCAATTTCAATTCTCTATTGCCCCTGCTGTTGCTCTGGGAAATGACTGGTGGCAAAATTTCAACCTGGCCAATTCTGTGTTGTAGATTTTGGGCAGTCTTATTTTATTACACTACCAATTCCGTTTAACTTGGAATATGCAATAGGTTCCTGCTGATGCTCACCAATTTAGATTGATAGGCAATGAAATATTTTGGGCACCATTTGAGAAATGAAGTAGAGTTAGAATCCTGCTTTTGTTATTATTTCTTATAAATTTAACAATGGTGTTGTGTATTTGGGGGGTGAGGAGACAAGAATCTCTTGGTGGAGATAGAGTAGCTGAAGGAAACTGGTAATGAGGGACTCGGGAATACTGAAGGGCATGAAGGGAAGGGAAAGGAAGGATGTGGGAAAGGATATTGGGTCAGCAGGGTTGGGAAAAAAGTAAAATGCTATATGTATGGAATGAAGAGGGTTTGTAGCATTTGGAGTGTTATCGTATAAAGATTTATAGGTCTGCATGTAAAAAAATAGTACAGGTAACACTTTTTTCCATCAAAATTTATTCAAGCAAAAGTCACACAGAACATTCCTGCAAAATTCACGAGTGTGCATCAAAATGAATGTGAGTGCATTGAAGACATTGTTGCCATTTCCCAATTCCTAAAATTTTCAATGCAGCAATTTCCGTAGCTAATTGCCATCAGTCATGTGAGATACCCATCAGTGACCTCTACTGTATGCATATACCATGGGTGACACCTGCTCTTACATTGTTAACTGGTGGATCACCACTTATAATTAGTTGTTTAATTAAAAATAGAGAAAACATAGTAATGATACAAGAGTTAGATACATTCATTGTCCTGTATTTGGCACCTCATAATGAAAGGTCACTAACAATTAGTAAATCATACTGAGGATACAAACAGGAAAAGTTCATATTGGTAAACTTACTTAGGGGAATGCTGGTCAATGCTGCATTACCCTGCATATGCAATTCCTAGACCAATATTTTGATAAATTTGTAATCTTGTATTATGATACTTATTCATTTTTAATACTAGCAAAGCTCATTCTTCTCCAAATTAATTATTTATTTGTCTCTTTATTCTCTTTCCAGAAATTCATCCTTCAGAAGTTACGAAATGACATGCTAGCTAATGGATTGACGAAGAGTAGTTGTGGTAATGAGTCAGTCATCAGAAGACCTAATCCCATTATCACAGTTAACGGGTCAGTGGCACCAACTACAGGGGGACTCAGTAGCTCCCACAGCCACATAGGGCACCTCCATAACCATCAGCATGTATCACCGGTGAAACATCGAGCCCCTGCCGTGTCAGTTGGTACTGAAACAGTTGGACTGGCTGCAATTGGCCGAGAAAATCAGCCTCCTAAAGCCAATGGGAACTTCACCCCTGCTGCACTGAATGTAGCAGTTGATACATCGCCATTAGGAGGAAAGCTTGCTCATGAGGGACCGCCTTATTTGCATCGGCCTCATCCAACGCCTCCACCTCCCGCTCCATCGATTGCAAGCCATCAACATAGTCGTTCTCCTGTAGACTGTAGTCCACAGCGGTTGGATCCCAGGTAATTGCTGTGAATAAGATATAGAGGAATGATGCTTTTTGTGAACTGATTTCATTCCACTCAGTTTCTGCTCTCCTTGAGAGGATTTCTTTTATTGATGTAGTTCACTTAAAGTCTATGGGTTTATGTGGGCATTTTAGGGGTGAGACTGAAAGTTCTTTGATAAAAATTAGCCGTGGGTGTTTCTAGTCTTATTTCCATCCTTAGGGGCATTTTGGGTAACTATAGGTTTTTTACCTCCATTCATTATTGATCTCTTTTGTTTTTTCTTTCTCATTCTTTCTCAGATTTTTCTTTCTCAGTCTTTTCATTATCTTTCTACGAGTAATAATAATAATAATAAATTTTATTGATCCTAGGACGTCATTACACGTATAGGACATGTCAAATATATATATATATATATATATATATATATATATATATATATATATATATATATTTTGACATTATTTATTTTGACATGTCCTATATATGTGTGTGTGTATATATATATATATAAATATATATATATATATATATATACACACACATACATACAAAATCTGAAATACAGAGAAAATTACATTAAGATGATAAAAACTCATTCACAGAGTAGAAGGCATTTAGCAGTAAATACTTTTTTAATTTTGCCTTAAACCTGGGGAGACTTTTATCTGTTTTAATATTGGCAGGTAAATGATTAAAAAACTTGCATCCTGCATAGGATGGTCCTTTAGTAAACATGGAAAGATTATGTGTCACGGTTCTGAAATCACTGTTTCTCCTGGTATCATACATGTGCACATGATTGTTCATAGTCAGACCCAAGGAGGAGTGCTGCTCTTTCACATACATAATGGCATAGTAAATATAAATACAAGGAAAAGTTAAAATTTTGAGTTCTTTAAAAAACCGTCTACAACTTGTATATTTGTTGACACCAGTTAGAATCCTAATTGCCCACTTTTGGAGCCTAAATAGCCTAGAGGAACCGTTGGCATGTCCCCAGGCCACGACACTGTATTTCAGGTTGCTGAATATAAAAGCATAATAAACACATAAAGCAGTATTAATGTCGGTAATAGGAAGGATCCTCCTGAGTAAGTAACATCCTGAAGCTACACGAAAACACAAAAAATTGATATGTTCATCCCAAATAAGGGATTCATCAATATAAACACCCAAGAATTTGGAAGAGGAGGAGGTTGTGAGTGATTTGCCCCCTAATCTCAAAAGAGGAGATGACAAGATTTTCTTCTGATATGGGTGGAAGAGCATACAAAAAGATTTATTGCTGTTTAGAGACATTCTGTTCTCAATACACCATTCAGCCATAGTTTTTAGTTCAGTCTGTGCCACCACTGACAAATCCTGATCACTGGAGATCAGGTGGTTGGTATCGTCAGCCAACAATTGTATGTTGCCACCTTTCACAGCCTTTTCAGGTCTGCACTTTTGGTACTGTTATCCTGTCTGGAAAACTCAGAATTATGTACAGAATATAACTTTATTTTAGCATGGCTCATGTACTTATTATCAATGCATTCTGCTAACTGAAAAAGAGGAGCTTTTTGTTGGAGTAGGCTGCATTTTTGATACATGTTCTTAAATGTAACCATACTTTGGCTGACAATCAACTCTACTGTTAATTTATCATCCCAACCAAAAATTTAATTAAGTGTGAGAGTTTTTCTCTTAGTATGGCACCCTCTTAAAATGCATTTCTTGCATACCTTATGTGTTTACCTTATCGTCAAGCATTTCATTGACTCTCCCATGAAAAATTTGAAGACATAATTTGGGACTACCCCACTGTGAGCAAAATACCCAATTTGGCAGGCAACTATTTACTTTATTGCATAAGCTACTCCATCATTTTTGCTGTTAACCTACATATGAATCATGACAATCATAGCTATTTTCAGAGATTTTTGTTGCTGTGAAATTTTGCTTGATTATAGCTTTTTTGCCAGAATGAGCTATTGGTTATATATAAAAGACCTCAAGGCCTCAAGAGCCCCAGGACCCTCAAAAAGGACCCTGAAAATAGTACAGAAGTTTCTTTTGTTTTGCTTTTTTTAAATTACTTTTTATCAAGATATCACTTTGAAACTGTCACTTTAGATGGATGAAAGAATGTCAAATTAATCTTTGGAATAGGTTTTTTGAATTCTTCGTGTTTCTCTTAAAATCCCAATTTTTAATAACTGTTTTAATTTGTTTTTTATCATACTTGCAGTTGAGATAAAAGGTTGAGTTTATCTTTTTCAAATGGGTAAAATAATGTAGAACTTGATTTTTGCAATCGATTTTCCTGTACACATTGCATTTGCTTTTCCTGTACGTTTTGCAATAAGTTTTTTTTGACTTAAATCCTCAAATTTTCTGGATATTTCACCTCAGGGTACTTCATGCCTTTTATCGTTTCTTAATTTGTTTACGAAAGTGGAGTGGTGCCTGTAAGTTTGTTACACTTCTCCTCGAAAACTGTTTGAACCTATTGACCTGAATTTGTGCATGATTCAGGCATATATGCTATCTTAAGCAGAGGCTTTTTATAAAATATCTCTGGGTCTCAAGGGCCCCAGGACCCAAAAAAGGGCTACTTTAACCCTTTGAGTAGTACAAACGCACATGTACGTCCTCGGGCCTCCTGGCCATCTGGAGTACGATCTTACATGTACGTCCTGTAAGCTTGAGTTAAAGCAGTAAAGTCGTACATATACATCTCCTTTTCAGAAGCATAGTAGCACTTGTCACCATCTATGCTGGAGTCTGGTGAGCGTAATTATCACTATAAAGTATCTCTGAAGAGTGCTACCATCTATATTATAATACTGGTCACTACATTATCAAAAAAACTCTCTCTTGGGGGTCAGCTAGCAGAAAAAAAAACTCACTACTCAAAGGGTTAAAGCATTGGAATCAATGCTGAGGTTTTCTTTGCTGCTTTTTAACATAAATTGAAATCAAGATTGATAGTTGAAATTTTCATTATTGGAAGGCTGAAATAATGTAAAATTTTATTCTTACAATAGGTTTTTAATTTCCTTGGCTACCTGAGTTATGGCTATTAACGGGAAATTTTGCCTCGGCCTTTTATGAGTTATGTTAATTTAAATGATCACAATTAGCAAATTTCTGTGAGACTACAGTTGGATTATTTTGTACCCAAAACTCTCTATATGCCCTTAATTTCTCTTACATAGTACTTGCATCAAGCACCTTGCATTAATGTTTATAATGAGGGACCATCGGTATGCGTAGTATATCGCTAACTGTGCAGAATATTGCTCACTGCCAGAGTCCTTGGGTACTACACCTATCAAACCTTATTTCAGTCCTAGAACTCAAAGAGGGATGGGTTCCTACATCCCCAAATACTACTTTCTATTTGACCACTGAATGAAGTAATGAGCCTTTTATCTTGATACTTTGTTCATAGGCATATGATAGCTATTAATACCTATGTGTTAATATGTGGTGGTGTTTGTGTGCCTGTACTAATTGAATCCAAATGTGTCAATGTGAGCCCTTAAAAAATATTGGTAAAAATCATTTTTAATGCTTGCAGGCTCAATTTCTTTTGCAAAGTTTAATTGGAATTAATAAATGCCCAGATTAAGCTGTTAATTATTATTTTGATTGTTTCAAAATGGAATAATATGAGTGAAAGAGCTTAAGCACCCAAACAGGCAAATTCCTCTCAGTAAATAAATTATGATTGAAACATCATTTTTATATTGACCTCCTAGATTTAAGCAGTTTTGACGTCTCGAGGTTAGGTCATGTGGAAATATAACTATATCTCCTTGCCTACATTTTGGCGTATAATATACACCATCATCAGGGCTTGAAATTATTGGTTAATTGAACATCATCAGTTATTACATATTATTGCACATACAGCCTTTTGGTACTTGTAGAAAAACATTGGAAAATACCCCATTCTCGGAATATGGAATAGGTGATCCAGGGTTTTTACAGTTACTAGATATGCTTAAACAGATTTAAGTATTGGTGTATTGCAGAAACTAGTATACTTTATCATTCTATGTATTTCAAAAATTTGTAATACATAGAATGATAAATACATAGAGTGTACTAGTTTCTGCAATACACCAATACTTAAATGTGTTACAAAAATTTGTAATAAATGGCTACTGCCAAATGGGAAGCTTGTGTAGAAGAGTATTTGACTTTTTGAGGTCAGGGTTTTGAAGCCTCTTGTAATTTTTATCAACAATATTAGATTTGTTGCAGACAAATTGAATTTTTAGGAAAAATTGGATTTTTAGCAAAACAATTCCTATTGGTTACCTCTTTGCCTCTAACATTATGTATAATTGTAGAAAAAATTTTGAATAGTCATATTGACACAGTTCTTAGTACCTTACATAACTCAAACGTCTTGATCATGTAAGCCAAGAGAGAATGCTTCTTCTTGATGCAGTCCTGAAGAAGTTGGTAAAGCTCTCCATACCCAATTGCAATACGTGATGTGATACCTGAAATAGTTAGTTACTTCTCTCTTCACTTTAATATGGTCTGCTAGCAGTACTTGCAAGAAATGCAAAGGGTAATTTAATTCAATATCTTGCCTTAAGAAATAAAGTGATTGAGTTATTGTTTTAGAGGTCCATGTGCAGTTTTTTAAATTTATCTTAAATTTAAATAGTTAATAATGATACTTTTCTCTTACATCATCTGAAAAATAAGTGTAATAATTTCAGTGTTTTATAGTTGAACTATATCTACATATGAGCCGATATGTAGACCCGCCTCACTAAGAAGATTACATAAACCTCTCTTCCCTTGATACTGGCTTTAGAAGGCTGAGTAGAATTTAGAAAACCCAAATAACACAACTTTAAAAATATTACTTGAAGTTCTAACGAAAATTATAAAAAGACATTAGAGTAATATTTACTGTGTTACATCATAGAATATACCATACATGCATACAGATTCTTAGTAGATTGTTAGTTAGGGGAGCCTTTGACAGGAGCTCGGGCACCTACACCTTGAGTGGTCCATTGTGTCAACCCCATGTTTAACCTGCCTGCCACATTCAGACAGGGGACAAGAGGGCCACGGTGAAGGTATGAATGGTCACCATTCAACCCTCGTCCAGGCCCAACATTGCTTAACTTCAGTGATTTTATGGGAACTGGTGTTTCAATGAGGCTAGGCCCTTGCCCATACATGCATGCAAGTTATTATCCAAGTTTTAGGAAAAATTATTTTGCTTTATACGCCAAGCTACAGGCTCTTCCCTTCACTGTCAAAATGAAGCATTGTGGTCGAAAAATTTTCTCAGCAGAAACGTCTACTTAGGATAGCTTGAATAGTTCTGAGGGTAGTGACATCATTGGTGGAATGAGGTTTCCCCAGGTATTCAGGGATAAGGTTAATCCCTAACATTGTCTTGACTAAGAAGTCAATTTTTCCATATTATTCAGCCCAGATCATAGATTTTACCCTATGTGCACTCTACTGATGCATATCTGCTTCTTTCTTCATTACATATTTCAGTTTTTATACACTTATTGTTCATATGGTTGAGGCAGGTATGATTTTACAATCATGAAAAGCCATAATTTTACCAGGCTTGGTATAACACTTGGAATATTTCATTAATTAATTCTGAGGTATGTTCAAAATATTAAAGATCTGGTTGTGTAGCTCTCATTCCTTGCATGTTGACATTCGCCTTTTAAATTTACACTTTTATGCTTTGCAGGCCCAGGGTGAATTTGGCAAGTCGTTCGTCTTTGAGTCCATATTCATCAGGGGGTGAAGACTTAGATGGGGATGAAGAGGATGATGAAGATGAAGAGGAGGTCCAAAGGCCTAATGTTTCTGAAGATGAAATGGATGAAATGCATTACAGCTCAGAAGAGGAGAAGAAAAATGTGTTGCCACAGAAAGATGAGGTCTCTCCTTGCAAGTCAGAGACTCCTGCACACCCCTCAGATGACCATGATATTGACAGCAAGTTAAAATTCTTTGCTGCGCTTGGTAAGTATCAATGCTGCCTCTTTTTTTTTTGCTTCATGGCATAGACCATATATCGGAATATCAAAACGTTTGAGTAGCAGGCGTAACCAATCTATGCCTCTCGTATTAGAAAAGTTTTGTGTCAAAAATGAAATTGAAAAATGGACAGGGATTGTGACATTGGCTGTGAAACTAATTTTCATATAAGTTTTGGACTTGGTTGCACGCTGTTCATTATGCTGCTTGCATCTCTTCGGTAAAGTCAGTAAATATGTTTTGGAAACAATGATGTTCATTTATAGATCTCTTCAATTGAACTGGATCACTTGTTTTTGCTGCACATGCTGTCCATAGGTTAATTCACCCAGCTATGAGGTTGTAATGGCTGTTTAAGAAATTAATAACTCCACATTTATTTTTCCTGGTTGGCAATATGTATTCCACATACCTGTATAGCAGAATCCTTTCATGAAAAGAAGGAAAAGTGAATGTCTGTAGAGTCATCCTCTCATAGCAAATTTTTAATGAATGTGACTTAAAAATTGCTTTCTTTTTGTGCATAAGGCCTTTTATGAGAGACAGTTGATGCAAATTTAGCCTAAGAAACATGTGCAACAAATTACTAAATTAATATGAAATGAATCTTTGAATATTTTAGGCTTTTGCTTGTGAAAATCCCATGTGAACCCATTGTAATATTATGTAGATTTATGTGGATTCACTCGTAAATTCACTATAAGTGGTATATGTATTTGATCAAAGCCTGGATCATTCAGTTTTCAATTGGTATTATGACTCATATGAAACTTTGATGGAATTGATATAAATCTATCAAAGGATGTGGTGTAAGGACAGAAATTACTGGACAAAGAGGAGCTGAAGTATATGATCTGTTTGGCTTGGATGTGTAATTGTTGTCTCATGAAGCATGATGGCAATGAACTTTTTCATTCCAGGAAGTGTGACATATGTCCATCTTTTATACCTTGAATTCGGTGGTGGACTATTAGTTTGCTTGAGATCCCTTATTTTTTTCACTCTCATATTGTTTCGTCTTCCAAAAGATAGAAATGTCACTGTCCAAATATGATGAGTCTGTCTAGCTCAATTACTATGTCATTGAAATCAACAGCAGGATCAGTGCCATTTTCTCCTGCAAGCACAAGGTTATTCGTGCTGCTGTGACCTATAACCCATCCATAATTGGAATGATTATCCATCCACCTTTGATTTTTTTTCCTCTCCTGCAAGGTGGAGTGTCAAAAATAGATGGGTCATATTCATAATCATTAACAATGGTGTCTGTCATGTTTGTCTCTTCTGTTAGGATGGAAAAAAATTCTTTATAATGTATGAGGAAACAAAAACATAGCACCTGGATAAAAATTGGTAGATATGGCCAAAAGCAAATATGAAATTTAATGTTATTAGTAAAAAAAATGGAGATCCAAGTCACCATAATCAGTGCTCTAAATGTATAAAATCCAAAGCATTTTCTGAATAACTTATATCTTCTGTTTATTCCAAAAGTCATTTAATGTTATTGTCATTTATACCAGCCATTCTCTACCAACCTTAGTGACAAGTGAGACAGCTGTGGAAATTGAAATGAAAATGCTTTGGTAGTTTCTCCCAAAACTTGCAATGGATAACAAGCAGACATGTCCAGATCTAGCCTCCTCAAGTTACTAAGTCTAAAAACTTGATGGGCAATTTCCCCGGAAATGATTTTCCAGCCCTGAAAACTATTTGTCTTTTGTTTATGCATTGTATCAATGCAGTATCAGTCGTGAAAGTGGAAATGCTCTAAGGCTCCAAGTCCAACGTAGTTGACAAGTTAAGCATATCCTCATCTCCTCTCATTGTGGAGTCTCTCACTTGTTCTGCTTCTCAGAATGATGTCACTATTGCAGCATGTAGCTGGAAGCTTCAGTTCTGAAGCTGAAGTTCAGAAGCTGGAAGTTCCAGTATCTGGAACCATTCATAAAATTAGCCGATGAAGAATTCAACTCAAAGCAATTCCTCCTTTGAATCAAATTCCAACTAGGTTTTTCACTGGCTTAAATCCTTGGCCATTCATGCCAGACTAGTCCTGTGTTGATGGCCTGATTAAGCTGCCAATAAATCAGGAAAAAAGCTGAAGTTTCTAGTTAAACAGTGAACTCAGGAATATATATTTGGAGGAATAACAAAATGATATTCTGGGTAAAATACCTGAGTAGTGTGAAAGCTATAATTATATAACAGGGTCCATTGCTATTACCATAAATCATAGGATCCAATATTACATCTTTCACCCTTTAAGAGATAAAATAAACACTACCCAGTCAAACTTGCTGGACCTCATCATTCTAGGGAAACAATTCATGGCTCAGGAAATAAAGTTGTTGGGAATTCACAAAATGTGTCTGAAACTACATGTAGCATAATACTACATTTATTGCACAGTGTGATATCACTGTGAAATGAGTGATAAGAAACAAAAGCTATTATTTGTTTGAAATGCAGTGCTGGAAAAACACAGACCGTCCTCAAAGTGTGAACTGTTGGTCTGTCACCATTTGTTATTCACTAAACCAATAACCTTTACATTCCATATTAGAGGTGGGATGTTTGTTTGCCCCTTGAGATACCTGTGTATTGTAAGTGACCTGTTTAGAATGAATGGATATTCATGATAGATTTAATCATCAAGAAACATGTTTGTCTGGATAATCAAAAGAAATTCTCTGTGAGTGAAAATTAATTCATCTCTCCGTGTTTGCTTCTAGTTGAGAGATTCACCATGTTGGTGGGACTGAGTGCATATAGAGGATTGTAAACAAATATCTGAATATGCTTACTAAGGTCCAATCTATTCATCTTCCCAGATGCAGTATTGAAGACCACCATATAAGATGAAAATTAAGCATTACTTTGTAATAAATCAGATGCCATTTTTTAGAGCTTTCAAAATTGGTAACTGTAATCTCTATCTTTGCAGGTCTTGTAACAAGAGAGACTTGCTCAGAAATGCAGAGTAGAAGAGGGGAACGAAAAAGGAGAAGCACAGCAAATCCTCAATTTGTTTATGGAAATTGGGACTTATCCGTGGTAGTATTTTCTTTATCATTCTAATGTTGTTTTATTTAAGCCCTCATGGCATACCTACCTACCTATCTATTTATTTTGGAATAAGTGATTAGCCAGTTCCACTCATTTTCATTCCTGTTTCTTAAGTTTCAGTTCTCAATTTTAAACAAACTGCTCGGTTTTCCTTCTTTACTCAATTTCATTTTGTAGATAAAATTTTGTTGTTAAATTTGATGTTTGGTCGTTGTTAAATATCATTAATACAAATACTATAACCCCATCTCTTGGTTGTTCTACTTTACCATTTGGTTACTGCCTTTCACTGTATCTAACCATTTTGCTGCACTGATGACCAAACAAGGACTCTGTTATAGTATTACTTGCTGTTGGAAATGTTTTTCATCACATATTTTTGTTAGGTTCTGCTTTTCTTTCATTATAGTATAACTATTGCTGCTCTTAACTATACGTAATCATAAATTAAGGTATATTCTCTGCCCTATCACTAATGGTCTGAAGTGATGGCAGCATGCTCTTGGTGTTGTATAAATGTTGTCATTAATGGTATTGTCAATTATCAGTACTTCATTCCAATTTTTTTGTGAAGGATAATAAAGAAATCTGCACTGAACTTGTGGTGACATTCATTATCACAGCTCCAGAATGAAATTAATTTGGGATTTTATCATTTTCTTGGGTTTTTGCTAAAATTTAAGAAATTGTAAATTTGGGTGCAAAGTTTTACAAGTTAGCACGCTCCCTCAACTTGCTTGCATGAATATTGGGGATGAGGTAATGTCATAGTATTCTGATATTGGGTATCCCAAATGATTTACTCTACAGATAATCCAATGTAAATTTATGGAATATATGGAATTGTGAAAAATAAAGGGTAGGATGATCACTTTCTGCTGATATGTGTACATTTCAGTGGCTAGAAATGAGGTAGCAAGAGATTGACCATTATTTTTGGCAATAATGTCATTAAATTAGCTGGTGAAGTCTCTGTGGTTATGTTTGTCATATAGCAAGGATTGACTTAAGGATTAAAATGATATTTTATTCATGAATTCAAACCCCACAATTAAACTGCTAACCAAGATGGTGGTGTTGGCTATAGAAACTTCAGAACTGTCAAAACTTATTTCAAGTGTTTCCAGCCTTGGAACAGAGACAAGATTCGCCATAAGTCTCGGTTCTTGATGGTTTGCTTGGTCTGTCATGTTCAGACTCTGCTCAAAACTATTTATCAATTTCTTTTGCTCAAGGTATCTTTCGTGTATAAAGAATTAACTGTCCCACTTTGCATTTGGGCCTGGTATTAATTTATGTGCTGGTAAGTTGCTATTTACACGTTTCAGTTTCCTTTCCATTCCTGTCCTATGACGCGTCCTGCGCACGCGCTCTAATCTATTCCGGGTGGCGAGACTACTCGATCAAACTTGAAAGCTGACAGGAAAGGATTAGCCGGGCTTTCTATTCTGCTGCGGACTGGAAAGCGCTGATTGGCTGAAAGCTGCGCATTTCGTGCCATGTATTGAATGATTTCCAAATGCGTGTAGCCACCGTGTAAACACGGACACGGCGTTTCCTTGAATGTGATGTCATCGACTAGCGTCAGGAATGGAAAGGAAACTGGAACGTGTAAATAGTGACTAAGTGATTATTCTCTTGGTAGGACCGGCAAAGTTATTTGCATTCATTTAGTGTTTAAAGTGACCTCCCACTTGTCAAATTCTTGCTCAAATATTTGCAATCTGAGTTTGATTGAACATAGATTCTTCTACCACCACCTGAGGGTTTCTCTATGTTTCTGAGAGATTTGTGCATCCAAATATTTGTCATAATGCTATATTCTTGAAAACAATCACTTTTTATTGAGCAAATGTTAGCCTTTCCCCTCTTGCAACCACTCACTATTCTTGATGAATAAATTTCGATTGGAACTAAACAAATGGATGGTAGCTAGACCACTCCCTTCTCGGAAGATAATTTACCTCTTATAAGGTTTACCTGAATTTGCTGTTAATTTGTGCTAATGCAATGTTTCTCTTTGGTGACATCTGTTACATATTTGTGTTGTTGATGAATTAAGATTATTATTTTAATTTCTCATTTTTGTATATTTTTTGTTGCAGAAACGGAAGAAAAACGGGTACCTTCTCACCAATTCATCTCCTTTGCAACTCAGAAAGCGTGGCCGCCCTCGTTTGGATGGTTCGTCGGAACTAGCCCTGTTTCCAACTTCCTTTTTACCACTGCCCAAGTCACTCTCTAATATTCCTTACTCTGGTACCAAGGATGTCAATCCTCTCAGCAGTGTTGACCACTTCAACGAAAACCATCATCAATTTGGAATCAGCCATGGTCACCAAATGCTTGGCCATGCCCTTGGTGGTGCTCTGAAGCCATCTCAGCATTATTATGCTCCTGAATCGCTTGGTTCTGGGCATCACACAAAGAAGCCTTTGGAACACATTAATGGGAATATTACGATACGAAAATTTTGCGTGGTCTGTAAAAATATATCCGGTGAGTTATTTTTCTCATTTCTCTTTCATTTATCTGATGGTGACTAGTATTTGATAAATATTACCCTGTGATGTGTGAACCTATTATCTCTTTGGAGCCCTGATTTTTTTCTCCATATTTCATAGGTTTCTTGTGAATGAATATTTTTTTAGATATCAAAACAACTAAATGTGTATGTGGACATAAATTGATTAATAGACTAAAATTGATTTCTTTATACATCAATGAGGCAATTTTAGTTTGTTGACTCTGATTAATCTGGGCTCTATGGGTCAAAGGGTTGTCCAGATTATTGTAAGTCGAAAGTATCTTAACACTAGAAAGACCGGAGTGAGCTGCATACAGCGAGCGGTCCATTGACCGCTAGCTCGATTTATCCCATCCTACCGATGTTTTTATACTTTTTGAGTTGTTTGTGAGTTATTTAGAGTGTTCTGATGATTTATTCGTGTTAGGTATTGTTTTGAACTAAAAATTAGTAGACTAAAGAAAAATTTTTTACAAAGTTTCTTTGAAAAAAAATTTTAGAAAACATTTTCCTTTAGATTTGTTTTGAATTTGCGGTATTCACACAATTTAAAACATATTTACAATGGTAAAATGTGGATGAAAAACGTTTGTGTGTAGTAAAAAGTAAGTTTTTCAAAATTAAAGCTTTGGAGACGTTGCTTTCCATTGTGTTAGATTGCTGATCCCTCATCTCGTGAATGGTACTTAAAAGTCTAATGAGTTAAAATTGCTTTTTAAGGATAACTTTTTTCAGTATTAAATGCCAGTTTTAAAGTACTTGACCCTTGGGTAAAGTGTTATTGGAGTGTACCTCATCATAAAAATAAACTTCATCAATGATGCTGTGCTGGGAAACTTAGTCATACCCTAAATATTACTTATTTACCTGAGTGATTTTTTTTTTGGAAAAACCAAGCTGTTTATCCTAGTTGGAATCAGTGCATATGGGATGTGACAGTGATTTTGACCACTTGCTACAAACAAAGGTTTTGATTTTTTTCCATCTGCTAAAGATGTAGTCTTTGTTATTGATTTTTATTGATGACTGGTATGAGTTAAGTAAGCATTCAAGTTCAAATTTGAAGTTCCTAACTGTCAAGTTGTTATTATTGATTTTCATGATTATTTATCAATTTTTTATGTAGTCCACAGGAAAAATGGTAAAATAAACTGACCATAAGTGCTGCATCAATAAATGAATACTCAGTCATAGGGTGGTCATTTTGACAGAGTCCATATTGGTCTAGCCTTACTTACTGTTAGACAGTGAATGTCCCTTTTTTGCCCCTATTATATGGCTTATTGATGCAGAATATGGACAAAATAATGCCCTCTGTGTCAGACTGAAACTTGTAAAGTACAATGTTTCAAAATCGAATTAGCTCTGCGTGTAACCTTATAGTTTATAAGGCCCATTGCTCACCAAGGTATACAAAACTTGCTGGATGTGCTGGGTTTTTTTACTGTTTGACATTTTTAAATGAATGGCTGCAGTCCTAACCTGAGCTTTGTGAGCTGGGCAAGAAGCAGATTCAGATTTCTGAAGCTAGGTGTTTTTAGCCAATGTTTCCCAAACTTTTTCCAGCCTATAATTCCTTGGTTCCACTTGACCTATACCCAATGTTTCCCAACTGCATGGTTGAAAATTCATAGACATTATGACCAAATCTGGAAGGTTATATAAATAAGTGAAAATGGATATGATTAAATTATTGTTTACTTTGAGACCCATAGGTTGTTCATTCATCCTGGGACAAGTATACAAATCACCATTTGGTCAGGACCCTGCCTCCAGCACCCATCTGTCTGCCTCTTTGTTTCTTTTTGCCCCCTTGGGGGTGGTTGCATCCACTTCGGGAGCTACTGTTTTAAGCCATCTTCAGAATCTGACCAATGCTAATTTTTCAAAAATATAGCCCACTCAGCTTCTCCTTACCACTCTCATTTCAAAAGACTTAACCTCCAGACTCTTTACTGACTTTTGACTTTATGTGGGGAGATTTAATTTTGTCGCAACAGATTGTGCTTAGTGCCTTATAGTAGTTCTATATTCATAATTAATCACTTATATTCAAAATGGAGCCCCTGACTTAATAGCACATATTTAACAGCACTCAAGGAAATAAGCCAAAGCTCACTATATATCAGACTTTTCTCAGCTCTTAAGGCGAAGCAAGAAAAATTCACTGCAAACAGGGGATTTCAGGAAATATGTTAAAATTTTAGAGCTGAAAGTATATCAGCTGCAAATTCATTGTCCAATAAATCTGAATCAGAGACCAAAACTAGACACCTGAGATGCTTTCAACCTTCATCACCCACAACTTTCTCATACTTTTGATCTTCTCTCTGAGGCACTCGAGGGTAGTTTTTGAAATGTTAAGCCAGCTCAGGTGTGTGGTGGTTCAAAAGTACATTGTTTAATTCATCAGAGATAGTACACCCAGTATGCATGGCACTTTGGTTTGCAATGGACTCAATGCTGCTCTTAACGAAGGCCTTCTATGATAATAGTTTTGTCACACTTTCTGTGTACTTGTTGCTGTTGTTGAAAAAATACTTAGCATTTAAAAAAAATATATTAAGCTTGTAGATTCAGTCTCTGTTTTTCGATCCCAGGTGCTTGGAGTGTATGTTCTTATGATGTTACCTATTGAGAGTAAGATACACTTATCTTTTCTTTTTTGGTCTGAAATGTTTCCAATAATCTACTAAATTATTCCTAATCTCCATGATGCAGTGCCACCAATGCTCAGTTTTTTATTATGTAAGGTCTGGAGGTATGATAATGCACAAGTATTTGTGTCATATCATATCAGCTTCATAGTCAATATTGCAATGCAGTATCATTGTTGTGGTTTTAAAGTATGGTTTTTAATTCCTTATTCATATATTGTGTCATATAATTTAAATAGGTCCATTAGTGTTGTGTGAAGAATGTGATGTGCGGTATCATCCATTCTGTGGGAAGCCAATTGATGGGAAACGGCACTGTCCAAAATGTGAAACTCACAGCAGTACCAGTGGAGGCTCGGGAGTGAGTAGTCGTGTTTCCAAGGATGAAACCAGCACAGGGGTGGCTACATGTCGGGAGACAACTGTTGCATCTGCTAGTCCCTCATCGACTGTTACATGCAGTGCTCAGGTCACGACAACCAGCTCGGCGTTGCATACTTTGGCAGCTGAAAGAGCAGGTAATTACATTGTTTTATTGGCTATACAAATGAATTTATTATTGTATAGTCTGGATTTTTGGATTGATATTTAATGTTGTTCTGCAAGTTAAATGACTTGGACTCTTTCCATTGTTAACTGAATTTAGCAGAAGTTCATTCAGCTGTGTAATTTAATAACTACTAGGCAATGAATTGCTTGCAAATGCTTAAATAATTGGCTGAAAGATGTATGTCTTGTCATTTATTATAACTTTATGATCTGACCACATTCTTATGTAGAAGTGGAGTGGACCAATTGCCTTTTTTCTGAGAAAATATTCTTTAATACAAATTATATCCAGTTGAAAAAGTTTTGTGTTCAGCATTTCTAATTTTATTTAAAAAATGTGGAGATATTTAATTTCACAACCTATAACCTTTTTATGAAAATATTTTTATACATAATGCAAGTTGTTTTTTGCCCAACATTGATGTTGACAATTTTTATTAATGTCAGTTTTTATGTGCCACTTATTTTTAATTCAAAATTATGTCAAAATTCCAATTTTACCATATAAATTGAGTGCTTTCAAGTCAGTAGTTCTTAATAAAATGATTCAGGTGGTTATCACCCTTTATCTCTACCAAATACTCTGTAACAAATAAGTCGAGGAATGTTTTGTATGGAAAAATCTCTGGAATCCTAAAAAGAAAAATCCAGGCTGTAATTGTGTTGAGTGCTATTCTAATCCATTAATAATCGATGTTTTTTACTATTCAAACTTTGTCTTTTTTGCATGCAGTCCATGGTATATTATTGACGACTTTGAAAAAGATAGGTAATTATTGAAAAAGTGTATTTCTGTGAAAAATGTACTTCTGGTGGAACTAACATGGAATGAGATTGGTGTTTGCCTTCATGGGGGTTTTAGTGACTGGTGATTGCTAACTCTTTTATGGGAAATAGGTTTGCTTGGAAAAACTTGGATTGTCTCATTTTTTCATTTTGCTGTTGCTGTTTTGTTGACTTAAACTTCTTGGGGATTGGGGGAAAATTTAATTAGAACTCTATTTCTAAAAAATAATATGAACTTAAATGGTTTACTCACTGCACGTTGTATTTTGTTCTTTTGGTTATGAGTGCTGGACTTATTCAACAATTTTCATTCACAGTCATGCTTAGGTCTTACGGCTACTTTATCAAAGGCTAAATTTATTCCTTAGATTTAAGAATTACTTTAGTTGCAGCTTTCACAGCTGAAAAATATTTAATTATTGAATTCATATTTATTCCAATTTTTGTGCATATATATACAATTTTTGGCATGTATGAGGTTGTATTTTTCTTAGCTGAATATATACTATTAAGTAGAATAAGTATGTGACACGATAGGTATCTTTAAAGTGAGAGCCCCCCCATAAAGCCCACGTATATCCTCCTGGAACTCACCCTCTGTACGAAATGTGAATCATATCTGATGATCATTAGATGGAATCTTTAGGCATTGAAGATTATTTGCTACTGAAGTGATTATAATTCATATTAAGTACCTACATTTTTAGCAAATTTATTGACACGGGCCCAATTTCGATGACTTTTGCATTATGCTGAAGCTCATTTTTGGATAATCGGTTTGCATACTTATTAATACACTAACTGATTATCCCAAAAAAATTCTCTTAAAGATAAATCTTTAGGTAGAAGCTTTTGCAGCTACCTCCCAGTCAGCCTAAAAAAACCAATCTCTAAATTGTTTCTCCAATAAAATATTTGAATTACACATGGATAGCCTGGTTAATTTAATTCAAACTCCAGAATGTCGCCGAGTGCGAAAAATATTCCTGTGATTATATCTTGATAATAATTGAGCTTAGTATGTTTAGGCATGTATTCATAAGTCTAAGTTAATGTTGACTATTAGCTGAAGGGGAATGGGTGTTCCTTGCTATGATGTTTTGAAAGTTATTTTCAGGAACTTTGTTCATATTTTTAATCTGTAATTTTCTGCGCATCATTTCATGTTTTTGCCAGTGGCTTGCTTGATTGCTTTGTGCTGATGGGCAAGGAGGGTCCCATAAAACCTAGCCTAAGCCCCCATGCCTCATTAAATGATGATAGCTTCTAAAGAGCGCTTCATGAATAAATCTCTGTTGGTAAAACTGCGAGAATTGACCTCTTGCTGTAAAAAATAATTGCTATAGTTACCCATTAAATGACACTAGTGACCTCTCTTTGCTATAGATAAATTTTTATGATAAAGTGAGCAGTTAGTTACCTAATTTCATATATGCTAACAATCATACCCTAATGTAATTCCTGATACTATTCTAGTGGATTTTAAATTCAGTTTTCAAAGGTGACAGTCCTCGCCTGCTAAACCGAGGGTCGTGGGTTCGAGTCCCGCCTGGGTGGGTTTTTCACCACCCAGGGCATGGATGTATGTCATGTTCTATTGGTCTGGTCCTTGAAAACCTGATGACAGGCTCAGCAGCCTATCGGGATTCCGGGGACATACGGACCAACAGAATTGTCCGGCAGCAAAAAAAAAAATAAAAAAATAAAAAAAAACAAAACAAAACAAAAAAAACAGAAGATTGGACATTATTCATTTGTTTACAAAATTCAGTGTTCAAGGTCAAATCTGCTGGTTCTTGGAGTCACTTTTATTAATCTTGGAAATGAATTTTTGCTAGTTAATTCATGACTATACTTTATTTTAATTCTCATTTTAAGAGTTATTTAATTCTGTCTTCTCCGTTTGTCAATCTAGAAGTTGAATTTTGCGAAATATAACTGACAGGATGAAAGTTCAGAGAAAGGGCAATTCATATTATGATCTAAATTTCCTGATAATAGGAAAAAAATTATGAGTAGCAGCTTATCTATTTGTTATGCTGTTTGATTCTTTACACACATTGTCTGCAACTGCCTCTCAATTATCTTCAGTAATGCCTCTAGGATCTTTTATACACATAGGGTACATTATAATGTACAAAGGTATAGATTTAGGAGCTGACTGAAAGATTTCCACAAAAAATTTGTTATTATGTAATGCCTCCCCTATTGAACATCAGTGAAATTCTTTTTAAAGAGATTTATGGCTTATTGCGTACTCATTAAGACACTCATGAATGTTATTTGAACTTTCATATCTCTAAGTTTTGGATAAGATGAGTGCCTCTATAAAATGTGGAAGTGCAGGTAGATTGATTTTTATGAGGCACTCAAAATCAGAGTTGATTCATAATTTTTATTTTCTAATACAGACTGTAAACATTGCATTTAACCTTCTCAATTGATTTTAATTGGAGACTTGTCCGTCTTCATGTATTTCAAAGAATCGTCCTGAGACAATAATGTTTGATGCACATCCTAGAGATACCTGTGTAGATTTAGATATTTTATTAGCTTCTATATATTTAAATGTTAAAATGTGCATTCTCTTTTCAACTGTATTGAAGTATTAAGTACAATCTTAAGTAAGCTTAAAGGTAAGAGGTCACATGAAGGATTATGAATACAAACCAAATGATATTTGCTCAGGGTCCAAAACACCTACGCTGTGGCTTTATATTAATCTTACCCAATTATGACATTATGTATTGGTCAGACCCATTTGTATTATTTTCATTCAAAAGATTATATTGTCACATTTACTGTATGGACCATAACTCCTTGACTCTTGAGAAGTGGTACTGACATTGTTGATTTTTGTTTCAAACCAATACTGTTTGTGTTTGTTCCATCTCATCAATAGCCCTTACAGAACCATTGTTTTTTATGGGATTAGAATTTCTATGCAAAGTTGGCAGATTACCATATTTCCCCGATCATTAGATGCACTGTCTCAGGTATTCTGTGATTTTTCACCTTAGATTTTAGAAGAGAAAATTAAGTCAAAAGCTGATTAAGTTAAAAATTTATTGGGAAGATATTGAATTGTCAACTTTCAAAAATAGTATCTGTATCAATGGAGATGAAATAATGGTGGAAAGAGTACCTTTAGCTCTCTAAATAGGTATTTAGTTAAAACTGGGAATTGGACACTTCTGATGGTAACGCAAAATCAGATGCATGATAACAATGTTACCTTTGTCCCAAAATGCGGGCTGATTTTAGCTGACTCTGGGTTGCATTTTTGAGAAAAATAAGTGCATCTTGTGGACCAGGAAATACCATAAAGGAATATTGGCAAATTGTTTTTTAACGTATCTACTTTTTCTATTGAAACTTAGGAAAATCCAAAAAATCTAGCTATAATGATATAATAATAACATTTATTAAACATTAAACTTACGTACAGTGTATTAGTCTTTGTCAAATACAAGATACAGATCAAAATTGAATATTGATTTGTTTGCACTCCACAAATAATTTATTGAATAGATGGCTTTGGACAAAAGCCATGAGTGGAGGGCACGCTTGAACCTTGGAAAGGTCACACCTCTAACCTCTTGGGGTAGATGGTTAAACAAGTGAAGTTTTACAAAATCAAATGATTTTCTGGTTTATGATAGCCTACAGTAGGGTCTAATAGATTTTTTTCTGGTATCATGCTGATGGACATTAGCACGGATATCAAAAGAATCCAAATTTTCTTTAACTTTGCAAAGACATTTAACCCTAATTGGTCTCATGGGGTTAAATAAACCCCAACCATTTTAATAATATTTTATTAATATCTTGCAAAATATTTTTGTCTTATAATGATTATTGTTCCTTTCATTTCAATCATTCGTGCAAAATAGAGGCCTTTTATTGTTTGACATTTCTCAACTTTCAAAAGAAGTATACTTTTTTGAGCAAAGAGTATTGAAAAAAATCTTTTATTAAAATATTATATGTCAGAAATAGATTCTCATAGTTTTTTGCTCAAAATCATGTTGTAAAAAAACACAATTTTTTTCTGTAATAAAACAAGAATTTCCATTACCTTAATTTTGGCAATTAGTTTTACAATTCTTAAACAATTAATTTTGGTTGGAAAATTGTGACACCTTTTTCTGCGATCCTTGAACAATATCTAAATAATTTTTTTTTTAGACTTTTATAACTTATTATGGAAGCAGGATATCTCTTTTTCCAATGCTGGTGTGAATTTATCCCAGTGTGACCGCAATTCTACTGACGTGTGACCAATTAGGGTTAAATATATATTGGCCATACAATGTCAATTATAGGATCTTGATCATACAATGGCAATTATAGGACCATCAAGTTGTACACTGCTTCAGGCATGTGAATTCTGCATTAATGTCTTCAATTGAATCATGATTTTGCCATAATCAACTCTAACATTATAAATTGTTGCAATGGAGTAGTCTTGTACACTCCTTCCCAATATGGTCCCTCAGTTCATTTTTATCAACGTATTTGAAAAAGCCATGAGATGAAGTGACCTCCGTAATGGTATAATGGTTATTATAAGTATGAATCTGAGGTTTTTCTGAAATTTTCCTGCTACTTATGGCTGGGAAACTATGGGTATTTGAATTTAAAATTAATTTTTAAGTTCATTGTGTGACAGTTTGGAATTATAAAATTTTGTCATGTGAGCTATTGAATAGGTTACTCATTCACCAGTTTAGGCATGATTATCAATTTGGTATTATGTCCAGGTAGTTCATTTTTGAGGTAGAATAATTAGAGGAAGTAAGTCCACCTTCACAGTTATTTTATGTACTTCTTCTTATAGCTAAAGTGGAGGAAAAAAGAAGGCTGCTTTTAAGAAACCAAGAGCTAAATGCAGAGAAGGCAAAACTTGAACAAAGAGTGTCAGAACTATCAGCTGATTTGTCGGTAAGAAGACAGTGAATAGTTAGTGATTGCACTCAAGTCTATTGATTATTTGCTTAATAGGCTACAATGTCTGTGTCATTGATGTTTGTTTTTTTATTATTGTGTATTTAGTTAAGTTTTTATTTGTAATGCATTCAGGAAATATTTGAGAATGTTAGCCTTAAATTGTGCACCATTATTTGTTCATCCATGAATTGATATTTTTAATGCATTTACTTCATGGAATTTTGCCATGTTATAGTGTTATGCTTAAAAAGGCTTGATTTGTTTTAGTCATCATGTAAGGGTTGGCTTTAACTCTTTGTTTATCGCTATAAGTTCATTTATCATTTACATTTTTCTTATGTCAAATATACTTAGTATTAGTGTACATGAGGTTTTTTAAATTTCATTTAGAATCTATTCAACTAAAGTTTAATGTATTTTTAGGTGTTATTAGTTACACTCTGGCAGTTTCTTGGGTACAACTTACATATTGGTCGATTCTGCACATATTTTTGCTGGTATTTTCCATAACATCTCATTTATATGTGAATGATTGTTTAATAGTTGTCCAATACTTGCCCATATGAAAAGGACAGCTAAACCAGTCTGGTTAAGAGTTCACCATTATCTTCTCTTTTTCTCGGTTATAGACTAAAATTCGATCTTTACAGTTATATATTTTTTATTGGTAAAGCTGCAGAATCCCTGAACAGTGGAGTGGATATTTGAAATTTGTGCCGTGGTTTCTCATGGGAAGTTTAAGGTTACTCGGGCTTTCCACTGGGTCAAACAATCTTGGCCAAGATGGAGAGTTTGATCCAGTGCAAGCTATCTTGGCCAAGATGAAGAGTTTGATCTAGTGGAAAGCCTGAGTAACCTTTAACGACATTATATGCTGGGAAAGCCTTAGATCTTTCTTCTCATGGGAAGCTTTGAAGCAAGGTTGAGTTGCTAAGTTTTTTCCAGGCATAGAAGGCTAGCCTTACATTCATTAACTTAAGGTCTCTTATTTTTTGAAAACACACCTGTAAGCTTTTCAGTCTGAAGCCAGATTGTTTTCCTCTTGAATCACTTTGTCTCTATCTATTTTTTGATTAGGTTTTTCTCCTAGTCTTGTGGATATTGCTCTGCAATAGGTGTATTATTATCCAATTTCACTGTATGTAGTTCTTTTTAATACATGCAAGGTGCATGTATTGTTCTCTCTGAAATTCCATCTGCATCTATCAGTTATATGGTTTGGTCTTGTACTGTTTTTAGTAATGTGTGGTAGTGTAGAAGATCAACCTCCAAGAAAAGTGAAACATTTTTTTTGAAGAGTTTTAAGCATATAGGGACAAGTGTATCGCTTTTTTTTATATTTGCTATTCCTAATTTCCATTTGCAAACCCAATCCCTCCTGCTGCCATTATTAGCATTGGTGAGTCATTGAGCGTCATCTTCTCAACAGTTTAGTTTTAGCTATCTTTACCACTAAGTGATTTATCCAGGTAATTGTGGGTGTTAATGAAATAAGATTGTCAATAACCAAGGAGGTAAGTCTAAAACTTATGTTGACTGGTAACAAACATTTTAGACAATACGGTGGCCTCCACTGAGCTCACCTACCAGATTTACGGCTTTTTGGTGCAGTGAGTATTGGCTTCATCTACATTTTCTCATTGCTGAAATGTGTGTCTAATGTGAGAAACCAGTCATAGGAAATTTTGGAAACCTCAAGAAAAAACTAATGCCATAAGAGCCAGACATCTGTGTTCTCATAATGTGCATTTCTACTCAATTTTTTATCAGTGGTTGACAATTTTAACAGAGTTGGATGCCTAATTTACCTACTACCACTTTACCTGGTCATAAAATTGTTGACTATCGGTAAAAATCAGAGTAAAAGTACACATTAGATGCACACAGACATCCTGGTTTTTCACAGGCATTTGGTTTAACTCATGGCTAGGGAATTTTTATGTGGTTACTCCCTCACACAAGGCACATATTTTCACAGCAAAAAACTTCAAAATATGTCCATACTCATTGTGAAAAGAAGTTGTTAAATTGTGAGGTGATTGCAGCAGTGGCTGCCATGTTGTCAAAGTGAGTTTTTTATACACTTGCCGGTATCCATTAAGGCCACACAGGAGACGATTGGCATTTGTTGACAGTCGACAAAAGTTACAGGTTCATCTCCAAGCATATTCTTTAGAGGACTTAAATATGTCATTGGAGGTCACTTGGAAGACAAATCGTATGCTTCATTCAGATACTCACAGGGAGACATTGTGAGACTGATGTTAAGGAGGCTGATGACCTAATTATTTTCGGAAACTAAATAGAGAATGCAGGAAAAGTGTTAAGCCTTTCTCTCCCATAGGCCCAGGTTCACAAGAAATTTGCTGCTTAAAAATTTTGTCACATTCTTATAATTTGCATTGTACTGATTTTCTTTTTTTTAAATACTATGTATTATAATTACCTTAGAAATGATGTATGATTGGTAAAGGTTGCACAGAATAATATCTTGTTCAGATATTGTATATTCTTTTTCAGACTCTGTATAGGATACATTGTATATTCTTTTTATGGTTTCTTCTTATGCTAAGATGTCACATACATAACTTGGGAGCATGATTTTTGTGCATGAAGTGTCATTATTTTACTTCTTGCTTGTTTGGGTGATATGTGTATATACCTGTAAGTGACTTAATTTCCTTTTGACTTGTTTTGATTAATGTTATCATTCTGACACACATAAAATAACATTATCATGTTCCTATTAATAGTCTCTTTCTGTCCATAAATGACCCTTATAATTGCAGCTACTGATAATATAAGCAGTTATTGCTGTTTTTAATATGATCTTTGTAATTGCAAATTGATTTTTAGATGGCAAATTTACTAGCTAAATTTACATTTGGTGTCTTCTGCTTTCTTCTCCCAGCTACCTTATTGTTTACTCAGACTAATCTTCGCTATCGCATAATTTGAGTAATTTTTTCTTGAAAGGCAGTTTTATTTTGCCAATGAGACCTGGGTGAAACTTGAATGAAACCCTTTGGGGTAGTGTGGGAATCTCAAAAATATTTTTTGAGATTTATGAGATGTCGGTGATAATCCAATAAAAGCATCCATAAGGCCTATAAGACTCGAAAGGAAGCTCATAAAATATTATTAAGACAATTTTACTGCTGTTGGAACCCTTTGCCAAGTTTTTTCTCCAGGCTGAACAATACAAATATGTTCATATTTAGATGTATATTGCATGTGTACAAATTTCATTATTTGTGTGAGAGGCTTATTGCATGTATTAACTCCTCTGTGGCTGTCTGAAATTTTCCCTTTGATCTGTTGTATATTTTGGAAGCATGCATTCAGCATAAATATAATTCCAGCATATATACTTCAAGTAGATCTTTGAATTTTGGAGAATGTGAACAACTTTCGGATTTCATGCATCTACATATTAACTCATTCCCTACCACTATGAATTTGCCCTCAGTGCCGAAATGTACATGAAATTCTAAAAAAAGCAAATAAATATATAAAGAAAGAGATAAGTTTTTATGTGCCTTCAATTGTCCATGCCATATTGGACATGCTGTATGCTAGTAATCATCCCACTCTTGGCCAACGGCATGCTCCTAGCATCCGAATTGATATTCCTGATTTAGGTCATGATGATCGATGCCATGCAAACAGATAAGGCCTGTTTTGGTCATTGTGACTGAAGTGGCGGGGAATGTGTTCATTGAAATTGTTGATAGCATTTGGGTATGAATGTATTTCATTATGTAACTTGCCTGAGTTTCAGTTCTCATATGTTTTTGAATAATCTTGTTTTTCTTACTATAGCATGATTAGCTTTACATCAAGCTCCTAAGTTTTTTGAAAGCAAAAGACAACTTGTGTGATTTCAACTCTTGGATTTTATTCTTATTTTGTCCCATCCAAACATTTTACTTTTAGGAAATAATCAACTAAGTAGAGAATAGAATTAAATCATTTTTTTCAGTTTCATCATTTACTTCAATGTTTACTCTTTTTTAATTTTTTCTTGTCAAAACCGAGTCTTCAGGACTCAAATGGTGAGGATATCAAAGACATAGTTTAATGAATGAAATGCACTTCAAATGGTTTGAACAAACCTAAAGTAAATTATTTTTGCCAAAATAATTATATCGCTGGAAGATTTAAGTATCTTCATGAGGATTATATGATTTTTTTAAGCAATTTGCTGTTTACCTAATGTTGAAGCTGTATGAACTTTCAGGAGTCATTTGCAGTAATGCACTCCAATGTTGTTCATGAAATGTACCTAAGAAGTGAAGTTAGAATGGTGTCAAATACAGAAACCGTATGTAATAATGTGCCGGAGAGTCAGTGGATGGCAGTTTATTTAGTTCTGCTGTCAATGATATCAAGTTTTATTTTTCTTAGTTGTGGATAAATTGATGTGCTTTCTCTGAGTGCAGGGTGCATTAATTTTTGATCAGGGATTTCTACTAAGCTGCTTCAGAATTTCATTCCCTATTCTGGTAATTTTATCCACAGGATGAACTTTATGAGTAAAATGAACACCATATTTAATCCCATTTGTACTAGTAAGCTTGGAGTACTAGTAAGCTTGGAGTCTTAAATGCTTGTATTTTGGCTATTTAAACCAGTTAACCAAGCCTGATTAGAGGTATAGCTATTTAAGAAGCGTTTCTTGTGCTTCTCCAAATCTTGCTGATGGATCTTTGATCTCATGCATTTTTCTTCTTAATTTTTCATTGACCACATCTCTATCTTCATGCATTTTCTTTCTTTCCTTAATTTTTAATGTCAGTATTGTGTGAATACCCTAGGCTTGTTTGCACAAGTGCTAAGAAAAAGTTAAGCTTAAACGGTATAAAAGCATGGCAAAATAAATTCCTTAAATTTTCTTTCACCTTTGTATTAAGAAAGATGCTTGGATATTGGGAATGTGGATGTCCATTCTTTCTTTGATATCTTTAGATAGATAATTTACTTGTGGCTGGCATTTTTTGTGTAGGCCATTGAATTAGATGATATAGTTGGATAAGTAGATTGAATATGGTTAGAATGTCAACAACCATTGACTTCAGCCAAGTTTGTTCCTAATTACTGCATTACTGCACCCACGGGAAACACATATATAGACTTGTATCTAATGTTAAAAAAGCAAGTGTGTTCATGCAGGTTTTGCTAAGTACATAAGATACACTTTCCATTAATCCTTATGTGAACACCTATTACCTCATTGTTACTCACATAGGATACCTAGATGCCCTCGTGTAGTTTTTCTTTATTCATGATCCTGCATGTGAATTGAATCGTTTTTGATTAATGTACTTTATTAACTACTCATCAATTGGAAGTATTCAAGGCATTTTGATGTCACATAGCCTGTAAAAGCATCATGATAAAGGATGTGAAAGTGGTCTTTGAGTGCTGTGAGGGAAACAAGCAGAGCATTTTCACTTTTTCATGTCAACCAATTCACCTTAAAAGTTATGGTAAAGATTTATTTAACAACCCTGTGGTTAAAAAAAACATGTAGTTGTGGTTAACCCTGTAATCTTCACATATTTATCAATGTATTTAATTAATGCCAGGTTCAAAACTTAATTTTTCAAGTAGTGGGTACCCGGGCTTGCCTACTGAGCGCATTTACTTTGACATCATTTTTGATACTTGTGAAAAATTTGAATAAATATCTGTAATTAATTTTCTTCAAAGCAAGTTCAAAAATGGGGATCTGCAAGTTCAGATAATAATTTTAATTTGTACTGATGTTACTGGCAAAAGTATGATGAGGTAGGCACCCAGGTGTGCACATTGGGGTCAATTTTAATAATTATAATAAGACATCTTTATTGGGGCGAGATTGAGACTAAAGTAGTCCCTTCTGCCATCTAACCCCTAGTTTTAGTGATTTCGTCAGGATTTGAGGTTTCTATTTAATCTTATTAAATCCATCAATATGAGATCAATCAAATCATTCCAAAAAATATTTGAACCCTGATTTTGTTGGTGGCATATGTGCTATGTTTGGGTAATCTGTAGGTCACGGTGAAATTTCACCTCAGAATTTCTGCATCTTGGCCTTGCTTTACTGCAAAAGTGTTGATAACCTGCATGCAGATTCATCAAGTTATTAATTATTGTTTGAGGGAAAACCACTGGCTAATTCTGGGTTCAAAAATCTACAAGAAAATTAAAAATTTGTGAGGATTTGTATTATACACTTTTGTTTTGGTAATGAAAAGGAATGGGGATTCATAATTTGGTGAAAGCTGGATTAGGATTCAAGATTGGGTACTTGAGATTCGAATTTGGGATATGGATTTGATAAATTTTGGATTCAATATGCCACCAGTTAATTTGAATTTTAAACGTGTGTGCTTTGTATCTCATAGGCTCAAGCTGTTCGGAAGAGGGATCTCCTATCTGCTGAGGAAAAGACGAGAAGGTCCATTAAGAAAGTGCAGGATTTCATCAGAAACATACAACAAGGCTTCAAGCGGTCAGAAAATGATACAGTGTCTTGTATGGCACCGTCACCCGTGATCCCGTGTTCTGTGGTGACCAGTGCATCAGGAGGTGTGCAAGCATCCTGAGGGGTGCTTCGACCCCGTGCTCCTTAAACTGCTCATCTGAAAGAGGGAGATTTTTTGGTGCCCCGGGGTCTTGAAAGTGGTTGGCTTTCATCCATACAATAAGTGGACCACTGAGACTGATGTGAGTGAATTCGATTCATATGTTGGTGATGATGAAGCTCAGCTTTAGATTGGGGCCACTGCATTTGGTGAAGTCTTATTTCACCTTGGTTATTCAAGGCTCTGATCATAATCGATGGTAGAACCAAACCTTGAAGTTCACTATTTTTAAAAACTACTCTCTTTTGTTCCAGAGCTGTGTAAATATGCAAATCTAACTGAGAATGGAACTACTCTTTTTAGCATGATCAAATTGTTTAACACAATGAAGTTATAACATGACAAGATTTTTACTGTGTAAAATACCATATCTAACCCTTTTCCATCAATTATTTTTATTGTTTAGGGATATATTGTAATCGAGATGACCTCTTATCCATTTCAAAGATATTGAATGATACTCATATGTAATTGCTTGAGTTTGCCCTGTTTTATCATTTTTTTTGTCTAGACTGCAAAGCGAAGGTGATTGTGTGGTTGAAATTGATAAAGTTAACTAGAAATCTGGTCCGCCCATTTTGAATATTACTTTTTTTACTTTGCTCGTATCCCATTTATGGTAAGGCTGTGTAGTCTTTCATACCATTTGTTGTAACAACCTTGTAGTTTTGTTAAATGATTTTCGTATGTGATTTTTTAATTATTATTTCACATTTCGTGTTTCCAAAAACAATGCAGGTTATTTTAACCTTTGTTGAAGTGATATTTATCTCAAAAAACTACAAGAATGTGTTCATTAAGTGTAAATCATTTAAAAATTATACTTAAACTAACCATAGTTTTACAAGTGCTTATTTATTTTTTATCGGTCCATAAAACCAACTTGGATTGAGGAAGCTGGTAATGTAACTGGACAATTTTAAATGTTCCAATGTTTGAGATAGTCTTATCTCACCTATTCATTCAAAAGACTCCGATCCCATGTTTTATTAGGAATTCAAAGCCATCTCAAGCTAACGTTAGAAAGTGTTTTATATGCTCAATCTGAAGCTTAAGAGCCAATATACATATATATTTTTGTGAGGAAAACATATCCTCTACGTGTAGAATTGGTGTTCTTCCATAAAATGACATAATTTACTCTATAATTAGGAAAAAAATTTCACTGGGGATCAATATATACTCTAGATTGATAAGTCATATCAATAAATTGATGGTGAGTTGATCTTGTGAGATTCCCATGATTTGAGAGATGGGTCACTGAAGTTTTTACTTCACTTTCAAACTCATAAAGATACGGGACCGAAGAGTAGACTTTGAGGAGCCATGATATCTGGCCCTATTGTAGGTACTATATGGGAGTTATCATGCAATATGTACCCTTTGGTTTTGGAAGGAAAACTTTTATCTAGATAGAATCTGCAACCATACGCACAGTTTGTATATAACGTAATACTTGCATGCGTCACAATCAGATTTGGAAAATTCAAATCTCCTCTATGAAATGCATTGTTAACTTCTCCCTTGCTCATAAGTAGGCCGAGTGGGCAGTACAAATGATAAGTTATGTTAATTTATACCACTGTTTAGATATACTCCTTTGAAATTGTTGCATAAAAGATAGCTAAAAGGATATCTTTTAACATTGTGAGAACTATATTGGCTGAAAGCCATGTAAACTTTATATTTTCACCAAGTTCAAAAATGAAGTGAATTATGTGGTGTTGAAACATTCCAATTGTGCTTAATCTAATGGCAAATAATTTGTACAATTTATGTGACATTACTTTACCTACTGGCCAAAATTTTTATTGTGGCTACAAGTGCTTCTAATTAAAACAGTATTGTTTATTGTGGGCAACTGTGGATGAAATATTCATTTTAAAGAGCCAAGGGCTTTCAAAGGTGTACAAAAATATCTATGTCCTAGAGCCAATTTGATTAAGGCACATATTTCATGTCAAAGGATTATCAAAGTAACATTCTCCAATGGTGAAAATCATTGTCACTAGAAATCATTGAGAAAGGCTAAGTTAATAGGAAGTATGAGAGATATTTGGCCTTTTAATAAGATTTTAATCATCCTATAATCAATAAAATGTAATGTTAATAGTTGTGACGATATTTTCATTCATAAAAGTGGTGCAGTTGTGTGATAAATGGTATGATTGTAAGTTTTTTTGATTCTCGCATGCAACTGGTTCTTTAATGAAATTATAATATCTGCTGATGAGGCTGGTAATGAAACAGAGAGCTTCAGTTGTCTTTCAATTGGATAACTCCAAGAGTGTGAGACATTTTATGACTTGGGTATCATATTATACATTACTAGCTACATCTGCAAAAACCTTTGGTTAACTTCTCTGGGTACATAACAATAGTGCAACTGTGACAATTTAAGAGTGAAAAAGTATTTTTAGACAAATTAAATTGTAAGTGTTTCATATTTAAACCAGAGAATGATTTATTTGCAGTGATAAGCAACATGTTTGGCTATTGCAGTTATATTTTTGTTTACCTCATAGTAATAAATTCCAAAAGAAAAAACTGGTATTGAAGGTCATGTGCTTTATTTATCTCCTCCATAAATGGATTATGAGAAGGCCTTGCAATTCATTATTTGTATTGTATAAATAACCACAATGGTAGAGGGTAGCAGACTGTGGAAGAGTGACTGGTAATCATTTCTAAATTATCTATGCTACTGATAACTTTTACCTGTGTACTATTTATTCCACTATAGTGCTAGCTCATCCCTCTTTTGAATATGCTCTACCTCTATTTAGTTTACAGAAAGCTCTCTTTACCTCACGGACCCTCAATGTAGACCAGTAAGTAACCGACGGACCAGACTATCCTTGCTCATCTCTGTGATGACTAATCCCCATGACCCTTTCTCAGTTCCAGCTGTAAATCTCTGATTTAAAGTTACCATTTCAAGGGAAGGATTTAATATTGTATGTCTCAAGTTGAGCTTATAATGTTCAGTTTGAAGGTGGCAAATGAGCATGTTTATGGAGCTGGATTAGTGAGTATTTGAGGAGGGGAGGAATCATATGAATCAACATGAAGATTTAAAGCATTATGTGAATGAATCATGGGTTGTAATTGAGGAAAAGAATTGGTCGACATTTATATTCTTTTATCTTCAACTAATATCTGTACCGATATCCATATAATATCCACTATATCTAATCTATAACGTGCTCACAGTCTCAACCTTTCATGCAATAAAATTTGTATGAACATCCTTAAAATATATTAAGTTCTCACTAGTTGCTCTCCCTGCTGTATATTTTTAATATGACTGTAAATGGCTTCTCTCTCAAGCCTTTTATTATTCTCTCTGGTGGATTGCATCAAATTTAATACTCGCATCATCATAAGTTCTCTAAGAAGATAGATGGGTCACCTCTATTCAGCAAACCTTTAATGTCTTGGATTTTGGTAAAAAAAACTGTGCATGAGTAGCTTCTTTGGGATGTGTAAAGGTGTATGGATAGTTCTTGAGGATGACATTTGCAGATATTTTCACAAATATGTTATAAATGAGATGCTCTGCACAAGATTTTAAGTTGTCAGGCCATTATTTGCAGAAAAATATGAACTGGAATTATAAATTGTCTGATTGATATTAGAAATAATTTAACCTTCAACAGGAAACTCTCCTCCAATAAAAAAATCATTTTCTGAAGAAATGAGGCAATTAACAGATCCAGGAAATATCAGAACACTGATAGGACATTTTGGTCTCAGCTGTAGTTTTAGGGGGTTCGTAAAGCCCAGTGGCTCTGGTGTTAGGTTGTCACAAATGAAGTTTCAATTGGATAATGAAGTTAAAGATGAGAAAAACAAATTTTCCACTTGAAAATGGAATAACTGACAGCTTTCTCTCCTGACATGTGTGATAAAGTGTTTCAATGCTATGACATTTCTATGCAATTGTGTGACATGTGGTGAGTTTGTTGTCAGAATTTCAGTGCGTGCATGATCCTGATGCATAAATATGACATTTTACTGCTAAAAACTCTGAACTAATTGTTTTAAACATGCAGAGGAATTTTTCATGCATTATATGTACCTATACCCGTTGTAGTGGTATGGGGAGTTAGGAAGGGGGTTGGGTGTTAGGGATGGGAAAAGTGGGTGGGTAGGTAGAGCCAAAGCCAGGCTAGGAAGTTGGCCAGTGAGGGAGATTTATCTGGATAGATAGTGCAGGACCCCTTCATTGGGTTCATGGCCTTCATGAGGACAATAGAGGTATGAGGTTGTGGTGGGGTGAAAGGGAAGGTTACGTGAAGTATACATTGTTTACAAGGTACTTTTCAAGTTTTTGGGCACAGGTGGTGTGGCAAAGCTTCCATGATTTAAAATGCAGCTTTATAAATGCTCTCATGAATACCCTTGTTTATGCATTAAAATTCGTAATCAAGTATTTTTTGTTTCTTTGGGGATCTGGACTATGGTTCTTAATTTCATGATGTTATAAATTGTTTATTATAGTTTCTTTTCCTTACATTTAGGTGCCACTATGATCAGGGCAGATGATTTTGCTTCATAAAAACAAAACTTGGTATGAATGTAGTTTATAATAGCAAGACTTCTGTGCTAGTGTCTTGCTTATACTTCCATTATTTTAATGATTTACCTGCCCTTGAGTACAAAGATCCACCAATTCTTTATGCTGATTATAGCAGCCAAGTAATTTGCTGCTCCCTCCATCAATTTTTAAAATTTACCTCAGGGTATGTACCTACCTTTTGCATCCTTATCTGCTCTTTGTGATGTTAATTATTTGGATGTGACTTGATGCAGTGCAGTTCCATTCCATGCCTTGCTTCCACTACAGCCATCTTATGCTGGTAAGTAAATTCTGGGTTACCAACCTGCATTCCAAAAGGAACTTTCTATGTAATGAATATCCCTCTGAAGCCATGATTGGCCTTACAGTAAATGGCAGAGGGAAGTTATTGAGCAAAAGGATCTGCATACAAGTAACTGCACTGGTGAGTTGGAGTTTAAGATTGTTAGGAACTTGTTCCTTCTCCCAGATTGTTGGGTAGTAAAAAATTAGGCGGAAATGGAACTGGAAATATCTCTACGTTACCAGAGTCATAAGACTGATGTTCTCTTTGCTGCTTTTTAACTGACATATCCCTCCTACCAGGGTAGCCCAACCATGTTTAGAAATCCAACAACAGTAAGTGCTAACTGATGTTTGTAAGATTATCATAGTGGAAATGGGGCATTAAAGGGAGCCTTGAGAAGAAGGCAAAGGCATATGAGAGGGAAGAGTGTCTCAATGCTCCTCATTTGCCCTGAGTGCTGTTGTGAGTAGTGAGCTGTTGCTTCTGCTCTTGTGGGTAGCCATTACGCTGAAGATAATTTAGCTTAAAACATGGAATGACATCAAAAAAGGAGAATATTTGCAAGTGTTAATCTTTCCACACTACTATGTGAGTAAGTTGTTTATGGCTTATCATCATGTATATTTGTTCATTTGATACCTTGAAATACAGAGCTATAAAACTTTATATTTGAGCTTGGAAAGTTGGAAGAACATGGTGAAGAGATATAGGAGATATTTTTTTCTTAGCATTTCTGTGGAAGGTGAAAGTGTCCATATGAGTCCAGTTGAATATGAATCCATGTTTGAAAACTTTTCTTCTACATGCTCTCCGAAGGTTAGGATTGTCTCTCTGTATTAATATTGCAAAGGGCCCAAGAATTTGCCTTTTCACTGCCTAATTCCATTAATAACAAGGTAATGTGTGTGTCCAGGGCCAGAATATGATGAATGAAAAGGTGAGGACACCTTCAAGCAATTCCATTTATTTCCCACAAAACTTCCAACAAAGGGAACAACACATGTGTGCATCCACACATTCCCGGCTTTCGATGCACATTTTTCGGAAAAAAAACCCATGCCGGGCCGGGCAAGGGCCGGGATGAGAAAGGATCACTAAACCCTCAAGTAGTGGTACTGCCAAGGGGCTATCACTCCTAAGGGTATGAGTGAATCCTCCAAATTGGTGACTGCCGAAGAAAGGGACCGGCTGAAACTGCCCCTGTCCTGGGGGAAAACCAGGAAAAAGGCGACACTCGCCGCCACAACCATCAGAGGGGAGGAAAATGACTCAACAGTAAGATTTTATGAATAGCTGATTTTCTTAGTGTTAAAGCCATTGTGATAGGGTAGGTAGACTTCAATTTCTTTGTAAAATGAAGTTTGCAACTAGCCAGGAATGTCACCCTCTCTGGTGCAAGAACATTGACTTATAGTTTTGGGAATGGTAGTATTTCAAGTATTTGATAGCTCATTCATTTTGTTTTGATCTAAATAGAGAAGGTATGTCTATTGTCATAGAACTTATTGTAATTCAATAACAAAGATCCAGCAAAATCTTAGAGGTGTCCAAAGATTTTTGGAAAGTTACCTTTGACGTAACTAAGTATGAAAAATTAGGCAACTTCCACTGTGATAAAATTTATTCCAACCAGTTTCGCTTTTTACAGAAATTTTATCACAGTGGAAGCTGCCTATTTTTTCATGCTTAGTTATGCTCCAATTCCATTCCATCAAGCCTGAAACCACAGAGTACCTTTGACGTGTTGAAAATGGCAAATTGATCTCAAAAACATCATGTGGAGGGAAAGCCTCTGGCTCTTGTACCTAAAAATTGCATTCCATAGCCTATGTTGGCACATTAAATGTCTTCCTTAAAAGCCCTCATGGTCAATGGGGAGGTATTTTCAACTTGGCTTATTCATTTATTGATTAATTTTACAATATTAACATTGATTAGGTAATAGCTCTCACCTGCAAAGCCAGCTTTTGCAAGCAACTTGAGGTCTGGCTGATTACATCCAAACAGTTGGAGTATCTTTAGAGACAAGACTTTTACTGGCACTCAAGGTAATAGGTCAAGCATACAATAAGCCAATAACAGAGGTACGAATAGGACAACTCATGGAACTAAGAGGATATATTTTAACATCTTAATGAACGAAAAATAATAAAAAATAACTTTCCCATGAAATGTACTGTACAGATTTTTTGCTTAAATTATCATTTTCGGCTGATCTATCTATGAAAATAAAATGGGCCTCATTATTGTATTCGAAAACAATCTCTTTCTGGTAAGATGAGGTATTGCTTGGAGAAATACTGCAAAGTTAATCACTATAGAAATAAGAGGAACTAGCACATTGCTACTTTACAGAATAACCAAGCATAGTAAGTAAAGCTTTTATTTAGGGACTGCACAAAATGATCTCATCGTCAGAATGGTTTTCAGCTTTTCTATGCAGTAGCGTAAGTATGAGACACCAGAATTTGAGACCAAATAAACCAGAGGTGATTATATACCAGGTAAGTGATTATTTTGAAGGTGTTGAGGGGTGCTGTGGGAGGGGGAGGGAAGATATAGCTCGAGCAAAAGTTCTTGGCCCTGCGATATAGATAAGTGTGCGACCTATGGCCTATGGACCTCTCAAAATACTGCGCAAAAGGGGAGGAAGGTTGTCTAGTGTGGAGGGTCAGTCGGAAAACATTGTTAATTGCTGCCAGCACATGTTCCTTAAGAAGTAGGATGACTGGCCACCACTCGAAGTCCCGTTTCGTCTGACAAGGACACTTCAAGAAAAGTCCCAAGTAAAGTCTAATTGATGGGTGATTTTTACTCGTTACCTTGGAGGTATTCATTTCGCGGGGTAATTGGGTTCACCTGCCTCATTCTCCCCCGTTGCTTCCTTTCTCTTCCCTTCCCCCCATTTTTTCACCCCATCACTATTGCCTTGCCGCGCACGTCTGCGCCAGGAACTTCTGCGGGTGCTACAAGCAGCCACAAGACTACAGTCGCCACGGCGAAAGAAGTCCGATGACAGCTAGAAGGGCCGAGAGAGGAGGAGGGGGCACCGTTGCCAAGTCATTTAGGGAGAGAGCCATCGCTACGGCTACTTTCCTCGCATGGAGCCGAGTTACCGGAATTTGAGATATTTGATCTTTGTAATCAATGAAACTATTACAAGAAAACATACCGAAGATTAGAGATAATATATTTTTACGTTCCCTGATTTTACTTCGCTTCCTTGATTAATACTTCGATACTCAGCAAGAAGGAAAGAACCACCATTGACCTTTTCTTTTTCAAAATACTCTTAGATGGACACGATAATTTCGCGAGCTTGCGAGCGTAATGTCGCACCACGACCTCGTTTTTTCCACTCATTCTCTTGAATGAAGGCCGAAGGTAGAAAAAAAAACTCCTACGGTGAACACCCAAAAGCGCGAATGGATTAATCGCGAAAGTATTACAATTGCAATAATACGTATGCAACGCACCCAAAGACTAAAGCACTTGACACCGAGAACCGTACGAACGAAGACTCAAGCGGACTCAAGGGAGACTGAAAAGTGAAAGATATGTCGTCAGGATCGGTAGGGGGATGGGGTGGTGACGGGGTTCAGCATATGGCTCTAGGATACGTGAGTCCCGTTATGAGCTCCCTGGCCCCTTCCACCATTTTCGAGCTGTCATCAGACTTCTTTCGCCGTGGCGAAAGAGGAAACTTTATGGGGCAACATAATTCTTCGTTGTATTTGGCATCGGCATCGTTATTTTAATAAGCGATTGAGGACTAGTATTCCCTGCATACTAATGGCCACACTTACAGCTTCCACCGGTGCGTTGAAACAGCATCTATATAGAATCGGCTTCCCATTTCGGGTGCTTGAGTTCGATATCCGATACTTATGGAGATAATGGAGCCGAGTCTCTGATCCTTACTTGGACATCACGTGGAGAATTCTTTGCAAATATATCGCTTCGTCCATCGGATGGGACCTCAGACTCTGTACCCGTTGGTACCCTTCGTTCGGAGTTACGCGCGGTAGGAGACGGAGTTTCTCTTCGCCATTCCTCCCAAATAATCCTTTTGTTACCCATCCATCCATCTACCCTTACTAGGCGCATTCCATAGCTGAACCTACGAATCGGAAAGGACAATGCCATTCGATGGTTTACGCGACTCATCATTTCTCCTTTAATTCAATGAATTTAGTCTCATTTTAATAAAAATCATCTCACCTTTCCAAAGATAATAATATACCCGCCACTTATCTCACTAATTTTTGTCTTCAAACACCAGGCACATTGCATCTGAACAGGTACGGGTATGCGCTTAAGATAGACATTATTTAAGAATTAGGGATTACAATCGCTTAGATCTCGTAAAAATATTCTCAGTCGATACCCAGTATGTATTCTCTACTATTTTTAAAAATCAATTAGTCATTCCAGAATGTTTTACAAAATCGCAAAAAACAATCTTTATTTCCCATTTTCATTTCAATCCCACCGAATCCTCTTGTTGATCGACCAAATATGCAAACATTTGAATTTTGGAATTTCAAACCGAGCAATATTACCAGTTTCTCCGATTTCCTTCCCCGTCAATAATACGGTATGGCTAATTACTGCATGTTGGGTTGTGTGGAACACATCCCAAATTTGGGATGGATTTTAAAAGATCTCTATGATTATAACGCACAGGTGAATATTGAATCCATTATAAAATACGCAGTCGCCGATACTTAATTGGACCAAAGGCATACTTTAAAAAAGAAAGAATTTGGTTATTATCCGTTCGCACAAGAAAACTAGAACTTCCACCACTCCTCCGACCGATATTGTCCTACGATATGAGGCGAGAGTCGAGTAGCCCTCAAGCTGTGATTACACGATGCATGTATATACCTGCGCGAGTAGATGCAATAACGTATTCACCATCAAAATTGCTTAATGTGAACACCCTAAATTTCCCCAATTCATGAATACGTGGCCATAAAATAGCTCGTTCCTATTTGAAGCATTTTTCCACGCATCTGTCCGGCCGCGTTATTGCGCGGGTACATTCGTATAAACCCGCCTTTAGGCTTGGGTTCTTGTTCTCCTATAGAGACTAGGCTGTGGATAAACAAGGCCAAAATATTATTGGGTCAACTGGTCTTGGGTAAAACACGACATTTACGACCTAGGCGGCAATCGTTCTTGCGAACATTTGGAGGCAAGGCCAAGGCGTTACCAACCTGGCTGCCGAGATGTGCTCGGCTTTGCGTATATTCGAGTAGAGTATGCAGAAAGATGGTTTAAACCTGCTATGTTAGAAAACAATCATGCAATACTTTATACTATTTTACTGCACGCTAGGCTTAGGCTACTTGAGATATTCAGAACTGGTGTGTTTCAGAGCGGCATAGAGATTATTATCATGACGCCTCACTACATTTCTAGGCCTGACAGATGTGACAAAATGAGAGAGATACACTGCCGAACAAATAGGTACAAAAACTCGTTATTTCCGCGCACAATATGCTACCACAATAATAACTGAGCTCCTCTAAATACACTCCCAAACCACCACCATTACACCTCCCAAAAACTTACATCTTTACACGGCTGGTGACCTACCACCCCCTGCCACATGCCCATGCGGCGGCTCGCGGGGTAGTATGTAGATGTAGATTTTTTTCGTGAATTAAAGCTTAAATTCGCCATTTCCTGGCATTAAGTTTAATACAAATTTTTATTGTTAGTTTTATAGGGTTCGGAATGATAAGTAAGTTAAATAAAAAAGGCTGCAACTATTATACTAGCTCTACGGAAAAAAATGCATATATCCAGTCATTTTGAGTGCCATTTCCACCTAATATTTTTACTCGTGAAGATGATTATTTTAAACCTGTTTAACAGGCAGTCATTTCCTAATCGAATTTTGTTAAAATGCCCTGTGCGTAGAAGATTTTGTGACATGAGATAACAGATGGGCTTCGAATTAAGGTTGAATATTTAAACCAAAATAAGCCAACCAATCGATGGGAAACTGTTGAGGATGATTTTTTTCTTGTCTTGCATGCAATGAATGACACATTTTCTTCAGTGCATCTCGGGGATGCGAAGGATAATTCGGCAGCTGCGTCCTTGTAAGTATGCGAGTGGAGCCATGAACACATCAACCATTAAAGTTGCTTTGTGTATACGCTGAAAATTGCGTAAATTCATGGACGCGTGGCCATAACATAGCCCCCTGCTATTATTTGGGGTATTTGTCCGCACACTTGCCCGGCCATATAATTGCGCGGGTACATGAACCGTGTAAACACGCCGACTTCAATTTTTGTTTTCCTTTTGGAGACAAGTCTAAGAGCGCAAGGCAAAAATTTTATTTGACCAGCTGAACTCGGGAAAAACAATATTTAGGACTTAAGTGGTATTCTTTCTTGCGACCATTTCTTAGCAAGGTCAGGGCGTTACCAACCTGGCTTCCGAGATAGGCTCGGCTTTGTGCACACCCGAGTATGCAGAAAGCAGGTTCAAATCCGCAATGTTATAAAACAATCGTGCATCAATCTATTTCTATGAAGTGAATCAAAGTTGAAATTGAAAATTTGCTGGCATTAAGTGCAATGAAACTTTTATTATTACCTTTGCAGGTTGCGGATTGATAAATAACTTCAATAAGAAAATACTGAGACTAGTAGGCTTGCTCTGCGGACAAAAATGCATCTTTGAGCTTTCATTCGCATTACAGAAGAATATCTAGACCAAAATTAGCGAACCAATCAACGGGAAACTGTTAAGGATGAATTTTTCCCTAGTTTTGCATGTAGCGGACTGCGGTTTCTCTCCAGTGCATCAGAGGGATGCAAAGGATAAATTAGCAATTACGTCCTTAAAAGTATGGCCCCGGTCAACCCACAGTCGATCCTTTGGAGTCAAAGGAACCTTTAGCTTGCCTCTCTATGGAGCGGGTGCGACCCTGAGTTTTTACTCCCCTACCCTAAACCTCTCTCTGACGCTTCTACATCTCCCCAACCCTCACCCATTCCCTCAACGATGTGATTGCTTACTCCGCACCTCTCCTATTCGACTTCCCCGATCGCCACCAACTCGACGCTGCTATCACAGTTTGACACAACCCTAGTCACCACGATTGAACAAACAACCCAAATCCCTTTCTCACCCCAATGTGCACCTCACCCTCCATATCCAGTTCCGTGTTGAACAGAGAGTAGTGCACCTCATTCCAGATGTTGTACCGTTTTCGGGTGAAACCCGCGAGGACTCTCGGTGTGGTCGGTGGATGAGGATTGCCGGAGGCGGATGGTGTGGCTGGGAAGAAAACGAGTAAGCCGTACTCTAATAAACGCCGTGCATTCAATTAGTAATTAGTCTTGAGTCATTTAAATAGTACTATGATTGCATTGCTCTTTTGGTTGGGATCTCACTTCATTTTTCCATTATTTAGTGGAAACGGTCCTACTTTTAAATCTCTTAGGTTTGCATTAGATGCGATAAGGGAATTAAATTTTGTCGTAAAAGCTGGTTCTAAGGTTGTACTGATTATATAATTACAATTATTCCTCAAATTCGTCTCATTTCACAAAGATTTATACTATTGTTTCATTTTATTTACAGGAATCTCATTCCACGAGTCGTGGTTCACTGTGCAAAACTCCCATCAGTTTTTTCAGATTCCTTCGTGTGCTTCAGTTTCCTGTTGCATATCCACATTAGTGGCTTTGGTCTTTATGTGATTTCCTTAGCGTAATCTTGAATTCTCTACCTACCAGTATAGCTCGTACCAGCTCGTAGCCTTTCCCGGGTTAAAAGCTGCTAATTTTGGATTTCAAGAATTCAATGCGTCAAATTTGGAATAGTTTGACAATGAAGTTTATCTTCGGCCTTCAAGCCGGTATTACAGCTCCAGTCAGAGCTAATGCCCGTGGAGACTTCCATTCTCAGCCACTTCCTCTCTTGTTACACCATTTTAACTAAATGATTTTTCGGTAGCCATATGGTAAAGGAGTGAGTTAAAAAAACATATCCCCATGTATGCTAAGCGTCATCTAAATTTCTTTTCGGCTCCTCTCAAGGCCCATACCCCTACTCCTTAAATTCCCATTCCTTTCCTCCGGCTGCTCTTTCTTGTCCGTCCATCATTCCATATTACCCGAATTTTATTTTATTTTCCGATTCGGCTAATTATTTTCCTTGAGCTGTCCGGATCTCCACACCGAGGGACATAATTCCATCGGCTCTGACTATTCCGATTTTTTCAGCCCTTCCTATGGTTTCAATTTGCAACTTCTTCACTTCTGAAGTATAATCCTATTCAGCATATCCTCCGTGGGTTGAGAGTTTCCTGCAAAATCTGTTATCCCCGAAATTTTCATTTGGTGCCGTTGTGGGTTCCGCAGATCAATTCTCCCCCTATCCCAAATATAACTTTCCCGAATGTCGGCGGCGAAGTTTTTTTTTCGGATAATGACATTGCTAAGCGTCATATCCTCGAAGAATTTATTCTTACACACTCAATTCAGAATGGAATAAATTGATTTATTCAATTCCTACTCGACTAATCCAATTGAACCCTCTAGCTTTCAAAATCCAGACATGAAAGCATTCAGTGGATGTTACATGGGAGGAGACGTAATTGCTCAATGGTGCCTGTTAGTGACCGTTCTGCAAGTTAGTGAAGTGTTGGTGATCAGTTTAAAGTGCATGGTCAGTTTTGTGATGATTGTGAAGTGGTTGTTTGACGAGGGATCGTCGATGGAAAGCAGAGATCCGCCGCCGTTGGACCATGTAGTTGAAGGTAAGGAAACCACTCCTCTGCAGGGCAGTGCGTACATTGAAGGAAAACAAAAGAAATAAGAAAATGTATCCTTATCACTAAGGAGGCTGCTTACTTATTACAGTAGGGATCCACGAAGGGGCTTAAGAGACAAGAGTACTAAGAAAATTGGGAGGAAAAGGTGATCTGAATGATCGAATTTGGTAGAACTCTTTAATTTATATTGTCATATTTGGTTTCAATTCGATATCTAACACCTGCATATTGCAAAGCCTTGACAGGCTCATTACCTGAAAACCCTGGCTTTAAGCTGAATTAGTTTATTCTACTACATTATCACAGAAATTAAAGTTATAATGGAATGAATGTGATAAATTGTTAAATTAAATTATGATAAATGATTGTAATTAGTTATACTGATGTTTTGCATGGAGCAATGCAGTGTCTTAAATTTATTGAGTGCTGTGATATCTTACTGTTGAACTAATTTCAGAAAAGTTGAATGAAAAGCTAGTAAAACAGTATTAATGCTTTGAGAACTCAGCCAAAGGAAACGTTGGCCTCTTAATCTTTTATTCATTGTCTCATTGTGAGGCAGTCTTGTTTGTGATCTACCTAGGCTACCTTTTTCTGTAGACAGCAATTGCCTGTTTTGAAGACGTTACTGTAACATCGTGGGGTAGGACATAATCCTGCCTTTATGTATGTGTATGCAGGAGCAGTGTGATGGACCAGCCATCTCTCTTGGTCTCATTTCGATTACAAATGCAGAGAAATGGTTTCCACCGAGCTGGCATGATACCTCTGTGGGAGGCAATGGGAAACTTGTGCAATCTTTTTTATTATATCCAAAATCTTAATAAAATAGATAGCACATATCTATTTCATTTTATTATTATTTTTATTTATTCTTTCACTAACAACTATTTGGGCTTAAAGAGAATCTCCCTATGTTTGTATGATTACTTTTTCTACAATGACAAATTACAGCACAGTCAATCGGAGCAGATTTGTTATGTGGGACTGTCCTGACATATATTTTGAATTGCCAAAGTTTTCAATTTGACTGTGTTATTTATTTCCCATAAGCATGTAATCCTAAATGTTGAATCTCCCCAAATATACAGATGTTGCACTCATCTGAGGTGAGATAATTTGAATTTTTTTGTGTGAGCAAGATGAAATTTTCATGCTTGTTTAAGAATTCTCCAACAATATCTCCATACAGTTGTTTAGCAAACTGGCAGTAATTAGTACATTGTGTTATTTTCAATTCCTTCATAAATATTTAAAATTCCTTCATAAATATTTCATATTCATTCAATTCTCATTTGGGAATGCACAATGTGGTAGACTAAGCTCTTAATATTAAGTGATTTTAATGCAGCTCTGGAACTAATGTCAACAGTGAAATCAAATTGTTTTCCTCTGAATCAGCTTTTTTGCCAAATGTAATGTCTGGCCATCATAGATTGTGGAAAAAGTCATAGGAACACCATGAAATACATGGCAGATATAATTTGATACAAATGTTCTTAGGATGTAAGGCCTTTGACACAAAGGAGGTGGGGTGGGGAGAGAGAGAGAGAAGGATGTTGACATTTTTGCTCTTAAGACTTTGTATATGAATGGAAACAAAAGGCTACCTAAAAGATTTAAGTTTCTCCTGGTGAATAGTTTTAATAAACTCTTCTCGGGCTCTGCTCCAGGTGATTGGCTTCATGTTTGCCGACGTTTCAGAAAACGACTTGTTTTCCATTTTCAAGATCTGTTACTCTGTCCGTGTCAGATTGTAAACAATCACACGGACAGTTTACAATCTGACTCAGACAGAGTAACACGCCTTGAAAATGGAAAACAAGTCGTTTTCCGAAACGTCGGCAAACATGAAGCCAATCACCTGCCCGAGAAGAGTTTATTAAAAGGCTACCTCTTTGTAGCATTCTAAAAGCCACCACGTGGCCCATAATGAGGCTCATATGGAGCTGAAGTTGAATGGATTACTCCTTTTTATCCCTTTCATTGCCAACAGGGAATTCTTGACTAGTCTCAAAGGTCTTAGAAGGAACAGCTTATGTGTGCTTGTTTGGTTGGTAACTCAGAGGTGGACTTTGAAAATGAAAGTGTTAATTTGTTAAACTATAACAAAAAAATATTAAACTTATTTCCTTTGAATCAGCTCTCATAGCCCTCTCTTGCAAATTGTCTGGAGAAAGAATTAGACTCCCAAAACCTCTTTCTCGCTGGGCATACTGCAGCTCATTGTGTACTATTGTCTTTGCTTTGCTTCAAAATTTCACTTTCTTTTGATCCATCCTCTGCACTAATACTCCAGAGGATAGTTGAAGAAATTATTCAAACTGTCCCCATTAAAGTTTATGTTTCTATGACAAATTATCTCTGTTAAAATGAGGATAAAAGGAGATATGACAGTAAGTTCAATTTAGGAATGAGGAGGAGGAGGATGGGGGTGTGAAGAAAAGATGTTGGATTAATGGGGAAATGCAGATAACAGGTTAGATTGCAAGAAAATCACCATGGTACACCAAGTAAACAAAGGAAATGGAGAAATACCTGAAAAGAGCAACATTAATAAAGGAAATGGAGGTTTGGCAACATTGCTAACTGACTCACAAAGTGTTCACGATGATGAACTGAGAGAAACTGAATATCCCAGAGGCTTGACTCCACCTTATGCAATCTAGAATCCTTTTCAATTATCTTTGCAACTGAGTGGTAGACCTAAGATTTTTGGGGGTGAGGGAAGATGGCACATGACTTTTCAAAAACCAACCAGAATGCAGTCAGCGGAGCCTAGCCTTTTGGAAATTCAGTTGCTCTTAGACCTCCATAGTATACGCTTCACATTTCAGTTAACTGTGTTGCCAAACCTCCATTGCATTCATTTGCTTGTTGTGCTGTGATGATCTTCCTTCGATATAACCTTTTGCCCACATTTTCCTATTTACCTATGGCCTTTCCTTCTTCTCTCTGTAACCCTACTATCTTTCCTTCATGTAAGAGGAATTATTTTTGGCAAATATATTTTCCTTAACATTCATCGGGCATATTTTAAATTTAACATCTATTTTAGCAGTTCTTGATTGATTTGAGTCCAACCATCATTCAATTCTGTTGTATTTTAGCCAAAGACCATGGCAAAAACTTAAAAAAAACAAACGAGGGTCGCGGGTTCGAGTCCCGCCTGGGTAAGATTATTCAATGCCCAGGACATGGGTGTTTGTGTTCGTCTAATGATATATTAAAACACTTGTAACTGGGGAAACCTTTAAGTGTTAAAGAAATTATTATTATTATTATTATTATAAAAAAAGCTCTTTGTTCAATCACGGCAGTAGTCCGAAATCAACGAAATTACTTTGTGTTCGGACTCGTTTTAATTGGCTTGATAAACAAAAAATGAGTTGAGCATTTGTTTGTTAGAGTGATTTAACAAATAAAAGTTATGACTTTAGTTTTCAAAAGTCCACTTCTGAGTCACTGACCGAGCAGTCTCAGATGATCATTCCTACGACCCTTGAGAGTGGTCAAGATAGGAGTTCGAGTGTGGAAAGAATGGAATGAGAAGGGGTTAATCCCTTCGACCGCGGTGCCAGCTGATCCTCCTGGCCTTCCGAAACGGCCCCGGTTTGCTGGTGGAATGTTACAAAGAGACAGTTTTTCGTTTCCATTCACATTCAACGTCTTGAGAGAAAACATGACAACGTCCACCTCTTTCTCACCCCACCCCACCTCCCTAGTGTCGAAGGCCCCTCCTCCTACTGTAATGTCGCTCGAACTGTTCCAAGCTGGCAGGAAGGGCCTGTCACAAAGATATTTGAAAAGGATAATAGTTGGTTTTTGCAAAGCCACGTGCCGGGTGACTTTCTCTTCCCTTACCACCATAAAACTGAAGGCCACCTCTCAGTCACAAAGATATTTGAAAAGGATAATAGTTAATTAGAAGCTTTATTTTCTTTAATTTTGTTGTAATTCTTTCCACTTATAGTAATTTTCAATTTTGCAATGATGCCTCAATTCACCTCAAGTTTTACTATGTAATCAATAATATTTGAGGCAGTGATGTAAAAGCAGAATACCTTGGCAAATACTTTATGCATCCAGTAACAGAAATTATTAGTAAATAGTTTTTCACTTGAGCGCAGCTGATGTACCATTCTAGAAAGCCAAACAGATTAGCTTATGTATACAACAATGGTGTAAAGACTTAGGGAACTATTTCTATACTCTCATAAATTATTCTTCTCCACAATGTTTAACAGCCCTGTTACGTCATGGAATCGTCATTATGCAAATGTGCTTGTACCACGATTATTTTCTGTGCATTTGATCCAGGTATGCTATGAAATGATATGGCCAATATGTTATTCAAACTCTCAAAAGTTAAAACTTTTAAATAACAAGCAAATTTTTGTTTTAAGACTCTCACAACCTTTTTTGTCTATGAAGGATGCTTTTGGGCTATTCTGCGTTTCTTTCATTTTTTTAAAAACTCAACGTTTTACTCCTACTGGAAGCGTCTTCAAGAGAATGCGTGATAAGAAACTTCAGCTTGGTCTTATATAGCATTGATGTCCATTGCTCTATTGTTGGGCCGATTTGAATAGGGAGGATGGATATCACCTGAGCCTGGTTTGGAAGGGGTTCCTGGCTCCTGCAAAACTCCAACTTATTCTCCCCAATTCAAAATGGCCCAACAATAAAGCAATGGACATGTATGTCATATAAGACCAAGCTGAAGTTTTTTATCACTCATTCTCTTGAAGGCGCTTCCAGTAGGAGGAGGGAAATGTTGAGTTTTTAAAAAAATGAACAAAACAGCATAGCCCGAAAGCATCCTTCATTAACAAGCAAATTCTTTATATAATAAGAAATAAGAAGTGCTAACATTTTCCATCTTCATATGTATTTTATTCAAAGTTCAAGATTTCATTCGGGTGCGATGGGGATGAAAATTAAATAAAAAACTGACCAAAAATCAAGGCTCTTATGTGTCAAAAGAATCAGTTTTTGTCTCCGAGTTATTTGAAATCTTAATTGGAATGTTTAGTACTGGGATACAATTATTAACTTATGATATAGTTAAATCGTTTTTTTAATGAATAAGTTCATTTTGACATATGCTAACATGGCGTAAATAGTTTTTTATCATTTTAACACATTTTAAGTAAAAAATGACTTGCAATACCATGTTGTCAGCCACCACATGAATTTGACCGAGATTATGTGGTACTGTAATGCATGGCAATTCCTCGTTGTGCACAGTTCTCTTAGGTATGTTGAAGAGGCACTACAATGCATTGTAGCCAGGACAAAACATAATTTTTCACTACATGAATTCTCTGTCCTAATTCATTAGGTATTCAAATCATACCAAAAGATGTATGACATTAATACTCTTTACTTACTTATAATAGAGAAGACAGAATCTCTCTGAGCATAAGGTATTCACCAAATGAATAATATTCCCTAGCAAAATGTAACCAGGTCCATTGAAAGTAAGGAAGTGGAGAGCAAAACACTGTCACTGCCAGCAGGCTAGAATGATCCTGAAGTGTGGCACTGTTGTAGTTAGCCGTTAGCGTGTTATGCATTCTTAAATCTGTTTTCATCGATGTAATGAATGTTATAGCCAGGTTCATTTGATGGCCATGATGTAGGTGGTATGATTGTGCGGAAAATATTACAGCACTGAGCAATCTCTCAATTGAAATTGAATGTAATGAAATGGAACTTTTAAGTCCCATTAACTTCACTGTCAAAATAACCTGATGGCAATCAGAGTTATAGGTTAGACTTCAGGGTTGATTGCAGAAAGGAATGAATTTCTTACCAGTGGAATATATTGAATACCAGTGGAATGAGTGGTGATCTTTAGAGAAAGTTTCTTGAAGGAAAGAATTTTTATTAGACCAAGACAATATCAATTTTCATGATGGGTAATTAAACATAACATGTTTGGAGTAAAATTGTTTGAAAAACCAAGAGAATGTATTTCCTTGGGAGGCAAAGTTGTGAATTTAATAACATCAGTCCTAGAGTAGAGTCCTAGTGTACCTATATAAGTTGATGAACTATTGTCTTGGTCTCTGGAAACCTATATTACTCTAGAAGGTGTAGTGTCCTAAAACAATTGACTGTCGAAAGTCACAATGAGATCGACAGTCAAGGCATGTATGTATATCACTGGCAGTCGCAGGTTAGCATGCAAGCAATAAACATGTCTCCAAAAAAGTGAGTTTCATTATAAGAGCACGAGGCACCACAGAAGGGTTGACTGTGCTATGACTTCACCTTGCTGTTGTGCCAGATTAGATTAGATTTTTTCCTGATGAAGTATCATATGAACTCTTACCAAAAATATGTGAATATTCAAATTTACCCAAGAAAAAGTGAATCTGTTTTACAATTGATTTTTAATGAAGTCTCTTTCAAAAAAGGAGAATAGTGATTTAAATGTATTGAATATTTATGTGGTTATATGGAGTTAGCTTATTTTTCATTTCAGCAGTTCGTTTCAAATGCATTATAGTTTCTGATATGTCTTAATTTTGAAGAATCAAAAAGGGTATTGCTATCTTTTGTTTTGTGGGAAGCTCAGTTCCAGTAACTTTTTTTATATTCTTACATGAAAGGGTGATCTATCAATTTTGGAATAGTTATCTTCAGAGTTTCTGCTAATTGCTAGCCAACAACCCAAGAACTCCTGATTTGAACCATTTCACTGCCAGTATATTCTTACCCTGGTGAAAAATTTTAGTTGAATCAATTGCCTCTCAACTGGATTCAACTAAAATTCAACTGCCAGCAGGCAGAAAAGTGTATCAAATGTGGTGACCCTGTAGGTTATGCTCATAGCCTGGTGCCTCTGCCTGACTTGAATTGAAAATAACTCCCTCTAACTAGATTGGGAATGAACGGGATAAAACCTGACAATATTTGACTTGTCTTTAAGAGACTAAAACAAAAGCATTCATATGTGGAACTCAATTGTCTCAACTGGTCTCAGCTGCTTATTGAAATAACTGGAATTAACTAGGTAGTTTTGAAAGGATATGTGTTTGAGAACTATTTAATGTACCTACTCCTATGCCTGCTCGGCAAAGCAAGGGACGGACAGTCAGCCCTCAGTGGCCAGGAGAGAAGGCGTGCTCAAAGCAGGGCACCACTTAATCTGTTTTATTATAAGGGCATTGTTTTTGTGTCAATGGTGCAATAAAGTGAAGAAACCTGTGATTGAACAGCAGGTCTATTACCGTATTCAACTATACAGTCCACTAATCTAACATCAACAACCCATACAATATGGAAGTGACTGACATGGGAATTTATATGGAATAAACAAGACTTAAAGACTGACAGATTTCCCTGGTGAAAATATCCTGTGCGGGAAATGTGAAATATTGAGTGTGCTTTTCATGCATGCTTCCTGCTTGTTGCATGAACAGTTCATTACATGCTTTGTATGCCCTCGGACTCAATATAAGAATTTCATCAGCCCATAAAGTGTGCAGGAGCATTACAATCACTACAGCTCATTACCTGCACACTACCTGAATGGCACCAGCACACTTTTTGCACACTACTGTGCATAAAACTATTCATATGCATAACACTCTCCTCATACTTCCTGCACACTTCTTATGAGGTCCCTGTGCAGGGTTTTCTCACAAATGTCTACATCTACATAGTACCTGCGAACCGCTGCATGGGCGTGTGGCAAGGGGCGTTAGGTCACTAGCCGTGTAAAGTTTTTGGGAGATGAAATGGTGACATGTATTATAGGAGTGTATTTAGTGGATCTCAATTTTTATTGTGGTCACCTATTGTGCGTGGAAAGAATGAGTTTTGGTACCTATCGCCAGTTCGCCAGTGTATCTCTCTTATTTTGTCGCATCTGTCAGACCTAGAGATGTAATGCGGAGTCATGTTAATATTCTATGTGTAGCTCTGAAAAATATCAGCTCTGAATTCTCAAGCAATCTTAGCCTAGCATGTAGCCTCCGAGTCTCTAGGGGCTCCCAGCTTAATCCCTCTAAAAGTTGTGAGACACTTAATATATGCTCATAGCAATTTTTAACGAAACATGCTCCTTTCCTTTGTAATTTATCAATTTTTTTGGTTAACTCTTTATGACCAGGGTCCCATATGCTCGCGGCGTATTCGGGGTGTAGCTTAACCATACCCAAGTAGTATCTCTCTTTGACTTTTTCATCCATGGATCTTCCTAGTATACGCTTTACAAAACCTAGTTTTTTTAATGCTGCGCCACATATGTTTTGTATGTGTAATCCCCACGATTTATCAGAAGTTAAAGTGATTCCAAGATATTTTACTGTATCTGAAGATTTTGTTTACACCACCCACAGCATAGGTGTGGCATTTGTGTGATAACTTTCACAGGAAGTGAACTGTGGTGCATTGATGATATTAAATTCTAACCCCCCACTCCTGGCACCACAAATGAACGTTGTTAAGGTCTGATGACAGAGCTTCAAAGTCTGCGTCTTCGCTCATTTCACAGTAGATAACTGTATCATCTGCAAATAATCTTTATTTACTGCTAATTCGAGAACTTAGGTGATTAATATAAATAATGAATACAAGAGGGTCGATCACGCTTCCTTGAGGAACTCCGGATGTAACTTCGACCATATCAGAGCTAAAACCATCAATAACTACTTATTGTTTTCGATCACTGAGAAAGTCACTTTCCAATTCACTATTTTTCTATTAACTCCACATAATTGCAATTTATATATATGTTCTTTTGTGAGAAACCTTGTCGAAGGCCTTCTTGAAATCAAGGAATATTGCGTTGATTTGCTTATTCGATTCACCTAATTTAAGGATATCATGAAGGAAGAGCGCAGCTGTGTCTCGCTGGACCTGCTGTTACGGAAGCCATGCTTACTGCTATGTATGAGGTTGTAGTCGTAGATTATCCAGGAATATCATAATATTGCTAACAACAATGTGTTCGAGTATCTTGAATAAAAGCAATGTTAGCAATATAGGCTGGTAATTTCCTGGGTCACTTTTATTTCCTTTTTTAAATATCTTTGTATATTTTTTTATTTCCTTTTTTAATATCTTTTTTAATAGTTTTGATTCCTTCTGTGACAAACTGGATTACATTCTTTTTTCTCTTCTTAATCGTTCCCCCAGAAATATTGTAATTATGGCTGGTGACTTCAATGTTGATCTTTTGGTAAATGGTCCTAACCAGAAGAAGCTTAGCTCAGTGCTTAGCTCACATAATGTTATCACTTTGGTTAAAACTCCAACTAGAATTACCAGCAATTCTGCAACGCTCATTGATAACATCTTCACAAATTTTAGTGACCAGAATGCTTCTGTCTCGGTATTCAATCCTTTATTATCCGATCATTGTGCAGTGAAAGTGACTTTTGGCAACTTAGCATATCTGCCTAAAGCAGACTCCACTTTTCATGAAACTAGAATCTTTAGTAAATCTAATTCTCAATTGTTTACATCGTTGTTGCTCCTTGAAGATTGGACTAAAATTTATTCTGCAGCCACATTTAAAGAGAGCTTTAACCTCTTTTATGAAAAGTTTTGTTTTCTTTTTGAATGCACCTTCCCTGTTGTCACAGTAAAGACCAAAATAAAACAGCCAAAGCATTGGATTTCTCCTGAAATCATCAGTATGTCCAGGGAAGTTAAAACACTGTATGATGCAAATAAATGCCACAGGGATTCTGATCAAATTAAACAATACTGTAACCTCAAAAGAGCCTATAGAAATGTTATCAGCTATAAGAAAAAAATATTCAATGATTCCCTCATTATTAATGCTACCAATAAAACCAAGGAAGCATGGAATCTAATTAACAAAGCTGTAAATGTCAAGAAAAGTAAAATCTTGCCTTTTGTGGAAAAGGATTCAGGCACTCTAGGTCTAAAGCAGTTGGCTAATACGCTTAATCACTTTTTCATAGAACTGCCAGTTCCAACTGCCCCTGTTATCCAACCCCACACTACTACAAGAGATAATGTTACAGCAGTTCCTCACTCAATGTTCCTTCGACCCTGCTGTCCATCCGAACTATCCAAACACTTAAGTAAAGTAGGAAATAAAAAATCTTCAGGCCTTGATGGTATCCCTGGTTCACTTCTTAAAGATTGTGGGGATGCAATAAAAGAACCACTTCTGTACCTTATTAACCAGTCACTCCTTCTGGGTGAATTTCCCAATACTTTGAAAATCTCAAAGGTAATTCCAGTATATAAAAATAAAGGAGATAAGAACGCAATCAATAATTAGCGGCCCATATCTCTTCTTTCTCAATTTTTCAAAATAATGGAATATGTTTACTGTACTAGGTTGATGGAATTTTTGGAGAAGCATAAGGTAATATCCCAGTCACAGTTTGGTTTTTGCAGAGGGAAGTCAACTGCCCAAGCTCTCTTTTCTGCAGTTGACTTCATTGTTGAACAGCTGAACAAGAGTCATGTTGCCCTGGGAATTTCCTTTGACCTCACTAATGCCTTTAGTTCTGTAGACCATGAGTTACTCCTCAGGAAATGTGACAGTATAGGTATAAGAGGTGTAGCATACAGTTGGTTAAAGTCGTATTTGTCCAACCATCAGCAGGTAGTAGAGATATGCAAGGATGGGAAAAAGTTTATCTCTGATGTCCAAGTTGTATCCACTGGAGTTCCCCAAGGCTCAATCTTGGGTCCTGTCCTCTTCCTCATTTTTGTTAACGATCTATCAGTGACCCTGCTGCAAAAAGAATGTGATAAGGTAGTAATGTATGCTGATGATGTAAATTTCCTAAGTGGCCAACCAGGCTATAATGGCCTTGTGGAGGTATGCAATGAGACTGTGGTTAGGATGTCTGATTGGTGCTGGGGCAACAAACTATGTTTGAACGAGAAGAAAACACAGACTCTATTCTTTTCAGCTTCCTCAAGACGTCTTCATAAATTGCATTCTTGCATTGATGCAGATCTTCAACTGGGGGATTGGGTTAAATTTCTTGGTGTCCTAATCGACCCACTATTAAATTGGTCTCACCACATCGAGAATTTGTGTAAAAAATTAAACTCTGCCTACTATTTATTGTCCACAGTTAAACACTCACTTAGTGTTGAAGTGCTCAATAGTGTTTATTATGCATATTTTTACTCTCATGTGTCGTATGGTATTGTTATTTGGGGTTCTTCCTCCTTACTAATCAATACTTTTAGAATTCAAAAGAAAATAGTAAGATCTATGTGTAATGCCCAGTTCAGGATCCATTGCCGACCGCTTTTTAAAAAATTAGACCTGCTTACTGTGCCATCTATTTATATTTATTGTACATTGGTTTTTACAGGGGAAAATTTATCTTTGTTTGTAAAAAATGAGCGTTATCATGAACACAATACAAGACATAACTGATCTACATGTTATTCAGCAAAATTTTAAGGTCTCTTCCTCAGGTCCCAGAGTTATGTGTATTAAATTGTACAATGCCCTTCCGGTGCATTTAAAAAACACTCCAACAATGTCTGCATTCAAATGCCAGCTAAGGAAGTTCCTGATGTCAAAGCGTTTTTATAGTGTGGAAGAGTACTTTTTGTAGTGTTAATCTGTTCGTGCCTTTTTTGTGAACCATTTTCATCTTTTTTATCTTGACCTGTCCAATACATTCCTGTAATGTCTCCAGGATGGAATAAATAAATAAATAAATAAATAAATATCAGAGTGACATTGGCTATTTTCCAATCTTGGGGCACCTTCCCATCGGATAATGATTTGCTAAATATAATTTCTAAGAATGGTGCAATCTGTGGTGCTAACTTCTTTGGCATGCATGAGGGTATTCCTTCTGAACCTTGGGACTTGTTACTTTTAATCAAACGCAGTTTTTTAATATTCCATCACGTTGAATTGTTATGTCAGATATTGTCTAGTTTAAGTCAGGAATGTCTAAATTGTGTATTGCGTCATCCTTAGTGAATAAACTATTGAAGTAGTGGTTTAATAAATTGGCTTTGTTGATATTGTTGGTGACCACTTTGCCGTTTGTGTCCAGTAAAGACTGCTGTCGAAGATTCGCCCTGGAGCTCTCTCGCGTAAGACCCGAATGACTTGGGGTTTTCATCTAGTAATTCACAGAGGATTTTTTTCTTGAAGTATTGTGGAGTAGCACACATTATTTTCTTCATTTTTTAATGTTGAGCAAGGTATATTTCTCTAATCACAAGCTCCATTGTTTTGTTACTTAACTTAATAGAATTTTTAATGAGATTGTGTAGTTGCCTTTGTCCCCTGAGCTCTTGCCTTATTTCATGTTATACCAATGAAATTCTTTACTCTCCCGTTTGAATTTGTATGGAATATATTCATCAATTCCTTTATGTTGTATTTCCAAAAAATATCTCCATGATACTTTGGTGCTCTTGTTCTTCAATGTGGCTACAAATTTTGTGAATGAATCTTCTAATGTCTCTCCGAATTTTATGTAATAGCATTTTTCAAATAAGTAGACTTTATGTTTGGGTTTTACAGTGGAATTTACTGTTGTTTTCAAAGTCGTAAAAATTACTTTATGATCACTTATGCCTTCTAGCATATCGAGGGTCTTTTCTGTAATTATCTTAGTGTGGAATACATTTGCTATAAATTACTTGCTCACTGTTGATTGCTCATTATTAAATGATAGATTGAGGATGGTCAAATTAGATTGCTCTCTACACAATTTAGTTAATAGAAATTAGCTGTGGAAGCTGTGTTTTGAAGGACTAGTCCTTCGCCAACATTTGGTGAATATTAGATGAGCACTTTCTGAACGCTTGGAGAACTTTCGAATGCACACTTGATGAACACTTCATTTTTGCTAGGGCTATGGAGTGAAAGAGGAGAATGTTAAGAAGGAAAACACATGGTAAGAGTAAGACAAGTGTGATAACTGTGGGGGACTTGTGTGACATGCATGAAGTAAAAAAGGCGTAATGATAGAATGTGTTATGGTGATGTAGATTTTGAAATTGTCTGCTATTGAAGCATTTTAGCTGACTTTTTCACTGGATTTGCAAATGAGCATCTTCAGGGAGTGTTCACTTATCTGCAGTGCAGGTGAAGCAATGGGCTAAAAATTCTTCATGGACAGCCAATCTCGAAAACTACATCATCATCAGTAAACAGCTTTGAAAGCCTGCACACTATGAATGAATAATGTTGACATGGCTATTTATTATTTCTATGGATAAATATCTGAGAGCTGTAAGGAAAATGCCAGTTTAATGGTTGAAGATATTAATGCACATATTCTACCATACTCAGATGATGGAGTGTTACTTCCCAAGTCCCCACAAGAATTGTGTGGGCTACATGATATCACCTATGATTTAACATGGAGAATTGATCTGCTAATAAAACCATAAAAAAACCTATATCGTAGTTTTGGATAGGGGTTGTAATGAGTTGATTATATTATGAGGGGAAAGGGTGAAGTGATTGAACTACTAGACAATATTTTAAAAATCTTGTTGATTGTTTGCAAAGGGTAGAAGGATAGATAAAGAGATTTGAGGTGTCCCAGGAAAGTCATAGGTAGTATGTGGAGCATGTATAGGATTGCGCATTTGTCTAAGGGGGGTGGAATATGGAGGCTTCTAAGTGTTCTCATCCCAAAGTTATAAGTATATGATAGTGAAATCTGGGCATGTCAGGATATGCATAATAGCAGGTTAAATTCAATGGGTGTGGGGTATTTGATAAGTTTTGGGAATAGTACGATGGATAGGGTTAGGAATATGTAGGTAATGAAAGAATGTAGGTTTGATGGTTTATTAATGCATTAATGAAGCCTGCAAAAATGCCAGAAACCAATTGAAGTAAGGAAAGTAATTTTTATGGAGCAACCCTTAACCTAAGCCCTTCAAGAACATTCAGTGAAACCCAATCAATTATTTCTATGCATTTTTATGTGAAGTGCTTTGCATGAAAGAAGTATCATTTTCTTTTTGGAAGGATGCTTCTAGTGTATTGAATGATCTTCATGTGGTGACTGTCCTTAGCTCTGGCTGTTTGAATAGTGGGAGATTATAGTCATGTGGCTGCCTGCTTAACATAGATATAACTCTTCATTCAAACTCCTGTTGAGGCAAACCCTGCAAAACATGTCCTTGGGTGGTTCAGGGAAATGCGTATGGTGGGCAGTCCCTTATTCATCAGGTAAAAACTGCAGAATACCATTCCTAGAAGCAGTGGCAGAACTCTAAGGGGTACAGGCAAGAGGGATGCCTTTCCCCACCGTCCGACCATAATGGGTGTCACAGGGTGGGAGTGGGAAAGAAGAAATTGCCGGTGAGAGATATGCTAACCATACAGAATCAAAACAGGGAGTCGAACCGGAGTGGAGCGTCCTGTATCATGCTCTCTCTGCTCTGGAGAACAGAAGGAGTTCGCCGTAGGTCACCGCTCCACTCTGAACTGTTGTGGCAAGCTCTCCGGTTCGGAGCGGAACGGAGCGGAGCGCTTGAAGAAACACCCTGGTATTGCACTACTTCAGCAATAGAGAATTTTATTTACTTTGAAATCGCATCCAAGGCATGGGATGGAAACTAATTTCCAAGGCTTTTACAGCTCATTTTGAAAAATGAATATATCAGAATTACTTAGAGAATTTAGTTGGGAATATATTTCACCCCAAACTCTTTAAGTGTGGTTAATGGCTGCTGCAGAGTTAATGCATTTGACACATCCTTTTGTTAGTGTTTATGTTAGTACTCTGAGGGCTTTAGAAAATTGCTAATCTAGAATTTCACAAAAAAACCACGTAAACCTATATGCTTTAATTGAACCTCTGATGCCATTATTTGGTCTTTGAGGTCAAAATTTAAATTGGGGCCCTAATCGGTCCTGGTGCTTTTCATGTTACATTTATTCATTTATATTTTTTTCCCAGGCCAAATTTCAAAACGACGGGATTATATGGATTTAGGAAAAGTTCTAATTCACATGTGCCATTGCAAATGGCGTGCAAGACCTGGTCGCAAGGGACAGCATTAATGTTCAGTCATAAAATGATAATGAGATTAATGTAAAAACATGGCGAGAATTACCAATACGCAGAGCATAATCTAGCATCAAGAAAGGCTAGGATATTTTTTATTAATCATCAGAACTATTAAAAAATATCATGAATGAATATTGATAACGTTTCCATTTTTAACAAATTATGACGTATTATTAGTTTTTATACGACAATTTAGAAACCTACATTCTCCGTGAGAACAAATGGCTTTCTAGTCAACTATCATTCATGCGAAGAGGAAAAATGAGTGTTCGAACTTTTAATCCGGAATAGTTTTTACAAGCGAATGCCTTTTGGAATTCGTTCCACTACTGCTTTCGGATTGGTCGAAACAACAATAATCTTTATCTCGACCAATCAGGAAGCATTGTCTCGCGCAAATTCACTATAAAAGGACGGCACTGTCTTCGATATCTCCGCGATCCAGCTAGGACACCGTCGAGCGGGAAAGCACCCTACGCAGACCAAGGTCAACGACACCCCATCCTTGAGACGTCCCCAGGCATTGACTGCTGACTCACGGCTCAACTCAACGAGGAGTAACATCTGTCCACGGACTCAGCGCCATGGAAGACTTGCATCGCTGATGAAGCACCCATAGACCAAAGGGGTGTCATCCCGCCTGGAGGCATACGGACTTCATTGGAGAGGAGAGCGTCGCTAGAGAAGAGATTTTTTCCAGGTTCTTATGCGTCGTGATAGGGACAGGGATTTGAAACGTTTGAGCGGCCCGACCAACGGTAGCCTATCATTCGTACCATCTTCCCGAAGGGGTCGCTCCAACCGGAGAAATACGACCCGAGGTTCCGGCCCAGAGAGAGTGGCACTCGGTCTGGGGATCGAGTGTCGAGAAGACTTCGGCTGGTACACACAAGATCCCCTAGGCCGCCCCCGACGCACTCGTTAGCCTGGCCTAGGGCCTAAAATTACACCCCTGGCCATTACACGTAGATGCACTCACCGGCAGGCCAGGGCCCGTTACCAGAACGCCGCCCCACGCAGACATCGCAGGGCTGGGCTAACGCAGAATCCAGTTCTCACCTGCCACCAGGCGGTCTCCGCTGTCCTGCGGGGAAGTAGTCCAATAGGAACTCTTGGGTGGGGGGAAGGGTTTAGGTACACTACTTACTGGTCTCGGTACACTGCGACCAGTCGCGACATCCGGTTGCTAAAACTCTTGTTTTTTTCTGTAGATTTTGAAGAATAGAGAACGTCATCACAATCCGTCTTTGGTTTACGGCTTCACCAATTAACGGAACCGACAATCAATTATTGGAACGATTTCAATTACCATTTTATTTTCCGTGGGCCTGAGATCACTTCATTATCGATACCCTTTTGTGTATATTCCTGGGACATTAACATTTTAATACATTATGCTCTGTATGAACATAATGCTACGGAACCTTTAGAATGGAGTCAAAATATTTTCCTGAAATCTGGGATACTGAATGTTTAAACGGCCTGCGAAGACGAATTTTGCAAATTAAATTTTTATATAGGCTTGATTTCCAAGGCTATATGTCGAAAATGTTGGGTGTGTATCATACCTTATAAATCGAAGGTCGTATCTGTTTGTTTACGCTAAATCATCAGTATTTGTTTGGATAACGTAATGTGATTGTAACAGATTACTTAAAGTAAACCCGTCAGGAATACGATAGCATTGCTTGAGTTTTGTCAATCTTTAGAGTGTAGTACGTTAAGTGTTCAACTTTCGGATATTTAAAAAATATATTTTAGTAACCTTCGTATTGTACCATCTCAAATGCTTATTCCGGTATAATCTTCTTCCTTAGCTAAATGAGATGAATATTATGGTAGTGAACTTGATTTTAGTGAATTCTTTTCGTAAGCTGATTTTTTGTCAATTTATTTAGGTAAAGCTTAACCCGTTAAATTACGTAGCTACAGTAGTAACTTACCTTTATGAGCCATTTTATATGAAAATGCTATATAATTGCATAATTTTATAGAATTGGACATTTTAAATAGATTACTATATAGAAAATGCCACGAATAACATTTGTGGGGTATTGCCAGAACCGAGAATCTTTGCCACCCATGTAATTTATGAAAGGCATCTTTCGCTCAATCTTAAGCGTGGAATATGGAATAAAAATTCTATGATAGTGAAATTTCAAGATAAGTGAGTTAACCGTTCAGACTTATTTAATAACTGCGAGTAGGAGACTTTAACTACATAACACGGTTTTATGTTCATTGCTATTGTATATATTTGCCATATGCTCATAGACGGTACCTCAGCCCGTCCGGATTGTTTGAAAATAATTTGGAATATTCATGAAGGCTAACTTCCAAGACATGCCAAATATTTTTTCTGAGAAATTTCTTCTGTTTCCAGCCATTCAAAATCAGGACAGAAACAGTCCCAACCCAACGAACCATTGGGAACATAATAGCACAATACATAGGAATGTGGAGTAATGTGGAAGTATGGATACACGGCTTGAGTGGATAGCCAAGCTCGAGTATCCGTACCAGTGTGACATGGAAAAGAAGAGTCGATAATACGTGATATGTAATATAATGCTAACCTATTTCTGATCCGGAATCAGGATTATATTAGGAATTTCCCACATTTCATAGTACTTTATACCATGAAATTATAATAAATAAATGTTTAAGAGAAAATACTTCAACGTTTATAAATTCTCTTTTAAAAGTGAATATTTATCAGCCTTCCTTATAAAAGAATTATTTTAAAGCCAATTACCGTGTTTATAGTACTGATAATTCCTTGCGAGTGCATAAAAATTATAAATTTGAACATGATGATGTAAGAGTTAAAGAACATTTTAGTCAAAATCAATATTTAACTTCGGAAAAAACACGAAGGTCACCATGCATTTGTATCATTTGGAGTGATAGGCCATCAAACGTGCCCTTCATCAGGAACAGGATGTACTGATCAAATTCGTCGAGGAACCGGGTCAAAGATATTCAATATTCTCCCCGAGTACTGATCAACCGCAGGTGACACTTTTCCGTGAAGAATTTTTTTCCATTGCAGCGTTTCAATTACAGTCGGGTCGAATTAGACTTTTCAAAATGGAGTAGTAGTAAACAGCTTTTGGCCTTCTCTCGCTTCCTCTTCTCCAAGCCACTCTTCTTCGGCTCCCAATTTTCTCTTGTCTGTATCTTTAGTGACCTGCTTCATCCCGTCTTCTGGTGGTGGCTAGTTCAGTATCTACATATGTATACTCCCCTGCGAGCCGCCGCATGCGCGAGTGACAGTGGGTGCTGGCACACCAACAGGGTAAAGATGTGCGGGATAAGGTTTTGGGAGGTGAAATGGTGACGTGCATTAAGGGAGTGTATTTAGTGGAGTTCAGTTTTTATTGTGATCGCTTATTGTGTGCAGAAAGAACGAGTATTTGTACCTATCTGTTTGGCAATGCATCTCTCTTATTTTATCACATCTGTCAGACCTAGAGATGTAGTGAGGCGTCATGATAATATTCTCTGTGTCGCTTTGAAACACACCAGTTCTGAAGATCTCAAGCAGCCTTAGCCTAGCGTGCAGCCTTCGAGTCTCTATGGGCTCCCACCTTCATCCCTCTAAAAGTTGTGAGACACTATATGTTCGCTCGTAGCAGCTTTTAACGCTCGCGGCGTATTCGAGGTGTGGCCTAACCAGAGTGAAGTAGCATCTCTCTTTTACTTTTGCATCCGAGAACCTTCCTATTATTCGCTTAACAGAACCTAATTTCTTTAATGCTGTGCCGCATCTGTTTTTTATGTGTGTTCCCCACGATATATCAGACGTTAAGGTAATTCCAAGATATTTTACTGTACCTGAAGATTTTTTTCTTACTCCCCTCACAATATTGGTATGGCATTTGTGTGCTGACTTTCGCTGGAAGTGAACTGTGGTGCATTTACTGATATTTAATTCTAACCCCTACTCCTGGTCATGTATAAACGCTGTTAAGGTCCGATGGCAGAACTTCCAAGTCCGCGTCTGCGATTATTTCACGATATATAACTGTACTATTACTGCTTTCTTACTGCTAACTTGAGATGTTAAATCATTAATATGAATAATGAATAAAAGAGGGCCGATCACGCTTCCTTGAGGAACACCGGATGTGACTTCGACCATACCAGAGCTATAACCATTTATAGCTACTTTTTGGGCCATCTTTTTAGTCCATCGTTTATACTCCGTACTTTTTATGTGGCCATACCATTTCAACCATCTACTCTCCATTTATTTGGTGACTTTTTTCTGTATTCATCCAAATCCGTATGTTTTCATTAGATATTCTTTCTAGCCTTGATTTTTAGCAGCTTCTCCTAAAATAGCCAGTTCTCCGGCCTCCTGTCTGTCTTAGTCTTTGGCTCAATTCCCACTTTTCTGATCCCTTGAGAGTATGCTTTGAATAATCGTGTGATATGTTTGGTGCTTGGTCTTCATTTTAATATATTTTGACCATAATATAGTGTTCAGTTTATTTATTGCTAATTTTCCTTTATATATTCACTTTGTTATTGCTTTCTTACTTGTTCCCTCGTTTTCAATGGTTACTCCTAAATATTTATACTTACTACAGACTTCAATGACCTTCCCTTCTATATCCAAGCTTAGGGCATTCTCATTGATAACTATATCCTTAGTTTTTCTATAATTCCTGCTCAAACCAGCCTTTTCGTATCAGTTTCCTCATCATATACTTCGCATTATGCTCTTCGCCAGCTATTATAATCTGATCATCGGCAGAAAGTAATGTGTGATGCGACTCACTGTTTATGCCAATTTCTATTGTAGCGTATTAATTCTGCCATTCTTATAGAATTTTGTTTCAATAAATTTTAAAAAGTGTACGTGAGAGGCAGCACCCTTGTCTTAATCTCTTATTCGGTTTTCTTGACGGTGATCATTTTGTTCCCACTTTTATTATTGTTTCAGAATTTTTATTAAGATTTTTAATTGCTGCAATGTAATTTCCGTTTGCGTTATTTTCCTGTAGAATGCGCAAGAGATTATTTTTGATTGGTACTGTCTCATAGGCTTTTTCAAGGTTTCAAGGTTTTTGAAGTCTCTTTCCGTGCTATGCAACGCAACAACTTGCTACAGTACTCTTCTTGAATGGTCAGCAGAAAATATAGGCAATCGGTTATAAACGGAAAACGCTCAAATTACTATTGTATATGTGCGGGATTTGACATCTTACGCTATTGCCGAAACATTTCACCGAAAAACAATGTCAGAGGATATCGAACCCATACTGCCGATTTTTACGATACAGGAGATAGAGCGTCTTAACATCCACGACCACGGCGACTATTAGACGAGTTTGAGATCAGGATGAAATTTTAAACGGTAATTTTCTCACGAACCCGGGCCTAAGGGAGAGAAAGCCGAGTAACTTTTTCGGCATTTATTATTCTGTTTCAGAAAAATTTGCTTCGTCTGCATCCTAACATCCATCACGCGATATCTCCTTGTTAGTTCCATCTACATTTACTCATACTCCATGGCATTAAAGATTGTAAATAAAAGCCCATTCGATTTCTTTGTTATTTGGGGATGACGAACAAAGAACAGTGTTTTTCGCATCGATGAGGATTGGTGAGTGACGAAAGGATTGGTCAGGCATTAATACGAGTGTTAAGGGAAACCCAGGGTCGGTATTTGACCAAACTAAATAATAAGCTCTTAATACAGATATCAGGACTATACTGACAATCTCCGACAGCACGGGAATTTGGATTCTCCTTATGGTAACCTAGTATCGCCACTATGATTAGCACTAGATAAGGTGCATACCCTTTCCAGTGCTCATAATTTCTTTGATAGCATACGTCTACCTTAAAGAGGGCATAGTGAATTGAATTTAAATGCTGGATTCCTGCCTCCGTCACTCGTTGAGATAAAAACGATTCTGGCGTCTATGCTAACCGGAACCCCGATGCCCTTGATGAAGTTCTATTGCCAGATGCAAGAAAACAGTTCCGAGAGTAATGTGCTGTCTGTAGCCAAATAGGAGATAATTTCCCGGGCATAGTGCTTACGCTTACATTCCAATAGTTGTAATTAGGTTCGGGGAAGGTAGAAGAAAGAAAAAGTATTTTGCTTCTGACATCACACAAAACTTTGCCTGCATTTAAGATGATTTGGGCAATAATCGGGGTAGTTGAGATCATACTTAAATACTTAACCAAATTAAAAAAAAAAATAAAATTTCATGTCCAGACTACATCCATGTAATGTGTTTTAGCCATGGAACTCACTATTCATGCTAATGTGAATGCTTTAAGAATGAAAGTTAACATATATCCATTTAATTAATGCAGGTCAAGGCGTAATTTTTCGGTGTGGTGTTTAACATTGAGACCTCAATTCTATGCAAGTATATTTTTTTTCTTATCGACGAGACACGCTGATATTTCTGAGATATTATTGTAAATGAATGAAATGTGTGATTCTACTTTTTAAATAAAATTTACTCTTATTTAATAGAACTATTACGAAATATTCAAGTGTCATATAAATAAGTGTTAAAAATAGCTTTGAAATGCTAGAAAAACTAATCGCTCTCTGCATTTTTTTCGCTATTATCTTTCGAAATCACAGTTGAGATAACGAATGCAAAGTTATGTATGAAAATCTGTTTAAGAGCAAAAATCGCTTCGGCCACAATAAAAACGGGAGTATTGTGGCAGCGCGATCGCTACTTGATGAATGCTAGTTGTTATGATTTGAGAATCCATCAATACATATAAAAATTGATGTCGAAAATATTACATTGAAGAAACCGTGGCGAAATGGATGCCGGTAGGACGCAGATTTTACTTTATGATTGCTAAAATATTTCCGGAAATAATCACCAATCTCAGAATGGATAAAAAAATATGGCTTTCAAAGATCTGTGCCATTTTCTCATTCGACCAATGTTCACCAAAACCAACGGAAAATGTTTCACGCCACTCAATTTGATAAACTTTTAGTACATAAGGGTTCAAGTTCAAAGTTCAAAAGTTGTTTATTTTTCGCTTAAAAAGATTTAACAAAAAATAGCAGGATAAGCGGGCCCCGCTATAGGCTTTTGCCCCTTCAGGGGTGGGAAATTGTCTTTGGCTATAGTTATGGGAGATGAAACATGCGGGAAGGGGTAGGCCTGGAATTTGCCCATGGACGATGGGAAACCCGCGAAAACCGTCGTCAGTCCAAAGTAGGTGACAAATTAATGAGCAAAACAATAACAAACAATAAAGTTTATAAAACTTAACAATTGTAAGAATAAAGTATTTAGTAAATAGTCTTTGAACCTTTGGTTCAAGACGTCTTTGGTTTGATTAGACTTATAGTGGGCATTTGGGGGATCGCTGGTGGATATTCAAAAGAAACCAAGGAGGAATAAATAAGTAAATAAATGTTAGATATCAGATATCACTGTGGATATGGAATCACTGTAGTTCACTTGGTGGGTCAAGGGAAGATACACTGGAGTTTGGCGTCACCGTTGGACGATTTTTATGTCTGTCTTTTTAAATAACCTTATAAACCACCCGCTTGAGCAGAAAAGATAAAAGGAGGAGCTTAGAGAATGACTGCATGTGGATTATATCGGCGGTTACGTCGTAATGAAATATTGTGGGTCACCATTGGAGTAAATGACGTTCCATTTTTTGAAAATGAAATCAGGTGGTTTTAAGATCGCTATAAGTCTTAAGCTTACGCTCTACAGAGCTTTTCTATGCAACTCCTCGAAGATTTTGTGATCAAAATCCACATTATCAATGGGAGACTAAAATTATTTTCCTGCGTACGAATTTTAGTAAGAAAAGCTAAGCAATTATTGCCGAGAAATCAAGAAATACATATTAGAATGATCGTAATAACTTTTCACATTTTTCAATGAGTTTTTTTCTTTATAAATCATAAACCTCATTCGAAATATTTGTTGCATATGAAGAATGCAGAAGTACTTTAAAATCCAGGCAAAACACTATCGTTTCACCTCATTATAACTTAAAATGCACTTTTTAAAATACAAACTACGGTTGGTATAATTACTGTAGTATCAATTATATTGAAAACATATATAAATATGAAATTAAATTCTTAATATATGAATGGATTGGATGAGGTCATTCGGAGTTACATAAACAATTGAAAAGAATTGCCTTATCAGTTCTGTGGACGAAAAAATGAATGGACCAGAATACTCCAAAGTAATGTTGCCTAGTCCACTTTATAAAGAAAGTTATTCAGCCTCCTTTCTAAACATTGCTTACAATGGCTATGAGCCCAGTGTTTTGTTTGTGGGCTCTCCCTTCTGAATGCAGATCTCTTCATTGTAGTGTTGGTGTTCTCTAAATTACTAGTTTCTAATTTTCAAGGATTTTGTCGTCGTGAAGCTTCAAGCTTTTTTTTGTTGTGAGGATAGAGGAGTGTCCTAAGAGGGGCGGAAAGTTGGTCGTTCCCATTAAGGGCCCCTCCGAAAGCGCTTGATTAATGGGCCCCTGAGGGGTGGGATTGGTCACTATCCCATAAGGATTTGACGGGGGATGTTCATTTGGAAGTCGCCATCTACGTTTGAAACACCGATGGACTTACTCTGGTCAGGGTTTCCCTAACGAGATAGTTTTCCATACGAGAAATCAAATGTCAAAAGTCCAATGGCCCATTTATCACTTGAAATCACCTCGCGTATAGTTTTTATAGTTTCAAAATTAATTTCACATAATAACTCTGTATCCAAATGTAAGCATTGCCAAATTTATAATGTTTAAATTAGGGCACAGTCGTGCATGAAGTTGTACTGAAAAAATGACGCGTTTCTGTGGAATTCGCTATAAAATAAACTGAAAATTTTCGGTTGGTTGTCCGCCTTACTGGTGCTTCACTTGGAGCAGAGAGAATTATTGATCAACCGCCCCTCTATAACGCGCGCACCAGTCGTCCTGTCCTTGAAGGAACTAGGTCCATTTATTTTATAAATTTTTGTTTTTGGGTCGACTTTGCCGAAATAAAGCCAACGTTGGACGTACATCGAGCGATTTTTTTACCTTGCCTTGGTCATTGAGACTAGCTGTGAACTCTCAAATCGGCACAAATCATTGTCTGCATCAAGCTGCCAAGTAATATTTTAACGAATCACGTAAGGATGTGTGCTATTCGGTATAAAGCTACTACTAAAGAAAGAAAAGTTTACCGTGTTGGTTTAACGTAAACGTCAGTGACCAACCCTTTCAAGTGTTACACTTTCAACCTTGTGTTTCTAGTGTTTTTTTTCCCTTCAGTTCGCTGAAGAGGGCCACCTTGTGGCCGAAATACGCGTATCCAACGCTCATTCTCCTCCGTGTTTGTGTGTGTATTTGACCACGCTCTTTTTGAGCAAGATTCTCCCAGAAGTTGGGCCCATTTGTGTGTGTGAGTGAGTGAATTTGTGTGTTTGTGAGAGTGAATGTGTGAATAACCTGGCATTCTTAGTTGGGTCTCAGACCTTAGGATCCCAGGTTATAACCTCAAGCATCCTTAGCGAGGTCCCATTAGCCCTTGCGAAGGATCCTTTTTGGGGTGTGTGTATGTCTGTGTTGGTCACTGGCGAGGAAGTCACTTTCCCGTAAACCATCACAGGAGGGTATTCTGGTTGAGCGGCTGGGGTTGGTCACTGACGTTTACGTCAAACCAACAAAGTAAACTTTTCTTTCTTTCTTTTGACGAGTGGTGCCAATTATTACAGCCATTGGAGATTTATTCTTTATGTGTACTCTCATGACTGCCGCGGATGGAATCTCTCGTGGAGTTTGGAAAATGCTGTTCTAGGTTAACCGGGATCGGAAAAAATCATCGTTAACTTCAAAATGCTCAACATTTACAAAATCAACTACCTAACTCTCTATGGCTCTTAATGCAATTGTTAACACGTGCTTCTGCCACTGATCAGCTCGTTGACACCCAGATTTTTTGTCACTCTCATGACTGCCACGGATGGAATCTCTCGTGGAGTTTGGAAAATGCTGTTCGAGGTTATCCAGGATCGGAAAAAAATCATTGTTAACTTCAAAATGCTCAAAATTTTACAAAATCAACTACCTAGCTCTCTATGGCTCCTAATTAAATTTTTAACGCGTGCTTCTGCCACTGGTAACGAAGTGTATCAGCTCGTTGAGACCCAGATTTATTGGATCGTAAATATTGTCGCAAAGCGCGCTGATGGCACTTTCCTTCCATCACAAGGTCACATTCATCTATTTTGGCAGCACTACTATATACTTCCCTCTCCCCTCCGTTCCTAAGCAGATTCCTTCTATGTGAGCCATCCCTTCCTTGGCGTCATGCTTCGAGCAGACGGCTGCCACCATGTTCCGCTATCGCTGTACACGTCAACCCGGACAAATATTAGGAGTTCACTTTTCAAACGGCTGTTAATGCGGTAGGAGTGTATTACTTACTACTCTGCTAGTTTCTCATGGCCCTCTGAGATGAGGTTTCTCGTGGATTCAATGAAGCGTACATAATAAGTACGTCGGTAAGCACAAGCGCCGTCTCGGAAGATTTTTAGGCCTCAAACGATCGCCTTGGGATTCGCTGAATTTATGGTCGCCCTGTCCCTGCCTTCGATTCCTTTAAGTAGTAGAGCCGCCCACTGGACCAACTTCCCCCCCTCCTCACTCCCACCGCCCCTTTGCACGGCAATGCCGCTGCCGGCGCCATCTCCACTTGATGGACGACCCTGGCGGCAGCCTCGTGTGCCCTCCGGTCTTGCAGAACTTCGTCCGGTTCCGAAACGCACCGTTCCCCCATGATGTCGGCCCGTAGGGAGCCGTGCGGTTTAGAACAAGAACTCGCCTCCACTCCCTGCATTACACTCTATTCCTCTCCCCTCCTCGCGACCAAACCTTAGGTTTCCATTTTAAAAACTTTTTTCGTCCCCATTTGACCCTCATCCGAGTCCAAAATATGGCGCTGTTCTCTCTAGACCGGTATAAGGAAAAAAAGTTAACGCAATAAGTATCTAGGTATTTCCGCTGTGAAGTTAATGAAATGTCATTTAGGATATCAAAATATTCAGGTAATGGTCCACTAAATGGATTAATTCTCTACGATCCCGGTTTCGTCACATAAGACACTGAAGATGTCATTGTGTGACGAATCCCGGGTCGTAAAGAATAAATCTATTTTATTGACCATTACCTGAATATTTTTGTTTAAGATATGGAGAGGTTCCACATAGTCAAACCTAAATTTATTAGTTTTACAATGTCATTTAGTTCATTTTGAATGCTAATTATTGAAAAATGTCCTTTGTTTGATATGAGAAGAAAAATTACACGTCTCTGAGCTATTTAATTTCGCAAACTGAACTTGGAATAAAATGGCGTTCAATGCAATCAATGGATGATACTAGGGGAAAAGTAGTTTTTTCCCATCTAATATATTAAATGACAAATATTTCCAAACGTTGCCATTTCAAAGCGAATGTTCCAATGGAATTGGATGATTATATGTAATATAGGCTCCTAATAATCTATTAATTTTTAAGTTATTTAGATACTACTGCAATTTTTGATGTTAAATTTCATTTATCTTCAGATATGAATCCTCAGTCGGTCTATGTGGCTGAAAAGTGCTCGATACGAAATATATTTACTGAAAAATATTTTTTTTACCTCAATTATGCCTTGTAATAGCTAATACATGTCGTTGGTGAAGGTAGCAATTATAAAGAATTGAACCACAAAATGTAGAAATAGGCGATTATTTTTGTCACTCATTCTCAACGGAAAGCGAAATATTTCGTGTAATAGAATTTAATAAAATTGCTCTTTTTACCCATACATAGAAAAATATCAAATGATACAAACATATCAGCCATTTATCGCAGTACTTTTCGACATGTATGCCGAGAAAAAGAAACAGTTTTCACTGAGATATGCTAATGAATGGCACTCTGGTGAGATATTACTGACGTAAGTGTACGAGGGAATACTGAAACAGTGGAAAATACACTTGCCATTTTAAGCAATGGAGAAGATGAGCGTAATGCGTACCCAATCACATTTTTGACGCATTATGTGCGTAAAATTTCCTAATTCGGAGAAGTACTATCTCTTTTAAGTGTTTTAAGGTAGTGTGCGTGAGATAGTTCCCTAATCATAATAGGCACCATATTCGATATATATGTTTTTTTAATTTCACCAACTGTGAGACACACGAATTTAATATTGCATAATTAATGGTGCAATAAAATAGTTATATATGACAGAAATTGTAAGTAATCAAATGAAAATATCTAAATAAGTCTTTAACTTGACTCATTTATTCCACGCGGTACGTTTGATACTCCATCAAAACGGAAGGTTTATTGTGATTCCGAAAAATTTACTGCCGTGACAATGTGACTAATTTGAAAAAAGTTGAGGAAACACACAAACTACACACTGTTGAATTTTGACGAGATCTAAGTGCAGGAAATGCCTCATTTTTAATATAAGGTCTCTCTGTAGTGCATAAACATACCATTCCCCATATAAATGGGCTGGTATTTTTTGACAAATATCTCGGAAAGCAATGTGGTAAGGGGTTGATTTTTTTTGTCAATGGAAGGGTGATATATTTTTCTTAAAAATGAGACCAAATCATTGATTCATTCCATTAATTGATTTCTAGGTAAGATGATATTTCGCTCAAACTACCTTAAGCGTTCAGCCGTACCACATCCTGTTGAAAGCTGCTTCCATTTTGTTAGCAACTTTGTGGGAAAATGGCTGGTATCTTTGTTCTTAGGATAGTTGATCTCTTTAAAAAAAAATTAGGCCTTATCATGTGTCGTATCCTCTCTCTCAAACTACCATTCAACTAAGGACTCTTACTATCGATTGTATTCTTCCTTAGATGTCGGTATTCGCAGCGTGAACAAGTCCGCTATTAATGTCGTAATTTTGGTAAGCTCCCCATAAGCATAGCGTTGGTTGTTTCAGGTTTTTGTTGATTTGGTAATGCATTATTGTTCGAAATGACGTCTTGTGCCGCATATTTACAGATTTCTTTGGCTGTGCGATGGCAGTAAGTACTCAGTCAGCATATTGAAGTCGGCAGTGTGGTGGAAATGGATGCGGAGACCCAAATGGATAGAGTAAAGGATATGTCGAATAGAACGACTCTGCCTTCACCCTTATGAGGTAGATGGAGGGGGCGCTTGCTATGGACTATGCATCCAATGTCAGAAGCTGTAACGTGGGAGTAGCCTGTTTGCCATCTTTCATTTCATTGGTCGTTCAATTCCAAGATTGGTTGACTGCAGCCCTCCACCCTTTCCTATCTAATGCTAGTTCCCTTACCTCCTGGTATCTCTTCCTATGTACTCTCCTCTTTATTTAGCCCATTAACTTATTCCTGGGTCTTCCTCTGGGGGATTTTCCCTATATTTTAACTTCAATTATGTTCTTCACAAACCAATTGTGTATCAGGGTGTGTCCAATCCATCTGGTTCTTCTTTTCTGTATGGTGTTGTATGTGGTCCTTTCCTCTTCTACTCTTCTGTACACTTCATCATTTCTTATTTTTTCCGTCCATTTCATCTTCAGCATCCTCCTCCAGCACCAGGTTTCGAAGGCTTCTAGTCTTTGCTGTTCAGCTTTTCCAATGGTCCATGCTTCCGATCCATAGAGTGCTACGGATATCTTCATCGTTGTTATCTCCACCATCTTTGTTATCCCCACCATATTTGTTATCCCCGATTTTCCTTCATCGCCCACGGGCTAATTTTACCCTACGCCTACGAGCTGATTTTACAATTTTTTCCATCTATAACTTAACAGAAATCACCATGAATATACTTATTAAATATTAATTCTCCGTACAAATATTTTTTCCTCATTGTCACTAATTATAATCAGCATTCCCGTTGAAGACTATGGTAAAATTCTATAGAAACCATAGAACTAAGTTACCAATGTATTTAACAAGAATAGCTTTCCTTAAATGGCAAACCGATGGTGGATATTCTCACTATACGTCCACTAATTCGTCCATACCATCGTGCTACCCGAAGGAATGCGAGGAAAGTGCAAGATTGACCAATGTGGATATTATTTAAAATGTCAGGCTTAGATATAATGAAGTAATGCCCTCTCCATCTACCTCAAAGCGCTACTCGCAGTAGATAACGGCGTTGTTGGAAAGTGGTATTCCTTAGCGATGGTCTACCGTAGAGTCCTAAACGAATAGCACTATCGAGGACAAGAGGGCCAGTCAGGCACGCAGGGAACCCTTTTCTTCCGTTGTGTGGCAAGGAGGAGGAGGAGGAGGGGGTCTTGTGTTAGGGAGATGAAGTGGGGAGGATTAGGGAGGATGTGTGTACTATGTATGTGATTCCGTGCGCATGTGCTCCGTAAAGGTAGGGGTCCTTCCCTCGAGGCGTCCTTCGCGCCAAACTAACTCGATTCTCAACCGTTTGGCGCGTCCCCGAGGTGCAGTCCGTCGGCCGTTTGTCAGGGATGCTGGATGGCCAACTTCTGGGTCGAGTTTCGGAATCCCTCGGCGCTCATCAGAGCGAGCCCAAAGCTTAGTTGGCAAGAAGGCGGGCGTGGTTGTTGGCGGAGGGATGGGGAACGAGGGGCGGGATAAGGGGGTGGTTCCCCTGCTCTCTGAGTTGGGAGGGGGGTGGGAAAGGGTAGGAAGGGAATCGCGCGGACGAAAGAAACGGAGTTTGATTCTCACTGGAGAGGCGCGAAGTTACGGCCGGTAGAATGTCCCTGATTTTGTTGGGAGTATTGGCTCTTATGGAGAATTGTTTCCTGTGTAAATCTCCGTAAGGTCCGAGGTGCGATGTTGCCATTAGCAGTTCAGAAGTTAACCTCATGTAATGCGGTACACTGACTGCATTTATAATTACCTTATAATGTGCATGAATTATTCTCTGAAATAGTTTGATTAGCGCGGTGTTAGAAATGGTTACATAACTGGCCTTAATTAATGCAAACTAAGCGTAAGGCTGGCAACAGTGTTCACCACGAGGCCTACTCTTTCAATTAAATGTGGGACGCACTCTAGGACGGAATAGGTGAAAATTTAAGGTTGCTCCACCGTCAAATGACTGGAATATGATTTAATTCATAATCTGGCTACTTGCATAAATGTGTCACCCCTTATAAAGGGAAATATTAAATTTGTAATTTTTCTCACAATGTATTTTCCCTTATTAACTATCATGAACTACGAGTGGGACTAAGGTCAAGCTCAGACACTTTGAGGATAGGGAGGAATGAGGAAAGGGTTGAAACTGAAAGAGGAAAAATAAATTGCGTGAAGTGAATAACTAGTTTTACAATGGATGATTTCCACAAAGAGTGCTCGTCAAAGATTAATTTTAACGACACCCCTGTTTTATGTGAATATCAATGTCATACTGTTCCATGAATTTTTTTCATAAAAAAAACTTAGTTACATGGCGCTGAATTCTAGATTTAGGGAAAAAATGGTATTTTTCTTTTAATCGATTATGCCATCAATGAGAAAAAGAACAAGCAAATTCTCTCACGAAATGAATATTAGATAGAAGAAAATGAAGATAAAATTGAAGAACCTGACTGTAGTATTTATTACCTAATTACTGCAATAAATTGAGTCAAAATGCCTCACTTCAATAGAAATCGCGCAGCAGCTGGCTTATATGGCGGAAAAAATGTTCATTGAAAACGTATTTTCATCCTCTACCATTGATATTGTATAGCATAATGTTTTTTTTACGAGATTAGGTTGGTCGTTGGCGAAAATAGCATTTTTTAAATGTGAAAGTTATGGTGGTGTTTGTTTTTTTTTTTGGTTTTGATGCGCACAGTGACGCTGGAATCTTCACAAGGGGATAGAATCTCTCTTCCGTTTCAACCCTTGAGTTGGTTGGCATCAGACCTCCATTTATCTCTCTTCTCAGCTTTCCGCTTCAGGTGTTCTGCATTACATATCTTTCATAATTTGGCTCATGAGGTTTGGTCGGGGTCTTCCTCTGTAATTTGTACCCTCAATTTCACTTTCAATTATTCTTTTAACTTGAGTATCGTGCCGCAGTAAATGTCCAATAAGTTTATCTCTTCTTGCCTTAATGATTCTTATTATACTTCTTCTTTCCTCTTTGAAAGATTTCTTTATTTGTTTTCCTTTCTGTCCAGATTACTTTCAGCACCCTTATGTTACATTATTCTTCAAAGGAAAACAGTCTTTTCACTTCACTTTCCCCTACAGTCCACGGTTCGCTTCCATATAGCGCGACACTCCAAACGTAGGTCTTCATTAAGTTTTTCCTTATCTTCAAACTGAGACTTTTTGACTTTGTTAGGGTTTTCTTTTTATCGAATGCTAGTTTTGCTTGGTTGATTCTTCATTTTATATCTATTGTACTTTTTCCATCCCACGTTATAGGATACTTTTTCTTAAATCGAATGGAAATTCTATGAAATGAAAAACGATTTAATAGAAGACCGACTCGGGTGGACTGCGGGGCTCTGGCTGCGTAACGGCGATGCCTATTAATGGCTGACTGCTGAGGACGTCTTATGACACACCCGTCGGTTAACACGAAGGCAAAAAATTTCATGAAGTATTCACTCATTCAAAAAATGATTTAATTCTAAGGTGAATTAAAAATATATGGCGCATAAGATAGTTTTATATCACTTCCCTAATACCAAGAAATGTTTAGTTGAAAATGGTCCATTCATTATTGTAAAGTTAGCCATTTTCCTTTCCGACATGATTAGAATCAACTTTAAACAAAGATAAGTTCCCCATAGATTTTTTTAAATGCCGAATGTTGAGAACAGGATTTTTGTATCGACTGGCATACAACCAAGGCGATACTAATCTCAGTGGTTTAAGAGTGTCATTTCTGACTTAGCATTAATGCCGTAGTTTAATCTCGATTAAAGCGAACAGTTCTCTCACATTAACCTTTCTGTCACAATTTTTCAAAAATGGACATGAGTCTGAAATTTTGTGAGCATGCCATGGCTGATCAACGGTTTCATCCATTAATGGTGAACACCTGCCGATTGTTCCTTCGCGAACTCATCCGTGTGCATTTCATTTCGTATTGATAGCTTAGTGTAATATTTCCAGAACTTGGCTCAGTCAAGTAAATAGTCATCAAAACACTACGATTTTTAACCTCTGAAGTTGCTAGAGATCAGTCATACAAGAATTATCAAGAAAGTGAAATTAGTAACATGAAAATTCTGAAAAACTTGAGGAGAATGATACATTATTCAAGTTTTATTGGAAATAATCCAAGAAAATGAATAAGGTAATGAGGAAAAAAATACTGGAGGTAACATTTGTCCTCTTATCCCCATTTGAAAAAAAACTTCTAACATAATGTTTGTTTTCCCTTTGAATGAAACCGTTTCCGTGACTACTCCATATATTTGAGCTATTGATCTTTATAACTCCTCAAACTCGCACTAAAAGCAGAAAAATGAATTACGACCCTGAATGTGAGCCCAAACTGGTCTCTTGAGTGCAGTCAATAAATGGAAGTGCCTCTCTCCTGAGGCTGTAAATTTCGTCTCCCAATCCTTAAGAACACGGAAAGTGCGGCTGGAAGTCGAGTATTGCATCGCCTTGGCGTTTGAGTGTCTCAAAACTAGTTTTCTCACTTAATCAATAGTTTTAATTTCTAGGCCTATGCAACGTTTGTACCTATTGCAACCACCTTTCTGGTCTCCTGCTAATCTTAAGTGCAGATGTTTTTATCATATACTATGCCTTTGTATCACCAAATGTAACAATTGTATTTGTATTATAATTGTGATTGTATCGCGATCATTATTATTAGTTTCTAAAAGTGCCAGTCATTAAACATTTTTAGCTCATTAACATTTATCTACACGACGGCATGTTTCTTGGTAGATTTCAGTTTAGAAGTACTAAAGAGTTTGTCCTGACGAAACATGATGGATCTGCTATAAGTATCTCAGTGCTCATGTGTCATTGTAATTAAATTTTTGTTAAATAACAAACATCTTAGTATTTTCCAACTCTATTCAATATGCAACGAACCCATGTTTCAACCGATTACTGCAATTCTGACCTAGATACTAACAGCTGTCTGGACTGATTGAACTTTTTTTTGTTGCTCAGTATAATGTATAAAGTTATTCTAAAAAAATCGTTTCCTCAGGATGATGAGTTTTGCATTGCATTATAAAATAAATATATCTAAATATTGAATGCTTTCTCTGAGATTTTCCCGACATTCACACCGGCTCGGTAATAGGCTATTTTCGATGTTTCGACGGTTACGACTTCCATCGTCATCAGGGCGTTGACGTGAATCCCCATAGCACCACATATTTTCCATTCGCCAAGAAAGCATGAGATCTTCCATTAGGGTTATTTCTTTGGGATTGGAAAACCGTGGTGAAGTATTGGAGGTAAATATACATTATAAATTTACATTCCACGCTGGATAAAGTCGATCGATTTCGAGACCGAAGCGGATCCCAGTGTATTCGATGCACGTATTTCTATTCCATCCGCAATTCCCACTGAAAAGGTAATAGCCACACACAAATTGCCGTTTGCGGAAATGGCTGTCTGTGGCGAAAGGCTTTTTGGGGAGGGAGAAGGGAGGGGTGGAGGTGAGAAGATGTTGCATTTGGACGGACGAATTGAGGTGATGCGGAGCGGGGAGAACGATTGGAGCGATTCCCGTGGAAGATGGCGGAACTTCATTTGCTCTCCCAGACCACGTCTTTGCCGCGCTATTCCCAATTTCCAGAACTCCCCAAAAACTCATCGCTTTTAACCTCGCGGCGCGACACTTTCCGGTGGTTTGTATAACCTTCTTTCGTCGAGGGCGCTTCCGCCGGAGGAGGCGCCGAGCAGTGCGCCAGTTTGATCCTGTATTACCTCAAAGCCTAATTTCTCGTGTTGAAATTGAGAAAAGGAGATTTGAGTCAAAATGTATAGTTAAGATAACGCAATCCGGAATCTTGGAAAAGTGACATCTTCATATTGAACTTTTGATTGTGAAAATGAAGGGGAAAACGTTCGGAAAAGTAGTGTACTATTGGTAGTTAACATAAGTTTTAATTTAAATAGGGATACATATATTTCAAAGCGACAATGAAAACAGCATTTAATTCCACATTTTACCTTATAAATAGTTTTTTTGGTTATTTTTACCTCAATATTTACATTTATTTTTCCTCGAGATTTGCCTTAGTAAACAATATTTTCGAGTTATCGCTCTGCCCTGCTACTCGCTTCGCTAGCTACGTTATTGAACTGATTTTTTAAATGCAATCTGATACTGATTGATGCTTTTTGCATGCTAAAAATCACTGGTTTCAAAATTTGATTAGTTGTCCCTCATTTTCAATATCAATAGTCCTTATAGTAAAATCCCGCTAAATGGAATCCCAAGTGAACTCAAACTATCAAAAACACCTTATAATAAATTAGACTGCCTGCCGAGCAATGTGGAAGAGTAGAAAGGGCCCAGCTCACTCAGCTCCTCGCCGAGAAAAATGTTCGAGAATTTCAAGAAATAGATTATTTTTGATGCAAAGTTATTAACTTTGACAATGTTATTAATGTAAAGTTAAAAAAATATAGTCGTAAATATGCTCATGAACCATGAGAAAATCAACTATCGATAGTCCAAAATAAACGAGTTATACGAGACTGTTCCGCCCGTTTATTTTGGCAAAGCGATGTTCCTGAGCGATTTTCGGTCACTTAATTTTCCCAATATTCTGAATTATACGATGTTCATGATGCTTTTTGGCTCATTTCCGATCTCATTTACAACAAGAGTCATATGATTTTGACACAAATAAGATACAAATGCTAAACTTTGCGCCGTCGCTTATGTCTCGTTTTCACTGCTATCGCACGGATAATCATAGAAATCCCGCACGTATTCACATTACTATCGTAAACTCAACGCTTCCCTCACCCCCCTTACTAGGGAATCGCGACGAACAAGAACGATAAATATAAATTATATTAATTATTGTCTAGGAATAAGTATTCATGTCATGCATGTGAGAACGAAATACATGATATTTTGACCTGACTCATGTGGGTATCTGCAGAATTTCTGTTCGGCGGACGGGCACATCAACCGGTTCAGAAAAGTGAAAAAGTGAGACGTGAAATGATACAAAACTAAGAGCTAGTAGCGGGGAAGGAATTTATAGTAAACATAGCATCCTTAAGAGGAGGAGCTGTTTCATTACCAACGCCCATAGTTTGGAGGGGAAAGATTTACCACATTGGCATAGCTTCTAGCAGATACACATTTGCTTCAAGTGCCTAGAAAATAATACGCCCTATCAAAACCGGTCGCTGTTGAACAAATATATTAGTGTACACAGCAAGTGTTTGTCATTTGAAATATTCATTGGAATGCCTGAAAAATTGGTATAACTCGTGAATCTTTTGATTCAAGAAATGATTTGCCGAAGACATGTGAGGCATAGTGCCTCGTGCTCAGTGTGTTTTCTCAGTGGGTATTTCCCTGTTGGTATTTCTCTCCATCCACTACGCTCATATTTTTAACAGAATTAGAAAGGGCTATTTCTTTAAGGAAGCTGATGTGCTCTATGATGAAAGTGCTGGAGCCCTAGTGTGAGGCGAATTACGCCACGGATTGTGTAGACCAACGAGTGCTCCGCTTTCCTACTGTGGACCATTTTAACATCCTAGCCATTAAAAAACAGAGCTTTGAGTCCAAGAATTACATAAAATTTTACATCTTATGTCCTCTATCGCGCACTCCTGGTAATATTACTCAGTAAATTAAGCGGGGGAACATTTTTTCCCCATGCTGAAATATCCCCCAATGAAATTATTGGTTTTCTAAGTTAAATGATTTCATTTCCGATTCTCTCTATTATTTGATTTTTCTTCTTTAGCTCTGCAATTAACAGCATTAACAGAAGCTAAGCTAAATTAATTGTTCATAGAAATGTAATTACAAAATTATTGGGTAATCCTCTTTTGAGGACATAAGTGGAAGAACATTTAAATGCCAATATCTCCGTTTTAACTAGGTGAAAATCTTTTAACACTTAGTTGGTAAAACTTGCTAATCCCACAATGGTTTCTCTCAAGTTGACGGGTTACATCGCTATAGTGACATCATCAAGTGATACCTACACTATACTTTGTCAGATTAGTGCTATAGCGTCGTCCGTTTGAGATAAACCATTGTGGAAATGACAATTTTAAAAATTCATTAGAAAAACAAATTGCTGGAAAATGGGAGATATACCAAAGGCATTCCGTAAGACTCGGAAGATTGATTGAATGACCTAATAGAACCTGCAGTTAGCGTGGCGGAGGCGGTATTTTTAATGAATTTCTTTGTTATATTTTCTCATTTCGACGAATCGTTAACGTCTCCAGGAATTTACCATTTTTCTCCTCTTTGAGATGGGTTGGGGGGCGATTTTTTTCAGCCTTAACAGCTTAATGATTCACCGGAGAACCCCCTAAACACCGCGCTCTTTTTTTTTTTTTTTTTTTTTTTCAAAAAATTTTTTCCATTCTTTCTCCTTCTTCGAACCATTATTTCTCTCGGCAAATTCACGACGACAGAGCCATCTTGCGTCGTCTGCGTCCGGAATCAAATCTCCATTTGGGTGGCAAGGTGGGAGGGAATTCGGCTTTTATCTGAGCTGAATGAGAAATTAGTGAGAAATGAGGCGGAGGGAAGAATCCCCCCGTTTTTCACCCCCAGCCGCTTCGCACAACCTACTTCCCTGGGGGGGGGCGGGGAGAAGGGGAGGCTCATGTGCATATGGGCGCTCCCTTCACAGACAGCTATATCTTTCCCTCACGCCCCTAATCGTTCGTTTTCTCACCCTACAAAGTCTTTCAGCTCCTCTACTCTCTCTCTCTCTTTCCACTCCCAATTCTTCGTCTTTTAGTCCCTCCCTCTCCATTTCCCACCACCCAATTTCCCCTCGCAGGCTCTCATCACCACCATCATCATCATAAATAAAATGGCCATCGGGACTCTTTCCAATTCTCCCCGCCCCACCCCTTCCTAACGCCCCAATGCGCCGATAATTGCTTTTTAAACTTCTTCTTTTTCTTCTCGCCGCGATTAGCAGCAATACGATTCCCCCTGCTTTTTCGAGGAGCCTTTCGCGAAATGACGGGAAATTTGGTCGATGGCAAGTCGCCCGCTTTGGATACGGGAATTAATGGGTTTGAGGATGCTGCTGAATTCTGTTGATGATTATGCTTCTATGGAGTGCTCATTCATTCACGTATTCGTAAATTTTGTTATACTTAAAAACAGGGGTGCCGGAACACCTCAAAAGCTATAGCTAGCGTAAAAACCTTTTCAAATTTCTATTTCCCACCCAAAAATTTTGTATTGTTTCAAAATCTTGTCTCCTTCAGCTTTCCCCCCTCCAAAAATTTTGAATCTTCAGATGAAATGTTATTCTATCACTTGTCTAGACAGAGATATGTCTTTTCATGTATGATATTTTATTTGTTTCCTTCCTTCATGAAGAATTTTTTCCAAATCTAACCCCCCCCCCTCCCTGGACCAAAAATAATCTTTAGAATGCCTCAGATCACATTTGTCACTCTCATCGTTAAGATTTTTAAATTTTATTTAATTTAATTTGCCAACATTTTTATTAAAATAATTTTCAAAACTCCCCCCCGCCCCCCAAATTTCAATGACAAAACTTGCGCCATGTAACGCCCGCATAGGCACCTCTACTTATAAGGTGGGGTAAAATGGGCGTAAATTTCGTTTGCATACAGATGAAAGTGGTGAAACATGGTGGTAGACGCCTACGGGTGACATCAAGGAGGTTAAGGCCTTTATGGTAAGGGTATCTTAAGGGGTGGAAATTTGAGGACAACGCATGATGTGTAACGCTGTCGACATTGGTTTGGAAACTGTCAGCAGCGCGTACCACTGCGCTGCTGACTAATTCACAGCACTGATGACACTTCACGATCACGTTCTTTCTTCTCTGAAGCCATTTCTATAATTCTCTATACAACGATTTTTTTGTCCAATATGCCCAGTCATTTCATGTTACCCCACTCGTGGGAGAATCAAGAACTAAAAGTTACGAATGAGAGATATTTTAGTTGCCAAGCTGTAAAATCGATGTCACTAAGACATATTGACGTAAGGAAACCTAATCAGAGACGAAAAAGAACTAATCTACAAGTTACTGGATCACTCAGCGTGATAGAGGGTTAACTAGGGTTTTATTTAGAATATGAGGGTTAGCGTCCACGTCGTAACGTCGGAACGATTTCAATGGATCCTACTATCCACCATTCGGCGATCCGTTGTTTTATTTTCAATGCAAACCAACTTTCTATCGATAACGTAGTGGAAGCCAGCATGCAATTACTTCTTTCATATTTATTCTCCGTATATAAATTGTTTATTTATTAAAATTGATAATAGGTCGCATTTCCGGTGAAAACTAGGGTGAAATAGAGTATTTTTTATTCAAATAACCACGGAACTAGCCGCGCAGTTACTTCAACGGAGTCACCCGCTAGTGATCACACAATTGTTTGAAATTCACAGTGGAAAAATCATACGCCTGGACTAGGAATCGAACCCACATCCCTCGATTTTGTGCCGAGTGCTCTAACCAATCCTACGGTGTGAATCTCATGGGGGCTTTAAGGAGCAAGTTATCTTCACAGGTAAGGTGCATTTGATGCTAGAGACACCCGTATGCGAGCGCTAAGCGCCGCAGTCCACATGAGATTCACAGTGGAAGAGGACGCCTGGGTAGCTTAATTGGTTAGAGCGCTTGGTGAAATCGAGGGATCTGAGTTCGATTCCCAGTACAGGCGAATGATTTTTCCACTGTGAATGTCACACAATTGTAAATTAGAGTAGAATATATAGCACTAAGCATCCAATATATGTTTTAAGAGTTGCTTATCTTAAATTTTAAACAGATGGTTGATATTCTTGCTTTACTTTCACTATTTCATACATTCCGTCGTGCTATCCATTGGAAAGTAAGGAGAGAGTAGGGTGAAACAATTTGGTTGTTATTTAGGTTATCAGGCTTCAGCTTGTCACGTACTTCCGTCTCCGTGTACCTCAATGGCTACTATTTTGTGCACTATACTATTTTGATACAAAACTCACGATATCAGGGGCTTTAAAACTTATCTTTATAATGGGATAGAGGATAATTATTCACCAAAATGGGCTGAGAGCATCACGCACAAAATAAATATTTGTATAATGAATGCTGCCCAGAAGAACGAACTTCCGTCTTCATTTTTGTACTTCTGAGATGTTTTGCATGGAGCTGATCATGTATTTTAATTTAACTACTGAATGGCAAAAATATGTATGTATGACTAAAGGTTGATCAGAATGAGCCCTCCTTCCATAACTTCCTACTTCAAGGTATTGAAATATTTTTTCCACCAACGCATAAAAGCACACCATATTGGTATGAGTGGGTAATAATAGGCGGTAGTATCTACCTAGGGTATGACCAGTGACGTAACCCGTCTTATTCAATACAAATGTTTCGTATCGTGCACAACATTTTACCAAATATTACCTCTTAAATGATTATGGTAATTTAATTATTCTTTTTTTGAGCAATATTTTGTTTTTTATGCGTTTTTTTGTAGTATATGTACTAAGGTTATGAGTCTCTTACAGTGGAATACAAATTTTATATAGTACCTACCCAATTGAAGACATCGTATCTACACAGATGCAACCAAGTGGACCTGACCTGTCCCTACTTTTCTTCTTCTTCCTTCTGTATGTAGAGGGCAGGTTGCCTGTCATCTCTTCACCCCGTCGCCTTTGGTTCTTCCTTGAAAATTATAATTACGCCATATTTTTTATGGTTTCCTTATCAATCTTCTAGTAAATGTTATTGGCCTTTGGGAGAAACTTAAATAGCTTATTGGTATGTAAGGATAGCATTTTTTTCTGGGTCAATGCATTTTGCTCCAATTATTTTTATTCGTTCAAAATAAAGGGTCATTATTGTTATTCTGAATAGTCTCTTAGTTGTTCGGCATCCTAGTGTTTTACATTCATTTGGGAATTAACTCGCTGAGTTATCAGGGTGGGGGACGGCCTTCAGTGTTTGAATCTGCGAAAGTTAAAAAGGTTAAAAATGAAAAAAAAAAAAAAAACAAAACGTTTTGCTGACAGTTGTAATTGAACAACCCTGTATGACTCTTGTATATTGTTTACGTAGCTGCAATTTATTTAATACGAATAGTTTCCAAAGCATATGCGGCATACTAATACTATGGTGCTAGTTGGTGACAGTTTCTGGTGCATCATTCACTACGTTTACCAATCGAACTCAGAACTATATGAACTCGGACCGATCTGAATATTTTCAGCTAGCCTACTCGGATCGCGTGGTTTACCAATGCGAAATCGATTGAAATATTGATTTGAATCGGTTCATATCGATTTGAAATCTCAGACTGGAAGAGAAAGCGGGCCGTGTTAGCCCGCTTCTCATATCGATCCCACTAACCCGTTGCGTCTACCATACCTAACTGAACCGGCTAAATCGATCTGAGTTCGATTGGTAAACGCAGTGATAATGCATGTTGGCGATAACTCACCCTATGCCACTCACCCTTGATGTGAGGGTTTGTGGTGTAATATTTTAATGTAAATGTAGAATTAGTTAGCCTGGAGTTCACAGATCAACTCAAGTTACAGGCACTCGCAATTTTTGGTCTTAGAGTAGTTTTTAAACTAAACCGAAAACTGATATGTCGTTGGTTGTTATAATTCTGTCATATTAAAAACAAGCTCAAGAAATACACTTTTGGTCTACTACGGTTGTTATCATGGCATTGTATTAGTCAAGTGCGAGCATATTTTTTGGAATATAGTAACTTCAACCATACTGACGAATAACAAACTTTATATTTTTACACGCACTATTTTTTATCTTTGAGAGCCAAGAGGGATTGCAGAAGCTCCTCGATAAGTTTTGTGAATCAACAGAGAGAATGGAATTGAGGTTAAATGCGTGCTAGACTAAAGTAGTAGCTTTTGATAAGGAGAATGGGGAGAATAACTGTATAATGAGGGTGAATGGTGAAGTAAGTGAGCAAGTGGAGGATTTTGTGTACTTATATAAGATGTTTGCGAAAGATGGACGGATAGATGAGGAGATAAAAAGACGCTCGAATGCTGGAAGGAAAGTGGTGGGTAGCATGTGGAGCATATCAAGGAATGAGTGCCTGTCTAAGGAAGCGATAATCGAGGAGTACAAAAGTTTACTTCTCCCCGCTTTGTTGAATGGTAGTTAAACATGGGTGTATCAGGGTAGATATAAGAGTAGACTAAACGCCGTGGGTATGAGTTATGAGGAGTGTTTGCGGCACAAGTGGGATGGATAGGGTCAGGAATGAGTGGGTAATACATGTATGTGGGTTAGATGCTCCAGTAATGGACATATATGAAAGGAGTGCGCTTCCTTGGTTAGGCCATGTTGAGAGAATGGATGACGGTCGAATAACGAAATAAATATATGAGTGAAATGAATTGTGCGAGAGGTAGAGATAGGCCGAGAAAGTTGTAGTTGAATGTGGTTGAGGAAATTTTTAGGAGGAGTAGTATTAAAAAAAGCAGGGCGTGTATGAAGCAGTGTATTGGGGTAAATGAGGCAAAAGAGGTTTGCTAGGATAGGTCAGTGTGGAGGAAATTATTGAAGTAGAGTTAGGTGTACAAATATGTATTTATGGGTGAAACTTAGTAACTCAGCCTACTCCGGAAGGGAATGGCGTGATTGGTATGTATGTATGTATTTATTTCGCCCAATCCGACGGCTACAGCGTCATTCAACCGATTTGACAATCTCTATTTCGGTTGGAACTGCGTAGAAAAGTGGGAGGGGAGGAAGGGAGGCTTGGTGGATGGGAGAGCAAGTTGCCTAAAAATTGGGGATAAAAAGAGAGGCAAGGTGTGTGGAGGGAGGGGTGAAGAGGATGAACAAGCTGAGCAAACAAACGCAAGGTCAGATGATGACGTCTGTACTCTTCTTGGGCGGGGAGGGGATAGAAAGGTAGTTGAAAATGTGGGAGGTCAAAATTTGAATTAGTTTGAAGCTACTGCCAGTTCTTGAATTACGTCATGTCGATTAGTAGATGTACCTTAGGTTGCAATGATTTTCGGGTGATTAGCTACATTTAAAATAATCGGTTTAATACCTTAGAAATTTATGTAAGAACGATTTTCTGCGCAATTTCGGCTGCCTATGAGAATGTTGAGCAAAAGGCATTGCGGGATTTTGTTTGAGTTGTGAAGCAACCTGTGTAAAGCTGACTTTACTCATGAAATTTTCGTGGATGCTTCTAAATCAGTAGCCTTGTAATTGGCTCGCACGGTAGTACCTCAATGTGTTAGCACAAACTTCCATGGCAGGTGGCGACGGCAGTGGGAATAATGGGTACACTATCAACCGCGGTTCGCACTCGCACGGAAAATTCACTAGTTTAGACATTGTCTGATCGTACCATTGAGGAAATGCGATAATATAGCATGGGAACCGCCGAAATCCTAACCATGTGGTTGTGAGCGGCGATTACAAATTTGAGCTAAAAGAATATCTGCCAGAGAAAGTGTAGGTACTTGTTACTAAAATATGTTAGACTTTATTTTTCCCCGGAAAGTTATTTGTTTCTGGAGATGAAGATTAGACTTGATTTCTTTCATTAAATAATATGGAACTAAATAATTCTATTAAAATTATTCAATGTATCCCATCAAATACCATTATTAGAAGCAATAGGCATTCATTAGTTGAATAATTATTTTAATAACTAGCACATATATCATATTTTTATTTATGAATGGTTGTAACTGTTCAATTAGAGAGACAGGGCCATTCAGTAAGAAAGTTTAATCTTGGCTAAAACACATGAGTACTGAATTCAGCACCTGTAGATTCTAAGAACCTTGCCTCAAATTACAGTTTGACAAATTCCGGTCAATTTTTTTCTCGCTATGACAACCAATGAGTTCTCGCATTGATTACACTTTCGTCAACAAATCCGCACTTTGTTCCTATTAAAAATACGAGTACTCTCAGTTAAGTTTGAATTCGACGATTTAATCCTTAGAAGACTATGGAATCTCGCTTTATAAACTTCAAGAGCGGCAACAGGTCGCGGAAACCAATGGAAGGGAGAGAGGGAACGCGCTGTGTATATACTCAGTGGATTCCAGCGTGACTCCGAGGATATTAATTTTCAACGATGAAAAGGAAACCAGGTATTTTTCCATAGAATTTTTTTATCTAGGCAGAACTAGTTACATCATAAAGGCGTGATCTTCAGGTGTGGAAGCATTTTTTCTAAAAAATGTGTACCTGAAGACGACACCTTTGCGTTGAAACTAGTGGTACCTAATTAAAGCAAATGAATAAATAAATAGTGCTCTATCCACCATAAAATGCGCTGTTTATTGAGGCAAAAACACTGATTTTTCGTCCGACAATTCCTAATATGATATAATGATGATCTTACAAGTGGCTTGAAAACCTTGAGTAAGAGGCTCTCGGAACCCCGAACCTCATGATGATGACTTATGTGGTGTAGTAAAAGTTGCATTGAATGTGAAATGGAATGCCAAAAAGTTAACATAGATATCGTTTTAACCGTTTCCCTTACACCGGTTTGTTCAGTCGCTGGTTATACAGGGTGATTCAAAGTCTTATTATGATTACAGAAAATCAGAACGTTTTTATTTTTCAACATAGATACATGAAACAGAGATGAAAATGTTACTAAATACATTAAGTTTTATTTGTTATCGCTACAAATATTCAATATGACCTCCATTTGACGCACTTGATGTATTTAGTAACATTTTCAACATTGTTTCATGTATCTATGTTGAAAAATAAAAAAAGTTCTGATTTTCCGTAATCATTACAAGACTTTTGAATCACCCTGTATATTTGGTAATGGAAATGCCAGTTAGCACCAGCTGTGATTTACTTTCTAGTCACGGTTGGATGACCTTAGTTAGCCGGTAAAGCGGGTCCGATATAGTAATTGGGACACTAGTGTCTCGTATATTAACAAGTGACGAACGTATTTCATGCTTGGACTGGGCTTAGATTCCGCTATGGAAGTTCAGATGTAAAGAATCGGCCCCCCAGGTAGTTATTCGTTACGTGGGCCATCACTGCCCTCCTGGGGAGCACGCCAGTTACCCAGCATTCTTTAACCTCCGAATAGAAGAAAGCTGCGGAATAAATCAGGGAGGTCCGTGATACCTAGGTATGAGAGCAGCATTTTAACCCGTGTACTGTAAGTTAGTATGTTCGTTAACGTTGCGACTCTTGCATCATTGTTTCTGAACTGCTGCGCGTGGTAGATGGGGTTCTTTTATTTAAATAGAGTTCAATGTGTGACGTCGAGCAATATCCAACCGATTGTTAATTGTTGTGTTCGTCCGTTTGGGTTGTCTAATGTATGTTCCTGCATATATACCTCTTCATGCAATATCGTCACTGCAAACTTTTTCCGGCTTTGGTAAGGAGAACGCATGATCAGGCGCTTGGGCCATTATCTGCTAACATACAGTAGTTTCCCTAAATTGCTGGATTCCGTCTTCATTTCACTCGACACTTCGAGTCAATGCTATTGTAATACGCGTAGTGGAATTCATCATGGACCAGTTTAGACTAGGATATCTGGTGTCAAATAACTCCTAAATCTTCATAGTACCTCACAAGCCACCTCGAGGGTGTGTGGCAGTGGGTGAGCCTTCTTCAACATGCATTACACAATACCCTATTTATGTTAATGTTACTGATGCATGAGGAAAAATTGTAAGGCAGCGAAATTTCACAAATGTGAGCTATACTAATGTCTATATAGGACTGTTTGTCTCGAAGAGTTTATTTATTAAATTCCAGAGAGATTCAGGAGTTACACCGCACATGCAGATCCGACTGTTGATACTTGGTAGAAGATAAGGATACTAACTACTTAAACTACCTATCGAAACACCCAATTAAAAATTTCATTGGCAGCAGTTATGGTCTGTCATAGTTCGTGAGTACCTCGCACGCAAATTATACCGTAGAATCCAATAGGTAGAAAAAGAAGAGGAAGCGCAGAATAAGTAGGAGAGAAGGGATGCACCGGAAATAAGAGAAAAGCAGTTACCAGAAGGCCTGTGGATTAACTGAAAGAAATGGGGTTAGGCATCGGATAACGTCGTAGAACGTTAAACAAACCAATTGTATACATAGTTCATGAGAAAAATGGCATATAAACCTCGCCCGCAACGTGACAGACATCCTAAGGGCAAATGGCTCAGTACTTCGCAGATGTAGACGGTCTGTCAACCAGCACGACTCATCAGTGTGTGGTGGTAGAGAATAAAACCACTGTGCTGAACGATACGGCACATCACTAAACTGATATCCAAGGAAGAATTTCGCATCCTCCTCTCTCCATACCACGGTTTCCCCTCACCTCCTGCTCTATTACTCCCTGCGGCCTCCCCTGTGTCGAAATAAAAAAATAAACCCCTCACCGTGCCTCCAAGGCGCTTATCGGAAGCTCATGCAAATTAATTTCATTAATTAAACCGAGGAATTAAGTGGCCTCCTCCTCTCACTTTCTCTTCCCCCATTCTTCCTCTCCGGCCCCCTTTCCTCACAAGAACCCTTACAACCCACCCTCACCATTCCTTAGGAGAACGAACATCTGCAACTTCTATTATGAGCTTCGTTTTAATTTTGTGTGATGTGTTTATGATTGCCCGAGGTAAGAGAATTAAATTCCTTCAGCCGGCCCCTTCCTCTCTCCGTTCCCTTGCCAATGCACCCCACTCCATTTCCCCTTCCTCCGCGAATTCCTCATCCCTTATCACCCCTTCTACCGTTCCCTTTAAAACCCTCCCTTTTCACATTCCACACGCCTCCCAACTCTTCCCTCCATCCTAGGACTGTGTTCTTACAGGCAGGGGTTCCTTTCTGCACGTTCCACGGGTGTCTCCTCATTTTCTACTTCCCAACTTCCGTAAAATAGTTTGTGGGTGACTCTGGAAAGTAGCTCCTTGACAAATATTGAGATCGGGGCGATCTTGGTGCGGTTGTTGTATTCTCTTATGGGGTGTCATCCGCAGAAGCTCGTAAGTGCGAAACATCAACGCATAATATATAATCGGCGTTGACAGAGAATTTAACACAGATAAATCGATACGTATAGATAATCGATAAGTATCGGTTTTGCTAACCTACCTTCCGAAGCACTTTAACTTCTTTTTGTGTTTAAACTTTTGGTGCTTTAAGAATCCAAATATTGATCACAGATGATGAAGATGGTGAAAGCATGCTTAACAAATTTAAACACATATACGGAGCCATTTATTGAACTCTGAAGCATAAAACAAGAAAAGAAACTGAATTAAAATTTTACAAAACTCTGGCAGTGCCAATGGTATTGTATGGGAGTGAGACCCGGTTGCTCTTAAAAGAGATATAATTAAATTTTAATGTGCTGAAATGAAATGCCTGAGAACAGTAAAAGTTTGAACATTACAATATAGAATCCAAAATAAAAAATTATATATTAAAGCTTTATAATATATTGAATTAGGATAAAATAAAAGTACAAAACATAATGGTGCGGACATGTGGGAAGGAGGCAGCAGGATCACCTCTCCATAATCGCCTTGGAATATGAGCCTGGAAGACAATGAACCGTTGGACGGGCGAGGTTAAGGTAGTTTGAAGTGAAGAAAAGCCAAATTTTTCCAGACTCCTGGGAGAATATTGACGAGGGTAGTTAAAACGTGCGCTCTACGCCACCGTCCACGAAATTAAAGACAAACCATAGACACATGCGTAATACCTCTAGATAAATATTGAGACTACTCCGATTAAGTTAGTTTTTCCTGTGTTTGATTACTGCTGCCTGGTGTACAATGATTTAAATCAAGAAGATAACACCAACCTTCACCGAGCATTGAATTCATGCATCAGGTTTATTTTTAACCTTTGCAGGGATGACAATTTGACCCCCTATTATAAAAATCTTCGATGGCTCAATGTTAAGACTTGAAGAAAATAATTCTTAGGTTGTTTTTTTGTATTCTTTACTAAACAAAAAATCTTCAGAAAATCTGTTTGACCAATTTGTTACCAAGCCATTCACAAGTTAAATGCGTAGCAGATATGATTCAGAATTTTTATATTTTCCTAGTCATAAGTCGACTAATTTTCAAAATTCTTTTATCGTAACAGCGTGTCATCTATGGAATAATCTAACTAAACATATGAAAAATAGCCCCTCTCTCTCAAATTTCAAAATGAATTATTATAATGTATTATTTTCTGATTCTTAATGTTGTTGCTGTATCCTTATATCTTGAACTTGTTTGCTGAATTTTGAATTCATCATATGTATCCCTTCGCAGTTCTCTTTGCATACTTGTTAACTGTGTCTTATTGTACTGTATAATTTCTATGTAAAAATGTGATGTATCATACATCTATTTGTCTCTGCCATATTGTAATCTTTATTTTTTTCTTATTTTATTCACTGTCTCGCATCACTATGTATATTTTTTTTGTTCTTAAGGGACATGACTCCAGAAAAATGAATAAATATTCAATTCAAATTCAATTCAATTAAGCTGCCGAGCTATATTCATGGCGTCACCCGAGAGTGCATATACTGAATGCACATTGCAAGTGCCCATAAATTGGTGCGAAGTGTGACCATTATGATAATAATATGCTCTCTCGTATATTAGGCTATGGGAATGGAGTTTGAATTGCGCAAATGTATATCAGTCCACCTGACTAGGGTAACATTTTCAGAAAATAAGGAAGACATGCTAACCGTTGATGGGAGCATCATTCGTCAATTCGAGGACAATAGTAGCTATAAATACCTCATCGTTTCCCTGCGCCAAAATCTGGAGTTTGCGGCCACGAGGGAAATACTCATCTCCAAGTGCATACAGACTCTCAGGAAAATCTATAATTCTTAGCTGTCCGAAAAGAACAACGTTCATTCCTGAAACATGTTCCTGGTTCCTACATTGCTGTACACCTCCGGATGCAGGGAATGTGACCGCCGCTCGGGAGCTGCTTGAGACTCGGAGGTAGCCCGCTATGCTTAGTTTGTTTGAAGACTTCAGGACACGTGTGTTTCAAAGCGACGCCGAGAATATCATTTTGACATCGCACTTCATTTATAGGTCCGACAGAAGCGATAAAATAGGAAAGATACAATACTGAACTGATAGGTACAAAAGTTTGTTATTTCAACGCCCAGTAAGTGACCGTAATAAAAAGTCCTATTTTCAAAACATCCCCGTAACACAATTCACCATTTCACCTCCCAATACCTTATCATTTTCACTGGTACACAGCAGGTGTCCTAACAGCTCATGCCACACGCCCATGCTGCGGGTTACAGGGTAGTATGTAGATGTAGAAATGAAACGTCACTTCGAAAACACTCTGGGGGCTCTTGCCATGTGCCCCTGTTGCTCGGTCTTTCCTGCGGCTATGCTGAGAATGGTAAGTTTATTGAGTCGAGTTATTGCTTAAGCTATTAAAATGAGTGAGTGTTTTAAAAATTGTATTTTCTGATAGATAAATTTGTTGATTTTCTTGAGTTATTTATTGTCAAAGAAACATTAGTCTGAATTGATATATGAGAAAATTATATAAAAGTGATATATTTCGGCAAATCTCTCGCAATGCGACTTCCCAGTCTCAACTTCCGAAGGTTCCAAAATTTGGGGAATTTATGAAAACCCGACCCTTGGGGGTGGTTTTTTAAACCACACGGAATCATTCCGAGCAAGTAACTAAGGAGTCACCTGGAACAATCACGAAGTGTTCGAGATAATGGAGTGTTAAAAACACTCATAAAAATCTCACGCAGCCTCGAGTTTTTCTATTTGGAATATTGCTAATGAAGCAAAACATCGCGATATTAGACACCATGAATGACCTATCAGGTTCTTAAGTTATCCATTCATGTGGGTAAAACTTACCAGAATGTCCACCCATTCGGTTGTATCACGTGACTCCTTAGTTATGTAATCGGAATCATTTCGAGCGATTTCAAACACAACCCCCCGGGGCTATTTTGAATATGGCCTCCGTAATGTGGCCGACTTCCCTTGCAACCTCCTTGTGTGCCCCTATCCCCAGCTGTCCTACCATTCCCCCCTATGACAACCTTCATTCCACCCATTCTTCGTCATAGTTTCATCCCGTCCTCACCTCCCTCCTGTGCGTCGGCCACTTATTCACTCTTTGTCTCCTCGGCGGATTCTCTATCTTGTCCATAGTTTTCGGGAGAGATACCGTCTTGCCGCTCATACGGGACAGTCCTTTGTTCGCTCCCATTCCTTGAGCTTCAACTTCACCCGATTTCTTGAAGAGGGAGAGGAGTAATGAAGATTCTTATTGGGCCCTCGTTTCCGTGGGCTGGGGTGAAAGACGACGGCGGCTGCGATATTACCTCTCTCTCTGTGTTCTAAATGTTGCTTGTGCGAGATATCATTTTACTGACAAATCAATGAATTTCATCCCATTTCAAAGAAAAATATCTCACCCCTCCAAAAATGCCAAGATATCAATCCCTCACCGCTCAACTTGCCAAGACGTTTGCCAAAAAAAATGTTCCATAAAACTCGGGAAATGGTACATGCATGCACTCCCAAAGACACATTATCGAGAAAAATTAGGAATTTTTAACATCTAGATTTCGTCAAAAAATTAAGTGTAGTTAATACGTTTTCTGAACTATTTAAAAAAAATAGTGAACAAAGTTTCTCTTCAGATTCGTAAAAAACTTCCTGATTCGAAGGATTTTTAAACGTATGGCTTCAAAAAATGAGTCTTCCAGATATTTTTCATTATTATCTGAAAGTTTTACTCATATAAGAGTGTACTATAAATATTACAATACTTACTTCATGCTTCCTACAGCTGCTGACATTAAAACGTAATTGAAATGAAATTACATTTCGAATATGTCTCCATAATGACTTGGGAAATATCTCGCTCTATTTTCTATAATTGGAGAAACGTCGTAATGGTGGCTCGGAATGCGAGACTCCTCAAGTTTGTCCGAAAGAGTCGATATCTTGCCTCAATCGGAGTCATTTTTTTCAGTCTCCTGGTCTTTCCTTTTCCTCTTTTGCCTAGCAACAAATCTCCTACCCTCCTGATTGTACACAGTTTCCCAATTACCACGGTAATGTGCTCATCACAGTGGTTTGTGGTTCACCCGGGATCTTTATAAGGTTTCCGGAGATCTTTAAACATTTTTGTTGACTCAGAGTCCAATTTTATAAACTTTCATTAGTTTCCCTATACCTTCTTACATTTATACTAGTAGATGTGGATAGCAGTTACTCAGAATACGATCAAAAGCTTTCCTGAGTGCTTCACAACATGTATCCAAGTTTATTGCCGACCCAGGTTTCGACTGCAAAGCAATCATTATCAACGTCATCCTTCATAACGATTATATGATAATCCACATTATCCTTGATAATGGTTGCTGTGCAGTCGAAATCTGGGTCGACACTAAACTTTTAAGACTGGAATATACAAAGATATTTTTTCGTCATGTCCTTGTGTAAATTATCCTCAATGATAAAGATTTTTTGCGCATGTAAAAATGCGAGCAAAGCGATATCATAATTTAATAAGAAGTCGCCCTTCCCAGTAGTTTATATAGAATTTAACCTCATTTTCTTTGTCTCAAAATTTTAACGATTGAGCCAAGATATTTTTAATGAATTTTATCCGCGATCTGAGAAAAACGCTTAGTGAAAAATTTTTAAATAGTCCTTAAAGTTCGCGTGAACTTTGGCAGTGTTAGACGCAATTGCAGAGCCTAAACAACGAAACTCACAAGTCATACCCGTTGAAATTCTCAAGTTTTTATCTCTCAGAAAACAGAGATAATAATTCAAAGCGCCATTACAACCTTTTCTCGGGTCAAACAGTCAATTCTACCAGCGACAATTGAATTCACGTAATTTAAGCATGCCCATGATGGGGATGTTTTCTACGGATTTTCTGAATGTAACGTTAATTCATACTTTTCAGGCTAAAAAATATGTTGCACAAACGTTTGGAAAATTCAAACGGTATATTGAAGAACTTTTCTCAATCCTCCCCTGGGTTAAGGCGGGATTAAGATCAACGTTTCCGTGACGTGAGGGAGCATTGATCGTAATTTCGCCCTAATGGGCTCAACGTAGGCCAAAGTTTCGACGCCCGTCTTTGGTATCGTCATCTAAGATAGCAAGGACGTTATCTTTTCTAACACATCGATTAAATACCCTGCAATAAAGACAATAAAGGGTACGAAAGGGCTGTACATGTCAGTGAATGTCTCCATAAATTTAGCCACGTATCTCGCATTTTGTTTTACATACAAAATAATCAGCTGACGCGGCATTTTTCGTGGTTAATAGAAGGATATATCCTTCAACTTACCACAGGACTTTGAGCTGACTATTATAGATAATAGGAACAATCTGATCTAAACATTTTGTAGACGTCGCAGAAAGACGATAATCTATTTGGCTGTGTTTGCTAGAATTTGATTGTACTGTGGAACAAATTGAAACATACTGACTTAAATTTTTCGGCGGGGCTAAAATAACGGATGAAAATTTTGGAGGCCGTAATGGAAGTAACCGTGAGGTTGTGACTCAGTGGAGCAGAGAACGGTAAAGCATTCGGACTAGGCTGAATCAATACCTCAGAAATACTGAATACGTAAACGCGGTAAACACAGAAGGCGAAATGAAAGAATAACACAAGCACACGGACAGTGGTTTCGTTCATTCACTCAGACCGCTTAGGTAAATACGTATAACCACTCTTTGTTATTCTCTCTCTGCCGGTGGGTGAACTGTTGCCCTGGAGCTATCTATTAGCTGCTCTAGTGGGACAAGCCTAGGGGAGAGTTTGTTCATATAAACCCGGCCGCCGATTCCTGAGATTTCATAGTAGACTGGGTAGCTTGGTAGTGTGAACATCTGACGCGACATCAGAAGGTCCGTGGATCGATTTCCGATTCAGTCGAATTTTTTTCGCTTGGAATCTGCTATATTTCTATCTTCACACCACCATTGTGTTCGTCCACTTTATGTGATTGTGTGAAATTCACAGAGGAAAAATCATTCACCTGGACTGGGAATTGAAACCAGATCTCTCGATTTGGCGCCAAGTGCACTGACCAATTAATTAACCAATAACCAATTAACCAAGCCTGGGTAGCTTAATTGATTACTGCACTCGAAGCGAAATCGAGGGGTCTAAGTTCGATTCCCAATCCAGGTGAATGATTTTTCCACTGTGAATTTCACACAATTGTGTGAACAATAGCGGGTGACTCCGTTGAAGTGACTGCGCGGCTAGTTCCGATTTTGTCCATTTTGTGTTTCTATCCTATTTCTTTCTCGCTCTCTGTTTCAGTGTTTGTTTATGAATATAATATTTTTGTATATAAACCAGACGCTGTGACAGTTAAACCGTGAAGGAATTAATCATTATTCCAATTGAAAACTGCATAGTCATTGTTTCTCCCCCCTGAACCAACTCATGGAGTTATTTTTAGCCAATCAGAGATATAAAATATGATAAATTAGTTTGATTGGTTACATTTTCATAGTTGTGGCATGTTTACTTGACTAGACTTTCCCGTGTACTAGAAGAATTGATTTCATGTATTCCTTAATTTTCTTATTAAATGTGGAATATAGAGGTATATTGATGTGAGGGAAATAATTGAAGCCCACGGATTGAAGTGGTGCCACTGGATTTTTGGGAGACATCAGTTCATTCTTTGATTCAATTGCCTCTCTAGGTTGCCTTTTCCAGGAAGTGATCATGAAACTCGTCTTGTACTCCTCCCGAAAATAAAGCCTTCCATTGAGATCATTAGACGACTCTTCCTTGTCAATTCAGTTGCATAAATTTCAGCCAAATAAATTAAAACCAGTTACTCCCGCCACGGGAGTGTTTGTGAATACTTAAGGAGCTATGGGATCAATTTGCTAATTGGCAACAAAAACTCGATCCTTGTAGAAAGGCCACCACCTCCGATGCATTTCCTTCTTCCCTGGTCCCGAAAACACTTTGAGTCACCGCCGAGGAAGGACTAATTTCCATAATGGACTCAATTTCCTCAAAGCTGCATTTTACTAATTGGCACATTTTTGGGATCGGGGGATAAAAGGAAGAGAAGGGGCGAGGGGAGGGAAGGGGGCGGGCCTCGACTGCGCTTGATGACTCTTTTGTGTTTTTATGTGATTGCTAGTGACGGTGGAGGTGAGCAGGAGAGGCACTGTGGTGGGGGGGGGGGTAGGGAGGGACCGGTAGGAGGCGGGGGAGTGACAGGAAAGGGGCGGAAGAGCGGGCTTTGTATCCGTTTGGGGGGCAGGGGGGTTGGCCCACTGGAACTCATTTTCTGAATCCCTTAATTGACATTCCGAACGACAAAAATTGATGTGTCAACGAACTAATGGACATTTCCCCCGAGATCGCCGGGTCCTCCTCCTGCACGACGTATCGAGAATGGGAAAACGATATGTATACATTTTTAACATCATACGTCACACCTTAGGATTACCGAAATAATGCGCTCCCAAGATGGACATTCTTACCAAGCGCGAGCCGTTTACAAAATTTGCAGAAAATGAAGGTGATTAGGAATTGTTCAGTTTGCTCTAGTGCGTTGCTTGCTTTGCTTCAAAATATCGCAGTTGAATTCCATCCGTTTCAGATTCTGCGCAGTAATAATCAGCGGACTTCAAAACGGATCGCGAGCGTATTTTACATGCATGACCGTAAGTGAGATGGTGTAAGATTAGTTGAAATCAGCCCCCCATCTTTATCTAATGCTACTTCCCTTTCTCCTTCGCAGTTCATCTTATGTACTTTCTTCTTTACTTGGCCTATGGGTTAATCCCTTGGATTTTATCTTCCCTAATTTTTTCCCTTTTTGTCAATCATATTCTTCAATAAACCTATTGTGCCTCAGGGTGTGTCCAATCCATGTGGATCTTTCTTATGTATCGTATTCCATATGGTCCAAAATTCTTTCTTTGTTATTTTATTCGTCCATTTCATCTTCAGCATTCTCCTCCAGCAGCTGGAGGGGAATGGTCAATGAATGGTCCTTGGACTGTTAGATATGAAAAACTAAATCATGGCTTTCCAAACTTATCTTGAAATAATGTTAATGGCAAGATTTGGTAAGACATGGTGATAATTGGTACCCATATTCGTAATCAATACATTTAAGCCAATTTTAGCGGGAAACGGCAAAACTCCTTGCAGCAAATACGGCTGCTAATGAGAAGTGAATTCTCCCAGACAGTTGAATAATCATAACATTTAGGCAACTCAGCATCTTATGTTTTGATTTTTATGTAATGATTGTGGTAATTTAAGTCCCAATGGGTCTCTGTTTAAAGTTTCCGCGGCTAGCAGGCATTCTTTCCATTTCTTATTTCGGGATTCGGCCGCGTCGTTGTTTTTCCAACGTTTCTCCTTCTCTTCTCGAGACGTCTTCATGTTGAAGAGTTGGGTTGAGAATGGGTTATTTAGAAAAAATGGCGCTTTAGTTGGGTCCTTTCTTTGGAAAAATTGCGAATTAAAAATTACTGTCCTCTACGTAGCATTTTTGGTGACTAATTTGATTTTCTAATAGCTACGATGTGTCTACTGTGAGCGCAGTATTATTTAGACGAAATATGAGGAAATGTGGAGCACAGAATTTGTTTTGATTCACTCAGTCACATTAATACACCTTAAATGATAGTGATATGGCTTCCATCGTTGTGACATTTCACACATCAACATCTTTGGCAATAGGATCTTGTTTTGAAAGCAGTATAATTGTTGCACTATCCGGCGAATTTCATCTGATAATATCCATTCGCCCAGGGTTGTAAGTGCTGCTATAAAGTGCCATTACCACTCCTCTAAATCAGGATCGCATTGCAAGCACCGAGACCCTCAATCTGCACTCTATTCATGCTTCCTTTTTCCGTCCTACCTACTTCCCTGTAAATCGATATCTGCTCCCTTTCCCTTCAATCTCCCCATCTCACTTCATTGCTAGTACTCACAATGCAGACGACTTTTGGCTATAGGGGAATTAATGAAATACCTTAGCGTTCCATGCCGACCTCTAAAGCTCTTATCTCTCTCGATTGGCCGACTTGAGTTCGGAGGAGGTCGAAATGTGTGATACAGTAGTAGAGGACGGGAGTAAGAGAGGAGGGATGAAGAGCGTTTTGTGCTCCGTTCACATTACTAGCTTTTTTCGCTCGTAACGCGGATGCTAGTACGAATTTCGACACGTGAACTTAAGTTAGCAACGAACCGAGTGAACTTGTTCACCGTGCTTGAATTACAAAGGTAGGAGCGGGTTACCGGTATTTGAAATGCGTTTGCACGGATGTTAGTTGAGATCGTGGTTGAAATACGACTTAAGAAAATGAAAGGTGCAGTACTATCGTCAAGAATGACGATAATACTGCACTGAGGGGGAAATGGGAGTTCTCCGGGACTATTATTCCTACAATATCATTTGAAGAGGGATGCATTGGTTACATAAACATTCTAGTCATATAAGGGGTGATTACTGCTCGGTACTACTGCAACCGCGTAGGTTGCTTCATTTGTTTTTTTAGTGATCTATCACTCTTCAACAGAGGTCACCAGAGTTTCTATAACGGTAGACTGAAAGTCGCGTGAAAAAAGGAAATCATAGCCATATTCGTTTACCATAATTCAAACAAAGTATTCTTAGCTTTGTATTAGGCAAACCTATGTATGAAACACGAGATATAGAAATTGCTTAATCACACGTCCAACGCGACAATGTAGGACCTTTGCTGTGTTGATATCGCAAGTGCATACAATCGAACATGCATGAAATAGTCCTTAATGGTGGGTTTATTCATGGAAGTAGCGAGTGTAGCGACATCTCGAATCGCATCGCCACTTACAGCGCATCGTTCTACTTACACATAACTTAAACATCTTGAAACCATATCCACATAGCCCTCGAAAAGGGGTCGGGATTCCACTAGAGTTATCTGTCATAACCAGGATTCGATCCCGGTTTCTGAGTTGGGAAGCCAACACTATAGCCCGACCTCTCCTGCGATTCCAATAAAATCTATCTCAATTTCCCTTGCGTGAAGACTTGTGGAAAAAACAGCCTACTTTCAGGAGAGACTTTTCCTATCCTCTCGAAAGTCACGGTAAATGTTCCATTTGAGCTCTCTCATGTACCCCTTTGCGAGTAGGTTCACCCTTACCCTGGCCTCTGAAGGAGTTTGGAACAAGTTGACTGCGATTGTGGAGAGGGAAGGAAGAGGGAGGGAAAGGGGGAGTGCTTTTTTAGAGTTCACGGGGCTTTCCGTTGACGTTAACGGAGCAGAGTAGAGTGATTTGGAAAAATGATTTACCACCTATGCGTAGCATATACCATAAACAGTATCCAGTATGAGCGTGAGCCATACTTGCGAAATTGATTGGACAACAAGCACTAGTACGTGCATTTGGTCGACAAAGACGCAAAAAACTGAGTGATGGCAGTCATTATCATAGAATTGAAGATGAACACGAGGACTAGAGAAACTTTATCAGCCAATGGAAAGTTCATTAAAGGCAAAATCGGAACCTTATTACAATTGATAAACCTAGAAAGGGCATGATAATGAGTATATGCATTACAAATTTACCCGAGTGTTCACACAAGTTATTTACGATCCTTCCCATATCAGACCTCATCATGAATAAGTGCGAATACTACTTCCCGCTTAGCCTCAAATTAGCCAGTTCAGCCAGTCTTTCGCTGTCGTGAATTTGATCCCAAGACTGATTTTGTGATATCACTCCATGGATTTGGAGAAAATCAAGGATGCTTTCTTAAAGTTATGGGCCCTGTTATTTAAGGGGATCTAATGTAATCGCTAAGTTTTCATTAAGATTAAGTTAAGAGCAAGATAAACATGTAAACATGTATTTCTTCAGCGGGTAATGTCGAGAAACTGCTGAATTCCTTTTCGTTCGGGATCTTAAATGCAAATATTTCCGTAGACATAGAATTCGATGTCGTGAACATTATCAAATATTGAAGGGTAAAGTAAAATATATCTTTTTTGGGAGAATGATTTAGCTTCAGCGTTGGTTGATCAAAAATTTTAAATATAAAAAAAACAAAAATTATAGAAATTCAATGGTAACACTTCGCAAAATCGAACATATTATCTTACCTCCTCAAGAAAAAAATCTGGACATATATATGCTTGCTTATTGTGAATTATATTTCATTATTACAAGTGGAATTTTTACTTTCTTCATGTAAAAGATTTCTTATTACATATAATACAGAGCTACCATATTCTAACGGCGTCGATTAATCGCCGATTGCTTGGTGTGCCTCTGGTTTTTGTCCGCAACCGAGTGTTTCAAGGAACATTTTCGCTTTGAAATCATTTTGATTGCGAAACAGTCGCAATGTAATTGTCGTGTTCTTTAGGTGCCGCCACTAACTAGTTACCGCAGATAGCGCGTTCCGGGAACGACTGCTGCCCCGCCCACCTCCAGCCCAGCCCCGCTCCAGCTCCCTCCCTCATTACGTCTTCTTCCTCCCTATTTTCCCTGCTACGTCTCTCGCCGTCCCATTCGCTTCCGTACAAAGATCACTTTGGGTAATGAAAAGGTCCCAACTCTCCCTCCCTCCCTCCTTCCCTACCCCCACCCTGCCTCCTCCCATGGCGACGTATAATTAGCGGTTGCACGTAGAGATGGCTCTGTCGTCTCTCCTTTTTTACAAGTCCTCCTTCGATTCAAAACCCTCGTCTCCGACTTATATTTCCTCGCGACTCTACTCCGTCTTCCCAGATTTTTGTCCCGATCGATAAATGTCTGTAGTTTTGTGCGTGCATGAACGCGAGTTTTCGTTCAGGCTATTTTTACAGAAACGATATACATCAAGGTGGTTTTAGCCGTAGTCTTAGTAAATACCTTTTTGATATTTATTAAGAAATATAAGAAATTTTAAGTAGCATGAACTTCTTAATGATTTCAGGCTCAACTTTGTATAAGTTCATTTTGAATATTAAAAAAGAAAACAGTTTGATTACACCAATTTGTTCCAAGATACTAGGGATGAGCATCGATAGAAAACCATCGATATTTGCCATCGATGGTTCATCGAAGCTGCACCATCGATGTTGAGAAAATATCGATTATGAACCATCGATGGTTGACTATCATTGGTGAAACCATTGATGATATTGAAGATTTTATTACGGAATGGCTTCTTGGTCAATGTTACTACCTATTTCTACAATCTAATTTCATACCAACACATCTTTATGTAAGTTAACCTTTAAACACATCATTTGGCAAAATTTTAGCAAAACACTCAATGGAAACACTCGAGGAAAACATCGATGGTTACCATCGGCTAAAACCATCGATAGTGTTATAACATCAAGAGCAAACTATCGTTGGAGAAAATATCAATTATCGGACGCCAACCATCGATATTTCCGAATCATCGATACTCATCCCTACCTGGTACTACTAGTTGCACCTGAAGGTACCTGAAGAGGACGCCGCTGTCGAAACTAGTTGTATTTGAAAACAAATTGGTGGAATCAATCAAAATTTTCATTTTCATTACTTAGCATAAAGTTATTTTTGAACCATAAATGAAGGAACAATCTTGTTTTATTTGACTGGACTTCTCAATAGTGAAGTGCATCTACATGTTTGAGCCCTTAAACTGTTGAGTTTTTCACACCGTATGCTGAAAACGCCAATGCAATCCAAGGTTTTTCTTGATAATGTTAGGAATATTTAATTCACTGTGTAATGCATTTATTCTAAAAAAATAATTGAAAAAACCTACTAATGAATCACCGTTAATTTTATTACGCGATGTGTGTATCAGAAATACTTCGCTGCTTCTGTGTGTATCTCTGGAGTGCACAGCCATACCATATCGCATAGAAAGCGGCTTATAAGTTTTGGCTAATATTTCGAAAGGTAGCACCGTAAGTAGCTGGTATTTCTTTTATAATTACAACAGGATTACACGATTCCTTTCATCATTTAAGGGTACGAGGGTAGTCCCAGAAGTACCCGACCTGACGTATAGATGGTGGTTGTTGTTTGAAAAGAATGACTATGGTAGAAATTATCAATCTTATAAAGCTAAGTTTGTAGTTTGGCGACAATACGTAGTTAAGTATTTGTTTGGCAGTCATCAATAGTGGCTCTCAGTGAATTTGTGTGCATGTAAAAGTTGGTTTTTGTTAGATATGTGATACAATACTTTCATTTGAAAGGCCTCAGTCCAACCGATATTAAAGCGGAGCTAGAATCTATTTTAGGGGAGTCTGCTCCTTTGTTTACAACAGTAAAACATTGGGTGGCAGAGTTCAAACGCGGCCGTACGAGCTGCCAAGACGTACATTGCCGTAGTCGACCAAATGAGGTGACTACGCCTGAAATGGCGAAAAAAATCCACAAAATAGTATTGGATGACTATCGAATGAAAGTGCGCGAAATAGCAGACGTACGCCTTGCCTCTCTTCATAATACCCGCTATGCCTATTCTCTATTTTCCCTTCCACACATACCAAATATACCCACTCTATCGCGGCTATCAATATACCTACGGCACAAATTACCAAATTCATCCACCTATTCGCCTCCCACTGTAGTTTCCACTCTCACCACATTTAGCATATCATCGCTCCCTCTCCTTTCCACATAACTCTCTCATTTCTCCTCTGCACCAACATCTCGAACGTCTGTATCCTATTCTCGTCCTATTTTCTCAGAGTCATCGTTTCTGCACAATGCAAAGTTACTCTGCGCATTGAATTCTTCGAAAGCCTTATCTTTTCATCGCGTCAATGTAGGAAACATGTATTTTTTCACATGCACATGTACGTACTATGGAATCTGTTTTGCACTACATCCACTTTCCTGAGACTGAAGTGACTGACATTGTCTGCGGAACCGTTTCAAATGCTGCTTACTTGGATGATTAGATCATCTATTCTTGAATTATTGTTTGTACTCATCAAAATACGTGCAGGTACACGGTTATGGGTACCAATTATGATTCTGCGATAACTGAAGTCAGACGAGTTTTCTGCGCAACATTCAAGGAGGCCGCTTCCAATCATAGGCTGCAAGACTCGCAATAGTCGTTGAATTTCGTGAAATATGGGTATTCTTTTATATTCATTGGTATTTTTTTGGGTTCTCCACGCGTTGCGTTTTTATAGACAGCTGTTTCTTTGGCATTCCCATCGGCATCGTAGGGTTCTAATGTTCTTTAATATTCCCGTGATAAATATGATAGTCATGTCTGTTATAATAATAGCTACACATTACTGGTTTTCCATTTCCTAAATATACACTTACTTCTTCAACTGCGGATACAACTCATTAGTATCATTTTGTATCTCTAATACGATTGAAACACTAATAACAAAGTTAACTTACACTTCCCGGGTATATATATAATTAAAAGGTCAATTGTCTAGAGATAACTTTGGCCTAAATATAATTTGTCATTTTAGACATGTATCATCCCGTGAAATAGAATTAATGAGATATTTTCCGTTCGATGTAGCGTCAAATTTACCTCAATCATTATTCTCTTCTGATAGCCTGGGTATTAAAAAGCACATAATTTGCAGACCGCAAAATAGCCGCGTCTCTTTCCCTGTTTAAATAAAATGTGCAGAATGTCACGTGGAGTTTCCATCAGAGCAATGAACGCCATCCATGATTACTAGCTCGGAATCAATTGCAAATGATTTCAAATGAACACTAAATTGGTCGCACTCATATTCATGCGCGGGCAATGCTTGAAAAATATCGTGCTGAGATCCAGTTATTTGTAATTCATAACGAAGGTTGAAAACTGGGAAAAAATCCACGCCCAAGGACAGAATGAAATGAACCTTTGGTGTCGCAAAAACCGCTGAGTGACATTCTGACGTGCATATAAATTCGGAATTTTCGCCGCCGCCATAAAATAAGTGGCATGTGTCAAGTTGGATATTCTCGAGCGTCGCACATCACAGATGACAACGACGAAAAAAATCGCGTCGTGCAATATAATCCGCAATTATTTCCTAATGCCTCTGCTGATTAGAAGCAAAGTGAGGGAAAGATACAGATATACGGTCCAATTCCACAGAAATGTAGGTTTTCAATGAAGTGACAACCAAAAAGTCGTACATCATTCCTAAATTGCAATAGAAATGGTTATTCATTCCTTTAAGAACAACAATATTCCAAATAATCACCCAGGTACTTTAAAAATATAAAAAAAATAGATAAGTTATAAATATCTGCTAAGCGGAGTTTCTCCGTACAATGATTTCAAAATTTCATTTACATAATAAAGTAAAAGTCTTAGACTGGTGAGAAAGCGTATTTTTCTTATCTTGACCTACATAATCCCATCTTTCCTCGATATATTTTCACATATTGAGCTTGAAATTACGCGGAGATAAAAATTCAAGGTAGGAAAGAACGCATGCAAATAAATATCTCAATATAATGTAAGTGCTATTTCTGTGAAAACAGTTGACAAGAGTTAAATACCTCCAGGGATATTAATTTTGATGCACTAATTCATCTTATTTTGAACTATTTGCTGATAATTTTAATGGTTTAGTCAAATTTCGTTGGTAAAATAAAAAGGGCGATGCAGCTGGCTTGTAAAGTCAGATAAAAATCGGTCGTTGAAACTGTAGCCGAAAAATTATGTGCTTATTTTAAATCTGAATCTTCTTTCCTAACAGTTCAGGACAGTCGTCAGCTAAAGCAATATATTTATCAGTTTAAGGGAGACGTAAAGTATTATTTTGACTCGCATAGTCGGAGTGGGACCTCCTTGAGGTCGTTCGAGTCGCAGATTTGGCACGGTGCAGGAGAGTGCTGAAGCACTAGTGATGGAAAAGGGAGTGAATAGTTAAAAGGAGCTGGAAGAGGGTTAATACTGAAATCATTCTTGCTTTAACAAAATATTGTTACACCCAGCGTCTGTTATAGCCGTGAATGTAGTGTGGGGATAAAAATACTTAGTACCAATCCGTACTTCATTGTATCTCTCTTACTTTGTGTCCAACACATATGGATATGTAGTGTGGAGGTGAAATGACGTCCTTCCTACCTCCCTGAAACTAAGTTGTCACAATTTTTTCATTAAATCATGACCTAGCGTGTGGCTTACGTGTCTGTGATGGCTCTAAAACCAACTCTTGCAGTAGCTAAGTTCCCTCCATTTTATAGTGGTAAATTTTAACCAAGTGTGCGCTTTCCCAACCAACTTGTAGAGTACGTGCATGAAATCTTCCTGTATTTTAGAGCGTAATTATTCGGTTATAACTGAGGGAAACCAGGGTGGAATAAAATTAATGAAAGACTTAGAAATTAAGTGGACTGTATCTAGCCAATAATTTTATTAGAAAAGGTCTTTGGTTCAACTCGCTGGATCTCTTCTCAAATGATGTACCTCCGTTCCCTATCACGGACCTTGCCCCGTATTCTTACAAGTATCCTTCCTTGACGTCTCGGCAAACACCACACTCTCCTTATCCCTTGAGGACCGCTCGCTGCAGTCTCCGCATTCCGGATGCCACCACCACCCTGACCGTGGCCATTGCAAACCCAAAAACAGTAATAAACACGAACCATCTTCTCTCTTGGGATGGATAGAATGAAAAAAGTTTAATGCTCAGTAATAAGACAAAACTGTTGGTTCTGCTTCAATAATTTCCTCCAAACTGCCTTATTCTAGTTGCACACGCTTTTACATTCATGCATCGCTTCGTTCGTAACCTCCTATCCCCAAGACTGTCCCTTCTCTCTACAATTTCTTCCACCACATCTACCCTTTTCTTTCTCAACCCAACTCTTCATCTCATATTATATACCCTTCAATCATTAAATTATGCGTGCGTGGAGCCATTTTTACGATTCTTTCGATTTATGTCCATATATCTGCATAACCAGAGTGATAGTAAATTTCATTTTATTTTTAATCGTGCATTTTCATTAATACATACAATTTTCGTTCCGTTTCACTGATTTTTAGCAAAATTAGAATCAATTAGAATTAGTGGTACGTTTAAATTTCCCTCAAACGACCGCGTATTTAACCCTCGGGCCGTCACAGGTCGGTGGAAAAATTTGTATTCCACTATCTGCTGTGCGGGATCGTTAATTTCTTTTTTTAACTTCCACCACTGTGAGTTTAACGAGTCAAAAGTTTGACGATATGCACCGGTTAAATGATTGAGAGGGATTTGGAATAGACGGGAATTAAAAATTAAATTGATGAAGTGAGGCAAGAGGGTGTTAAGGGGAAAGGGGAGTATATAGTCAAAAGGAACTGAATGAGGAATAGAACTGCAGGTAAGACGTGCTTTGAGAGAATATTGTTACTCTCAGATTCTATTATAGCCGAGAATGTTACTTGGGAAGGAAAGATGTCAGTACCAATCCGTTCCGCATTTTATCTCTCTTATTTTGTATCTATCAGATATAGATATGAGGTGTGTCGGTGAAATTATGTCCGTTGTACCACCCTGAAACTTCTTCCATCCTCGTTCTCCCATCGGCTGAGTTCCTTCCACTTCCTAGTGGTAACATTTTATAAAGCGTGTGACTTTCCTAACCAACTTTTAGAGTACGCGTATGAAATCTTCCTGCATTTTGGAGCATAATTGTTTGGTGATCTCCTTCGTTTTTCGGGATCTACTCCGTCTTTTGTTGGATAGTGACAACAGTTTCGCTGACACTACTGTCAGCGTCTTCAGGTCGAAAATGCCGATTCATGAGTTTGGCCCTCATAATATAGGACTAATATAGGGCAATATTATGAAGCCTGAAGACGCTGGCAGTAGTTTCAGCGAAACTCTTGTCACTATCCAACAAAAGACGGGGTTGATCCCGAAAAATGAAGGAGATCAACGTAGAGCACCGCGAAAGCCTTCGTTCTCACATAATTGTTCGGTCATAACCGAGGGAAACCAGGGCGGAATCAAATAATTGAAAGGCTTAGAAATTAAGTGGACTGTAAGTAGAAATTCAGTGGACTGGAGTATGTAATCTAATAATAATACTACAAATGGTCCCTGTTTCAACTTGATGAATCTCTTCTCAGATGGTGTACCCCCGTTCTCTGTCATGGGCCCCACCCCGCACCCTCTCAAGCGTCTGTCCTTCACGACGCCTTGGCACATACTCCCTTGTCCCCATTGGACCACTCGCTGCAGCCTCCTCCCTTTAGATGCCACTACCAGGCTAACCATTTGAAACTCAAGCAGTAATAATATACAAAAATCCAATCACCCTCTTTCCTTTTGGGGCGTTTTGACTGAAAAAAGTTCAATTCTTTGTGATAGGAGTAAAATGTTGGCCCTGCTTCAATAATTTCCCCCAAACTGCCCTATCCTAGTTCCATACGTCTTTTGCACTATGCATTGCTTTATTCACACACTACTCTTCTCAGGACTGTCCCTTCTCTTTACAGTATCTACTACCACATTCGTACATGACTCTCTCAACCCAACTCTTCTTCCCATTCACTCCTCTCAACCACAAATCTATGCATGCATGGTGCCGTTTTTTTCCTATTCTTTCTATTGTTGTCTAAACGTCTGCATAACCAGATTGTCAAGAAGTTTTATTTAATTTTTAATCATACACTATCATTAATATATAAAATTTTTGTTCCCTCCATTCAACTGAATTTTTGGCAAAATAAGAATCAATTACAATCAGTGGCACGTTTACATTTCCCTCAAACTACCGCGTATATAACCCTTGGGCCATCACAGGTCGGAGAAAAAATGTGTATTCCACTACCTGCAGTGTGAGATCGTTAATTTCTCTTTTAACTTCCACCATTGTGAGCTTGACGAGTCAAAAGTTTGATGGCGCGTCCAACGATTTGCACCGGCTCAATGATTGAGAGGGATTTGGAATAAACAGGGAGTAAAAATTAAATTGATGAAACGACTAATGTCAATCAAGTTCTACTTACAAAATTAGTTTGATATGACTCATAACGACATAAAATCAGGGTACTTAATTGCCCTGCTTTTGTTTATTCTTAACAAATCTGGTACGTGCATTTTGTTGCGACCAGGAAAGTGGTGAATAATTGCTAGAATCTAGATCAAAGTACGTACGTACTCGAATTATGGTAGGGGAATGATGATTATTAATTTTATGCGACGCGCAGTTTTGAAAACGTTCTTTCTTAAATTAGGCATTAAGTACCCGTAGAGTAAATCCTCAGGTGTCTTTTAGCGTTTGAGATTCACTACCGAGGTTGAAGAGGAGATCAGAGGCCAAATTGAGTTAAAAGTCGAATGACTCTGCCACTTGCCTTACCAACAGGGGTTGTGGTTCAAAGGAAATTCCACGAAAGTGTAGGCATTTAACGCATCCCTAATGGATTCACTCTATCTGGGCCACACACACGAAAGGTCTCTTTTGAGGGCTATTAATCCAGCATGTATCTATCCTCTGAGAACTTTGGAAAATAATGTCTCCATATGAACCAATGCTGGCTGACTTCATTATCATTGGTCATTCAATCCTAAGATTGGTTAACTGCAGCCCTTCACCGTAGCTTATACTAGTTCCCTTTCTTCACGTTATCTCTCTTAGGTACTTTCCTCTTTATTTGGTCCATGAACTTATTCCTGGGTATTCCTTTGGGGACTTTTCCCTTTATTTTACCTTCAAATATGTTTTTAACAAACCACTTGTGTCTCCGGGTGTGTTCAATACATGGCTGGCTGATTTATAAACCCAGAAATCATATAAAATCCCAGAAAATCTTTCTGCTTCCAGAATAAAACCCTCTCAAACTGTATTCTGCTTGAATAGCCTCCCTTGAGCACCTTTACAACCATACTGAACTTCTGCCTAGTCATTTATGTTGTCACTCTGTCTTGGTAGTGTTTCAAAGCTGAGAACACAATTTTCTAACCTTAATTCTTAAGGTTACATGCTTCTAGGAATAGCTATTAAGCTTAGGAGCCTCCTCCGTTGTAATGATTGTTGAGCTAGGAGTTGGCTAGGTGTGTTGTGTTGTGTGAGTGTTGAGCTAGGAGCCCTGTTGGTAAGGCAAGTGGCAGAGTCATTCGACTTTTAACTCAATGGGGCGGTTAAGGTTCCAGAGTTCGATTGAAGATCCGCATTGATGTCTCGAGCGATGTCTATAGCGGGTAGAGAATAAATGAAAATAAAAGTAAGGCAACATGTGCCAGTTTGGGTGACAGTTTCCAGCCATTTGCATCGAGGTATAGGAGTGCGACCGAAAGTGTGGTATTCTGCTGACGACCTCAGAACTTCTGAGAAGACCCTAGCCAACCCGGAGAAGATCCCTTAATGATATTGAAGACTTTTTGGGTTCTCTTCCGCATATTTCCATTGTCGTATCAACTTCTGACCTGAAGAAGACAGCTGAAACGCTGTCGAAACTGTCGTCTACGACAATGGAAACAAGCGGAAGAGAACCCGACAAGTCTTCAATATCATCTGAACGACTCCGTGGAAGCCTTCGACTTCAAGATCCCTTAATCTGTAGATTACGAGAAAATAAATTATTTAGCTATTTATCCAACAAAATGGAAAGAACATTCTCGGACACATGTATATCGAATGCCCACGTCTGGAAAAGTTGATGAAAAATATATCTCGCGTGGAACGGTCTATTTGTCATGTGGATTGATTTTTATCATGTCTTGAATGGATCATTAAAGTTTTTACGTAATATTAACCAGTGATATGTTAATTGAATTCATGCGGAATATATAGCATTAAAATAAAGTCTCGGGGCTATTTTTTATCGTCCTGCAAATAATTTGTAATTAATGTTACCATCCTCCGTCGGCAAGAGATAATACGGCTGTACATCAGTGATAATCTCATTTTTAGTTTTCCTTCACAGTCCTCATAACGTTAAGGGCTCACTATTTTTGACCATGTTTAATTTTCTACTCCCTTACTTTTTATGAGTTTTGCTACCACTAATACCTCGGCTAATGCATCGTCTTTCAAAGCCGATGCATGTTGGGAAAGGGTGGGAAAATCTCTTTTGTCCATATTTGACCGAAGTATCACCTTCTAAATTATCGTCTAATCACCTTTCAGGAACTCTAAATTAAACGTTATGCTCAACGCATTCAACAACTTTGACCACGGAATAGGTACATCAACTGTTTATAGTTGTCATAGCGACAGATTTTGGCGTCACCTTTAGGAAATTGTATGATAGATCAGAAAAGATCGTAGGGGTATGTGAGCGAACGAGATGCCAAGCGTAGGTTGCCTACTGAATGAAAAGGAATACGACCTTAAGCCCTTGAGAGACCTTTGAAAGCTGGTGGGCCAACTCATTCAGCTCCTAGCAGAAATGCCAGTTTATAGGATTTGAAATAATATCGCATTAGTTCCACGTTTTTCACTCAGGAGACAGCATTCGGACATGGTGAATATAAGCAGACCTTTCTGCCGCCCAATTGTCCCGGCGCCGTCGTGAAAGCCTTCATGGCGAGAAAGAGAAGTGAAAAAGGCAAACTAGAGCTGCATTGGTCGTGAAAGGATTTCGCGGGGATTGGCTAAAGACGAAAAAGCCGACCCGCGAGTGAAAAGCCGCCGCCACTGATGGCACGCTTTATAACTGCGAAAAAAGCGTCCGTTATGAGGGAGAGAGTCGGTAGTTAATGCGGGCATTGAGCTCTGTGAGTGATCAAGAGAGCGGACTGTCCCGTGTGTGACGTTTCCGAAGGCAAAGAGGCTTTGGAAAAACAGTCGAGGGCAGAAAAGCGCGCACGAGTTAACCTCTGGCCCACACAGGTTGGTGAGCGCCTCACCGATTATGAGTTTTTCGTGTTTTTGTGCACCATGCATGCTCCTCATCTGCTGGTGCGGGTGGCTGCCCGATTTTAGGACGTGTGATAACATTAAAGGGAGCGCGCGGGATAAATATTCATCAACGGAATAGACCACTTTCTTTTTCCAGTAGAACCTGCTGCTGCTTTTTCATTTTGATGCCTTTTATTTCTCGCGATTTAAATTCCTTCGTTCATACCCGCCCGCATGTGGCCAGCGGACACCTTTGCTCACCCTCAGCGCCGTGATCCTTTAGTGCGGGATAGAAGAGAATCACAGCAGAAAAAACCGAAAGCAGAAACGTGCGCCGCTACCAATTTTTTCCCTACCTATAATTTCTTTTCGCCTTCAGCAAAAGAGGAGTAAGACGGAGACCATTGGCTTGTAAGTAAGATATCTCTCTCCAAGTGTCTCTCTTTGTCTTTTCCTCCCTCTCTTCACCGCCGTTTATTTCCTTTCAACCCCTCCTCATCTATCTCCCTTATTTCCCTCGCAGGCCTCTGCCAGGAACTTTTGCGGGAGTCATGACCCCACCCTGGTAGTGGCGAGTTAGAGTACTTGCTTGCTATCCCAGGGTCGCGAGTTCGGGTACCCCGTGGGTGGATTTTTCTCCAACCAAAATATGGTTGTTTATGTGATGTAAAATGGGTTATAACATAAAGTGTCGAACCATGGACGATGCTAATTGAAAACAGTGTGCAAGTTACTAGTGTTATTTATTCCTACCATTATGGGTTATATGTAAGACAGGTCTCTGAAGTCATAGTAATGCTTAATAAAGGCAACATAATCATTATTATAACCGATCAGTGTCGTCGGTATTTAACGCCGTAATGTCGTTTCGTACCTCTCGACTCTCGCCACTATTTACTATGTTCTTTGAGCAAATTTTTCCTCCATCCCTCTCTCTTTATCTCTCTCTCCAAAGCTCCGTTTGGCCTTCATGTCTCCACATTACTGGCTTTCTTTTATGGACGGCTTTCGCGGAATGGCCAGCGGAAGTGCGCCAGATCAGCCTTCTATATCCAGTTGCTGCCGACGGGATCAAGCGAACGAGACGGGGCTTACGGTCATATATGGGATCGGAATCGTGGTGCGATGACCTGCAGTCACCGTGGAGTGGATTTGAATTGCGACAAAAGCAAAAAAAGGAACGACGCTTCATCGAGGGCACTATTTTCGCAATTTTGGTTGGCCAAGTCCCAGGGAAGGGGGGTCGGTACCATCACCCGAAACATTGGGCCGAACAACAAAATCCCATTTGATTTTTCTCGCAAACATTCAGCATTACATGAATCAGCCAACTGTTGTAAAACATTCTAATTCCTGATCGCTCGCCGCAACCGAATCAAATAAAGCCGTAGAAGGGTTTTCATTTAATTGTGTTTTTTCTTACGCAAAGTATATTTTGATTTCAGGCGCGCAGATGATCCGGCGACACTATCGTTTAAACTGTAAATCCAACCTTCCCACAATCAATATCGTAAAAAAGAGCTGGTTCCATTAAGCTGGCGGGAGCTATTTCAGTTTATGCGCAGACCTGTGAGAAACATTGAATACGTATACATTCAGGTGTTTCGGGTCTCCCCACGGGCTAAAAACCTCCCCGCTCGGCCGGAAGCTCTCGCTTATCGCCAAGCATGGGGGGAGGGGGGTAGTGGAAAAGGGATAAGGAAAAGGAAGGGAAGTTTAGCGAACCTCAACCCCTGCGAGGCCGACACCATGAGGCGGATTGACGTCAAAGGACGACAATGGGCCTCCGCCTCCCCGCAGTGCTCGTATCTGTTGGGTTCACCCAACAACGTAAGACGAGTCCCCGTCAGTCTCGCTTTTTCGAAGACTTAACGCACCTCTTATGAGAGCCGGAAGAGCCCGTTGCCCTAAAAGTTGGGATTAGGTATCCCCCGACTAATTTTTACGAGTAGACGCCGTGCGGTCTGTCGGAGTACGTCCTCGAATCAGGGACCACCAATTCGGACCAATTCTGGTCGAAGCGAGGGTACATCCGTCAACTCAATACTCCTCGTCTACCCTTTCACGTATACATACAGTAAGTCCTCTATTTACGTCGGAGGTGCATGTTGAAGATGAGCGACGTAAGTCGAAACAACGTAAAATGGATCCAGATGATCGTTGCCACTTTAATCCCGCGATAATTTAAGGCGCTAATTTCTAAATTCGGTTTTTTCCTTCATCCCGGAAAAAATAGCTACTTCAGGTAGGATGATTGTCTCAATACTCAAAAAATGCAAGCATATGCACATACGCTCTATTTTATTAGCATTTGACAGGGAAAAATTTCCCATGTCAGCATGGACATAGCATCAAATCAGACATTAATCGAAATGACGCATACCTTGGTTGTTGTATTTGTAATATGTTTAGATAAAAGTGAAAAAAATCATATTGCTGATATGGTATACTTGCAGTTTAATGCTATTTTAACAAGTAGCCTTATGACACGACATATACTTTGAAATAATTCGATTACTTACGAACAGATTTTCTCCTTAATACGATTAATACGTTTCGTATCATTAAAATGGTGAGTTACAATTACCAAAGTATTGTACCTAGCAATAAACACGTACAGTAAAACCTCCAAGAATTTCTAATTGCCCCCTTGAAAAGTTATAAAAAAACTGCACTAAATGACCCACGATTAACACCTTACAGTTGTCATAGCGATTTTTGTTTCTGTACAACTCTGCTTGTAACTTTGAATATGTGCTCTCATTACTGATGTCAATGTCAAAGTGAAAAATGAACTACATCATATCGATTTAGATTTTTTTGCTATATACTGCTCTTTTAATACGTTGCCTTATGTAGCATCACATATATTTCTTAATATTTCAAAAAAATGTCCACAGATTTTCTACTAAACGCGAACTAATACATTTCTTATTATAAAAATAGTCGATAACAAACATTAAAGTGTATCGTGGAGTGGAGAATTCGAAAATAACACGTTTTGATATAATTTTCTTTCAATGTTTAATTCCGCGCCGAGACTTCTAGCCATTACATCATTTGATTAAGGACAAAAATGAAATACAATTCTTGCGCCTTTGCCAAAACTGCCAAAATGGTGAGTTTCAACGCATATTTTTAGGCTTTCCCGATAACCTATCCTCATTTTAACTAGAACATCTAGTTCGCATAAATACCCCTCGAAATTCGCCTTGAAGGAAGATGGCTTGGTGGTGTAGCTGGCTAACACACCTGACCGGCAAATGGGAGATCCGGGTTCGAATCCCGGTCAAGATAAACGATTTTTTCATAGCGAATTTCAACTTTGGTAAATATTATAAAGTTAAACTTCTATTATCGAATAGTGTACATATATTCAAAGGTTATTTAACGAAGATATATTGCTTTTAAAATGATGAATTTTAAATTTACATAAAAAAACATTGCTAAAAATACATTGCTTAAATGGCAGTGCGATGGCATCTCTCCACATACAATTTTTATCTCAATTGTTCAATATTGTTAAAAAACTTGTGGTACATGTACTACACATGAGTCTCTTAATAAATTTTTTCACCTAAGGTCATCGATAATATACCACGCGTATTTAAGTTTAAATAACTGACTTACGGTTTGCTTCGGACCACCTGGCCGACATATTTTGACGAATGTGGCTACATTACAAAGGGAAAACTTCTGCTGTATGCATTGTTTACCAAATCTATTTGTCAATGTTTATTATAATTAGGCATTTAATATCCACTTTTAATTATTTTATCCTGCAAGATAATTATTCCTTTCCCTCAGTTCATAAAAAATCATTATATCAAATCCTGCAGGAATCAGCTCAGACGCTGGAGTCAGTATAAGTACTGGTTTTCGTGAGATAGTAAAAGCTTCGGTATAACGCTTTGGCCTATAAATTTTACCCGACAGGAGTATTTTTCAGAAATTTAAAAAAAATATAACTGGCAACTTTTAGGCTAAGTTCACTGCGAAAAAAATGTATATATTAAGAAAACAGAATTTCGAAGCGCAGGTTCCTCCGTAATTCAAATGTGATCCAAGACACTTTTTCGTCTCACTTGAAAAAATATTAAAATATTAATTCAATTGTGACCAAAATATGAACAATGAATTAATATTACGTCTCCAGCTATATTGTGGTAGTTTGAGCGAGATACCGATTGCTAAAAATTTCATGTATTTACGCCCGTAATAAAGAAAATAATCTGATTTTTCCTAGAAGTACCTGCCTTTAGCTGCCCTACTTATCAAGATATTTGCTTGCAGATGCCAACTATTTTACCTGGGAAATGGTCGTTGTAGGCGCTCCAGAGAAACTTTATTTTAAAAATGAGGAATTTCTAACAACTAAATCTCATCAGAAATTTAACGGTGGATATCTTTTACTTACTCAACTATTAAAAAAAATAAATCATACCTATACTCACCGCAGTAATATTGCCAGAATCCCCAAAATAAACTTCTGTTTCTGCGTGGAAAGTAATTAGTCAAGTTTAAAACTGATGTAGATATATTTACTTTAAGTATACGCTTAAGTTTACTGTAATAAGTACATGATTACTGAGCATTTCAGTCGTTAAAGTATATTATTTTGGTATTAATATTACAGGATTTATATCTTTCTTCTTTCAGCTCCTGAAATTAAAACGTAAAATTCGGATAGTGTCTCAATTATGATTGAGGAAATACCTCGCTCTAACTACCTATATAAGTGATTTTTTCTGAAAGTGTCACTCTAGGGGCCAAATGACAGTCTGATCATCTTATCAATGCAGTGGGAACTGCAAACGAACATGATAAACCTCTTGGGGAGAGTTATTTTTACGTAGCATGACGTGAAGACTGGGAAGCGTCGTATGAAGTGCTAGGATAGTGAGCAGAGAGAAGAGGACTGCGAATGGCAAGCAGCGCTGTGAAAATAAACGAATTTAACATGGTAGTCGGGGAAATTGTCAGCAGCGTGTTACTCAAATAAGTTATTAATCAAAACTTCAAACCCGAAATTCACAAAAACACGTAGTGCTTGCAGCACATAGGAGAAGCCCTGGTAAAAATTGCTATTACGGCCGCTTTACACGGTACATTTTAATATACAAACGAATGCATGAACTATTTCCTGAGGAAAATGGTACCGTATAAAGCTGAAAATTGTATGATCGTCTGAATGACTGAACGATCAATAGAACCTGCTCAAATTTAATTCATTTTCTTGTACAATCTATGATACATTTGTTTGTACATTAAAATGTACCGCGCAGGGGTGTCGATCTCCCTCAAAAGCTGTAGCGCAAAACCCTCTCAAATTCCTATTTCCCCCCCCTCCCTAAAATTTGGTGTTTCTTTCGGACGTCCTTGTTTTAAATTTGAATGAAGAATAAATTTAAATTATAGTAGCATTAAAAGATAATACTTAAAAAAAGAAAACGATTATAAATTATAATGAAAAGCTTAATTTTTAGCCTAAAAATCGTACCCTATATCTTTTATGAACAATTTTTATTCATTTCCTTCTTTCATGAAGTAGTATTTCCAAATCTTACTCCCTCCTCCCCTGGTTCCAAAAATAATATTTAGAATATCTCAGATTACGTATGTCGTCCAGTTTTTAAAAATTTTATTTTATTTATTTTTCCACCTTTGCTAATAAAACAATTTTTCAAAATCCTCCACCATCTCCAAAATTTTAATGGCGCAACTTGCGCCATGTTACACCCGCGTAGGCACCACTGGTACCGTGTAAAGCTGCCTTCAGAGTCATCGAGAGCATTTTGTAGATATCCACAGAGAGATCATTTTATTGGTAGAGCCACAGATTGATTATTTTGAAGTTCGGAATTAATTTTTACGGCCTTGTAAACTCTGGTAATTACTGCCTCGTGCGAAGTCAATTCGTAAGTAATGGGCTCTGAACGGAGTAAATAATACTGTTGTTGCTACCAACGCACAATAGCATGCCAAATCTGATAAATATATAACAACAGTAAATCGAGTGGGGTCACGGGGAGATTTGAACGCTCAAAAATATCTCTCTGAAAATTATCTTGTTTTTATCAAACATGTTGTAAGTTTAAAATGCTAAGATAACTGTGCTAGTCAAAAGGGTTGTTGGTTTTAATTTAATGTCTCACATTTTTTCATTGCATCAATCACTGCAGCATATTTATATGAGTTCCGTTACCTCAATTGAGATTTGAGGATTCTTTACCATAATTAGCTCATTTCTTTTGGAATTGTGAATCAATGAGGACTGTTAAATTAAAACTACAATCAAACGACTGCAACAATAGAGAAAGTGTCACAAAGCCCCGTAGAAATGACTTACACGCGCCAGAATACGGTTCCCGGTACATATTTCAATAACTTTCCCAGTATTCACATTAAGGCAACTATCGCTCTCCGTGAATCGTCTTATTTATGTTTCGTACCTCCCCCGAGTCAATAGAATTAATGACAGTGTTCCCAATCGCTATCTTGTGGCACGCAAATGGCTAATTAATCCAGATGAGCAAGTGAAAAGAGCGTAGGCGATGAATACAGAGTATGAAGACGGAAACAGCTCAGTGGAAGTGATGAAGTCCGATGCGGAAAAGGGGTCATAAGTATCATCTAGCATCCATTTCTCAATAAACTCACACACTTACGGATATCCGTTCCCCCGCTTTGCTGCTCATTGAGTTTCATATTTAAATTCACAAGAAATTTTGTATGAATTCTAACAATAATTAAATCGTCAAAATAATTTCGCTCTGGTTGCCCTAGTCAGAATTTCTCAACGAGGGTGAAGTCTCATCTTTGGGGACGAAAAAAATCATAGGATGACCATTAGGATTCTCTTAAAACAGGGCTTGCACAAAGACCTAAGACCACCCTAAAAATGTTTGTCCTTCACCGGTTTTCACCAGGAGTTTTCAATCGTTCAAACTCCTGGAGCATTAATGGCTTAGCCGAACGCGAGAGTATGGCTGCCTTGATCAAGCAAAGAGGGACGTAGGCGGTGAGAAGTGATGGGGTGGGGGGTGGGAGATGGTTCGAGTCCAGCGAACGACGAAGGATGATGAGTAGCAGGGGTCAGAAGTGTCATTCAGCCTCCAGGACTATCCGCAGCTCAATGGAGCCATTAAGATCTCCGACACGTGGATAACTGCTGTCGCTGGCCGACGGACGGACGTCGAAAAACAAAAAAAGGAAGGATAACGTGCGAGACGAAAGAGACGATAGCCGACTAAGCGATCACGTGCCTCCGCAGAGATGACAACACAACTGCGATGCGATATCAGGCGGGCGACGTTTAGAAAATGTGTGGCGGACATCGAGAGGAAAATGGAGCTCTTTGTAAAATGAATGCTGGCCAGAATGTTCATCTTGGCGCGAGTTAAGCTTCATGTTTTTTTTTTAATTTCGAGTTAAGTTAAGTTAAGTTTCGAGTTAACGAGCGAGTTAAGATTCATGAGAAAAAGTGCTTTGAAATGTAAAACATCACTCGAGCGACTCGTATTCATATTTAGTGTGATTAAGCCGTGTCTTAAATTATAGTGAAGGGGTTAAAGGATGACTCAGTAGGATTCCACGTAACTTTTAATGCACCGATACAGATTTTGTCATAATAAATCAT